>VWZX01010541.1:488403-1088403 GCA_013399015.1 Galbula dea
GCCTCCCACCCCCTGACGGCATCTAAATAAGCCTGTTCTGCTCTGCAGAAGATTCAGATGAGATGTTAGGAAGAAATGCTTTCCTCAGAGTGTGGTGAGGCACTGGAACAGGTTACCCAGAGAAGCTGTGTCAGAAATAACACTGATCTGCAGGGTCAAAGGTAGCAGCTTGCCCATGGAAACCACCACTGGACCACTTCAGATGAAGAGCTTTAAAACTTCCAGGTGAGGAAGCCTCTGAGATGTGTTGAGGATAGGCAGTGGTCAGCAGCATACAGGAACTGCCATCTACCACAGGTATCTGTTGTTAAACAAGCAAACACTAGACATACATTATTAAAATTCATCTTTAATAGAATTTAAAAATAGCTATTGCAAACTTTATTTGAAGAAAAATAAATCAACAATTTTCCCCAACCCTGTGAAACAGTCTAGTTCCTTAACATCTGAGTTAGTGTTTGAAAAGGGAAGCAATCTGCACAGCTGGCATCCTGTTAGCTCACCTCTGCTCAACACAGCTCCTAAAAGCCTTGGGTTTCTACCATTTCTGGTTCAATCAGCAGTGGAAAGGCAAACAGTGACCCCAAACTAGATCAAAGTGGGTATCTGATGACATCTCAAGGCAGCCAAGAATTTTAGCTGAAATTGCTTAAGGCCTGATATGGAAAAGAAGAGATGCAGCAGCCGGTGAGACAGTTCCCGTGTCTGCCACCTTAACTGCCTTTGAGCCAGCTGTTTGGGGATTTTCTTCCTCATATTAGCATCCACCCAGCCTAGCAATACTGCAAACCACCACAAAAACATCAATCCATAAAGAGCTCAGCAAGGCTGATGAAGCTTTTGGGTAACCTCTAAAAGATACAGGAATTAAATGTATGGTTTGAAATTAAAGAGGAATCTCAACACTGGAGTTCACATCAGCAATTAATGCTGTACACATCTGAAAGGAATCAGTTCTTCCTTAGGGAAAACAAGTCACTGGCTTGATCTCATTCAGGACACTGCCAGCCTTTACTGCCTGGAACAGCACCAGGGCAGTGCTGTTGCCCACTGGCACACAACAATACAGTGAACTGAGGAAGAGACAGCACTGCAGTCAAATCCTTTGACATGGAGAAGAAAGGAATAGCTAGTAACAACTCCAAAGACCTGATCACATCACTGCTCTTACACTTCATGAATCAATTACTACTGAGAACACCTGATTTCAAGATCTTTTACGTATTTAGAGGACTAAACAGGTAAATATGGTTGACTGCATTAAGATTTATGGTAGAAGAAGAAAGGCTCTAACAGCAAAATGATTGGCCACTAAAACTGAATCTGCTTTCTTAGTGTTTGAGATAGGAAAATTGTACCTTTAGGTAGCAGTTGCTTTCCACATCTAACCTTTCCTAAAAACCTAACTGAGAATCACTGAGAAGATGACACTGCAAACACAAGACATAAATGATGCCTCAGAGCAACATTCCTAGACGACTTCCAAAAACCAGAAAAGGCTCAAAACAACCTTCATTCTGCTGGTAAGAAATATGTCAGTGGACACCAGCATTGTCATATGGAAAGAGAAGCAGGTTTGTTTCTGAAAAACCCTGGAAAAGTGAAGTCTCAAACAGACTCCATCTTTGAGATGGTTACAGCAAAAGTCTTTCAGAGCAAGATGCACGAGAACATCCTCAGAGATGAGAAGAGGCTGAGAGAGTTGGGGTTGTCCAGCCTGGAGAAGAGAAGGCTCCAGGGACACCTCACTGTGGCCTTGTAATGCTTAAAGGGAGCTTCCAAAAAAGAGGGAGAGAAACTTTTGACTTGGGCAGACAGTGATAGGACAAGGGGAAGGGTTTAAACTGAAAGAGAGGAGACACATGTTAGGAAGAAATTCTCTCCTCAGAGGGTGGTGAGACACTGGAACAGGTTACCCAGAGAGGTTGTGGATGCTCCATCCCTGGCAGTGTTCAAGGCCAGGCTGGATGAGCCCTGGGCAACCTCCTCTAGTAGGGGGCAACCCTGCCTGGGGCAGAGGGTTGCAACTAGATGATATTTGAGGTCCCTTCCAACCCAAACCATTCCATGACCCTATGAGCCTGAGGCCTTATTTTCAAACATGATTAGCTTATGAATTGGGAAAAAAATAAATCCACCTAAGTTCTCTGTGATGACAAATAACAATTTTCTGGAGAATGCAGCACTTTGTGAGTGCCACAGTTTCTGGCTCTTGGATCCTCTCTGAAGCCAGATCCTTTTATTTTTCAGATTACTCCATGAGAGCATACAGCAAAATTCAATATTGAAGTGTCACATCTGCAGAACAGAGGAAAGTGAGCTGTGATACCAAGCTCCCAGTGCTCTGCTTACCAACACCCCCACAGAGAAGCAGACTGCTTTGGGCAAACATGGTAAACTGAGCTACAGCCCTAAAAACCAAGCACAGGTGAAAGCCGGGGTGAAAAGGGAGTGGGACCATGGAGCTAGGTTTGTACTCTCAGAGTGCTCTCTTTGTGCTTCTTCAGAAAAGAACTTCAGGATGAAACTAGCACTTGAAAAGGTTTTCCAGCAGACACCTGAAGTTTTCTGGCACAGCCAGAAATGTCCCATGGGGGCCAGCCCAGCTCTCCCTGCCCACAGCAGGGGTTTGGTCACTGAAATCACTAAAGACAGGCTGCTATCCCAACAGAACATTTTCTTTGGATAATTTATGGCAATCTTAGATGCAAAACAATCTGTTTCCTTCTACAGCACCCAACTGCACAGCAAGCTGAGGTGAAGGACAGACAGCACACAGAACAAGGAGGCCACTGAGGAGTGCTGGAGCAAGGCTGGAGCAGCGTCTCGGTGGCAGAGGCCGCAATCGCTTTCACAGAAGTCACACGGGGTGACACCTCGCATCACTGCTGAGTTGTAGCTCCTCACTGCTCTTCTCCCTGTTTAGAGAGGGTAGTTAAGATCAGTTAGAGACCTCCTGAGAAATGACCAACAAATGAGCTTCACAAAGAAGGAATTTTTTACAGGATGTAGTAGCCTCTGCTGCAGACCTCCTCATACACTGCAGAATACTTCCCCAGACCTAGGCATTCATCTTTGTTCTTGCTCCAAAACAGCAAAATGTTCTCAATAACCTCCTGTCAGGGAGCTGCACAGAGTCAGGAGGTCTCCCCTGAGCCTCCTCTTCTCCAGGCTAACCAACCCCAGTTCCCTCAGCTGCTCCTCACAACACTCATGCTCTAGACCCTTCCCCACCTTCCTCGCCCTTCTCTGGCCACACTCCAGCACCCCAGTGCCCTTCTTGGAGTGAGGAGCCCAAAATTAATTTGAAGCAATATTTTTCTTAAGATCAAAAGTTTCTATTGCAGCATCAATTATGTCAGACAAATTTTAGTCTTTAACATTACTAATTCCTATCTTTTAGTTAACGTTGGGTTAAGAATTTATAGATACTAATCTTTTGTCTTATCTCGAATGTAGCCCAAATCCTTAGTGAGGTTTAAATGGTGTAAAGAAAAACTCTCCAATTTCTCCACCACCTTGTAATTTTTCTTTCCTGTTCATTTTGCCCAAGAGCTCTGTACATTGCTGCCTTCCTCTAAAACACTCTACACACAAAAAAACCCCCCAAATCCAAACAATTTAAACCAAAACTTTGCAACTGTTTTCCCATGTACATCTTTTTTACAGAACTCTAGAAACCTAACCTCTGGTGTGTTCTTTCCAGTGAAGGATGCTTAATTTAAATAAGACAACAGATGGAAAAACTACTTGACAGGTCATTATCAAAGTGGTCAGTGAACCACAGAGAAGTTCCTGCCTGGTTTAGGTAGTTTAGGGAACTGATGGACCAGGTTAAAGCCAACCTATACCAGCTGACAATTCAGTTATGGCAATTCACAGCAGCTGAGGAACCAACCCCTTAGCACAGGAAACATATATGGGAAAACACACAATATTTGTCAGAAAATTTGGCATGTCAATGTCCAAAAAGGCTGCTGTTCAATTAAAAATAATAAATAAATCAGTTGGATGTGGCTTTTTCTTCACCTAAATCTGTCCTATTTCCATGAAAAGCAGCTTTGATAAACTCCTGAATCACTCAGATCCATTTGGAGTGACTGACACTTACTGGGTTCATAGTAATCCACTACAGACACTGAAGCATCTTGGAGATTTGCCACTTTGAAGTCTCTCACAGCTGGAATGTCCACACAAACCTGGGTTTCATTGAGCTGGAAAAACAGAAGAGAAACATCCTGAGAACCCTGGGGATGGTGGTTTCATGGAAGAGGTAAGAACCTCTAGCTCAGCAGCAGTCCATCTCTACTGGCTTGGAGTCAGGATGCATATGAAGATGCTTATCTGACTTTTAGCCACTCTGGCTGAATCACAGACTGCTTGAAACATCTGCCTTCATGGAAAGATTTTTGAGAGGCCTGACCAGAAACCCTGACAGATACAACAGAGTTGCACCTATCCAGTCAGTCTCACCACCAACCAGGGGGCTCCCAGTCCAGTGTGAAGAGCCAGTGCTGATCTCCCCAGAAAATGCCACCACAGTATCTGCCCAAACCTAAACCAAACAATGGGAGGGTCACAATTAGCATCACTACAAACACATTTCTTCATTATCTCCAACTTACAGAGTCTAAGTACAGGTTCACTTTTCCATTGTCCTTCTCCACCTTCTTAACTGTGCTGTCTGATGGAATGTGCTCTGGTGACACTGAGAAACCACTGAGCAAGCCAACCTCCATGAGGACCATACCACTGCTGGGAGCTGTGCCAGAACCCAAGTACCTGTTCAAAACACAGAGAAACTTTTAGCAGAAATACACTAGTCCCCTCTCCAAAGGAACTCTTTGATCATCACATTCCAACTATGGGAGCAATATTCCCTGAAGCCCAGAATATCTCAGCATGGTTGGGGTTGGAAGGGACCTCTAGGGATCACCTAGTACAACACCCCTGGCTGATGCAGGGTCAACCCAGAGCAGGTTGCCCAGGATCATGTCCAGGTGGCTTTGGAACCTCTCCAGAGAAGGAGACTCCACAGCCTCTCTGGGCAGCTAACAAGAAAATTTCTAAGAAAAAAAAGAAATAATTACTGATTTCCTTATTATTCTGCCTGATAATTTCAGCTACAGATACAAAAGCAGATTTAGCACTGAGAAAACCAGAGTCCATCAATCATAGGAGAGACTACACTGACTCCACCAGGAGCTTTCCACTGGCATCTGGAAGTGCAAGTTTACATCACAAATAACAGGAAACATTGCAACCAAACACATTTCAAAAGAAGGGCTTGTAGTTCTCCATGCCTTCCTTTTCTTCTCCCCTTTTAAAAGCAGGGGTGATGTTTCCCCCTCTCCAGTCAGTGGGAATTTCCCCAGGCTGCCACAGCTTCTCAGGCATGATGGATCATGGTTTAGCACCTTCTTCCAGTGTGAGAATCAGATGTTGGACTAAAAAGCTTTGCTTTGGTCACATACTGTGGCTGTACAACACAAAAATCCAAATATATTTGTGGTCTCCTGTGCTACAGGAGACACCTAAATGATCTGCAAAAGGATGTGTTGCTTTAAAGCAGGTGGCAGAAGTGTTTCCTCCCCCTCCTTGGCACAGAGGGTAAATGATTATTGTTACACTAGAATAGAAGTTTCTCCAGTCCTGATTTTGAAGGTTGGACAGTAGTAGAAAGTAATTGAGTAAAACTATTTCTTTGTGGAGCTGGATGGCTTAAAAAAGGGAAGACAGCTTTCAAAGCAGTGCTGCTAAGCCTGGCAGCATGGCTGATTGGATGCAGATAGGACTCTGAAAGAAATACAGCACAACTGCTGACTTCAGCTGGCTCAGGAGGCTACAGACAAATGAAACCATCTGCTGGATGAGCTGCTGTGCCAAAGGAGCTGCTATTGGAAGCAAATAACTGAATTGGAACTGGATGTAATTATTTCTGCATAATTACCAGTAAGAGGGGAGGAAAATACTCAGGCTGTCTAGCCAGCCTGGGCTGCTACCAAAACGCCAACAGGTAACCAAAGCAGCTTGGTACTGTCAGGAAGGCAATGAGATATGTCCCTAGAAGGTGTGAGGGTCTGGCTCTTCCTAACAAAGGGGTGAGACAGCCTTGGGAGTGGCTCCTGGTGTCATCTCTTCAACTTCATGGTCTCTAAAAAAAAAAAAAAAACAAACAAAAAAATCCCCAAGAGAAGAATGACCAGTAAGGGAGAAGGAGAGCTTAAAACTGGGACCTGAGGAGCACTGGGAATGTTTTGAGTGGGATTTTACATTGGAGCTCTTCAGGAACATGAGATCTGCCTGAGACCCTCTCAGAGCTGATGCAAAGAGGAGGAAACCACAGCAAGCTAGTGTGGGCTGAAAGCATAAACCAGAGCCAGTAGAACCATCAGCAGTTTCCCATGCCTGGAAATGGAAATTGCAGGCAACAAGATTGACCAGAGAAAATCTGCCAGACCTGGGTGTTTGCCTCCCAGACAGTGAGTTAGCTCCTCTAGCCAAGACCCAGTTCTGTTTGTGTGAGACATCACCTGCTTCAATGCAGTAAATGATACCCAGCTGGGCTGACCATGGGCAACCACTACCAAACTGGCTGGAAGGAGGTGAAATACTCTGCCCATTAGAGGTAAAAAGCAATGGAAAGCTGCAGCCTCCAGTACCTGACTGTGCACACCCACAGCTAGCTAAGATATCAGACTGCAGCACTCTGTGTTTGCCTGCTCTGGTTTCACTCAGAAAGCCTCATCATCTTGTAAGGACTAAGGAGATCAACTTTAAACTATCTCAGGAGTTTAGCAGAGATAATGCATATATTGCATACAGTATATGGGGGAGGGGAAGAGGATGACCACTCTGTCTAGCCAAGCAACCTGAGAAGTCTCAGCCTAAAGAAATGAAACACAGACTTACCAGAACTTCTACTAGCCCACTTTCCATGATAATCTTAACCTTGATGGATCTTAGCCTTCCAAATATTCTCCTGGGGCAGTTTCATAATGCCACTCCATTTTCCCTATCCTTTGAATGCTTTGCAAATAAAACATCACCCCAGAGCCTTTCCCAGGGAGATGGAGCCCCTCCTGTCTGTGCTCCTGAGCCAAAGGTCTTAGCTAGAAGATCAGAATGCTCAGCTAAGACTTGTCCCAGACCCATCATGTCAGCCTTTACATGTCAGGAGTTTGTGCTAGACTTTAGAAAGCTGTTGACACTTCACAGAAGACTTTAGAAGAGGACAAGCCCATTCTATTTCAACAGCTTATGTATCCTCCTGTCTCTGCCCACCAGCTGTACTACTGAACTGGTTACCAGAAACACAGAAAAACAAGGCTCTGGCTTTGTCCCTCTGGCTCCTTCCCAAATTAAATCAATCCTCTCTGTACTGAAATCATATTCACTAGAGCTGATTGTTTGTATGATGGTGTCACCTAGAGGCTCCATCACCCCTGGGCACAGCTCCCTTTGGGTAGGCAGGGCACAAAAGTAGCTCTAAGCCCATGGTGTTTGAAGTGTAAATAAACAGCACAGAGGATGTGGAGGAAAGGAATGCAGGAGTAATCAGGGTGGATCAGGTGCTACTTGCACCAACAGAGCCTTGGAGCTTTTTCTTGCATGTCACACAAACTCTTCCACAGACCCCTGACACTTAAGGTACCTGCATCTTTTAGGGTACCTGCATCTTTATCTACACCAGCAAAAAAATCACCAAAAGCAATATTTTTGCACAAGAAAAATGTCTAGTGACTTTTGGGCTGC
The DNA here is from genome assembly GCA_013399015.1 of Galbula dea. NCBI lineage: Eukaryota > Metazoa > Chordata > Aves > Piciformes > Galbulidae > Galbula > Galbula dea. The sequence goes on from VWZX01010541.1 coordinate 496,159, forward strand.
TTCATAGTTTAACTACTGCTGCTTCTAAAAAATAATTCTTTTACTCCCTTAGTTACATATTTATATCCCACACATCAGGAAATCCACAGAAACAGATCATTTGTAACTCAGCTCACTTTAAGTAATATAAAGGCTGTAGAGTCCTTTCACCTGTAAGAGGTGAGCTCCAGCTGGATTACCTACCTTGTGCACACATTCAAAGTCAAATGGTTCTTATCATCTTTGTCATCCTTTACATCAACATTCAAGTCAAAGGCTTCTTGCTTTTGGACAGATCTGAGCTTCTGATCAGTGTGTTGTGTGTTGTAAATAACATTGAGCTGTGGGTTACAAAAGGAGACGTGAGATGACAGATGTCAAGCCAATCTGTGTGGTTAAAACACCAGGTCTCTAACAGGACAACACCAGAGGAGAGCTCACATCAGACAGCACACACCATCCTGGATCTAGCAGATCTCCACATGCACATGAGAGTCCTAGGAAATCTGACAGAAATGTCCTTTCTGAGCCCTTTCTAATGCAGCAGAACCAGTGCCATCAGCAGGACAGGACTGAGGCAAACACCAGAGAGCTCTAGGACAACACCAGCAATTTCCTCCCTGGTTGTTGTCTGCAGGTGTCTCCTGACAGCATGAAATGGGATGAATCAAGGCAAACATCAGAGACCATCACCCCCTGGGTGAAGAGAGACAGACAGTGTATGAAAGCAGAGCAAGAGCAAATACAGAGTATATGGACAGCATCTGCCTTCAGTCTTCGTGTCACAGCATTCACACCCTCCAAACAGGTGAGGAACAGCTGGCTCCAAGCTCAGAACACCACACTTGCCTCACAGTTAAGTAAGTAGTTCCACCATTTGATTCATCTGTGCAAAGACAAACCTACAGTCTTCAGGCCACCCCCAGGACAGAGCTCTCACCCTTTTTCTCAGCCACTCTGTCAAGGAATTGTTCCTAATGCCCAACCTGAACCTCCCCTGCTGCAACCTGAGGCCATTTGCTCTTGTCCTATCACTAGTCACCTGGAGAAGAGACCAAACCCCAGCTGGCTCCAACCTCCTCTCAGGGAGCTGCAGAGAGTGAGAAGGTCTCCCCTGAGCCTCCTCTTCTCCAGGCTAACCAACCCCAGTTCCCTCAGCTGCTCCTCACGACACTTGTGCTCTAGACCCTTCCCCACCTTCCCTGCCCTTCTCTGGCCACACTCCAGCACCTCAGTGTCCTTCTTGGAGTGAGGAGCCCAAAAGTGAACCCAGGATTCGAGGTGCAGCCTCACCAGTGCTGAGTACAGGGGAAACCAGGGTGAAGCTTCTTAACCATACTAATTTATTTGAGGTAGCAAAGATCTGAATTACTACAAAGAGTTGCAGAATGAAGGAATTTTTATGTCCATAGTGGATTTTGAACTGGTTATTATCAGATCTGTTTCCCATTTAAGAAATGCTAAAGTAGATGGAAATTGAGCCCCAAGCAGGTAAGCTGGAAAGACCCAGTAAAGGTCTACAGACTAATGGTGTGCATGGGAAAGATGAGGAGGGAACAGTTTTCCGTGGAATGCAAGACTAAACTGTGGACAAGAGGATGGGTTGAGCCAGCACCTCCTTGTGATGAATCAAAAAGCTCAACTTTCAAAACCCTAGAATGGCAAAAATCAAACACAAGAAACTGAGAACACAAAGAATAACTGCCACTGTTTGGGAAAAGGTGATTTTCACCAATGACTTTGCACAGCTTTCACATACAAACTAATAACCATTATTTGTTCCCTTAGTCCTCAAGACAAAACATGGCAAAGCAAGGGGTGGATCTTCTTAGATTCTGGTGGAAAAATAACCAGAAAGTGGCTCCAGCAAGTCCCCTTGCAAGACCCCAGGGTGCACTTGGCTTGGCAAGGGAACAGGGAGTGAAGAGTGCTTCTGGAAAATCCTAGTCCCTTCAAAACACTTTCTGGCAGCAGATGGAAAACTGTCAGTCCAGATTTAAAGGTATGACAAGAGGTTGTCCAAGTTCTAGCTTAGCAAGTCAGGCAGAGGCTAGCAAGTCCCTGCCAACAGAGGAGTCTTTAATTCCTGGGTTTTGCTTTTGTGCTCAGGACAACTGTGGTGCAGGAGTGAAGATTTATCCTGAACAACTGCTCTGCAGGAGAAGGCAGTGCCAAGGATGAAGCCAATCTAGAAAGCCTGCCAGTTAAAGGCATGCAGAGGGCTTGGTCAAGACAAGCTGGCAGTGCCTCAACCATCTGTCATCACAGAAACAAAGTCGTTTCAACTTCTGCCAGGGAAAGCTAATGAATGGGAATCTCCTGCCAATGCAGGATGTCTGCAACCACATCATGAACAGGTCAGTCAGCTAGGGTGTGCATGGAATAAGTTATCACTCTTGCTGTCTGACTGCCTAACTGCTCATGACAACGGAGGAAAAATCTTCATCACCTCTTTTGCACAACAGAGTTTAATTAAAGCCTCCTTTAGACACTCTTCCTCTGGGGACAGAGGGCTCCAAGACAGAAACTAGCATTAAATCTACAAAAGGAGCAACTGCCTTTCTTCATAACTCTTTGGAGAAACAGTTGCCAAACCTAAAGGCAAAACTGCTCCAGTCTTGTCATACTGCAGCCACCTCTGGTGAGAGGCCTGAGAAAAGCTAATCTCCTGCACAAGAGAGATGCTTGTGACAGACTCTGACCCAATCAGCTGCTCTGTGTTTCAGAAAACATCATTCATCTGTAATGCTCTAATCAAGGGCTCTTTCCCTACCCCTTTAGTTCTTCAACTAGCAGTAGCTTCCTTACTCCTTCTCTATAGATGTCCTCTCTACACAGGAGATCACCGTGGTCATTGTGCCTCTCCACTGGGCTCACTCCAGGAGCTCCATGTCTCTCTTGTCCTGAGGAGCCCAGAACTAGACACAAGACTTCAGGTGAGAACTCACCAGGGCAGGGGAGAGGGGCAGGATCACCTCATTCAACCTGCTGGCAGTGTTGTTTCTTCCAAGACTCCTAGCAGGCTAGCTAGGGAAGATCACTTCAACTCTCTTCTCTAGAGAGTGCCTTTCATGTACCCTAACCCTCCACCACTCCTCCTCTCTTTCCTCTTGCAGTCAGAGCCTCAGGTCACACACAGTACGTGCCCACACAATGAAGGGATGAGCTAGGAGACACTGTTGACAGCAGAACCAAAGCTACAAGTAAATGTCTGCTTTTTCAATTAAACTCTCCAAAATAAATACACTTTATGAGATCCTGCAAGGTCAGGAGTGAATGCACTGCCAACTCACACACAAGGCAGTCAGACTTCACAAAAAAATCAGGCTTGTTTTGGTTTGTTGGTTTGTTTTTAATCCTACAAATCCACTCTGCTGGGCAAGCAGCCTTTTCCATTAGGGGGCTGAATCTTCTGGTTTGTGATATTTAAATGAATTACTGTTTTGACATGCTACATTTGGCCAGAAGGCCAAGTCCCAGCAGAGTGAATCTCACCACTGTGATCCCAATGTCATATGCTATCTGATTTATTAGATGTGACCCAGATCTAGTAGCCTGTGCCTGGGAAAAAGGGAACTCATTCAAATGGCATCAGTGCTCGCTCTCAGATACCAGATCTGCCAAAGGAAGCAGAGGGAAAGAACTGATCCCAGCAAAGAAAAGGTCTTGGAGAAGCTACTCCAGTGTGTTAAGTGCAGTATTCTCAACCAAGTCACAGCCTCCATGACTCAAAGCTGCAGGGAAGAAAAGGCAACAGCACAGTGACTTAAATGAGGAAGATAACCTAACTGTTGGTCCCTGAGCACCAGTTATTTGGGAGCACATACAACAAACCAGGAACCCAAACCATGGTGCTACACATCCCCAAGGAGCCCTCTAACCACAGAGGCAGCCACTGGCTGTCCTGGGTGGGAGACCTCTGCTCAGCCCTCTCCAGACATGCTGGCTTGGATGGGAAACTTCCCTGCTGGCAGAAGTGTAATTGGAACTGATGTGTTTCCACAAATGGCACTCACTTCAACAAATCATCATCTCCCAGCAAGAAACAGAGTGCTGAGAAGTTTTTGATCAGCTTGCCTGACAAACGAGTTGACTTAATATCAGGGAGTATTTCTCAACAGTGATTAAGGTTAAGTAGTCTTAACTGTTCTGGAGCCCTGCTTTGTCACATTCCAGATGCACACACAGATGTGTGAATGCAGTCCTGCTGTGCTGCTCATTCCTGTCCTGGAAGACTGCAGGTCTGAAGCTGAACTATCCTCTGAAACTTTTGAACTCTACTGTAAGCTTCATTTGCACTTCTGAGAATGAAGAAAAAGGTCAGGATTTATGGCCCTGTGGAATTGCAGGTTGGTGCTGAAGGACTGAGGTTTATCTAAGTGCTCTTCACTGCTGACAGGCAGCTGGGAAGGTTTATTTGTAAAGGTCTTTATCCAAAAGCATATTTACCAACCATCACCGTGCTTTTCTAGTCCCAGACACAGAAGAACACTGAAGTGAAGGTCAAGTTGGAAGGAACTTGAGATGGAATCTAACCTGGCATAAAACTCCAAGGTGATTAAAGGCAGCCTAACTCCAGTTTTCCCAAGTATGACTAGAAGGAGGCTAGGAGGAGCTCTGAGCAATTCTGAGTTTGTATTTCCAATAAGATATATATTGGATATAAACTACCACATGAATATGCCCATTCACAAAACACCTGCTTCACAGCATTCTTCAGTTAAGTGCTTTGCTACTGATTTAAGACACTTCAGAAGATTGTTCTTAGGAATATGTTTTATAAACCTCCCCAAACCACCTTCCTTTCAGAGAGCATATCTTTAGGAACAACAACTGCATTGTGTACCTGAAAGACAGCAAATCCTGTTCCCTCTGCTGCCACTGTGATTGTCATTGGCTGTGCAGGGGCAATCTGAAAGAAAGCAAAGCACAAGTTATTTTCCAAGTGCTTTCAGTCAGCAGATTGGCCAAAGGATTCCTCCCTGCCCACACTACCTCCTTGCTCTGAAGCAGAAACCGGTTCTGAGCATCAATTGAAAAGGTTTCTGGTGTTTGCAGGGAAGGTGCTGTCACTGTCACATCCAGTTCTGGCTTGTTTGTAGTAGTGAGAGCTGCAAAGAGGCTCAAGGCTTGCAGAGCCACCACCGTGTCCTGTTGAGAGAAACAAACCCTTCTGTAGGGCACAGGCGACTCCTGCAGAGAGAGCTGCCTGTGGAGAGGCTCAGTGCTCCCAGCACTGACAACACTGAGGGGCAGAGGGAGTCCCAAGGGTTGGGGTGCAGACCAAGGTCACTGCTACATCTTCTGTCCCACCTTGGGGTGCAGTAACTCATGAGGTGGTACCTGTGGGGAGGAGGGAACAGGAGATGTGACCCTAAACTGACCAAGGGATGTGTCATGGTCAGTATAAAGCTGAGGGATCACAAGGGTCAAGCTCTTCTTCAGTAGCCAGTGTCCAGGGAGCACTCTGTCCATTCTGCCCCTGATCCTGATCCATGAGATCCTGGATGCAATTCCAGAATCTAGCTCCTGAATCCAGTTCCCATCTGCCCCTGAGTCCAGCCTGGGACTTCCCCAGTGCTGCCACAGCATCAGTGGTGATGGCGATGTGACTGCCATCCGGGCTTGGGTTTGGCATTGGTTTGTATCTACTTCACTTTGTTATTTCCATTAAATCTGGTTCAGTTTCCTTTTCCACCCCATCAGTCTCTCCCTTTCTCTCTCTCCTCAGTGGCTCTTCTCTACCACTTCAATCCACTCTGACTGTAGGCTGGTTTTTGTACCAATTATATTCCTGTATCTAGGAAACACATAGATTTTTTGCCCAAACATTAAAAACATGATAAAGCCAAAGAGAGACTGAGAACACCTAGGTAGCTATAGCCTGCATTCAGACTGCAGGGAGTTGTCACCCCCTGACCTGCACAACATGCAGCTGCTTGGTTCCCTCCTCAGTGTTTTAACAACAGAGAAGTTTCTAATGCAATAAACTGATGCCAGGCAACACTCCAAACTTCTTTTTTTGTAAAAAGTCTTAAGTTAAGAGAAAGTATGGGGTCACTTCCACACATTAGAAAGGCATCTAGAGACATTGGAGTAATTGTGAAATCAAAAGAGTTTAGGTTATGGAAGACCAAAAGGATTAAATTAATTTCTTAAGCTCACCCTCAGGGCTAAATGATACACTGCTGGATTGTCAAATTTCAAGTAAAAATGGTTTCTGGAGTAAGAGAGAAAGCTTTTTCAGCTCATTTAGTGATTCAATCAGCCTCTTTAAATAACAAGCAAGAATTAACACATTAGGAAAACACTAGAACCTCAGGGGAACCAGGCTGGTTCTTAAATTGCATTTTATTTAGTAGGACTAATTTTTCTCAGATTAATACCAACAAACACATGGAAATAATGAAGGCTAGCCTGTGCAGCTTGGTACCAAGCAGTATGATGAAATGTGACATTTGACTGGGACCAGCATTTGCAGTTAATTTAAAAGCAAGTTTAAAGTAATGCAGTCCAAAAGTACTGTATAAATTTTCTGGATACCAGCACAGCTTACAAGATGTGGTTTCAATAACATGGAAACCTCCTGGAGATAATGAAGATCTTCCAAATTTCATGGCCCATCAAAAATTCATGGAATAAGGAGGACAAAGTACATTAGTAAGTTAAGATCAAGTGCCAACAGAGGCACCAGCTTGGGCTGTTTCTCCAAAACCTACTCCCCTTTCTTATTTTAGTTAATAGCCTTACAGCAGTGTGATGACCCACATATGGAAGGAATAGAAAGAGGTTTCTCTCCTTGGAAAGAAAGTAAACACATGTATTATACTTGCTTGGGAAAAATCCCATTAATTACTTTTCCATGGACATCATTTCTTTCTCTTAAGATCTTTTCTTATTAATACTTCATATAATCAGAGCGACCCTCTAATTCTCTTTATTCTACTTGCCCAAGTACTCAGACTGGTAGTCCAGGTTTCAGATGCCAAGATCACAATGAAAGCAAGCTTGCACCTAACCCAGGCTGTCCCAGCAAGCCCAAAATACTAATAATTATGGCAAAAAACAACTGGCCTTTTTTCCCCCCTTTTTTTAACATACGGTGCTCATTTAGAAAGGAGAGCAAAGCCTCTTGAGACAAGGCATTACCTGAGTAGATGAAAATCCTCCCAGGTGATTTCTCTGCTGACTCAGCCATTTCATAAGAGGGATGCCCTCTGCCAGCCTGTCCTGGTAGAAGTGGGAGAGCAGAGCATAGGCTGCAAGCTCAATATCGATGGCGCGGGGCTGCCAGGAGTCAGACACCTCAGCAGCAGGGGTCACCCAGAAACGAAACTCTCCTGCAAAAGGAACCAATACCAAGCTCAGACTCACACTGATTTTAACTCATTGCCCCCCAACACTCTCCTGATCTACCCAAACCACTTTGGAGCAGCTAACCTCATCCATCTCTTTCACCAGCTAGCCTTACACATGCAGACAGCAGCATGCTGGCACTGCTGCAGCCAGTACTCAGAGGAGCCTCTCAGACTAACAGGGCCTGCTGTGACAGGACAAGGGGTGGTGGTTTGGAACTAAAAGAGATGAGAGTTAGACTAGACACAAGGAAAAAACCTTTCACGCTGAGGGTGGTGAGACCCTGGCCCAGGTTGCCCATCCCTAGGAACATTCCAGGTCAGGTTGGTTGGGGCTCTGAGCAACCTGATCTGGTTGGAGATGTCCCTGCTGATTGCAAGGGGGTTGGACTAGATGACTTGAAAGGTTCCTTCCAACCCAAAACATTCTCTGATAGTCTCAGCAGGAACACAGTAACTGACTGAAAGGCTTAGCTCTCTTGTGTTGTCACTCATTTTCTGGACCCTTTGCCCTAAGGCTGTCAGGGAACTTTCTTATCTTATTCTCTATATCATACTCCAAACAGTTGAAATCAGAAGGATTCTCTCCATCTCCAGCTCTATATGCAGCTGTAGATACATGACAGGCACACCTTGACATTTGACAGCAATCCATCTAGACAACTGTAGAAGATGGTTGTGCAATACCTTGGTGTTCTGCTCTCTGGTTCAGTACATTCAGTGCTCCCTTTGCTTTGGCACTCTTTGCCCAGGACAGTGCATATGTCACAAGTGCCAAAGTGTAATTATCCGAAATGCCTTCTTCTAATTTATCTTCTAGAAAGTTGGTAGCACTCTTGATGGCATAAGCATGCTGGAAATTAAAATCATATTGAAGAATGTGGCGTGAAGAAAACATATCTCTCCTATTCCAATTCAAGAGAAAAATCTGTCTAGAAACAGAAACATTCCTAGCCCCAAACAACAATAAACACGGAAACACAGAAGAAATACTGAAAGCCCCTCTCAGAGTAACAGGCAGGAGCCTCAAAGGCAAGCCTTTGCCCTTTGATCTGGCACTGTCTTCTATGAACCTAAGTAATCCCAAGGAAACCAACTGGAATGACTTCACATCTCCAAGGAGAGTTGCCCCCACAGATTTCTTTGCAAGCTCTTGGACTTGCAAGTGCCTTTAGATTTTCAAAGGCACATAAAATTAAAGGACCTGACAGCACAGCTTTGTATTGTCTTGTGTAGATAAGGAAAGTTGGACAACATCAGGTGAACTTTTCTCTCTGTCCAGATGCATTTCTACTTCCCTAAACCCCCAAGTGTTTGGCAGCTACGAGGGCAACTGATGAAGTGTCCCAGGAACTACAAACTCCATGTCTGAATGCCAATACCTGTTTATCTGGGAGTTCCAGGAGGGATGACATGATATAGGCTGTGAGGGTGACTGGGTTATTGGTGCCTCCTTGGAGGTCACTGTGTAAGACCTTCCCAGGCTCATGAAATTCTCCATTCAGTTTCTGGTGCCTGACAATCCATCTGGCTGTGTCCACGAGGACATCTGGGTCAATGGCTATGAAGGGACGAGCTTGAAGGAAACATCTTAACACAAAAGCTGATAACCTTGGGGGAAAGGTTCATCAAACAGGGCAAAATCAGCAACATATTCCAGCTGCTTCTGCTTGCCAAATGTACCTCCACGTCACCTGCCACTGCACTCCTGAAGTACCAGCATTGCCAGGACAGACAAACTATCTTCATTTTCCAGCCCATCAACACTGGGGCCAAGCCAAATCCTGCTGATGGCAATGAGCAATGCCCCCAGCTCCAGAAGGAGGAACCCAGTCAGTGGCACAGTGGCTGGGACAGTTCTCTTTCAAGTCAGCAGTTTGTGCTGCAGTTCCTGAGCCTAACTGAACATGGGTTAGCTGATCCAAGAGCTGGAACTTGTCTGTTATCTACCTAGCTTCCAGTTCCATGCTCACTGTGCTTGTCAGGGTGAAATTCAGCACTGACAAGGCTTTTTCAGTTGTAGTGACAATCTCAAATGAAGGAGTGAAAGAGGCAAGTAAGACAATTTGTTTTAGCACCAGTAACTCTGTTCACTCCCTAGGAAATGCCTCAGTCAGTCTTCAGCCTCCAGTATGGAGAGAACAGAAAATCAGTTGGAAGCAATGATGATCACACAGCTCTAAACGGGTTCAGTCAACTGCAGGAATAAGCCATTTAACTATCATCCTTCATTCCTTTGAGGAAAGCAACAGAAAAAGCTTTCAGACCAAACTATTCCCCTGGCTAAAATAATTCATCTTTCACAAAATTAAAAAGCTTTGCCCTCAGAGCAGCTTTGACAGCATGTTGTCCAGCAGAAGGACCTCAGAGTTGGCCCTAAACACCCAAGGAAAAGCAGGCAGAAGGCTAAAAACAGCTGGAAATTTTTACCAGCTTCACAAAAAATTTTTAGTGGCAGGGAAAATATCTTAAATACTCAAATTCCAGAGTGAATCTGGCAGAACTACTCACCATGTGCTCCCAGAGGGATCTTCATTTCCAAAGGCACTGAAAGAGCCATCATCCCTCTGGAAAAGCAGCTCTCTCTGGTAGCCTGAAGCGGAAAAGCAGAGGCAGGTGTTGAACACTTTCCTCTCCCTCTCCTGCAGGTGCCAGTCTGCTGATGTGCAGTGAGACACCTGCAAAGGCTGAGAAGGGCAGAGCTTCATGGTGCTTGTGTTCTAGATCCTCCACCAGCTTCCTTGCCCTTCTTTGGACATGCCTCAGCACCTCAGTGTCTTTCTGGTAGTGAGGGATGAATATGACTGACTAATTTTCACCCTCTATCCCTCAAGCAGAGGTCAGAAATGTTTGCACACACATTGTTTTATCAGAAGGAGAAATAACCAGCTAGGAAATCCATATGAATTACCTTCTAAATGTCATTAATAATCTGAAGAAAAAGTATCTACCCCAAAACAACATGGGGGGGTGGGGGGGGTGGTCTGAGCAAACTTGTCCTTTCAAACAAAAATCATTTGCTCTCCAACGCTGTCAGGCCAGAAGAAAGGCAAGATGGGCTTTTCTTCCAGATCTCCTGACACCAGCAGGGTAGCATTTCACCCCTCAAATGCAGAGGCACAGATTCTCTTTCTACTAGCAAGAGTTCTTACAAATCTAACATCTTCCTCTGAAGGATACAGACCTTTTCTCATGAATGAGACAGCTTTTGCTTTAATGTCCTCTCTTAGCTGCCTGGTTTTACTCAGGTACTGCAGCACATAAACATTTGGAGCAAAATTGATCATGTTCTGTTCACCACAGCCATAAGGCATCTTAATCAAGGATGACAAACCATGGATGGAAGGCCCAAGCAAATCACCTAAAAGGCAAGATTTAACCAAAATAAATTAAAAGCTTATTGGCAATCAACACATCCCTCACACAAAGGGTGGTGGCATCTAAACTGGGACAAGATACGATACATTAGGAACATTTGTGCTGCACACCACTAACCAGGCAGGAAAGGTACTTCATCTTGTGATCCGGCTTTGTGCTCACTGCTCACCTCCTCACAGACCTTTCCAACCACAGAGACATTTCAAACAGCCACCATTTAAAAAGCAAACAACAATACAAAAGGTATTTAACCCAGAAAAACGTGTCACTAACAGCACATATTTCCTGTGCTTCTTCTCTCACCCACAGTTACCAAAGCCTAGGTGTCACCAGAAACAACAGTCACTTGGGGTTGAGGCTTTCTTCAGCAGAATTAAGACAGGGTGCTAGCAAACTTTGCAGGACCTTCCTTATTAAGATCCTACTTTCTAACTCTGAAAATAAAGCCAATTCCATAAATAAACTAAAGGAATGGCACACTCCACCCACAAGCTCTTCCTATGCTTAGTCTGAGGCACAATGGTCCACGATTTTGAATGATTCAAGCTATTAACACAACAATTAAACAAAAATTAACACAGTTCCCTAAAAACCTAGCCAGCAACAGCCACACTGGGCAAAACCTTGCAAGGCTCCTTCAGCAGGGGCTCTCAGAGGAGCTCTGCCAAACCCTGCCAGGGTGGCTCAGGTTAGCACACACCAGCCCCCCTGCTCTGTTTGGTGGAGTTTACTACTGGCAACTGCTTTGTTCCTGGATTAGGGACACATATATCTTAGGTACTGAGTTCAACAAAAGGCCAACAGGCAAAGAAAAGTGTATATATACATATATATATATATATATCTGACCAGTAATAAAGATGGACACAACAAGACAATCCTTACCCACAGCAGTGACCTGCACCCTCTCACTGCCCCTTACAACATCAGAAGGAAAAGTGAAATCCAAAGTTTTCGACACTGCTTGTGGTTTGTTGCCAGTCAAGTCCAAAAGGACTGTCTGAGAATATGTCTGCTCCAATCCTTCAGCCTACCAAAACAAAGACAGGATTATTGTCACCTCCAGCAGTCTGTTGATTTCAGGACAGCAGTTGTGTGGTTACTGTTGTGAGGGATCTAAACCCACCACCAGGTAGCTTGTTCTGCCTGCTAACACACCAAGAACCTGAGCTATTGGCCTGTCCAAGCTGATATAGAAATGTTTTCCTTACAAACACTTACCTGCAGGAGTTGCTTCTCAAGTCCAGGTGCCAATTACAAAACTACACTCCCAAAGGCAGTGAGAGCATCTCTGACTCCTGTGGGCACCATGACAAATGTGGTGCTCCATGGCCAGGCACATGCCAAAGCTGGTGGAGGCACCTTTGGTGCAATTCTACAGCCTGTCACACAAGAAGGACTTAAACTGAAGCTAGGCATGTGACTAAAAACATTTTCCTTGCCTCATGCATGCAGAATCCTTTGAAAAAATAATTGCCCTTGAAGCTGAGAGAACAGAAAGGTTTCTGCCTCCACCTGACAGGCTTTTATCCTCTTCTGCAAAACTGACCTTCAAAAGAAAGGGCAGTAAAGGGGCTACAGCTGAAAACATCTCACAACCCTGCAGGAGACTGGTTTGAGGTCTAAGGAGAGGCTGGCACAGCTGGGACTGCTCAGCCTGGAGAAGGGAAGGCTCAGGGTGGATCTCATCAAGGTTTAAAAACACATGAGAGTGTGTAAAGAAGATAGAGCTTGGCTCTTTCCAGTGGAGCCCAACAGCAGAGTAGGAGGCAGCAGACCCAAACTGGGGGTTAAACTTCCTCCACTAGCAAGACACAGAAATGCTCATACAAAATAGGCTTAGAGGTAAAGCAAAATCGATTGCACTGATCTGTAGCAGTTTCTTGGTCCACTCTCCACAGATTATTGAGCCAGCTGGTGCACCAGTAGGTTCTACCTTGCTTTCAGAAGCCTGGGACCCACTCTTTGCTGTGGAGTAGAGCTGTGTGTTCATTCCTGCAAGGGGGTGGAAGGAATTCTAAAGAATTCTAAATTAAATCATTCTAAATGATTGTAAAAGGAGTGTTTTCTACTTAAAGCCTCCTAGCTCCAAACCAGCCTTACAGAACATGAGGCAGACAAGGAAATTGCTTTGCCTTTTTCCTGCTCTCTGTTGTCCACTATAGGCAGCAACTGATTTGAGGAACAAGCCAAGCTGCAGACTTTACCTTGACTAGAACTTTCTGGATGACAGCATCAGAAGCAGCAGCTGATATTGCTGTCACTTTGATGGGGATTTCTCCCAGCTGCTTTGGCTTGATTGGGAACTGAACAGTCCTCCCATCTTCACTTGGCACAGACACAGACTGCTGATTTGCTGTAGCATTTATTTCATTGGATGTCAGGATCATCTCAAAAGCCTCATTCACATCCAGGATCACAGTAACCTAGAAAGACAGGAACATTGCAAGAGAAAGTGTGAATTTTGAAAGACTGTTCTGAAAAGCTGCCATCCTTTTAGTGTATACAGAAATAGCTTCATGGTCCCTCCACTGAAGAAAAAACTGGAGTTCTCCTGAGAGGAAGATGTGGTCTCCACCAGTGATGAAAACCTTGCAGTGTCTAGCAACAGTTAAGTCTTAAGAGATTGTTATTTTACCTCAGCTTCTTCTTTCAAATAATTAAAGATGTTCACTTCCAAAATGAACTGCTCTCCTCTGATGACAGAGTATGGGAGGTTCAGGAAAATGAAGAAGGGTTGAAAAGCTTCTAGCTGCAAGACAAAACCAGCAGTGAACCTCTACGATCAGACACTAGCAAGAAAATGACTCTGCAACCTGTCTCCTGATCACTTGTAAGCTGAGAGGACAGAGCATGTCCACGTGCACTCTGCAGCTAACAGACTGAGACACCCCAGGGCTGAAGCAGAAGCCAAAGATGCTTCTGGTCACCAGCACCTGTGTGGGAACTCAGCAGTGCCACTCGGATGAGAGCTGCTGACAGCTTCACCAGGGCAAGGGCCAACCTGGAACTGGACCTGAATGAGGACTGTGTCTATCACCTGGGGAGCCTGGAAGCTGTGATCTGTCCTGAGGTCTCCTTAAGGTAACTGTGAACTGCTTTAGTGCACAAGTAATGGGTGACTGAGAATCTGTCGGTTCCCTATCTCCATACCCACACAGAAAGGCCTGCTGGAACACAAACTAACTAAGTCTCCCAAGTTCTGGAACTCACCAACTTCTCAGAATGATGTGTTACTTTGTTAGATTTATCTTGGCCTGGGTTCTACAAATGCATCTTTTCTTAATTAACAGGAAAACTGCAGAGATCCACCAGCACTCAGTTACTTTTATCTGTGAGCAGAGGATTTGGGATAAAGCCTTGGCTCCAGGAACTCAGCACTGAGCTCTCAACAAGCTAAGCAGGATCAAAATTTCACTGGTTATGAACATCTGTACAATGAGAATGGCTGAAGCATGATATCTTTTATTATTGAAATGTCAACTAAAAATGGTTTTAATTTGTTTCTCATTAAAAAAATTCCTCCAAGTGTTTCGAGTTTCAGATCCAAAACCCCCTCAGATTTCCTTCTAGCTAGCAAATACTCCAGTGTGTTCTTTATAAGGAGTAGTTTGCTAAAGCTTTCACTGTCAAAAATTTCTGAAGACATTAGACATTGGAGAATTTTTAATGGTTAGCTCTTAGTCAAGGTTTTCCCTGCCTCTTTGGTTTGTCTCCTTTGTTTTGCTGCTCTGTAAACCTCTTGCAGTGCTGAAGCCCTGCCCTCAGCAGCATTCCAATATATTACAATAACATACAACAGGGTAAAATTATCAACACTCTGTGTAGTGAAGTCAAATACAAACAAGATGCAAAGCAGTGAGCAACATTAAACATGCTGATGTCACTTATTTATTGTCCCATTTCAGTTTTCATGCATTTCTTTTATTTCCCTCTCTGTCTGGTACTGATTAACATGTTTCAGCCATATGGAACCCTAAGCACAATCCAAACATCCCAACAAGGGTGAAGCACTGAATAATGCATGTGGGTGATTGTAGCTAAATAATAGCCTCAACATCTGCTCTGCTTGCAGCCCTCTCCAATGTGAGGATGAGAGACCAAGTATATATTTGCATACAGCTGGAATCAGAAAACTATTCCTCTCTCTGCCCCATCTCTGCCAAGCCAAGTGAAAGACCCAAGACTCAAGATTCCAGTCTCAAAGGAGCCTTAGCCTCAACATCCAGATCAGGCTCCAAATTCGCAGGGGGAGTTAGGATCAGGATGTTCAAAGCACATGTTCTGTGTCTGGTGGAGCAGCCAACTATGAAATCTGGACCTGGATCTCAGTTTGGATCCCAAAAGTTTGCCCTCCTCAAGAACTAGAGGGCATGAGAACTTCAGTGGGTAAATGGCTGTCTCCAAGCTACTCTTCCACTAGTCCTGGATTCCATTTGGAAATCTCTGACCCAACAGAGCACAGTTCCAACTTTTCTAACCTTAGGCACCTAAATGGAGTTATCTCAGTTAGGACCAGAGTTGCTCTAGGATCTTTACATAGTTAATTGCAGGAGACAACTACCTTCAGAGAATTATTCAACATCTATGAAATACTAGCAAAAAAAAACTTCAAAAAGTAATTCCTCTTTTAAACAAGGTAAATAGCTCTAAGTTGGGAATCTCAAGTTAGAGATCTTGAGAACTGAGAGCTGAGAACTGCTGAATTTAGCTTCAGCTGCTAAACTCCTTGAACACTTGAGAGCACAAAAAGAGCCTCAGAGACAGGAACTTGCCAGCAATAAGCTCTTCACCCCTCTCAGTGTCCAGTCTGCTCCTCAAGATAAGTCACCCAACAAGTAGCACCTATGTTTAATCCAAGACAGGTTTTGACTGATAAATGACAGTAAGGCCAGAACTTGGTCTTTAAGCAATTCTCCTGTTCCCCTTCCTGGGGTAAAGGTTAGTGGAGCAGCACAGTGGCACCACCTCTCCAGCAGACAACATGCCTCACCCATCCCAGCCACCTTTTCCCAGCTAGTCTCTGCAAACCTCCCTGTGTGCACTCCCGGTTTGAGGAAAGCCCTCTTGGCAGGGCCAAGAAAACATGGAAACATGCTGTCCTCAGGCAGTCATTCCCCCTGCATGGGCACATCCTGCACTTGGCACTGGGGAGGTCACACCTCCAACACTAAGTTCAGTTTTGGGCCCCTCACTCTGAGGAAGATGCCGAGGTGCTGCTGGAGGCAGCTACAGTGTCACCTGTGCCTTCAGTGCTGATGTTTTCCCCACAGGCTGGGTACACACAGCCTTCCAGCCCTTTGGTGGTGCATGGAGGTGGCTGCTGCTAGAACTAAAGCACAGCTTCCAGCAGCACCCTACAGGGTTACCAGTGAGTGCCAAGGTACCTCCACTGGGGCAGTCGTCACTCCAAGGCCACTCTTCTCAGACATCACAAAAGCACTGGCTACCCAGGATGTGATGGTGTCAGGCACAACCACCTCCACCGTGGTGCCTGTGTCAGACCTGCTGGCAGAAGGGCAGAGCAGACTTTCAGAAGCATTCACTGGCAGGCAGCAGGAAGCAGACATGAATGTTTCAAATGCATCACAACCTCCAAGTTCAAACCCTTGGCAGCAGAAGCTGATGCTTAAATGGTTTTCTTTTCCTAAGCATTTAGAAATATTTGTGATGAGATCAAAATGATTTTCCACAGCTCCCATTATTTTAAATTGCATGAACTGAAGGCAATGACAGTGAATCACAGCACATGTTCTCAACCTCTCCAGATCCTCTAAAGCAACCCCAAATGAGGATTGCTTCCTGAACTTCTCAGCTCTGAAAGAATACAAGGTTTGTGCTTCACACACAGGTCAGATTTCAACATCATTTGACAGTTTGAACTGCTCTTTGATTTGGGTGCAGACAGGAGCAGATTTCCCTTTCTGGGCTAATCATCTTTCCATGCACTGGTGAGAAAAAGGCTGTGTCTCCCTATCTGTTATCTGCCCAGCTGTAAAAGGAAACCAGTTTCTTTGGTCTCCAGGATTTTTATCTGGTTTCCACTGAGAGCACAAAGCCTTGAGCCGGGCATTGGCCTGATTTGGGCAGCTGGTGCTGGGTCTCCAGCCGCACTGATGGCCTCTAGGTGGAAGCACAACATCAACAACATCACATCCTTAAGCCACGTTCTGCAGCACCAGGGCAGAACGTTTCCAAAACCTCCAGAATAACAAAGGCAAGTGTAAATCAGGTTCCATTTGCTGCTCATCTTATACCTGGTTTTAGTGTCGATCCAAAGCCAAGTCTCTGGGAAGTGTGTCCTGACGTAGGGGTTGCTGAAATCAGGAGGTCCATCTTTGGAGATGGGTATATCATCCCCAAAACCATCCTCTATGGGGATCATCCCACCATCTACAGAACAAAACACACTGCCTGACCCACAGAGAGCTAGGCTTAGGAAAAATCAAACTCCTACAGTGAAGGAAAGTCAAAAGAACAGAGTGTTTGGAATATAACCTACAGCTTTGGTGTGCATGGCAACACTGCTCCCCGATGTCAGGAGCTGGGTTTTATTCCTGTTTGGTTTTTTATGAACCAAACAAAAAGTTTCATAGAGACTTAACTTGCTAGATTGTGGCATATTAAGGATGACATAGCACACCAACTGGCCTCTTTGGAGTGTTTATGGACCTGGTGTGGTCTGGCTACACAACACAACCCACTGCGACAGAGAGCAACTAGAAGAGCAAACCCAAACTCCACTCCCCCTCAGGCCTGCAAGGGGTAAGTGTTGCTCACACAGCAGCAAAAAGGAAGTTGCTAAAATACTTTGATACTAATTTTGTATGTTTTGAACCTTGGAAATGGTAATGGCTTGCAAGGCTGGAGGCATCCTGTATGCAGGACAGCAAGAAGACCTAATAGGGGCTCCAGTCCATTCACCTCCTACCCCACTCAGTAGATTATTAGATTTGGCTATATTTATTTTTTATTACTTACAAACAAAATGTTCCTTGTCCTCCTCCAGAATTGCATCAGTTGATACCCAAAGGCTGCATTTCTGGATAAAATGTATACAGTATCTCTCAATACAGGGCATTCAGGACATCAACAGAGCTTATCTATTTTCTTTTGAAGAAAATTAGTTCATCATAACACAGCAATCACAGAACTAAGGTAAGCAGCATACAGGAAACAAAAACTGAGATAATCTGAATACTGCATTAATGACTAAAAGCTTTTCAAAGGGAAGACAACATCAAGTATAAAGCAACCTGCATTTATGAAAGTAGAAACATTTCTTTGCATTCAGAGTATTTACGTATTGACACATTTCATAACTCAAAGCCCACATAAGCCATGAAAACAGCCCATTTGTATATTGTGTATAGTCTCAGACATTAAAATGGGCATTTTCTTCTAGCAAGTGCAGTAAAATACCCTAGCTTAGAAGTAAAAATGAATTGAAAATAAAAGTACCTGAAAGACACCAAAAGAACCTCTGACCAGGGGGAAATACTGCACTGTGTTGTACAAGCTGAGCTCATGGGAGACCTAAGAGAAGAAAAACAAAATCATCCAAAGAGTGAATGCAAACTCCTCCTTCAGACCTTCCACTGCTGTGGATGCTGTTCCAGAGCTGTGCCTCCAGCTCACATGGCTCTCATCTCAAAGAGCAGAGAACCCCTGACAGGATGAAGGGGATTAGGCTGCAGCGGTTTCATGATTAATCAGAGAGTGAGCAAGGCTATGTAAGCCTAAAATAGGATCCTACAGCCCACTGAGATTCTATGGCACTCAGTCTGTGTCACTTGGGCACTTCAGGAATGATGGATGTTGTCACCTCTTTCAAGTTGTTGGTCCACTGGAGCTTCTGGAATTAAAGGGAACCCAAAATGATGAATGAGAATCCTCTCCCTGCCCTGCTGGCCACGCTGCTGGGGATGCAGCCCAGGACACAGCTGGCTTCTGGGCTGCAAGCTCACATTGCCAGCTCATGTCCAGCTTTTCACCCAAGAGTACCCCAAGTGCTTCTCCACAGAGCTGCTCTCCACCCCTTCATCCCCTGGAACAACAACAGGGATTGACCTGACACAGGTGCAGGACCTTGCACTTGGCCTTCTTGAAACTCAGGAGGTTCACACAAGGTCACTTGTCCAGGTCCTTCTGGATGGCATCCCAGCCCTCAGGCACATCAACTTGCAGTGATAAAAAATATTTGCAAGACTAAGGACTAAAAGTCCTGCCCAAAGAATACCACCCCTTCAGGATATAAACTCCATGAACATACAGCTGCCATACACACAATGAGGAAAACCTTTCTTCCCATTTACTTACAGAGTCTTCTGTTATGTCACTGCTTTCTCCTAGGAGCTTTGTACTTTTATCAACAACTGCAAGTCCAACCACTGATCCTGGTTCTGCAGTGCTGATTTTAAGGGAGACTTTGTCAGATGGCTTGACCTTATCTTTGCTCCAAGAGATTTTAATCTAGAAAAGGTAAAACACAGCACTGGTTTAAGTTGTACAGTGATATTTACAGCCACTGACAACTCCCTAGAAGTATTTTCTTAGCTTAATTGGCTATAATTAAGACTTTCTTTGTTTTGAGGTTTTTTTCCCTAGGACTTTTGGGAAATTACTTTGGTATTCTCTTGCTCTCCTGGCTCTTCAGCTCCTTGGACTGGTGGGAAGCCAGCATCATGATCTGTAGTCACTTCAGCCAGCTCTCAGTCTATAAGCAGCCATCTCTCTGAGATCAGTCCTTTCCTTATCTCCCATTTCTTCATCACCCAGTGGATAAGACTGATGTTAAATTCTCATCATTCAGCATCTTAATTTTTCATCCTCTAAAACCCTCTTTCCTACACAACAGCCAGACAAAGCCCTGGTGTCAGACTGGAGCTGAATGCAGTTACCTTGTTGCCCAACAGAGGCTGAACAGGGACGGTGAGGGCGTCGTTCACAACCGCCCCCAGCTCGTCCACGTAGAACACCAGGATGCATGCTGCAGGGGCCCAGGAGTTTGCTGCTGTTAAGGTGAATGTTTTTGCAGCCTTTGTGCCAAAATCCACAATTTGTTCCTTAGATAA
The DNA here is from genome assembly GCA_013399015.1 of Galbula dea. NCBI lineage: Eukaryota > Metazoa > Chordata > Aves > Piciformes > Galbulidae > Galbula > Galbula dea. The sequence goes on from VWZX01010541.1 coordinate 515,945, forward strand.
GACCTGAAAGGGAAAAATGAAGCAGTTGATCTGCTGGCATCTCTGTATGGCATAAACTCTGCAATTCTCTCTGCAAACAGCTGTTAAAGCAGAGACACAGAACTGTGATTTCTCATTTGCTTGTTTGTTTCAGTAAGTGGCTGACTAGTTCCATAGGCTGGGTATGAGCCTTACACAGGCCATTAGCCCACTAAACCATGCCACTAAGTAGCACATCAGGATGTTTTCTGAACACCCTCAGTGTGAAAAATCTCCTCCAAATACCCAGTCTAAATCTCCCCTCCTTTGGTGCAAAGCCATTACCCCTTGTCCTCAGACTGGTCCTCACATATAAAACCAGTAACCTTACCAGATAGTGGAACTGCCTCACTGCCTTGTTGCTTGCAATGCTCAGCTCAAAAGGCTTCCCAGCCTAGGAAAAGCGTCAGATTCAGATGGATGAGTATGGAAACATGAGGAGCAACTTGAACAGTTCTTATCTTGTCAAGTTCTGTCTCAGACTGTACCTTGATATCCTGGCTCTTTGTCTTAAGCTGGAGATAAGTCTGGCTGGGGGAACTGAACACGTCATAAACACCTATGTCAGTCCTGCTGCTGAGGAACTCTGCCTGCAAGACAATGCACAACAAAGCTCTGGAGCAAACAGCAAACCTGTGTGATGTGCACATATGTGGTTCTGTCTCCAGAGCATGGCAGTCTCAATGGCACTGAGGATCACTGGACTGCTTGCTTTGGGGATCTGCTTTGTTTTTTCCCTTGTTATCAGTGCAGTTATTAGATCACATTTAGACAGGATCCAACACTTTCTTCCCTGCTCTATCCTGAATATGAGGTAAGGAAAATAATGGTAGGTGAGATATTAGCTGTTGCAGATGGCAGGAACAGCATCCCATGGATCACAGCCTGCTTCATCTGCTGGATTGCTGCTCCAAAGCAACATAGGACAAAGCAGTACCTGAACTCTCAGAGTTTTTGTATCAGGCAGGATTGGAAACTCAATATCAATTATTCCATTTTCTGGGACTGTGTAATTCAGGACATGGACTGTCAGATTTCTCTCCTCTGTTGCCTCATTCTCAAGGTGAGAAAATGAAGAGTGGTGATAAAGCAGATCTGACTGCTGTGCACTGACTGTGACAAGATTCTGCCTCTCTTCAGCTGTCAGCTGGTTGCTATCAGAACGTGTCACCTTCAGCTAAGAACAAAAAGAAAACACTCATCAAAGAGGGTGAAGGTAAAAGGCACAATGCATAGCATGTAACAGTAGATTTGCTTTCACATCATATCAAAAAGCAAAGGCATCCTCAGATTTCCCTAGGAACTGAAGAGATTTCTCTCCCATAAGAGCTCTGACAAACTGTGATCAGTATATCCTGCCAATCCCACAGCATTCCCTGCCACTTTACCCTTTCCTAGAGCAAATGCCTCCAAGTTTAGTATTTGCCTATGCATATCACGAAAAAGAGGTGATCTGAAAGCAAATCTGTAAATTACACTTACAAATCTAAGGCAAACTTTGCCATCTAAGCAAAAATGCATTAGTCACATTTGTTTATGCACAGACCATAATAAAGCAAAAGAACTTACAGTAGCTATGAAGTTCAGAGAAGGTTTTATAACTCTAGAGTAGTCCATAAACTCAATAAAATAGTCACTTTGCTTTGGAAAGATGATGGTGCTTGAATTTTGGGAGATTCCTGTTGAATAATTGTTATGTGTTTAGACAGCATGTTTTTAACACATATATTCCTTGAGCAGCAATAGTATTTACTGTCTATGGGTTTTAAGTGATTCAAGCATATTTTTGACCACTTCCACTCCTTCCACTCTTCCTCCTCCCAGCTAAGGATGGGTACAAAGGCTCAGTCTGCACATCAGCCAGTCTAGAAGAGGGTAGGCAACGTGGGGCCAGGGAACAACTCCTACTGATCTGGTTTACTGAAGTTTCTAAGACTCAGGCTAATGCTAACAATTCTTTATGCATCCTCTTCTCATCAAAAGTGAATCATGACTGACTTTAAGCCCTATCTGAGCATATTTCTTGGTTATTTAATAAGTCATTTAGCATAGAACTGTATTGAGCTGAGTTGACAACTGATTAAACTACTTAATATCTAGGCAAGCAACAGGTCAGGTAATATATGTTTTCAGACAAGATCTTTTTTCAGATAACATATTTGCATGTAGAGGGTTGGCACTGCCATCAGCATGATGCTCTCCTAGCCCTCCAAGCCCTTCCTTACAGCAGCAAGCTCTGCCTCTTTGGATTAGTCTCAGAAGACAGCAGCGAGTCCCCACCTGTGAGCGACTCGGTGACCACGGCGATGATCTCTATAGGCTCTGTGTAGCCACTGTCCCCCTGCTGCCACGACTGATCAACGTTCAAGTTCTGCAACATCAGCTTGTTACAGGTTACATTCACAGATCCATTTATCTGCAATGCAGGGGAAAACAAAACAACAAACAAAACAAAGATTGTTGAGCCAGCAAAGCCAAAGCCAAGGACATCTTTCCATCTGGAACCTGAGAGGCTCTGCAGGGAGATCTGGCCAGACCAGAGTGCTGGGCTTGGTGCTGCTGATGGCACTGAAGTTAGCCAGCAGTAAAGGTCAGGGACAGCACTTACCAGAAACTGAACCTGTTTTAAACACAGTCCACAGCTCAAAAGTAAAATGCCTGATTTTTCAAAAGGATGCCATGAGTCTGTCACCACTTCCAAGTGGTGATCTTCAGATCAAACCTACAAGCCTTTCTAAATACCCTGCCTGAGGTGACAAACAGCTCGGTGAGCCCAGGGTGATGAGCAGGCAATTAGCAGGCAAAAGGCTTTGCTCTCTACCGTGCTGGAGCTCCACCTAGGTAACTGCAGTGCTCTCAAGGCTGGGTGTGCAGGGGCACACATGGGGCCAGGGAGCGTTCCTGGGCATGGGTCCTCCAACTCCTCTGCTGCTACAGTGGCTCCTAGAAAATTGTTCTATCTGGGCCAACTAGCACCCCCCAGAATAACCTCCAGGCACAGTTCTAGGGACCACAGCAGCCAAACAGCATTCCCAGGAAGCAGTCTGAATGTAGACACTTTATTCTGGAAAACAGAGAGAGTTTAACACTACCCATGCAAGTCACTCCACAGACTGTGCCAGCTGAACTCACTCACACTCCAGAATGGTCCCAGGTGTATTTGTGCTTCAAAAGGGGACACAGGATTAATGTCTACAATGCTACAAGCTTCTAACAGAAGACTCACCTCCATTGTTGTTGTTATATTTCTCTTGTTTGTCCAGTAAGAGACAGAGAGGCAGGTGACTGTCACAGTTCCTTTCACTGGCTTTCCATAAGTGTACCTGAAACACATCAGCCCACATCACCACCACCTCCAGGGCTTGGGCTCCTGAAGGGCTCTCAAAGCAAAAGATTCTACTAAACCCTTTTCCCCTGGCCCCAAACATGGCTAGAACACTTTAGTACTTTTAAACATGGAGTTTTCAGTACAGAAACCAGTTTATCACCACTGAAGTCAGAAGCTCAAAAGCTGGAGAAGATAGACAGTGCTGCTCTTCTGCTGCAGACAAGCCTTATAAACCTATCACTCTTATTATGGGCTGTACACTGTAGGAACATTAACTGTATGATGGTAAGCTGGAAGTGAGCTATTGACTGAAACACCAATACAGCATCATAACTAACATGGAGTAGAGCTCAAATGGGACAGGGGAAGTGCAGGTGTTCTGCTTTGCAAATGCTGCTAACAAAAAATGAGAGATCTCAAGATATTTGTACTCAGTTTACTTAGTAATCTCAGTCCAAGGAAATCATGGCATTATTGCATGGCAAATGTCATCTGCAGCTGTGGCACATCTGCAAACTGTACAACATTCACTTCTAGAATGCAGCCAGCAAGCTGCAGTAAGTCATCAGCAATTAAAAAGAACCATTTGGTATAAATGGTTCAACTTATACATAAACCATGACATTACCAGATTCAGACAGTGAAAGGGGAGGAAAAAGGCCCCAAACCACTCTTGTCCATCAGCAATGACACATCCAGATGTGGTAACTGTAAGTAGTTTAAAACATTAGGGATTTGACTGGAAGCCACTTAAGAAACATCAAAGCTGAAAAGCAGAGGGAAAGGATAATCAAATGGCCACTTACAGGAAGATCTCTGACAGCACAGTCCTGCACCTGAACCCAGGCTGTCCAAGCAGACCTAATTACAGTAATCAGCTACCATTAAGCTGAAGTGATACTGCCATTACTGCCATCAGCATCCCTGTACTTAACTGAATCTAATAACACTCCAGAGATAAGGAAGGAGAAGGGGTTTATGATATCTGCAAGAGTAAGGGACACAAACTCTTGGGATACTGTACAGACAGTCACCAGGAATAAAGTCACTGCCTAGAAATAACAATGACCTATCAGTAAAGATGGGCACTGCTGGGATCCAGCCTCAGCCAGCTCCCCACTCCCAGGCAGAGGAATGTTGATAGGCAGGAGAAGCCTATCCTTCAAACCCACACTGTGGGTAAACTGGATGGAGAAGGATGTGCAGAGAAGTTCGCAGAGGTTGGGAAGTGGTCTAATGAAATATAGTTACCCTACCTAGAGACCTTGATGTATGCTATGCTGGAGAGAACCATGACAGAGCCATAAGAGCAAAAACACTGCCTCAAAACAGACACTGCAAGCAAAAGACTCAAGAAATGTTCTGAACAAGGCAGCTAAGGCAGCTAAAATGCTACAGTCTAGAAATGCCTTTACCAAACCAAACAAACCCCCTGTTAGAACTCTGAAGATCTGCCTATCCCTGTCACAACAAAATCCAGGCCCCAGACATGAGGCCAGCAGCTCATTTTAACCAGGAAGCTCTGCTTTAGAATTCTGAACAGAAGTTTCTGCTTTGATACTTGCAGACCCACAACAGCTTCTGGAGAGTGAGGGTGACAGTGTTAGCAGTGGTTACTCACTTTGCAGTGACAATGCCAGCTACATCCTCCTCTCTCAGAGAGTAGTAGAGTGGTGTTGTTATTGTGACATCAAATTTTGGCAAAACTGAAAAAGAGAAATAATTGCAGAGAGCACTGGATTCCCAGGAGGAACAGCACCTTCCCCTTCTGTGGGGGAGCAAGGGCAGGACACGTCACATGGTGAAGACTGCTAGAGTTTCCTAAGGAATCTAAGGGAAGACACATTATTTACTCAGCCCTGTGCATGGTCCAGACTAAGGCTTTTTGCTGGAAGAACCAGAAGCATCCTAATTGCAGCCTGCACACAAGCTTGCAAGACTGAGATACAGAAACTGGGTTTGTTCAGCCTTTAGACAATCAGCAGCAAGCTTTAGGGTCAGGCTTTATACAGATGTTTTGGGATCAATACATTGCCTGCATGATCCTGGAAAGGCAGGGGCAATAACTGCACCTCCTAGGCTTCAGATGAGTACTTTAAAGATGGTCTGAGATCCAGACACTACAGTACTAGGTCATTAAAACTACCAAAGGTAAAGAGGGCAGCTGATAAGACAGTGCTCTTCCCAGGACAGAGTCCAGCCTCAGAGAAGCAAGAGATTTGGAAATTAGGACTATTCAAAGAGTCAGTGCCAGCCACAGGAAGCTACTCTAAGCTACTCTGCCACCAATTTTGGTCACTACCAAATGTCCTTAAGCAACACTTACCATATTCCACCACTCTAAATCTCTGATAATGAACTTGACCCTATTGGGAAAAGAAATCATATGAGAAAATACATCCAATTGTGGTTAGATTAGCAAGCTTAACACACCTCCTAGGCCAAACCCCACCCAGATTCAACTTCAAACACAATTTCTGACATGGTGTGATTTTAAACCATGGCTCAAGCATTATCAGCTCCTGTTATGGAGCTCCTGCAGAAGCAGGAGTATGTGTTTGCACCACAGGACACACAAGTTCACATCTGGCAGACTGAGTATATCTAACCAAGAGCTTGTGAGGCTTCTGATCTGTGGACATCTACATAAGCTGGTTTCTGGATAAAAATAACCAAACAAATACCCAAGCTAGGTAGCATAAAACTACCTAGCACAAGTACTCAGTTATCATATTGGACCATGAATGACCTACCAGCAGCATCTTTACTAGCTCCATTACAATTAACTGAAGTATCTCTGTACAGAGGAGAAGATCCTATAGTGTTTATCTAGATTTTGCTGTGATGAACCAGTCCTGTTTGAAGCCATTAGGGTCTAATCCAACAAGGGATATCACAGGAATTGTTCCCTAAAATGTTTTTCTTCTTCTTTGGCAACTGAAAGCCCCTGAAGCAAATCTGCTCTAGGTTCATTTTTCTCATTTGCTTCTGCCCTTTACATGTGTCACAAATTACAGCATCAGGAAAGGTTCTGGGTGTGGGCTGAGGGCACCATGGCCACACCAGCATCTCACAGCCCAGGACAGCAACACTGCTCTGCTCCTGCTCTGCAGCTGCATAAACCAGACTTCTATCTAGACAGAACTAGCAGCAGCATCTCATGATCACTTGTGTGCTTTATTTCCACGTGCAGGAAATAAACCCTTAAATAAAACTCTGCATGAATTCCCAAGCTTCTGTTCAAATGCACCAGCAGAGTCTCCAGAAGCTGAGCAGAGTCCCAGCAATGGACCAGATCCTGATTAGACATCAGTGCTGATCTGCAAGCTGCTGAACACCCAGCCAGTTCCCAGGGGATCACACACAGTCTGATCCTGAAGGAAGGGGACATGTTTGTCCAGTACTGACATATACAACCTCAAGCTCAAGGGGTCAAATGTGAAATCCCTAGCTGACCTAGGAGGAAAACATCACAGAATCCACTGTGGATGCACCATAACATACAACCCCCCCCCAAAAAAGCTACAAACCTCTAAGTGCAAGCATATCATCAACCCCAGCCTGCTTTAGAAGTTGCTTCACAGCTGAAGCTTTTCTTAAAAACATGTAATATTCTTCAAAACTACTTGAGAAAGCCCTGAAACATTACTACTCCATAAACTTCCAGATAGCATCTTCCATAAGTTAGATCACAAAGTGTCTTATAAGTAAGAACAACTTCAGGCCAGAGATGCCTACTCCTGAAGCTCAGCAAATAAACGACTTCCAGCAATAGGCTCCACAACAGGAAATATAAGGTATCCAACTAAAATACAAGGTGGAGACTTTGGAACCAGACTGTAATTCCTCTGTCTTGAGTTTTCTTGGAACAGCTGCACTAACACCTGAGCTCTTATTAAAAAGAGCTACAGGATGTTCAACAGCAGCAAGCAGCCAGGACCTGATTTAAACCAGGATTCAGAGGCAGTACTTCCAGGAATCCAAATTCAGTACATCTGGGAACTGATCTGTAACCACTAGAAGGGAAATGTTATTTAATGACTTAACAACACTCTTTAAAAAAGGGAAAGCTGAACTAGGAAAGCTGGACCCCTAACTGACTGTTTAACCAGGCAGCTGATGTTGTGGCATCAGGATAGCTAAGCCACGTGGAGATCTGCCTGGGTTTGCCAACTGAAGATGACCCTAAAGCCCTCCAGGCTAACCAAGCCCAATTCCCTTAGCTGCTCCTCACAACACTGGTGCTCTAGACCTTTCCCCACCTTCCTTGCCCTTCTCTGGCCACACTCCAGCACCTCAGTGTCCTTCTGGGAGTGAAGGCCAATGTCAAGTCTTTGGCAGCAGCCAACGTTCAACACCTAGTGAATGGCACCAGCCAGGGCAGGCAGCAGTGACACTGTTGCCACCTCAAGCCTCAGGGCTTTCTAGTGATCAGTTCCTAATGGAGTGTATTTTGGAGAGTTTGTCCAGACACTGTTTGATCTCTCCTGAGCTTTCAGCACTCACATCACCTGCCAGTGCTCCTCCCTACAGCTCAGTTATGCTCTTTACATTATTTTGAAACTGCTCTTTACCTCTTTCACCTGGTGCCCTCTAGCTATGTGTTGGAAAAGACAGTGAACAGAATGTTCCCTGTGTACTTTCTCCTTGTTACTCATGACTTGAGAGACATTCCCACCCTGTCATATGTTTACCAAGCTCATAAACCTCCTCTAGTAGTACTGAAGGGCTAAAATGTAGAGTACCACCAGCTACAGTCTACTAAGATTTCACTTGCCTTGTTTGTTCTCTTATAGCAGTTTCATTAGCCCAGATGAATCTATAAGGCATTTTTCCTTCAATTTTACCACTTTTTTCCCCCCCCTTTGTCTTTATGGTTTTGTTTCAGGAGGGAGTGGCATCTGAAACCAGCTGCTGCAGTTTCCTCAGCAGTGTCCTCCTGCCTTCAGGATTACTCAAGACTTTTCAGAAAGCCCAAACAACCTCTGGCAAATACTTTCCCTCCTGGCAAGTGAGCTGCTGAGGACACCCACCCCTGCCACCAGCCTTTGTTCCCATGTCTGAGCCTGGCTTCCCCACCTCCTGAGAAGCACCTCTGCAGCTGTGAGTGGAGATGTGCTGTCAGCCAGACCAGGGAGCTGCTCTGGGTTAGGCTAAGAAAAACACACAGATGCTTTTCAGTCTGGGTCACTTCCCTGGGGGCTTGAGATCTCAGCTTTACTACAGCTGCCTCAGCATGTCTGAGAAGCAACTGAACAGCAGCAAATTGAACTTAAACAGCAGTTTATTGAACTTCAAACATTCTGCCCATCAAAGACAATAGTAACAGCTCCACACCCACCTGGGAACATGCTTGAAAAATCCAATCCTGACATTCACTTGAGCATCACCCTCACCTGCCTCAGCCTATAGAGATCTACCAAGCATATAGCTGGTGCTGGTAAATATTGCTCACAAGTAACACATACCACATGAGTTTTTCTGCCTTTTACTCCATCATCTCCCTCATTAGGGACTGCTAAGCAGTCCTGGTTGCACTTGCTAAATGTCTCTGAAAGGCCACTGCAGGCCACACTGGAAATGCGGTTCCCAAACCAGAGGCTGAATAAACCTGACACATAGAGTTCTGAGCAGCTAAACCTCCAGCTGCTGTTGTAACACATTCCATGGGGTATGAGGACTACACAGCTTCAAGGATTGCACTGACAGAACTGCCACCAGCAGCAATGTGCAGACTAGATCATCCCAGCTTTGTCAGGCAGTCATTCTGCTTTACTGTTCAGCCTTTCTGCTTTGCACTGTTATTTTTTCCTCGTAACTCCTTAGTCATTGTGAGTTGCTGGAACACCCCTAAAACTAGGCAGAGATTTGTAAATAGGCTTGGATTCCACAGCCCTGGAGACAGTGACTGCACAGCAAGGCACAAGGAATTTCTACATGGTCACTTACAAAATAGACAGAAGGGCATTCCACTTGGAAAAGTAAAATTAGAACTCCAGAACATCTTTTTCTTTTCTATTATTATTAAAGCCCCTCACTTTTTCAATAGCATTTGTATTCTGAATCAAAACACAGACCTGAGGACAAGGCAGGCATGCCTCTTCTGAGCTCTTTCTTACAAAACCATCTACTACTGAAAATCCTGTGAGGTCTGCACAGCACTTGCTAGGAAGGAGTTCCTCACCTCCTGCTCCAGGCTTATTTCTGATTTGGCTTCACCAAAGGAAACAAGAGCTGGATTCACAAATCCCTCTGTGGTTCAGCAATGTCGGTACTCACGTTCACTTCCACCTCTATGGACCAGTCCCCCTGTGGAGGGCTCGCTGACAGCTGGAGTCTCTTGGAGACCACGCCCAGGTCTCCCTCCTCCATCAGCCACTGCTGGATCAGCTTCTTCCGAGGGTCCTGGGGGAGAGGCCGGGCTGCATGACAGCTGCCAGGAGTCTTGCTGGCAAGGTGCAGGCAGCAATACCTAGTGACCCTGGCTTGTCACATAAGCCTGGAAGGGGACAAATTCTCATGGGAGCCAGGAGACTTACTCGGATGTAGATATTCAGAGAGGCTCTGTAAGGCCTGAGGTCAGGGTAGACAGTGACCACCCGAAACAGCACGTCCTGTCCTGGTTTGTACAGGGACTTGTCAGTCTGGATGAACACAGAGATGCTCTTGGCCATGTACATCAAGCTGGTACGGTTAGAGAAGACGAGCTGGCCACCAGCATGGCCTTCCACCAGCAATTCATAATTCCCAGGAGCACTGTTCAGAGGCAGCTGGAAAGAAAAGAGTGACTCTGTTAACTATCCAAAAGAGTCTGGAAGACACTAATAGTCTAAGAAACATTTGGCATAAATATCTGACATATTCCTGACCTTCTCAGCTTCTACAAATTCTCCGAAGCAGAAAGAGGATTTCAGGGCTTTAAAGTCATTTCAGCAGCTACCTGAAAGCATGTTGGCAGCAGCATCCTTACAATAGATTTGCATTTCATTGTCAGTAGCACTCAGGTTTGCATCCAGGGAAACATCTATCTGTTCACCTACCATTCACAGACACACACATTGTGCTCTCTCTCCTTTTCTCAGTTACTTAGAAATTTCTTGGGTTTATTTTGGGGAGCTATTTTTTTTCTGGGTTTATCATTTTTTCATAACATATCTTCCAAAAATAAAAACCCCACCCCTGAAGAAGCAATGTGGGGGCAAGATGAGCAGGGCAGGAAGAAAACCTTGCACTTCTGTTTACCACTTTCAGCTTCCTGTTCTGTGAAGCAGAAAAATCAAATCCAGAATGAAGATTTCATGAGGTGAGATACTATTTTTCAACAGAAATCTCAGTGGTTTTGTGTCCTTTCAGTTTAATGAGTCATAATTACAGCACAGCACTCATCTAGAAAGTAAAATAATTATTCTTCCCCAAATATTATGGAATAAAGGAAAAGACACTTCCTGTGGTTAACTTATTTCGTGTAGACACTGAAGGCTCCTCCAGTGCTGGCAGTAAACACAGACAGATCTCACTGGAAAGGAAATTTAGGCCACGTAAGGTCAGAATAACCATGCACAGGTCTCAGTCTCTGCCTCTCCAGTGGACAGAGGAAATCTAGAGCTTATAATTCAGGTGCATCCATTGGTTTCCTGGAGTTAGGTGGGAGGAATCCCAGCCACAGGAGTCAGAAGGCTCAAAGCAGAAGAGCTGCAGCCCATGGGAATTACACAGAGAACCATTATCCCTGGGACATGCCAGATACTGGCTTCTGTCCCCTGCCTAGGAGAGTCCCTTTGAAGAAGGAGAAGGGGTTTGACACAGCACACATCTCCTTCCAAACAGCAGCCCTGCTAAAAAGCTTTGAGAGTCACATGCTTCCCTTTGCCATTACAACAGTGAGTCTGGAGTAGAACTCAGCAGTCAAGACAACTAAAGCAGACAGGCTTGCATTTCTCAGAGTAACACATAGCCATCATAGAACAATTTAGGTTGGAAGGGACCTTTAAAGGTCATCTAGTCCAACCCTGCAGTGAGCAGAGGCACCACATCAGCACTCATCTTGCAGCAGTAATGCAAAGCACAGCTGGTAACTCACCAGGCACAGCAGTCAGAAGTATCTCCTCCCAAGCCCTACAATGAAAGGCTGTTGTGCTGTCAGAACCCAGCTGAAGAGGGCACAGGGAGGGAATGGAAATTCCCAAACAGGGGAAAATGTCACAGGGTGACAAATGAGCTAGATGCAAACGTCTGTATCCAATGTTTCCTTCCCTGTGTGTTTACCTACGAGCAGGAATCGACTGGGACTCTGCTGGCTTGCCGCTTTTAAAAACAAGCCAGGAAAGAAAATAATCAGGAAGGGGGAAAATAAACAAGCTTCTTTTTCACTCAGGAGCAGGCACATGATGACACAGGAAAAAAGAGGCTCCCCTTTAAAATCTGGCCTTATATAACTAAATTTTAGGTGCAAAGCTCCACACTGCAGGGTTTTGTACACACACTGCCAAGAACATATGATTCACATATTTCAACACTCTCCAACTTCCACACCAAGTATTCTGGAATATACTAAAGAGGAGGAGCAGCCTTAGTTACCCCATCTGTCACAGATTACCTCAGCATTGATTCATTTAGGAATATTGCCATTTATTAAAGAAGGTGTCTTCCCTCAAAGGAAGGCAGGGTTCCCTACGAGGCCAGGAAACATTATAAACATTCAAAATCAAAATGGGAGGAAAAGAAACTTGTTTTGTCTCATCACAGCAGGGAATTGTGCTCTTGCAGCATTATTTTAACCTGCTTTCAAGGACTGCCTTTGCTTTCTTCTCTAGAAGTCTGTAAATGCCATTTGGAGACCTCATGTACTTTTCAGTAGGGGTGAGAGAGGGAGGAATTCACCTCATCTAGCTGGAGCTGCTTAAGCACATTAAGATCTGCCCAGATTGTATTAAGGAACTTGATAGTTTAATCTCTTTTCTTTCTTTAACTTGCTAGTTTATGCTTGCTTATTTACAGTCCATCCTGTAAGTGTACACTGTAAAGGTCCTGGCTGGTGCATTTCAGCCTAGTTGTCTCAGAAGTGTTGAGCTGCTCTCCACCACTGATTATTCACCTACTGAGCACTTCCAGATCCTTCCACCAGAGATTCAGTTTAAGATCAGAAGTTAAACCCACTGGATTGAGGGATGCTCAGGCTTACAGATGGCTAATAAATAAATAAACCTTTGTCCTGACACAAATACATAATCCTTCAGCTTGGGTTCTCAAGGTGAACATCCAGGATTCACACTCAGTTTGATGTTACCCATTGTGCTTGACTAGCTGGCTTATTATGCACTTCCACTGAACATGCATTTCCAAACCCTTATGAAGGCTGTGTATAAGTAGGAAAGTTTTGTGAGGAAGGAGGAAAGAAATACTTACTACTGGAAGAACAAGAGTCCCAAAGGAATCTGAATAAAAAAGAAGAAATAACACAATGTCAGGAAGCTTGTAAAAACTTACCAAAAGAGCAACACTGCTGGGTTGCAGTTCTCCTGCCCTGTGCCCACACTGCCTCTAACACTCATCACACAACCGAATTCCCTTGATGTGGCTACTCTGGAGCTGAGGGCACAAGAACTGCCAGCCAGAGACACAAGCCCTCCACCATCAGGCAGATTCACATTGGCTCATGTTGTCTCATATTTTCTTCTGCTGATTCCATTCCATTAGACTTCATATCTCCCAAAAAGCAATGGGTTTGCACCTATCTTTTTACTCATTTGTTTCATGGAGTAAGCAGGAAAACAAAATTAATTTATTTAATTCACATCCTTCTTGATTCTGGCTATAAAAGCATTCCAAGATGAAGCAATCTCTTGACTTTCAAACTCCAAACAGTGTTCATTTTAAAAGTGAAGGAATTCTTTCCTTTGACAGGGGCAAACAGAAGGAAGCCTCCATGAACTGAATACAGGTTGTCCTGGCTGGTGCCAGAGCACCAAAAGAAAAATCTTTTCCAGCATGTACCATCCCCTGAAATTATAACCTGGGTTCAAGCAAGTGACTCAGCTCCCACAGACACAGCCTGTGGCTAGCTTCATCCCCAATGCATGGAGACAGGGAGCATGAGGCACCAAGCAACACAGCTCTTTCCACAACATGTTTATGCTACTGTTAAAGCCACATTTTTCTCCTATCATCCCTCTCTCCTCCTCCCTCCAGAAGCAGCCCATGCAGTTGGTGACTCTGAAGAACCCCACCAGCCTTTGGGTTCTCCAGCCAGGAGTCTCAGGCAAAATGCAGACTCTTTCTCAGTAACCACGGCACAGTGGCAGGGAGCCCCAGGCTCAGGCAAGCTTGCCTGGCACACGGGGCAATGGGACAGCCACCAGCCACAGGAGGGGGATTACACAGTGCCAGAGTACCCACAGCTGCAGGAGAGGGATTACACAGCCCCACAGAGTACCCAGCTCATAAGCAGTGTAAACCCCTTTTGACTCTCTGATAATTCCCAACATCTTTCCAAACAACTCCATGCCCAAACAACACCACTATAAGCTAAAGGAAAATTCTGTTTTCCTAACTTAGGAGAGAGCAAGTTACTGTTAACTAGGAAGCATTTTTTGTTAAGGGACTAGTGCTGGTTGAGGGTTCTGCACCCTCACGGCAAAGGTGATTTTCCTTATGTTGAGGTGAAACCTCCTGGGTTCCAGTTTGTGCCCAGTGCCCCTTGGGCTGTCCCTGGCCACCACTGAGCAGAGTCTGGCCCCAGCCTCTTACCCCCAGCCTTCAGCTCTTGCTCAGCATTGAGCAGATCCCCTCTGGGGCTGCTCTTCTCCAGGCTCAGCAGCCCCAGGGCTCTCAGCCTTTCCTCCTGCCAGAGAAGCTCCAGTGCCCTCAGCATCTTCCTGTGCTCTGCTGGACTCTCTCCAGCAGTTCCTTGTCTCTCTGGAGCTGGGGAGCCCAGAAATGGACCCAGGACTCCAGATGTGACCCGATTAGGGCAGAGAAGAGGGGGCGGAGAACCTCCCTCACCCTGCTGCTCACACTTATCCTAGTACACCCCAGGAGACCATTAGCCCTCTCGGCCACAAGAGCACATTGCTGGTTCAAGGTGAACTTGTCCACCACACACCACTGCAAACACCCCAGTAGACAGACATGGCAAAGGCAGAGCACTGAAGGGGACTCCTAACACCAGAGACACCATGATGCAGAAGAGGAAGCAGTTGGGAGGGAGGTTTAGATCACAGCACTTCTACTTTGTGCAACTCAAAAAGCATTTACCTTCTGCAGTGGTGTTAGTGCTCTACAGCCTCCCTGGCTGCCCTGGTACAGCCCAGAACTCTGTCTCATTCCCAGCCAGTGAAAATCACAACAGAGGCTCCAGGGCATGAGGTAATCTTCTAATTCATGTCAATACATAATTATTTTGTTAGGAACTGAGCAGCCTGGGCAGATCCTAAACTCTTTGGCATTGCAGTTTTTCTGCCAGGTTTTCCCATGTTCTCACAGACTACCAACCCCCTGGAGCTCTGCTCAGCTACGCCCAGGGATGGCCCCAGATGTGCTCAACTGAGAGGCACAGGCAAAATATTTACTTTATGCCCATGCTGAATGGCTGAAATTCACCAGTTTTTTTCTGTCCACTTGATGAATTTAAGTTATATTTAATGGTGCAGCAGTGCCAGGTTTGCCAGGGGTTAACTACAGTCCCACAGGTAGCAGGTGGCACTGCTGTGCCTGAAGCTCTGCTGTCGTGCAGCTAGACACTTCTACCCATGTGCACTGTGCAGCACTTCCACATGAGTTACACATAAGACCAGACAAATTCCCTGTCCCCAGAGCAGGTAACAGCTATCAACCTCCTTCAGCCCATCACAGAACCATCTCAGCTGGAAAACAACCCCTCAGGCCATCCAGTCCAATCACTGACCCAGTGCTCCCATGCCACTAAACCATGTCATCAGGAGCCACATCTACAGGTTTCTGAAGCTCTGCAGGGATGGTGACTGCACCACTGCCCTGGGCAGCCTGCTCTGCAGAGCCAAATCCATGCATGTTTTTTTAGAGAGCTGCACAAAGGATGACATCCTGCATTCTTCCCATTGCATGGGCTGGACACAAACACAGGACCTTATGCAACCCCTTCTGGAGCTGACACCACCAGCACTAGGACTAAATGGAAATGTTTCAGCTTCCACTGCCCAAAAAGGACCGAAGTTCCAGAAAAATGACTGTATGGCTTGGCACCATGAAATAGAGCTTGTGCTTGGGCCAGTATAAATCAGTGCAGAAGCCCTTCAGTCTGTGAATAACATACAGATGCAGGTCTTGATCTGCATTTTAGCTCCTGTGGCTGGTACCACTACAGACCTTCTCCCTTAACCTTCTGTACCCAGGTCCTCATTCCTTCTTAGTCCTGTGTGAGAACTGAAAAATATAACTGGAATCACTTCAGGCTGATTTTCTGAAATGATGCCACATCTTTCTTCTGGCAGCTGTGTTCACATAGCCATGCTCAGGAAATGTTTACAGAAAAGCATTTTCTTTGCAGTGGTAAATGGAATGTTTGCTACTGCAGAGTCTGTTTCAAAGGCTCACATCACAGAAGTAAAAAATAATCTTCTTCAATGTCCTTCCAGATTTTTTCTTCCTATTCAACCTATAGAGTATTTTTGTGTTTAAAAGAAATAAAAAGCAGGAAGCACAAATACCAAGCTCTAAAGTGTCCAGGGAGTGAAAAATATTTTTTTCTCCATAAAAGAAGCCCTGAAAATCTGTCAGGTTCATAGCTTTCTTTAAATGTCTTATGCTCCTCACCTCTCATCCTAAAATTAGCACCAAAATAGGCACTGGTTAGCTAGAGAACAGGCCCAAAATACAGAGTGTGAGCTACTGCTGTCGAGTGAGGGCTAAATTTGGGCCAGACAACAGCACTCAGACACATGCAGCAGGGATTGCTCGAGGACACCAGTGCATGGGCTGGCACCCAAAGCCAAAAGAAGCCAAGAGACCTGGAGCAAAGGGGTCTCTATTTGCTCCACAAAGCCTCCTAAAACCTTCCTGCCTGCCAGCACTACATACACTTCCCTCCAGGGCCACTCTACTCCGTGTTTCCATCTCCCTTTCTCCTCTTCAATCCTTTCTGCAATTTGGGAGGCTAAAAGCACTGAGAAGGTACAAAGGGAAACTGAGGCTGGGTAGCAGCACTGCCTTTTTCCACTATGAAAAAGGATGTAAAGGGACAGGAGGAACCAGCTGAGCTGGGCCAGAGTTTATCACCTAGGGGTCATGTCCAGAGGCAGGGTACCACAGTTTCAGGGGACAGGACAAAGGCAATGAACTGACATCTCACCAAACTCCACAGTCACCAGCAAGTTCTAGCTTCCTGCCTCTGCAGGTGCTTCCAGAAGTTAAGTCTTGAAGCAGAATTAGGCAGAAAGGAGCTGCTCCCACAAAACTGCCAGTTTACCTCAGGGATCTGCAGCACAGATTTTGTGGTCACCCATGAGCCAGGTATTTTATTCTGAAACAAGGTAGCGAGACTACTCAGAGCTAACAAAAGGCAGTGAGACACTCGGGCCACTCTTCCCATTTAGCTGTTACTTTGTAACTTACTGCTCCTAGTGCTTTCCACTGCTTCACACCCTGGCCTGCTCAGGCGCAGACTGTGAGTGTGCAAAGCATGCCTGCTGGGAAGAGCAGATCTTCCAGTGGCTGGCTGGCTGATCACTGCATGTCTGAGCTTGACAGGTCTTCTCACAAACTCCACCGTGCTTTGCAAATCCTAGCTGAGTGTTTAGAGGTTCTAGCTCATCAACCCCTGCTAACAAGTATGTTTACTCCTCTCTAGAAGTACAGAAAAGCAGTGCAAACTAATTAACACATACAGGCAATTTACAGGGAACCCAAACCTTGCCTGCTGTTGTCAACCAGACTCTTCAGTTTACAAAGCAGTTCTCCCTCACCATGCCTTAAATACATCATCCTGTATCTTAAATAACAAAAGGCTTAACTAGCTCTTACTCTTAAGAATTAAAAATGTTCATGCAGTTGGGTAAATGATCACAGAATCATAGAAAGAAAAGACCTGCAAGATCACCCAGTCCAACCACAAACCTAACACTGACAAGTCACCACTAAATCGTGTCCCTGAGTGCCATATCTACATGGTTTTTGAACCCCTCCAGGGAAGATGACTCCACCACTGCCCTGGGCAGCCTGGGCCAGTGCCTGACTACTCTTGCACAAGTCAATAAATTGTTCCTAATATCCAACCTAAACCTCCCCTGGGACAACTTGAGGCCATTTCCTCTCATCCTGTCACTTGATACCTGGGAAGAGACCAACCCCCATGTACCATACTGAGCTGCTGCTGGAGAACCAGAGCACATCTGTACCATTAAAAGCAACTGCAGATGCACTTTATCACAGGTCTGTAGTAGCTCATACACTTAGGTACTTGGCTGAACTCAGTCTGCAAGATTAAACAGCACTAATAAAAACAGTGTCCTCAGCTCATCTTCTGTTCCCAATTCTGTGCCCATTTCAGTTCCATCAGCACAACTGTTTGCACACCAAACCAGGGAGCCTGTCTGCCTAAGAAAACATCCAACAAAATAAAAACTTTCTTCTTCAGTCAGAGCACTTTCTCAAAGCGGCTAATCCCCTGCTTTTGCTGTCACCACACAAGGAAAAACACAGAGCACAGCTGAGCCAGCTTAGGCAGCAGTGCCTCTGACTCTGCAGCCTAACCAAGGATCAGCTCCAGCCTTCTGGATTCTCAGCACAGTCACCAGCTTCAGCTGCACCCTGCCTCCCTGAATGCTGATTTTGCATAGACACATGGAAATAAAAGTCATCAGACTCGTTGTGCACCACAGGAACAGTAATACCACTGTGTTAGCCACTCTGAGGAACTTGAGAGGTCGAACTGAGAGATAAAGCAACATTTTCTGGGCACTAATATATGCAACAAGTATGTCATTTAAAGATCCTGTGTGTCTGGAGACACATTCAGGATTTTTTCCTTCAACTGCAACAGCTGCCCTAAGAGAACCTCCTCCAGTTGTCCTTCAGTCACATTCTTAGGCTGACACAGCTACAATGATATCACTGCACATTTTATCTTAAGGTTGTTTTGTTCTGCAGTGAACCATTTAAAGCTTTAGAGTCTTATCCTGACAAACTGCTTTCTCTCTGAGTAACTCTATTCACAAATGATCCACTCCTGCAGCACCTTCAGATACATGCCTCCAACACTACGTCCTCTGTTCCAGCCAAGTTCCCTTGGTCCTGGTCCATAGCAGCTTTGCTTACATGCTTGTTCACAGAGAACAAATGACTAACAAATTACATAACCTGACTTTAAGACTTCAAATCTCAACTGAAGATTTCTGCAGGAGGAAACACACTGTGTGCTCACCACCTTCCTCTTTCCTTTTTGTCTGTCCCATTTCTCAAGGGAAAAAAAAAAGGATGGACAAATCAAATATATTTCAAAGACAGGAAGATTAAAAAGCTAACAATAAACCCATGCACTTCAAGTAATGCATTCTAGCATTCCAGCACTACTACAGTGTCATACCTGGCCCTGATCACCCACCAACTGGCAGTGTCAGGCATGGTTCTGTGCGCTGTGCAGAGAGACTTCCACTTATTTCCAAGTGCTTGGAATTACCAATTGCTTCTCTGCTTTTTAATGCTGGGAAGGGCAACAACACACATGTTGAAACTCATGCAGGGCTCACTCAACTTGATGGTAAGCAGAGCAAAAGCGGGGAATAAAAGCCAGTATAGTTAGAGGAAGGGAAAGGGAAGAGAAGTTTTTCTTTTCAAAGCAATAGATCAGTTGGTTTGTGTTTGGTTTGGGGTTTGTATCAAAACATTGCCAGGAAAGGTGTGAAGAGGAGTTGTGAACTTCAAAAGGCAAGCTTGCTACTAACAGCGTAATAAATAACATCCAAGTTATCTTCTCCATAGAGTAGGAATGTTCCTGTATCCACTGGGAGTCTAGTCCCACAGGCTTGGTCTGCACTTTTGAACAAGCAAAGCCTGAACCTGGGCTGTGGTGTGTTCTGGAGACAAGAGCAAGGATCACAGGCATGGCAGCCACCCCAGGTTACCTGCAGGAGGGGTTTAGGTGCTCCTAAAGTAACTGCCTTAGGCATACATCTCCAAGTGTTAGAGTTGGAGGCTAACAGATCAGGTGTGTAAATTTGATTTAAGCCAGGAATAAGAACTTAGATCAGTTAGGATTTTTTAATTAGCCATAGTGCTACAGGAAATTTGCCTCGGGTTTATGCTTTCACACTGGCTGCTGAAGGACACAGCAATATAAGGATAGACCTGATAACAGTACAAAACCAGAGTGGATAAACAATACCCAGCCTGAAGGAAAACCTGCCAATGCCTTGCTCTGGAAAAGCTTTTCAGCAGATCTGAAATAGCAAGAAGAGTCTGGATCAGATACGCTTTTCTGCATCATGGGGCCATGACTGTTTTGCCCTGATCCATTGCTCTCCATCCCACTCAAAGCCTCTGTTTTCTCTACAGCTAGAGAAGAGAAGTAGGCTTTCATGGAGGCTTGGAAATGAAGGTGTGATGGTTCCAATTAAGGCCTTTACCTTAGTTAGAAAACATTAATAGAAAATTAGTTGACACCAACAAGAAGGAAGTGCATTATAGCAGGGTAGATTTTTCTAGGACCTCATCCTGCCCCTAGACTCTCTATTTTTGACAAGTAAAAAGGTAGAAACTCTAGCTGTGTCTCTAGGGTGTCATTTACATTGCCTCCTACTGAGAGCAGTTTGAAAGTTGGATTATCCAGACAAAATATTCTCTCTATCATTTGTTTATCTTTATACATTGGGAAAAATTTCTTCACCAAGAGTGGTGTAGTGTTGGAATAGGCTGCCCAGGGTAGTGGTGGAGTCACCATCCCTGGAGCTTTTCAAAAAACAGGTAGATGTGGCACTTCAGGGAATGGTTTAGAGGTAACAGAAGTGTAGGGCTATTGGTTGGGCTTGATGATCTTGAAGCTCCTTGCCAACCGTGATGATTCTATGAGGGCAAATCTCAGGCAGGACATCCCAACGCTTGGTGTTTATGAAAAGGAGCAGTGACATGGGTATCTCAGCTCTCCAGCTACTCAGAAGTGCCACCATGTCCTCTACTGCTGCCCAGAGGCCAGACATTCAATCAGTCTGCTCTAAAGTTTACTTGCCTTCAGGTCCCAACCAGTCCCACAACTCAGAGCTCCCAAGTAGTGGTGTCTGAAACAGTCATCCCTATTTGTCCTCAGGTCCTCCCTTTCTTAAGGCATGATTAGCAGCAAGCTCCAGATGCTCTATCACCCTGCTTGTCGCACCCTTACCATTCTCTCCCTTGCTTCCACCTTGCATGTTAACAACAAACCTACCAGTGAGCACCTCTTCCTCTGCTTCTTCAGCTGCCCCATTACATTGACCAGAGCACTTCCAGGCTCCTCAGAAACTCCACATCCCTCACATTTCACAACTACCAGATTATTTTCAGGGTTTAGCACATCCATGCAACTATTTGCTGTCCACCTTGGTCACCCACCTGCACACAGAGCCAGCAGGGTTGGACTTGATGATCCTTGTGAGTCCCAAACTCAGAAGATTCTACAATTATTTTCCCATAAGTGACTTTACTTGGTAAAATAAACTTCCTGCTTTAGAAATATGGGAAGCAACAAAATATTCGTGGGAGAAAGCAAATCTAAACCCTTCCACACCAACTCTCTTCTCTTACCTTTCTCAAAGACCATGTCCCTGCTCAGGATGGTCTTGTTGTCTCGGATCACTTCTCCCCTGACGGTGACCTGCGCTGGGCTGTCCGGCAGCAGAGCTACGCCGACACTGACGTTGGCTCCAGGCCTGATGTTCCAGGGAACAGCCACCAGGAAGGTAGGTCTGGAAAATCCAAAGGGGAGAGGGAGATAAAAAGGACTGAAGGAGATGGAAGCCCCGTCCCAACACGAAGTCTGCAGCCCAGCTCTGGCGCTGCGCTCAGCGGCGGAGGCTGGAAGCGATGCTCTCTCCCGCACCGAGGGGTTCCCAGAAGACAGCCCCCGGCCCCAGCACACTTCCGGGACCCCCCAGCCCACCCTCGGCCCCGCGTACCCAGCCTCCGCGGAGCCGCACAGGAGGAGGAGGAGGAGGAGAAGCAGAAGGGGAAGGAGGTGGAAGAGGAGGACGGAGCCGCGGCTCCTCGCCATGTCTCTGCCGCCCGCTGTGCGCAGGGCAGGGACCAGCCGGGACGAGCGGGAGGCTCCGCGGGGGAGAGAGGGAGGGAGGAGGGAAGGGAATGGAAGGAGAAGAGGGAGGGAAGGGAGAGGCTGAAGATGTGCCCCAGCGCCAGCCACAGGAGCACCCTCGGGGGCGTTCCCGAGGTCTGGACCGATGGGGAGCGGTCAGTGAGATATAGCCACAGAGACAGCTGGACCCGGAGCACCCGCAGCCTCCAATCCACGCTTTGCTGGGGGGTGTTGAGAAGAGTATGAGCAGCACGTCGAGGGAGGTTCTCCCTCCCCTCTTCTCTGCCCTAATCGGGTCACATCTGGAGTCCTGGGTCCATTTCTGGGCTCAAGAGAGGCAAGGAACTGCTGGAGAGAGTCCAGCAGAGCACAGGAAGATGCTGAGGGCACTGGAGCATCTCTGGCAGGAGGAAAGGCTGAGAGCCCTGGGGCTGCTGAGCCTGGAGAAGAGCAGCCCCAGAGGGGATCTGCTCAATGCTGAGCAAGAGCTGAAGGCTGGGGGTAAGAGGCTGGGGCCAGACTCTGCTCAGTGGTGGCCAGGGCCAGGCCGAGGGGCACTGGGCACAAACTGCAACCCAGGAGGTTCCATCTGAGCAGGAGGAGAAACTTGTTTGCTGTGAGGTTGGAGCCCTGGCCCAGGCTGCCCAGAGAGGTTGTGGAACCTCCTTCTGTGGAGATATTCCAGCCTCAGCTGGAGGTGATCCTGGGCAAGCTGCTGTGGGTGACCCTGCTGGAGCAGGGGGGTTGGACTAAATCTCTGGAGGTCCCTTCTATGCTGGAATTCTGTGATTCAGGCAGACACAACTGGGAAGCAGGGGGGATTCTCAGATGAACACAACATTTAGAAATTGCACACAGTTCTGGAAGTTTGCTTCCTCAGAAGTGCTGAGCTGGCATCCTCTGCACTGAGTTACACAGTCACAGCCCTGAAGAGAAGCGTCATGGTTTTTTTCTTACAAAAATCAGATACAAACAGTAAATATACATCAACACTGTACTCTAGCAGTATCCCAGGCAGTCATTTAGTCATTTCACTTCTTTTACACCTGCTTTTGTAAGTTTTCATACCTCTGCTGACTCTTTTTGGAGCACCAGGTTGTAGGGATAGGAGAGGGGACAGGGGAAGGGATGATAATAGAGGAACCACAGCTGATGCCTGGGAGGTCAGTCCTGGCAGCCCCTCAACTGCAAAAGGTGAATGCTGAGGCAAAGTTTGGGAGATATTTGCTGTTGTTATTTGTAATTCCTTAACTCATGGCTTGTGAGAAACAGTCAGGGAAGATGAACAGTCACTGCCACTCCTTTGGGAGATGATGGAAAAAAGTGCTTACAAGTAGTGCTGCATCCCAAGCACTCCAGCCTTGGATGGTAAAGCCACTCACAATACACATTTCTCCAGGCTCTGGCACTCACCCCAACTGGCACTCCATCATACCTCTCAATACTAGTCAGCTCTCTGAGTCTCCAAAACAAGGTAGCCACATCCAAACTTCCTATTGGGCAAGTTCCATGCTAACCCCCAAACCTCACTGCAAATTGTTCAAGAGAGCATTTGCTGGCCAGGACAAAAGGATGCCAAGGTCAGCTTGAGCGTAGAGACAATCAGCTTCCAGCCCCAAGAACATTTGCTGGCACTGTTTACTTCATTAGCATGGATGTAGCCCAAAAGTCCATTAATGAAAGTGGCTGCAAATGTCACAGATTTTGCCCAGCAAAAAGAGAAAACCAACTTCTGCTTTGGTAAATAAGAAAGATTGCAGCACCTAACAAATACTGCTGGGTAAATAGAAAATCCTAAACACTACAGGACCTAAAATACTAGGGAAAGTCTCAGCAGAAATTCTGACAGAGAGGACTTGAGTGGTCAATGCCCTGTCCTGCTTTTAGCATTAGACAGTGAACTTGGCTGGTCAGATGTTCAGCTAGATTCAGCAGGCATTCAACCAGACTATGGTACAAACAAAGCATGTTTCCATGAAATGAGGCAAATTCAGGGAAATCTGAAGAGCTATGTTATGTGGAAATTTGAACTAGAAGGTCACTATATTCTCTTCCAGCACAATATTCTGTCTTTTCAAAAGCTTAGCCAGTTGCCTTATGCATCACTGAACTGCAGGCCTGCAACAAAGCTCATTTAAAGGGATGGATAAAGCTTTTAATTAATCTCAATAGGCTTTGGATGAGGTCCTAGCAGAAACTGTGATTCAGCAGCTTGGGGAACTAGGAAGGAAGCAAAAGTCTGTTTTATCACTCACAGTGAGTGGACAAGAACTATAGTGAATACTAAAAGCAGGTGGGTGGGAGATCAATTCATGGTATTAGGAGGGCACATTCCTTGCTTGGGTGTAAGTCTGGAGAGTTTGTGTTTGCTGGAAAGTACTGACAGGAGCACAGGGTATAAAGCTCCTCCAGAAGTGGTCAGGAATAACACTTCTGATGCTGGTTCTGAGGACTGAACATGTCAAAACATTTTGCACTGCTGAGGAAGGGTGTGCCACACACTGAAACTTGCCCTGAGCTATCAGGGTGGAGTTTCACGAAAGTCTGGTCTGCATTTCAGTTAAGATCCTTTTTTTCTCCTAGTACCTGAAGACATTTCTCTTGATAAATAGTCATTTGTAAATTGCTTCCATCTTGGATTGTTACTCCAGGTGGGGAGGATTATCTGCTCAAATGTAACTGCAGTTGTCTGCAATTGGTTATTTATATTCACTGGGTAGACAGTGGAGTGAAGCAGGCACTTGTCAGACCAGATTTGTATGACTCATTAAGATACCAATGTCTGGATGAGCAGATGTTCAAGAGTGGTCTTCTAAAGGTATCAAGTGAATCCCATCCTAAAAGTGCCCATTTCTGTTAAATGTGCAAACAGGGACAGGCTGAGAGAGTTGGGGTTGTTCAGCCTGGAGAACAGAAGGCTCCAGGGAGACCTGATTGTGGCCTTGCAATATTTAAAGGAGCAAATAAGAAGGATGGGGACAGACTTTTTTAGTAAGGTCTATTGCAACAGCACAGGGGGTGGTGGTTTGAAACTAAAAAGAGGGAGATTTAGACTAGATAGAGGGAAGAAATTTTTTGCAGCGAGGTCCCTTCCAACCCAAACCATTCTCTGATTCTGTGATTCATTTCATAGTGTACACAAACCTCTTTCCTACATTCTGAAAGTCAAGGTGTGGAGCAATAGTTCTTTGCAGTAGAGGTAGGTAGAGTAGGTAGAGATTAATTATGGAGGCAAAACCTCCCAGGATGTCCATTCTATTCTAGATGACATCCATTTGACAATCACATAACATGAGAGTCAACATCATTATCCCTTACAGAAGCAGCTTCTGTGGCAGCTAAAGTGGCTTCTATAGACAGAAAAGATTAAAAATTATTTTTAAAATGAGCTCAAACTATTTATAAATCTTGCACAAAACTTTGTGTTTAGTTTAGTCCCAGGTAAATACCGGTTGTCTCTCCCTGAGGACTAACTCTGACCACATACAGGAGAGGAGGGAGGGGAGGAGTCCAGAGTCTCAGTGATTAAGAAGGACCTGAGGAAACGTTTCATGTTTCAAGTCACCAAATAAGCCAAGCTGAAATAAACTTAGCCCTTGAGTAATGCCACTATAGGATATTCATTCAGACTGTTAAAAAAGCAACTGTTTGTTGACTGCCAACCACCCAGGGTGTGGACCCAAGAGTACATCTTTCCAAACCCTTCTGCAGAAACTGACTGCTGGGAACTGCTGGCATACAACAGAAATGTGCCCCATCTTGGACAGCTTTCTAAGGCCTCCTAGCCATGTTGTGAGGCTAAAGAGTCACCCTGTGATTTTTCTGACCACTAACAGCAGTTCTCGGAGTTCCTCCTATTCTTCTCATTTTGGTCCTTAGCAATAATTTACTTTGGATATTAAAACAAAACATAACACAAGAAACCCCAAGCAATCTATATTTGAAACACTTAGTGTATATGATGTTTTTTACTCCTGAGAGGGGTTTCAGGATCACAGCACTACAGGAAAATTCAGGGCAGAGGAGTCAGGAGGTCATCTAATCCAGCCTGCTTTTCAAAGCACTTTATTCAGAAAGATCTTGAAAAATCCCAAGGACTGAGACTGCAAAATCTGATGGTTAGATGGTACAGAGCTCAGGAGTTTGCAGTTCCATTCATTACTAGGTCTGAAACAGTTATTAAAATTTTCTAACTGTACTTACGCTTAGCTGCAAATCTCATACACTTTCGTCTTAGCTGACATTAAGTAAAACACAACCAGGTTGCTATTTGAGTGATGCAGTAATTGCTGCTGCCTTGTTTCCCCTTCTCTAGCAGACAGAAATTTTGACAGCAGAGCAAATAGCTCTCATACCCTGCAGAATACAATTGAAGTGAGAATCAGTGGTAAGGAGGCAGAGTCCATGGTAGCACTGTTTCAGCTCTCTCAGTGAAGAGAGAGATGGTATGTGTTGCACACTAGAAAGAGCTGAGTGAGCATGTACAAAGGATTATGTGATAGGCATCAGGGCAGGATTTGATCCAGCTGATATTCTGTATGGCCAGGCTGTCCTAAGAGTGATCCTGAGCCATGTGAATGTGTTGATACCAAGTGAGGCCACCACTGGAGTCCGCTCAGTATGCACACTACTGGAACTCATAAAATACATCCCAAAACCTGTTAAATCCCTAATTTGCAGCACACAAAATATTTCCAGGGAGATGAAAACACATGGTACTGCCAGAGTCACATAAAGCATTTCTGATCTGCTCAGCATCATCTTATGCATGATTTAGTAATGATTTTGTATTCAGCTTTGCAGTACAGGACTGCACTGCTCAAGGCATCCTAATTCTTTCCCTTCCTAACTGACGGTAGCTTACTCTCTTGTGGGAAACCCTAGAATAGTTTGTTTGTGGGTATCTTTCCTTGTCCAAATGATCTGATACCTTAACTTTGTATTCTTCCACTTTGTAAACTGTAAAACTGAAGCATCTTTGTTGGCAATTCACAACAGAAAAATGCTGTATACTGTCCTGCATGTAAGGAGACTTGGACATTGAAATAGATCTTTCAGTCTTCGCTTGCGGAACTCTGCTTGTGTTACTGCCTCTTGTTTGAGAACAACCAGATGATTCTTACACTGTATGATATTTATTTCTCTGCTCCTTTCTTCTATCTTGAAAAGCAAGACATCAAAAGTCAGATTCTTTTAAAAAGCAATAAATAAATGTGGGTTTCCTGTAATATTGGTTTAAAAAAAAGACCAAGAAAAAGATGTGGGAACCCAGAAACAGGCAACTTTTTATTATACCCTATAAAATTTCATAACCTGACAGAAGAGAGATTACTTTGCTCCATGAGAAAATGCTGTGACCTAGGTTAGTACCAGTGATACATTTTCCCAGGCCACCTTCTTCATCTGGTAAGCAACCCTCAACATTTAGGGTTGCTATTTAGCATAGATAGTGTTAAACAGGTCAAAACGTGCTCCTGCACCATCACAGCCATACTCTGCACTGCTGAATGACTACAAGAGTTTGCCCTAAGGAGCCATGGCGCTGGAGGGCTGGAGCTTCTCTAAGGATCCAGGCACCAACCCAGGTTTCTTTTCCCAGCTGGACTTCAGAAGAAAGAGAGCCATCTGCTGCTCTACACGAGACACGCTGCAGAGGATCTCTTTAGCTTGATAATGTGAAATGTCAGGATGGGATTTCAGGCACCCTAAGCTAAAGCCTTCAAGTGTTACCGAACCAATCTCCACTTCTTATAAAATGTTGCAAAATATGTTCAATGCAGACTCTGTCAGGATACAGCAATTGGTTTTACTTCTGTACTCTTGGCTGTAAAAGTGACTGCCAGGTAAGTTTGACTCCCAGAAGACACTCTTAGGCTAAATTTCAAAACCAGAACAGAAGTACTGGTTTGCTTCACATGTTGGCATAGATGTAGTACTGTATGAACCAGAACATAGCTGCAGTCACTCAGCTGACACCTGGAAACTCAGTGCATCTACCTTCACCTTGTGTGAAACGATGTAACTGAATGTGCTGCCAGGAATCTTTGATATTCTTCCATTTTCTGGCACACAAATGCTTCCAGCCAGTTATTTACACAGCAGTATGATGGCACAGACACTTATCAAAGCCAAGCGTTTCAGGGGATGACTGCAGGATGGTCAAAATGACTCAGCTCAGCCCTGGCAAGGGCACAGACAGGCAAAGGGTAGGCTCCTCTATCAAAGCCTTTAGAACTTAGACATCCACCCTGCTGTCAGCTTTGACTAAGGTTTAAAAAAAACGCTGATTCTGAGAGAAAAAGTTCTGTTGCATATAGCTGTGACCCTCCAATCCTTGGTTCAGTTTTGGGCTCCTCAGTGCAAGAGGGACATTGAGGTGCTGGAGTGTGTCTAAAGGAGAACAAAGCTGGTGAAAGGTTTAGAGCGTAAGGGTTGTGAGGAGCAGCTGAGGGAACTGGGGTTGTTTAACCTGGAGAAGAGGATGCTCAGGGGAGACCTTTTCACTCTAACTCCCTGAAAGGAAGTCGGACCCAGGTGGGGCTTGGTCTCTTCTCTCAGGGAACAAATGACAGGATGAAACAGCCTCAAGTTGTGCCAGGGGAGGTTGAGATTGGATGCGAGGAACAATTTCTTGATTGACAAAGCTGTTAGGCGTTGGCTCAGCCTGCCCAGGGCAGTGATGGAGTCATCATCCCTGGAAGGGTTAAAAAACCGTGTAGGTATGGCACTCGGGGACATGGTTTAGCGCTGACTTGGCAGCGTTAGATTAACGGTTGGAGCGGATCATCTGGGAGGTCTTTTTCAACCCTAATGATTTTAACTTTTCCTCAAAACACTGGACGCAGGCGACACCCCCCGCCTCAGCGCCGGTCAGTCCCTGTCAGCCAGCCCTGGGACCGGAGGCACAGAAGGAGGAAAGCAGAGACCAAGCTCCGTCCCTCCGCAGCTGGGCGGGCGGGGGCGGGTCCTGCCCTCACCAAAGATGGCTGCCGGGGGCAGGGCGGGAGCGGCTCCGAGACAGGGCTGAGGCTATTTCCGCCCGGCAGCGAGCGTCACATGACGGTCGGTGGCTGCAGCCGCCGCCGTTCGGTGCCGGTGGAGCAGAGCAGAGCGGGGTGGGCGAGCGAGCTAGTAGCGCACCACTCATCGCTACTCCTCTCTTCTTCCCTCAGCGGTGGCGGCCGGCGGGCTGCCCCTGGGCATTCTGCGCGGTCCGGCTGGCAGCGAGATGGAGAACGAGGAGGGAGAGGACCGCACCCCGCTGCTGAAAGAGTCCCAGCCCAGCACGGGTGAGAAGGGCGGGAGGCGGCACCGAGGGCAGTAACCCGGGCGGGCCGTGGTCAGCCGCGGACCTGCCAGCCCAGGGCCTGCGGAACCGGGAGGTGCCGAGAGGGGCGGACCGGGCCGCGGCGCCTCCCGGGTGGCGTCCCGTTGCCATGGCGCGGCAGGGCCGAGGGCAGGGAGGTTCGCGGCGGAGCCGGCCCCGAGGCTGCCGCTGCCGTTCATCGCCGTCCCTGTCAGGGGAACGGCCTCCCCATGTCTACGTGGCCTCGGGGGCTTCGCCACCTTCCTCTCCCTCCCTGCGCTGTTAGATACGTCCGGTCTGGAGGAGGTGTCGGTGTGAGGTTAAACACGGCCCCGCGCCCTGGCTGGGGTCAGGGCTGTGTCTGCGGTGCTGGTGGAGAGGAGAAGGAATGCAGCCCTGTGACTTTACCCTTAACTCGCCTGTGAACACCTGCCCTCGGCTTGGTGTGTATGCGGGGAAGACGAGTCGGCAATGCCAGCCGTAACGCTGGCCTAAGTATTGTGTTAGCGCCTCCTGGAGTCTCTAAGGTCATAGAATCGTTATGGTTGGAGAAGACCTGGGAGATCATCGTGTCCAACCGGTAACCTAAACGCTACCAGGTTATAGCAGAAGGTCACTTTAAGGTAGAATCTGGGCGAGACTAATCGCTTGCTATAGAAATATGGAGAGGCTAGAAGGTGGAAGAAGGAATGAAGATAGTTATAGGAGAGGAGAATCGTTAGGAGGTGAGGGCTTACCAGCAGAGCTAACATGTTGAGGGAGTTGTCTGTGCTGTTTTGTTCCTCAGAATATACAAGCTGTAAAAAGTAAGGGTTTTTAAAGTCTCTTCAGGATGACATACACTTATACTCTAACCTGCCTGGGAAACATGTAGCTGCAGCAAGAGAGGTTGCTAATGAAATAACTTAGAAGTGCCAGAAAAAGAGAAATCTGAGTCCATGATGGTTATGAAAGCTTTATGTTCTTAAGTTTGCACAATGCATCATGCTCCAGTCGAGGTGGTTCACCTCACCCTTAAGGAAAATTACAGAAGAGCAACTTCCTTTAACTGCCGTGCAGCTTGCAGCCCAGACCTATTTCTTTAGCTGCAGTTAAAGAATCTTGTTCAGTTACAGCTACAGCAATATAAAACATGTCTCTGAAATCAGAACTAACTGTAAACATAGGACACAAGGCTCCTAGTCAAGGTAAGACCTTGCACATCATGGTTAGCTGCCTTAAACTTTTTTTGGGGGTGGATGTAAATGCCTGTGCCCCTTTGATTATGGCAACCTCCTAAAGGGGTGGGTGGCTGAAATGCATCTGGAATCTTCTCTAATCTTCTATTAGCTTGATCTAATATTCTCAGGTATTGCACTTAGTGAAAAGAGGTGGAAGCAAGAATTTAGCAGGCATTTGTTTCAGGCTTGCAGATCTACATGTTAGCGGTTTTTTTTCCCAAGCTATTTACAGCTGAAAAAAAATCTGGAATCAGTGATCTTAAGTTGTGCACAGCTCTTTTATGGAGCTTGCTCTCCAGACAAGGTGTATGCCAGTAAGAGGCTTCCAGAGGAAGAGTAGTGGTTGTTCCAGTTAGCCTGTGTTTCCAAGGAGGGGTTACATCCTTGTTGTGACATCTAGCCTTGTTATTACTGTTTAACCCCAGCAAATACTGGCAGCGGAAAAGTTAAATAGCTTTCCCTGTAATTATATTCATTGTTACAAATTATATGATTATACATTTTCTCCTTAAGGCTGATTGCTTTTTAAACAACAGTAAAGACAACTGAAGCTGCTTGACTAGTTTTTGTGCAGTAAGCACTTCCTGGCACTTGGTGCCTATTGTTTTTAAAGTAAGCAATAAACTCTTGGCTGCTTTCCTTCGTGTCCTTTAAAGATCAATTGTGCCTGTTTCAAATGCTGCTGAGGCATGGCTAGCATTTACCACAGGTCTGGGGGGCATTCTGTGTAGTTGTACAGTAGCCTCACTTACTACTCATTTACTAAATGAACCTAGGAAATGCAACCTCTGTGTCGTTGTAATAACTTGTGCAGCCATCATGAGCTCCACATAAAGGTGGTCAGGGTTAGAGACAGCAAAAATGGGAAAGTTCTACCACTTTATTGAAAAATAGTCTTGCAGCAAGGCTGCCCCCACTGAAGGAGGTGGAATTGCATAGGCTCATTCCTTATTTCAAGGAAAGTATTGGGAAGTCTTCAGATAGCTTGTCACCAGGGCATGCTCTTTGCTTCTGACTGCAGCTCAGAGAATCCAGTCAAGAGATGCACTGCAGTAGCAGGTGAAGCTCTAGTCAGTGCTGTTGTTCATAGATGTACTGGTTCTGTTCATCACTTGAATTCGGACAAGTGAAAGATGAGGTCAGTGTAGGCTGATACAATACTGCAGGTACTGATCCCCAGCCCTCCTGGAGTTTCAGACATCCAGGTGATAAAATTTTCCATTAACACCATGGTTTCCTCACAAGGGGAGAAACTAGGGAATGATCTCTGCCAAGTGCTGCTGTGTATTACTGGAGAAGGGAATCAATAACTGTGTTACAGTGCAAAGTCTGAGTCAATTTAACATCACAACAGATTTTTACCTGAATCCAAGACTCGTTTTCCTGTGTCACCTTCACTGTGGTATGATGACTGAAGAGGAGTGTGCTGGGCTGTTGCTATTTCACAGTGCCTCTGCAGTGTTTGCCATTTCCCCTTTCTGCTAGCTTCTCTGTTTGGCAGCTGTCAGCACGTGCCTATTCCTTTATAAGCAAACTTACAGAAGGAAAACCTGTCCTAGCAAACAGCCTAGAATCTCAGTGTCTGTTCTTTAACACTGCTTTAAGAGTCTCTTGTTTTTCCTGACCTGTGTTCATGTAGGTGACAGGCTTCCTGGTAATCTTGGGTTGGTTTTTTTTGGTTTAGTGTGGAGTTCTGCTTTGAATAAGTACTTTGTAGAGGACTTTTGACACCATGTTTCTGAAGCCATTTCTGCAGCCCACACATTTCCCCTGCAGCCCCTACCCTCAGGTGGGTAGCTGCCAGTTGTCTAAACCAGAATGAGATGCTTTGCACATCAGTAGAGAAGTGGGGTTTGTGGGTGTATTTCCCCTACCCTCACCCTCTATTCCATTGAATATTCCCTTCAGACTAGAAATTAGCTTTTCCTTGCCTATTGTTTTACCACCTGTAGGTTTTTGAGGCTGTTAGTAAAAACTGCTGCTGAGCTGTTCATGTGTTGTTAGGTTGTGTTAAACCATTTCTCACTTGCTCTCGTTTCAGTGCCCGCGTGCTGCTCAGCTCGCTACAGCCTGGCACTGCTGGCCTGTCTGGGCTTCTTCCTCCTCTACGCCTTGCGTGTCAACCTGAGTGTTGCTCTGGTGGATATGGTAGAGCCTAACACAAGCTTAGCCAGGAACACGACTGCCAGTGTGTGTCCAGAGCACTCCTCCACCCTAAATCTTCCTCGCAACACAACGGTGAGGTCCCCAGCATAGTGGCCTGCACTGGGGCATGGGAAAGTCTTTCTGACAGAAGCCTGTGACTGCTGAGTCATGCTTAGGTGGCAAGAGAAGAGGCTGCTTTCTACCAGATAGCCTTTGAGTGGTTCTTTAAAAGCTATTCTGGAAAATAATAGCCTCCAATGACTGGCTAATTTAAAAGTGCTGTGCTCAGGGTCAGTGTTTTCCTGTATGTCCCTTCTGTGCTTTTCCTGACAAATGGGCTCCTCTGGCCCTGTAGATCCACAGTGACTCATTGTTTTATATGCCAGTGATCAACTCTAACTTTACCTCTGTGTCAGAGCTCACCTCACTCTCCATATGTGCCTCTTCTTCGTACAGTCTCAGTGGCATAAAATTCCATTACAAATTAATGTGTAGTACTTTTCTCCTCACTTCATTCATTTCTTTACCAGGTGATGATTCTTAATGTCCTTTGTCTCTGACTTCCTTTCCAGTAATCCTTAAAATCTTCCTGCCTTTGTTTGTTTGTTAGAGGTCATTTATTATTTATCACAAGCAAATTATAATGGTGACCGTTATGGGAAGAAGATTCTGTCTCATCGCTTCTGTGCAGTGTATGCTGCTTATTTAGGTGCTCATAAACTGGGCTTTTGGAAGTGATCCCAAACTTCAAAATCACTTTATTGGGCAACAGCTCATGTCTTCACTCTAACTGTCTTCATAGCTTCAGGCTCCTTATCTTGGTCATATTTGCATTTATTACTTTTGTGGGCTAAACTCTTCCCTCTGGTGTTCCTATCCCATTCTTCCACCTGCCCTTGGGAGTCCTGTCCTTGGCTGTTCTCTTTTTGTATATTCAATTGAAGCATCTCCATCTCCTTGTTTGCTTTTCTGTCCCTAAATTTTCTGCAGGAAAAGCCCTTTTCTAGAGCAGGGCAGTCTGTGATACAGACTGTCCACACTGGGATAGAGGCAGGATTCACCCTCACACAGATGATGGGAGTCTGTACCTGTGTCATCTAACCCAGGTTGCTTAGAACTCAGAAAGGGTTTACTGCCTGAAGCACTGACATTTCCCATTGTGATGATCTTCATACTTGGGCTAGATAGGGATGGATGGATTTTAAACTATTTGAATGAGCTTTCAACACAGCTTTGGCTGCAGTATTGATGTGTGTAGAGGGGGTAGGCCATGTAAGAGCTGTAATTTAGGTTTGAAGGACCATTTGATGAATCAAAGCTACATAAATATGGTCAGAGAAACTGCTGTTTTGAACTTAACACATCTTTGTCTTGTGGGTTTTGTTTTGTTTTCCTCTTTTTAGGGGGAAAAATATCCTTGGGATGCTGATACTCAAGGGTGGATCCTTGGTTCTTTTTTCTATGGCTATATCATTACTCAGATTCCAGGAGGATATCTTGCAAGCAAAATTGGGGGGAAGCTGCTGCTGGGATTTGGCATCTTCGGTACCTCTGTATTCACCTTACTGACTCCCTTGGCTGCAGATCTGGGAGTTGGCTACCTCATAGCTGTCAGAGCCTTGGAAGGACTGGGAGAGGTAATCCTTTTCCTCAATGTGTCTTGAAAATCTATCTGATAATTGATTGATAAGCTGTAGTGGTTAGCCCCTGTGGGTGCTAGGATGCAGGAGTTGTCTATATGTTGCTTCATTCTGAGTAGCTTAGTTTTAGTTTTTAAATAATTCAGAAGTTACCCCTGTGTTTTAGCCTAAGCTCTTCAAATAACAGAAGGGGTTTATTTCCAAGGACAGTTAAGACAGAACTGGAGTTACCCCTTCTCATTTGACAGAATCCCAGCATGGTAGGGTTGGTTGGTTGCTGCCTCATGGTGAGCTTGTCCACCAGCACCCCCAGGTCCTTCTTTGTGGAGCTGCTCTCCAGCAGCTCAACCCCAACCTGTCCTGGGGTTATTCCTCCCCAGGGCAGGAAGCTCTACACTTGCTCTTGCTGAGCTTCGGTAGGTTCCCTTCCACCCAACAAGACAGTAACATTGTACTCCTGCTTTTTAATGCCGTATGCTTTGAAACAGGCAAAACTGAAGAGAGGACTGAAATAGTAACATTTAACCAGAATGCAACGTTGCTTCCTAGGGTGTTACCTTCCCAGCCATGCACTCCATGTGGTCTGCCTGGGCTCCTCCCCTGGAACGCAGCAAGCTCCTCAGTATTTCATATGCAGGTGAGAAGTTCCCACGCTGGTAATGGGATTATGCATTTTTACTGCAGGAACAGGGAGGATTGGCTTCAATCAAAGGGATTTGTAGTTTTTAGTTGGTATTTAATCAGGAAGGCATAACATTGAATTAAATCTTGCTCTGCATTCATTATCTTCATTTACTCATGCCTTTTAAAACCCTGAGAAAAGGTATTGATCTGCAGCAAGTTTTGCTGCAGAGTTACTGGGAAGCTGGTTAATAGAAGACACTGTAAATGAAGGAGATTTAACATTAGGAACAAAAGAGCTGGGGCAGAATCACAGAAGTGTTTGGTTGGGATTTCTGTTTGGGATTCTTTGGTGTTTTTTTAAATGTGTTTTTGGAGGAACTCAAGGAAGAAAATGTCCAAGGTCCCAGGTACTGCTGCAGGAGCTCCTTCTCAGAGTCCAATACTCCCTGGCCAGATTTAGATATTCTAAGTGTGGAAGGTGTTTGATATCAAATTTATTTGTTTGAAGATACTTCTGTTGAACTAGGGGAGAAGCATTTCCACCACCTGCTGATCCCATCAGCTCTTGATAGCTGTTTATCTCTAACAGGGTCCACAGCTGGGTCCCCTTTCTGTTGAGACTGCAGCAGCTGTGGTCAGCCACACCAGTGGTACTCTGAGCTTCATGGACACACTGCTCCTGCCCATCTCCACTGAGCCTTTGTCTGGTTTAGAGCTGCAGTGCTCACTCATGGTGCTCAATGCAGTATTCATGGGGCAAGTGAAAAATGTAGCTCTCTAAATTTGAGTCAAGATTGGTATGATTTCTTGGAGGATGATACATTTTGCCTTCATGTAATGAAGCCATGCTTTGTTTTACTCACTTTAGTTAGTATTCATTCAGTTACAGCTTTTTTATTTGGCCTGGGCTTTCAGGAAGACAGGGCTGCACCCAAACTGCAGCTCCACTCCCTCAAGCATCCAACCCAGCCTAATGGCTCACTTGTGCCAAGAGGACTGAAGCCTTAATACTTTCTTCCTCACATTTCCTTACTTCCCTCCTAGCTGAGTGTCTCATGCTTTCCTTTGTGCTATTTCAGGCAGTCAGCAGACCCTTCTGGGAGCCACTTTAACTCACCTAATGTAGCAGAAAGCTCTTTCTCTTTTTGATTTCTTTTTTTGCCTTGCTAGTGAATTAAATCTGCTTTAAAAGAAGTCTTCATGTGGGAACCAGCACACAAGTTAAGAAGAGAGCAGAGATGGGATTGGCTTCTACTGCAATTGACAATTGGGACCTTTTAAACTGTCCCTCTGTCTCTTGTGAAACTATATGCTAAGGGGATGAGTGCCAGTTGTTAGCAGTCATGGATGGGTAAGGCATCCTGTGTCAACTCAGCAGTGTTTCTGTTTCCCACATTGCCATGGTTGGCAGTCAGGTGGCTGTGGTTCAGTTAATCATGGTCATGTTGGTTTGCTAAGAGATAAATATGCTATGGCTCAGGTTATATGGAGTTGTTTTGATTTATGTTTGGCATAATGTATTTGGTTTTGTTGTTTGTGGATGAAGCTTTCTGCCTCAAAAAATGCAGATGGACTCTAGGCAGCCAGGGTATCAACATAATCTAATGTTTTCTGAGTTGAGATTAGGTTTGGAGAGGTGATTGTATAACTAACCCTAGGAGACTGGGGCTGCTGCTGATCACCAGGGGAGTTCTTGGGTATGTATCTAACACGGGTTAGGTTTCTGGTTTAGATTCAGGGGGAGAGGGGAACTTGCCATCCTTTCCAAAATGTATCTTGAATTCTAAAGCCAGGAAGAGTTCTTTCCTGCTTTTGGTTTGTATCTGAACTGGAAGCTGCTCATCTTTCCCTTCTTCCTTGCCTGATCCCGCACTCTGAATCTGTGGACCGTGGCATTTGAACCTGCTGGTTGTACAGATGCCTCAGGCTCTTGTTTCTGGCTTTCCTGTTTTTGTGTAGC
This sequence comes from Galbula dea, assembly GCA_013399015.1. Lineage (NCBI taxonomy): Eukaryota > Metazoa > Chordata > Aves > Piciformes > Galbulidae > Galbula > Galbula dea. Next base: position 552,436 of record VWZX01010541.1, read on the forward strand.
TAGTAGGAGTCATGAGAAATGCAAACTGATTGTATCAAGTCAGAACATTACACCCCCTAATTAGAATTAATAGTGTGATCAGGTCTCTTGTTTTGCAGCAGTGTCCACTGACTAATTTGCACCAGTTTGGATGTCCTAGAGCCATCACCTTATTGGGGATGGATGTGTCAGGAGTTGCCTGTCTTTTGTTGTCTTTTCTTGTGATTTTTGGATGTTTAAGGCTTTGTTGCTTTATCTGTTTGGAGCTACCAAAGCAGTTTCTTGTGCCTTTCTTTCAGGTGAAACGGCAGCATCTGGTGAGGGTAACAAATCTTTACTGCATGATTTACTACAGGAAAAACAAAATAGCTGTGTAATGCCACTTAGTTTAAGAGATCTAATTGTTTTTCCACTTTGCTTTCTTTTGGCAGGTGCACAGCTGGGAACTGTTGTGTCTCTGCCACTGTCTGGTTTAATTTGCTACTATATGAACTGGGTTTATGTCTTTTACATATTTGGTAGGTATGGTTGGTTTGGTTTTGCAAATACTAAAAGTACAATGCCTATTCTTCTTGAAGTAAGTTTTAAGCAGTGCTTGACATGGAGGGTTGCTATTTCATCCCTCCTGGGAAATTAGAGCTATTTAAAGCTAAGCAGATTCCAGTGCATGGCTATGTAAGCCTTGCTTCCAATGAGCAAAGCTATCAGAGATGGACAAGAGCTGGTACAAGTCAAATGCTCTTAACTCTCCTGTTTGAAGTGTGAAGTTGAGTTAATAACTTTAATCCCAGGAATAAAATTCTACTGTGAATGTAAGAACATGTGAAAAGTTATGGCTGCTGTAAATGGAAGCTGTGTGGAAAATCTCTCCAGCAGGCACTGGAACTCTGCAGGAATGCTCAAAATGCAAGGAAATGCCCAAATGCAACATGTTTACTGGGAGTCATGTTCTAGAAGAAGCTCAAACACAGGCAATCCTCTCTAACGGCATGTCATAGATCTATCTGAGTGTTCTATAGGTCTGTTGAGAGGTCTGAGCTGTTTGGTGTTCTGCAGAGGGAAGGCAGAGTCAGAATAAATGACACACTTTCCTCAACAAAACTACCTCCAATTTTTGTATAAACAAAAAGGATCCAAACCAAAGAACTGGCCAAAATAAACCAGGTTACAATGTTATATGGAAGTACAGTTGATTTGGACTGACTGCTGAAGTTATGACAGCCCTGGGGCTTCTCTGACAAGATGAGGATTGGTACATCCTGGAGGCTGTGTGTAGTGAGATGCTGTGTATGTGCACAAAGTATTTGCTGTGATTAAACTTGGTGTGGATTTCTGTTTCCTCTGGGTGAGCCATGTCCTCCGTGGCTGTTCCATGTGACTGACAAAAATACAGTGTGTCTGTGTATGCAACTTTCTTGCTGTGTAAGGCACTTTGAAGCTCAGGGGGGAAGAGGAAATGGCCTGGGCAGCAGGAAGAATTTCTTCCCTGCAAGAGTGGTTAGGCATTGGCAGAGGCTGCCCAGGGCAGTGGTGGAGTCACCTTCCCTGGAGGGGTTCCAAAAGCATGTACATGTGGCAGTTGGCAGCATGGTTTAGTGGTGACTTGGCAGGGTTAGGTTAATGGTTGGACTCAGTGGTTTTAGAGGTCTTTTCCAGCTTCACTGATTCTGTGATCTCTAAATGTGCATTGTTAAGCTCCTTTGGGGAAATATGTTTGTAGGCAGGTAGAAAAAGAATGTTCATTAAAATTATATTAGAGTATTTGGAAAAAAACTTCTGACTAAATCATCTGAGTGTCTTACTCACTTGATAGAGCTGCTTATGGTTGTATTTCTCTTTACTCATCTTTTCCCAACAATAGGTGCACTTGGTGTGTTATGGTTCTTCTTCTGGATGTGGTTGGTTAGTGATACACCAGAAACCCACAGGAGCATTTCACGTGCTGAAAGAGAATATATCCTCTCTTCTCTAAAAGATCAGGTACAGCACTTTGGTATAGTCTTTCTTACCTGGGAAAGAGCCTAAACCACAGATAATTGCCATCTAGGACATCAGAGCAGTAAGATACATTAGTGTACCCTCCGTGAGAGCTGAACACAGCAGCTCATTGCTGATGACTTGCATCTGTTGCCTGAGACTCACTGTGACCCCTTCAGACTGAATGATCAGCCCAGCTTTGGGCAGGATCCCACCCCTGCATTCAGTGAGTGTTCACATCAGTGTCCTGCTCACTCTCTCTTCACTTTGTCTCTGCCTCCTGCTTGCTAGCTTTCTACACAGAAATCTGTTCCCTGGAGACCTATGCTGGAATCCATTCCACTCTGGGCTATTGTTGTGGCACACTTCTCTTACAACTGGACTTTCTACACCCTCCTGACGCTGCTGCCCACCTACATGAAGGAGATCCTGCGGTTCGATGCACAGGAGGTGAGAGGAACACAAATACAGCTGTCTCTTCTGAAGGCATGAAATAGCAGATCCTCCCTGCTCTTCAGGACAGAGGAACTAGTTTAAGAGTTTGAAATGCAAATGTAGAGCTGGGAAAGGGTAAAATAAATCTCCACAATTCAGTGGCTGCATCAAAAATGTTTTTAACTGCTCTGATTTAAAACAGTACAAAAATATGGGATCTGGTTTGTCTGATTACTTCAGATTTGATGGATTGTTGTATGGCTCTGGAAGGACTGTCTTCTAGTTCTTTCTTCACTCATAAAGGAGAACATTTCCAGTTAAAAAAAGAGGAATAACAGGAAGGAAATGAATGAACAAGTGTCAATTTTTAAATAATTTGAAGGTGGGAGGAGTCCTGTTGCCACACATTCAGGTGGAAATTGCATTGCTATTTTCAATATGACAGTTGCCTCTGTGTGCACCAGGTTCCATCCTCTGCTGGAGAGATCAGTTCAAAATACTGCTGTGTCTTTGAAGGGTGCTTCAAAAGAAGCTAGGGGTTTTTATTACTGAGACCATCTTCTGTATTTCAGTATTCTAGCTGTCTTTTTCCTATGTCCTTAACAGAATGGGTTCTTATCTGCCCTGCCTTACTTTGGCTGCTGGTTGTGTATCATTCTGTCTGGGCACATTGCTGATTACTTACGGGAGCAGCAGAGCTTGCCCACGGTCTGTGTTCGCAAGTGCTTCACCCTGATAGGTAAGTGCAAGCCAAGTCCCTTTCAGCATCTCTTGATGTTTGTTAATCTTTTTAACTAGCTGAAGTTTGTTCTTTGCAGCTAGAGCAGCATTTTTTCAGGTCTGGCTAACCATTTCCTGAAGCAGCAACAGCAGCAACCTTCTGTTCTTCCTTACAGGCCCACTGTAACACATCACATACTCGAATGCTGCTGTTACTACTTAGAGTCAACTGCATTCTGTACACTAGGTGGTGGTGGAAGTCCTGCTGAAAGTGTAGGCAGAGCTTAGAGCCTCTTCCTGCCCCTCATGTTAAAAGTCAATTGATTTTAAGACTTCTCTCTTTAAGGAATGATTGGACCTGCAGTGTTCTTGGTAGCAGCTGGATTCATAGGCTGCAACTATGCCCTGGCTGTTGCATTTGTGACCATATCAACAACCCTGGGAGGATTTTGTACATCTGGCTACAGCATCAACCATCTGGACATAGCACCTTCGTAAGTAGGGCTGGAGCTGTTGTTAGTGTATGGGGTGCATTTATGGACACTCTTATACTGCTGGAGGTGCCTGGCAGATTTGGCTGTGGACCATGTGCTGTGCAGGCCTGGAATGTAAACACTGGCAGGGACTCAGGGTTACAGTACCAAGCACTGTAATGGCAGAGAGTGTAAGTCTGGCAGGGCATATTGTATGAACAGTTTAGAAGAGTTCAGTTTTTGGTCCTGCAGTAATAAGTTACAGAATTCATGTTGTTATCTTTGCTGGATTTTTGTCCTATTTGAGTCATGATGTTAATAGCACAGTGGTTTTGGAACAGCACAATATGATCAAGTGTTGCACTCTTTTCAGCTTTCCCACCAGGGCTGTCGTCCTCTAGCAGGAGCATTACCACATTTAAGCACTGTGGTACAGTATTTGTATTTTAAACACTTTCCATACACTGGTATCAAACTCTTGCACATAAGAAGGTGGCCTGTTATCAGTAGGGGACAAAGCAGACATGTACAATTGCTCTTAAATCTTGATCCCAGGATGGTTAAGGTCAGAAGGCACTACCAGAGGTCACCTAGTCCAACCTCCCTGCTCTGGCAGGGTCACCTAGAGCATGTTACTCAGGATGTGTCCCAAGGGTTTTTCAGGGAGACTCTACAACCTCTCTGGGCAGCCTGGGCCAATGCTCTGGCACCCTCACAGGGAAGTAGTTCTTCCTCGTGTTTATTGGTACCTTCTGGGTTCCAGTTTGTGCCCCTTGGGCCATGGGGTTATTCCTCCCTAGGTGTAGGACCCTACACTTGCCCTTGTTATTAGTCTTGCTCTCCAAACATGTCACTCTTTGCTTTCCCCTTTCATGTGGGAGCCTCTGCTGTGCTGAGGGAGTGGCAGAGCAGTTATCTCCATCAAACAGCGAGCGTTATCAAGACTGCAACCTACTGCAGAAAGCCTGGCACAACCAGAGGCATGTAGCTAGCAATTGGTTGCCACAGACCTTTGGTGACCAGGGAAACTACTAAACTACTTTTAGTTTTGAAAGTGTGTTGGCAGGGATGTGGTGCTTAAACATGTTGAAGACAAAGTGCATTTTGTTCTACTTAAAGGCTTTAAGTGGAGTTTTGCTGTAGGTGCTGACCTGCTGAAGGGAAACTTTCACACTTCCATGTTCAGCCTCATAAAGGTCTGTTAATTCTTAACACTTTCTGGGAGAAGGCTGCGTGCTACATTTAGAAGAAATAAGGATTGTTTTGATTAAGGCTTTGGAGCTCAGTCTAAGTTATGTTGCTGTGCTTGAAAGTGATAGGTAGTGCTGACTTTCAATTAAAAATCAACTAGTGGGTTAGGTAACTGCTGCTTTCTCAGGAAAAATACATTTCAATAATACTGTTGGACTGGAAACACATCACAGCCTTTTGTAACCATGTTAAATTCTCCTCTTTTGGTAAATACAATGCCAAAACTATGCACCTCTCTAGAGATAAAATTATTTCATGTATTTACATTTAATATCTAACATTAGCTATATTTAGCATTATATGTATGTTAGAATTGGTGAGCACATTATTTCACTCTGCTGAACAGCCTAAAATGATCACTGGAAGGTAATTCCTTTCTCCTGTGATAAACTGCTGATATTAGTATTTTGTATGATTCTTCAGCCAGCAAATCCACCCTGGGAACCTGAACTGCAGGTATCTGTGCTCTGGTGGTTGGAAGGTCAAGCTCTGCTGTAGAATGTCTAGCTCTTCTCTTCAGTCTCTCTCACAAGCCTGTGCATGTGATGCAGTTTTAAACATGATATTTTGGTGTTGCAACACTCCTGTGAGAGAGATCTTTAATTGTCTGGAGATGGAGGTGCTGACACTCAAATACTCAGCCAGTTACCAGCTTTTCCCAGCAAGTTTTTATGGCCACTGGGGGATGTGGATGAACGTGTGTGTGACAGAGCAGCACCTTCATGGAGCAGGAAGCCTCAGAGTGGAGCTGCAGGAATGGCAACCAGCAGAACTGGTTAAGGCAGGGCCATTTGCCATTAGCCTGGACAGAAAAGCTGAAGGAGGGACAGCTGCAGCACCCTGAGCTCAGGTCTCTGGAACATCAGTGGGGATGTCCATCTGCTCTTCCTGGCAGATGCTTTTTTAGCAACGGCCCCTGAACCAACTCTGACTGCTGCCAAACAGGATTTTATTGTTTTCATTATGCCAAGCAGAGTATTGTGGACATGATACTCTACATAAGGCCTCACTAGGGCAGAGCAGAGTGGGAGGAGAATCTCCAACCTGCTGGTCACACTCTCCTTAATGCACTCCAGGAGACCATTGGCCTTCCTGGCCACAAGAGCACCTTGCTGGCTCATGGGGAACTTGTCCACCAGCACTGCCAGGTCCTTCTCTGAGGAGCTGCTTTCCAGCAGGTCAGCCTCTAACCTGTCCTGGTCCTCGGGGTTATTCCTCCCCAGTTACAGGACCCTACATCTGCCCTTGCTAAACTTTATAAGGTTTCTCTCCCTCAGCTCTCAGTCTGTCCAGGTCTCTGAATGGCAGCACAGCCTGGCAGGGGTCAGCCACTTGTCCCTAAAAACCAAAATTGTCAGTGAGTTTTACTACAATAAAAACAAGCTATTTCCACTGAAATGTCTATTTTAATTTGTCTGTGATCAAGGTGAGGCCTGTGTGACCTGGTTAGGCAAAATTGCTTCTATGACTGATAAACAGAGTAAGTTAATAGCGACATTAACAATTTCTCTTGCAGGTATGCTGGAATTCTCCTTGGAATCACAAATTCTTTTGCTACTATCCCAGGAATGGTGGGGCCAGTTATTGCCAAGAACCTCACTCATAATGTAAGTCTGCTTACTGTTTTTCCACTGGTTCTCTTTTTATCTGCATTACATGGAAATTCTGTCTCAAGTGTGAAGTCATGAAATGTCATCTGGGTTATATGTGTAAGTTGTGCTGTTCCATTGTTGTGAACAACTTTCCTAGCCTTTGTTCTTCTGATCCTGGTCAGGAAAATAAAGGGAAAATCAAAGTCCTTTGTAGGACTTGAAAATGTTAATGACTCACCCATTATATTCTCTAGGAATAAAATGGATGTTTCTATCACAGTAAAGCTCTGTTAAAATGCCAACTACTTGAAACAGTTGTGGTATTATCTTAGCAAATTAAGGCAAGTTCATACCTGTGGGGTTTCTTTTTTGAATCAGGCTCTCATGTGAGGTGTTGAGTTGTAAGGTCAGCATTTGTCAGGTGAGTGAGAAACTGGATTCAAGCATGTGGGTTTTACAGTGCATCCCAGGGTGTGTATGTTACAGGGTTAGAACATGCTGAGGTCTGCTGGTTCCACAAATCACCTAAATTCTAAACTGACCACTGTTAAATTTCACTTCCAAGGTGGTTTAGCCTGAAGGGTGATTTGGAGCAGAAAAATGGAGTGAGGAGTTGATTTTTAAAACCAGTTACATGAATTGCTGTAAAATCTCTTAAGAAAGGAAGATGAGAGGAGGAAGTTCATTGATACAACTGAATTATTGGAGCTGGTGACCACTCCAATGAATTCATTAAAAATAATAAAAAAATACTCATTAATACATGAATCCAAACTGATTAGCTCTTCTGACATCTGAAGTGGGATTGGTTTTTTGTTTGGCTTGGGCTTGGGCTCTTTTCCCCCATACTAATGCACTATGTTTGTAATCCTCTGAGTTTGAAGTAAGATTGCTTACAAGTTTGTTACAATATTCATCTGAAACTAAAAAAAATTGAAAGTCTTAAAGTACCTACAGATATGAACTCTTTATTTGAAAAGAAGGGGGGGAAAGCAAACAATCCACAGGCCTTTGCTACCCATGTCTTAAGGCCCTTCTTAAACACCAGAGCTTAGAAGATTCCTCTTGAAATCTGGGTAAAGATAGCCCTTGTTTGGGCTAAAAAGGTTATGATTCTGGAACAGCCACACATAAGTCACAAGAATTCCTTAGTGCATAGTGCAGAGCACTTCAGCTCTGGGCTCACCTGTGGAAGCAAGGCAGAGTTTCCCCTTAGAGTAACATTCTGCGTGTAGGGGGGCTGTGTGGAGCCTCCCAGGACTGTCTGTCTGAGCTGTATCAGTAGACTGAAGACTTGATCTTTTACATTTCTAATGTGTTTGTGTTGCTGTGAAATCCTGCTGAACAGCATCTGCAGCTCAGCAGGCAGGGCTTGCAGTGTCAGGTATAAAATCACTCGAGTGTGGAGCTGCAAACTGACTTGCTTTTTTTGTTTGCTTCCTTCCCTCCTCTTGACAGAACACAGTGGGAGAATGGCAGACTGTTTTCTATATTGCTGCTTCTATTAATCTCTTTGGAGCAATTTTCTTTGCATTGTTTGCAAGTGGAGAAGTTCAGGACTGGGCAGTCAGTGGCTATCACTTGCACAGGAACTGAAGAAGCCGAAACACCACAGCTGTGCTGAACCCCAGTGTGCTAGAGTGTTGTGACCAGAAAAGTGCCTTCCCTGTGGATGCCTAGGAGTCTCCAGAGCTTCAGTTAAACTGTTTTATCTGTATATCTTTTGTACTGAAAATCTTCTGACAGCATACGTGTGCTATTTCCTAACAAGAAGTGACTTGGATTAAATAGGATAGTTTCATGCTGGGACTTGATATTGACTATGTGATCAGAGACAACACTACACTGGTGTGCTAGGCTCCACTTCCTTCCAGTTTTTAATTAATATCTTCTGAATTAATGTGTAGGCAGAGGTTTGATACTGAAATGAGAGGAGAAAGCAAAGTGATTATGTAGCACCACAAGGAGGAATGACATGCAAAGAATTGTACCCAAAGTAGTGTTTTGATTTGCCTGATGGCATTCATAGTGGTTTTGCTATTGAAAAAGTCTAGAAGAGCTCTAGTTTTCTACAGTCTTTTATAATGCTTTTCTTTTGTCAGTGTTTTAATGGATGTCTAAGAAATGCACACATGATTTTATGCTATTTTACACACAAAGGTTCAATACAGAAACATTCCCTGTTTGAATACAGCCTCAGACCTGATACAGAGCAGTGAGGAAGTGAAATGTGCTAGTGACTGACAGAGTAAGCCATGTGTTCCTGCTCTCTAGGGTGAAGGCTTTTTAAATAGACCTTCTTTTTATTCATCTGTGCAAAGCAGAAGCTGTGCAGCTCTGTGGTTTAAAATCCAGACAGGTGCAAGAGTGAACTAGAAATAGACAATCTGCATGCTTACCTTAAAATATCTTTGACAGTTCATTTCTTTTCTTGTCTCTTTACATCAGTGCAGTGGAATCCTCTCCTCTTGCAGGTAGATGTTTGTCAGCTTGTCAGTGTAAATGCAATAAAACAAGGCCAGTGTAGGGAGTAAGGAGGACAGTTCTCTAGCAACCTTTTGTTAGTCAGGTAAAAGTAAAGAACAACTAGTGCAATAACCTGATGCTGTTAGTCCCCTGTCAACAGAGTCTGATGCTCCAGAGCATCCTTTGCACATCATGCAGTGAAATGTCACGCAGCAGGATGAAGTCTCTGGTAACAGTGGCCTTGTTAAGAACAAGTGGCTGATTGTAGTCCCAAAGCAAAGGATCACTTCTGTGCCAAAGATTCCTGGATTGGAGCAATCTGGTAAAAAAGGAAAATCACTGGGTTCTGGGTTCTTTATTTACCACCAATCCAAAAGAGAAGCCCAGTCCTTAAGCTGCTCCAGTGGAGCCTACCTTCATTTCTGGGAAATGACACCTGCCTCTCCTGTCTAGCTTTTCAGAGCCATTTTGGTTTGGCCTTCCTTGAAGTGTCATGTTCTCTGATGGTGGAACTGGGTTTAGATCTGTTTGTCTGCAGCATTTCCACAATAAACAATGTGAAGTTCTGATTAAATTAGTAGTTGTTCACTGAGAGTATGTTAAAGCTGTATGTCTGCAGTGTTTCCGCAATAAATGGCTGGATGTTTACATGTGCACCTGCTGTGGAAAATGACCATCCCTCCGAAGTGAGGGCACCAGCCCCAAGGCATGCTGAGCACGATGGGATCAAGGGATGGCTAACCTTTTCCTGGGAAATGACCTGCCTCTGGAGTGCCCTGCCTAGCTTCACAGGTGAGGAATGTCTCCCACCTGACACTGTACCAAAAGGAACCATTTCATACTGTGTTTACAGAAGTTTGTACTCCTTCAGTGGCCTTGGTTAAAAAGGAGGGGGAAAATGTTTCAAACAATGGAATTTTTAATATATAATGCTTTAATATAGATTTGATATAGATAATAAAGAAGCAAATGCCTTTTTCTTTTTTAGAGGTGATAAGCAAGGAAACATAAGGACAGGGTTGTTATTTGGCCTGTTCTGAGGTTGGAAACCAGCTTCCCATGCTTTTAGTCTTTCCTTGGAAACAGTGCAGTTGAATATCAAAATTAAAAGATAAATACTTCAGGGAGTAGACACAGTAAAAGTGACTGTAGACATTTTCTGTGTCACTGAAATGAGCCTGAACTGGGTTCAGGTAAAAATGAATTGTCTTTAGGCATCTCAGCACCTGAACAGTCTAGAAACTGTTGACCAGCAGACTAGGTTATTTTTTTTTCTCCTAATCTAGTTCACTATTAAGTCATTTTGTTTACTCTGTAACTTTTAAGTGAGCTTGCAAAATGGGACTGAAAAAAATGCTCTAAACCCTTATATTATTTCTAGACAACAGGCTACAATAAACTTAGTACATGACTATTTTCAATTCTATCTGTGGAAGTATCAAGCATGGAATAAGATTCTTGCTCTCAGTTAATTGAGACTCTTGGTATGTAGCAAACAAGAAAACCTAAAAATCCCACTAACCTTTCTGCATCATGCTCATGTTTTTGCATTGTGCTTCCAGGCACTTCCATCTGCTCAGAAACATTTTCCATAGTCTGTTTTCAGAAGTGACAAGGGCTTTGAGTACCTTCTCTCAGCTCACCTGAGGGACACGGGGTCTTGGCAAATCTGGGCAGGTTCTTTGTGGTGACTGTTTCCCTGAAACAATCCTGTGATTGTTATTGTTTGTTTGCCTTAACAGGTACAGCAGAGTAAGAGGTGCTCTCTATCCCAGCAAGAATTAGGATGTGCACCTGGAACGAGGGGAGTCTGTTCCAAACCCTATTTCACCCATTCCAGAGCAGGAGTTGAACCAGCCGCTTTGGGAGCATCTTTAGTGTTGCCAGGTATTTGTAAGTGCATTCTCCTCAGTGTCTCCTTCTGGCACAGTTCTGCTTAAAGATGTTTTTGAATGTTTAGTGCTCCTCCACAGAACATGCTCCCCTCTAATAACTGATTCACCTGTTAGAGAGCTCAGCATTATCCATTCCTTGTTTCCCAATCTGCCTGTACACGTGCATTATCTGTTCCCCTTTGTATGCAGCTGAGGTCTCTGCCCTTCTGAGCAAGCACAGTGTCTCCTGGTGGTGGTCTCCGGTGGTGGTGAGGGTGAGGTAGCTCATCTTCAGGATGAAGTTAGATGTCTTCCTCTTGACTGAACTCTTGAACTCAGTCCTTTGCACACACTCAGTGGTCCTTTGGCTCCTGTCCCTGCCAGGGACCCAGTCCTAGCTGGTTTCTCAAGGCCTTTCTCCAGATAACTTCCCCTTTTAGCTTTAGCTATAAATGATAGCTGCATACCTGGTGTCTGGCTGAACTGCTGGTTAAGCATGAAGCTGTTTGTTAGCAAGAGTCCTTTTTATTTTTATACTTGCCTGTAAGTAAAGAGGTCATTAACCCCTGTATGGTAGTAAAGTTCTTCCCCCCGTACCAGTCTGTGCAGGTGTCTGTATGCAGCCAGCACCTTTAATCTGTAACATGGACTTATGTGGGCAGAACTGCCTGTAGAGCTGGGCAGCAGCTGAGGTTTTGACTTCCCCAGTCAAAGTGCAAAATGTGTTCATTCAAGCTTAGATGCAATAGATCCCTATAACTCTGCATGCATTGCTGCATTCCTGGGATTCAGATTGTCCCTCCTTACCCAAACAGGCTGTGAAAATCAGTCCACAGCAGTCATCTTCAATCAACCTAGGAACATGCTGAAGTCAGAAGCCACAGAAGCTGGGATTCCTCCCCCCAGCTCCTCTCTTTACAGGGTGCTAACATAAAAGGGTACTTTTGACCACTGAAATGCCAACTGTATTAAACAAGTGGTCAAAATGCAAGCAGCCCATTTGAATTGCTCTGGAATTGAATTATAAGCAGCTGGCTTCACTTCTAACTGAGGACCTGGGCGGGGGGGGGTAAGCAACAGACAAAAACAAAATTCCAAACTAAATCCATCTGTCTGCTTCTGCTCAGGGAAAGTTCAATAGTAAGTGTGTCACTTTGAAGCCCAGATGAAAGTTGCACTGTTGAATGTGCAACCTGCACAAACACACTCCTACAAAGGCAGATGTCTTCCTAGAGGAGATAAATAAATCTCTCCACAGCTTTCCTCTTCCTCGGTGCCTGCTGTAGTTGTTCCGAAGCAGCAGAGGTGAGGCAGAAGCCGAAGCAGTGCCCAGCTGGTTAATGTGCAGCTGCTGGCGCTCGGAGGAGGCTGCTCTCTGGCTCAGGTCGTTTCAGCTGAGTCATGAAGTACGCGAGCACGCGGTTGTGCCTTTGTCTCGGTGCACCAGGCAAGGAGGCTGCTGTTGAGAGCAGCTCTCTCTGGCAGCAGGGGCACACAAAGGCAGGGATTTGGAGTGCGGTAGCAAGGCAGTGCTGAGCTCTGCATGCTTCTGCAACAATGGAGAGTCACAGCGAGCCGGCGTGGCTGCCCCAGCCAGCACCCCATCTCTCACTGAACACCCCCCAGGCAGTTCACACGTGGATAAGAAGTCCCAGAGGACAATACAGATAAGGCACAAGAAGAACTGGAGGCAATCAGATAGAAATCATTTCCCATGAAGTGCTGATCCATCAAAAAATCTCAAGTCAATTAGCTCAGTCAGTGAAGATTATTTCCTTTTACTTTTTTTGCATAGTGCCTTCCCTGCATCTGATTTTGATCTGAGAACTGCTCCTGATGTACCCAGCCTTCCCCAACAGGCCTCAGTCATTGTCCAGAGTGTCCTCTGAGGCCTCTCCACCCTCACCCACAGTTGGTGTGAAAGCTCTGCCTCCCACTCTAATTGTGTCTAGGAGCCTTTGCTTTAAATGAAAATGGCTTTGAGGTGAACCCTAACCCTCATTATCATCCTCAGAAGGAAAGGGGCCCAGAGGTAGTTCTGTAAAGGTCTGAGGAGACCTAGCTGACTCCTTTAAGGAGAAAATAATGACCTTAAACAGGTAGGCAGAGGGATATTGGTTATTGATGTATTACTGATACAATAATGAAGCATGAATAGCTAGTCTGTGTCCAGTGTTTTCTATCTGAGTGACTTCAGCATCCTGACATCCTAGTGCCTCAGTGCCTTTGTTCATTCGATGGTGTAGGATAACAGACAGCTCCTTGGAAGAGATGGGGGGAGGCAGTTGGAGAGGGGGAACCAAGACTGTGACTTGCTGCTCTCCAAAGCATGCAAATGAGGGTCTGCAGCCCCTAGGCTTTAGAGAAGTCAGCAGTAGGCTTGTGGCTGTTGGATTAACAGGTTATGTGCTTTCAGTCCTGCACACCCAAGATGAAAAGGTGAAAGGCTTTCTCTTTATCAGCCTGAATATACAGTTGGTTCCACTGTGGAAGGCTCTTGCATCTAGAAGATATGTAACACAGGAGGGGAACCAAAAGCTAAACACTGGCTGTTTATGAAGGCACAAACTGGGGCTCTGAAAAGCAGGAGGCTCTGGCACAACAATTAGCAACGTCACTGGGAAGAGATTCCAGCCCTGGTAACGCTTCCTCCAACAGAGGCATCTGGCCAGTACTGTCTCTGGCTGCAAAAAATCAGCTTGATGGCAGCTAAGTTTTAAAAAGTCTGCCATTTTTAGGATCTCGGTGTGATGCAGTTCTAGCTTTTCAGTTCAGTGTCAAATTGGCAAACATGGAACTGATTTTCTTAAGAGGAGGAATTAAAAACTTTCTTTGGAACAGACTTTTCCCTTTGATATTCTCCATGTTACAGCTTGTTTTACCCACTGCCCCTTGCTGTCTGCTTCACAGGAATGTCATGGTTCTGAGCTGCTGCTGGTGGATGCTGTTTGTCCTGAATATCCCAGAAGGAAAGGGGAAATGAAGCGAGCTGAGCTCCGGCTTCCGTAGCTCCGATGAGTGTGTGAAGGTTGCTGGGTAACGTGAGTCACTGCACAGCCTGCTGAGGTGGATGGGGCTGCCTCTGCCTCCAACTATTAACTATTTCCCATAAATAGTGATGCTGCACTTTATCTGCAGTGACTCAACAGAGCTAAATTTAGAGAGGGAGCTAAGATTTGCTTTCTACAACTGCTGTCACCCACACACATGCACCCCTCCCTTGGACGGGAGGACCCCCTCCAAATGTGGGGGGAAGCGAGGGAGCCACTGCCTGTGTGCACTCCTGCATGCTTCCTTATTACAGGACTTCTACCTGTATGTAGAGTGTACAGACAGTTGGCTTTTCTGTGATGAAGGTACAGACACAGCTGGGAGGTGATGCAATATCCTCTGCTGAACTGAAAGCACAGAGAATTGGGAACCCAGAGTGTGCTTTATGCTCCAGGCTGCCTTAGGAATCGCACAGACTGGTATGGAGACTGCCTGGTAACTAAGAGAGACCTTCTAGGTCTTCCTGCTTTGCACAAAGGGATTCCTTCATTGCTATTCAGAGTTTCAGCAGCACAGGCTGTCTCCTGCTGAGAGTAGAAGAGTTCCTGTTTCAGGCAGCAGAGGATAGTGACACATGACTCGCTCCCATGAATCACTTTGCAGTCTCTTTCTAACCCATCCTGTCTTTTGTGTTTCACTTTTGTTCTGACCTGTGGGATAGCCACATCTCTTAAGCTCAAGCATCGGTCTCTTACAGCTGGTGTTCCCCTTGTCAGTCCTCCCCTCTGTCATCTTGGGCTGACGCTGGTGGCACGTCAGCCTTGGCTCCCCTTCGTCCTGAGACCTGGCCTGGCTGCAGGGAACTGACTCAACACCTGTTCCCAGCTTGAAGGGGCCAAAGTCTACTTTATACAACCTGTGGTGGAAGCTTTTAACCTCTGAAGTGCCATTCCTCTGTGGATTGCCTTGCCAAAACACAGCTGTTGTTTTCCACAGCAAACAGAGCAGGAGACTGTAAGGAGCAGCAGCATGCAGGGACTGAGCTCCCCCACAACAGCAGCTAGCTGATAGCTCCTCTCCTGGCATCCCTGCCCGTGGGAAAGTCATGTGCTCTGGTCTTTGGTGTTCTGCTGCGTGGTGTTTAGAAGCTGCTGGAGAAACCAAACATGTTTTCCAGCTTGTTATTTTGGTAAGAAACCAAGACTGAATGGATGCTTTAGAACCTCATGCCAGGAATGGGCTCAGCTCCTCACAGCTCTAGCATAACCTGCCACGTGAGAGTGGCAAGGGTTGGTGGGACAACGTTTCTTCCTCTGCCTGTCATTTTCAATCTGGCTTTTCTTTGCTTAGGCTGTAGGACAGACCATTCCATTTCCTTCCACACCTCTGTTCTATTCAGCAAGCTTTTTGGTTTTCAACAAAATGTACTTATCATGGTGTAATTTTGGGGTTGTCCTGTGCAGAGACAGGAGTTGGACTTGATCCTTATGAGTCCTTCCAGCTCAGGAGATTCTATCGTTCTGTGATCATCCAGTGTGGAAGATTGAGTTTACACAGCAGGATGCATGATTGAGGGTTGGAATATTTGTGAATTTCCATTCAGCTGTGACTACTATAACTACAGATTGACCTTCAGCTGGTACAAACACTGAAGTCCAGCGTGGGCTGGAATGATAAGAAATTCATTCATGGTCACACAGCTCTTGTAAGCAATGTAAACCCCTGGAAATGAAGGCTGAGAAGACTTCTGGATATCTACAGATAAGGAGATCTTAGCTGTAGCTGGACCATTCTCAATAGGTGTTTAGGTGCTTGTAAGAAGCTGGGTGGTGATAGGGGTTCCACAGCTGCACACAGAATAAGGTGCAGTGTTTTCATCTTGCACACAGCTCCCAAGATGAACAGAGTAGAGGCTTCAGTGAGTGCTAAGTAGAGGGGAAGGTTTATTTTCTGTATCTTACAGCACCTCTGTTTCTACATCTCAGTGTGTTTGCTTTTTTCACAAGAGCAGGGCAGTGTTGACTCATGTTCAGTTCGTGATCCACTCTCACCCCAGGTCTCTTTCTGCAGGACCACTGGTAGCCGCCGCTTCTCTTCTGTTTGTGTTCCTGATGAAGGACAAATACTAAACTCCATTGACTTCCTAATTATTTTGGACCACTCCTAACTTGGCCACCCTACTCTGAACTCTGTCCTTGGCCTCTGAAGTGCTTAGCCTCCCCTTCCCAAGTGTGCAATTTAAAATTACATTTGTGTGCATTTATAACTGTGGCTTTGTGTGGTAGAATAATATCTGTGTCCACAAAAGCTGGTTTAATAGTGATATTAGCAAACAGTTGGAGCTGGTCTCTTACACAGCCATTATTTTGTCCAGAGTTTGCTGAGCTTACTTCTGCAAGCTGCCTGTAAGGAGTGTCAGATCTGCCCTGCAGTGATATCCACAGTTCCCCAGCTGTGAGCCTGTTAAACCTGTCACAGCAGAAAGGAGAAGTTGGATGAAATCTGCTCCTAACAAGTCAGGGGCTGTTACTTATCAAACTGCTACCTTCTAAAAACAGCTCACTGTTCCAATGTATCTGTCCAGGGATAGAAATGAGATGGACTGTTCCCTAACTGCCACACTCTCATGTGTGGTCTGTGGCTTTTTTCTTTCTTCTTTTCTTCCTTTCTTTTTTGCCCCCAATTTAGGGGTGTGTTTCTATTTTTCCAGTGTTCTGGAACCTTCCCATTCCCTAGCTTTTGAAGATGATCAGTAGCGGCTCTAGGATAGCTTCAACTGGCCAAATATTTTCGAGAGTCTGTATTCAAGTCAGCTAAGTAAACCCAAAAGCATCATTTTAAGTGAATGGCCACTCCTGTTTCCCTCCCCCAGCCAACTTTTCTCCTTTATCATGTTTGGGGGTTTTTTTACTAACATAATTAAATATTGATCACTTCATCTGTTGCCTTACTGCTCTTAGCAAGCTGTTCCCACTCTTCATTGCCACTGATAAATAAGTGCCTTCTACTTCTGCCCTGATTTAACTAACAATTGTATGTCTCTGTGCCCAGACTCATGATCCTTCCTTTACAGGATTTTGTGTCTTGTGGGATGCTGGACACTAAGCCAAGCTGCCTCTCAGGAAACTCAGTGCAGATTGAATAGGTCAGGTATAAGCACTTTTCCAGATCTAGATTTATTCCCCTAGTTGTTCTCTGAAACCTTCCAAACTGATTCATCTCAAATCTGAATTCCCTGGAGAAATGCCAGGCATATGCTCTGTGCACTAAATCTGAGCAAGGCTTCTGAGTGTCTTGACTGCACCAGCTCTGGTTACTGTGGTTACCACACAGCAAGGCTGGTGTGCCTGGGACTGCAGTGGAAACTGCTCCTGCGGCCTGAGTGATGCCAAGGCTTGAAAACAGAGCAGTGGATGGCTCTTGAGCTGAACTGCTGGCTGTGTTCACACCATCCCTGCTAGCCCCAGGTACTGTCCCTCTTCCTCCCTCTGCCCATCCAGCCACTGTCTTCAATTTGTAGCCTGCTTTTGCAGTCTGCACCAAAGTCACCTTAGTTATGTTGCTTTCCTTTGCAGCCATAAGCTGCATCTCAGGTTTTCTTGATTCATAGAAACCCTTCTAGGAATCTGCCTCTGTGGAAAACTTGGCTTTCCTTGTGTGTCAGCAGGAGAGGCAGAAAGGGGGAGATGCAAAAGATCTGTAGGATAGCAACAGGGAATTGGAGGCTTTCTGCTGATGAACTTTCAGGTTACTTTGTGCACAAGCCAGCTCCAAACCTACTGTACCAAGAGGCAGCAAAATTAACTTAATGAGTGGACAATTGAGCAAAGCTATCAGAGCATAGCTTGATTGCTGGGAGAGCTCAGAAGAGAGCTGTAAAAGACATGGGCAGTGGGTGGGAAGATAAGGTCCCACAGAGTTTTCAGTCACAGGCTTATCAGCACTAAAGGACAAATACACTGCTTTTGACAGAACTACTTTAGCAGAAGAAACCAGAGCTCCAAAATGGAACTTTGCAAGCTCCTGATTGAGAGCTGTTCACTGACTCTGTGTTTATGCACAGTGCTCCCATTTAGGGTGCTCTTTGGCTTGAGCTCCTAGAAGGGTTTACCATTCAGCTGAGGTGCCCAGAAGTTGGGTGGATGTAGTAAAGATGTGATTGTGTTTGGGGCAGAGGAGCAACTGCTGTAGCCTGTTTGCTGTTGGAAAACACTCCTGCAAAACCACGGAAGAGTTTAACAAATTGTATTGCTTCTCCTTAATAGTGGTGGTTGCTTCATCAGCCCTTCACCTTTGTTTCTGTTGGTGTCTAGTGACTCTGCTTTTTGCCTGGAGCCAGGTCCTCAGCTGCTGTGAACTGGCTGAGCACTAATGAAGGAAGTGGAGCTTTGTCAGGTGCCTGCAAGTGAAGGAGGTAATTGTAAGGTAGGGATGAGAAAACATGGCCCAGTAACTATAAGGTTAATTGTATTGCAAACCAAATGCTGTGGACCAGGACCCGGGTTTGCTCATCACCAGTTCCTGCAGGCAGTTTTGGAGTTCTTTTGCACCATGCTTCTGAGACTGCCCTTGAAGAAATGTGAGTGCCTCTTCCCCATGCAGTGAGCTTGATAAACTCTACTTACCAGATCTGCACTCAGTCTTGTGCTTATGAAGTCTGTTTGCTTATGCCCCTGAGTGACCTTGTGCAGGCAGTTGAAGTAGCTGTATAAGCACTAGCTGCTCTAATCTTTGTGCAGGAGTCTGACCAAACAAGATGCCTCTTCCACAAGGGAGTTAAAATCCTTCAGAGGTGCTCACTGAGCACATCTTTTGTTTTCCAGCATGATTTCACTGGCTCTGACTGTGTTCTAAGCTCATTCTGCATGTGCTGGAGCTGCGTGCTGAAGTGAAAGCAGTGCCACAGCAGCTTCTGAGAGCTCCTAATCCAGTTAGCATTTCTTTTTGAAAGTTAGAGTATTTGCCTTAGGTAATACTGGCAGAGGGACTTCCACCTGAGGATCATTTGGTCTGAGATTCAGCACCCTTTTAAATGGGTGGCTAACCTCCAGGTTCCTGCAAGACAAATGCTTTAGAGAACCTTTGTGTCTTGCACTGGAGGACTATGTGGACATGGGTTATTTCAGTTTCACAAGGGAGGAGGAGTAAATTTCCCTCAGATTCCTGCTATTTGTGAAGTTGCTCTAGATTTAGTAAGTACCCTTCCAAAGGCTGAAAGCCCTTGGCCTCCTGAAATGTTTTGTCTCCACTTTCTTCCTAAATAGTTCATATTGAAAGTTAATTTTGCCAAATAATCTAAATCTGGATTTTTTATTTAATAGGCTGTTTGCACACAGGCTTTAGTCCAGTGTCTGCCTCTCCATGTGAGCTGAGAGGAGCCTTGAGAGGGGATTTCAGCCCCTGAGTTATGTGAGGCTGCTGGTGGATCTGAAGATCCCCAGCTGTATAAATATTTGTGAGACTGATAATAGGAATGTGCCACTAACAGAAAGGACAATGAGAGATACTTGTTGATGAGAGGATAAAAGCATGTGTTGGACAGATTAAAGAGGAAATAATAGAGCACTGCTGAAAGCTTAAAGAAACAGAAGGGGAAAAACCCAACTGTTGTAGGCTTGAACCAGGACTGTGCTTCAAAGTTTGCCCAACAAATTCAGCTTCTGTAGCTCTCAGCTGTGGACATGACTCAGAAATTGCCATCTGTAAAAAGAAATATATCTCTAAATGCCTTTATTTATGAAATAGTCTTCTAAAACCCACAAAGTTCCCCCCCCCAAAAAATGTGCAGTTTAGTGTGAGCCACGTAACACATCTCTCCCCTCCATCTTGGAGCACAAGTCACAGGCTGTTTGGGCAGTGCTCAAGTGCCTTTCCAGGAGAGTGGAGGCTTTGGCAGATCAGTCTTAAAAATACCCCCTACTGAAATGCACAACTTAGGAGGTAACTTCAACCCATCCTGAATAATGAAGCTTTTCAGCTCTGTTTACAAACAGTCCTTGCTCTATAGGAGACCCAAAAAGTGCTGCTTAGCTTTCTTACCAAGTACTAGTGACCCTCTGGTCCTCATCCTCAGCCACTCCATCACACTGATAATGCATTTCCCTTTCCAGACAGTGTCCCAGCTCCCTTTTCCTGCCCTCCTCTTGCTGTGTCTTCAAAAGCCATGTTTTACGTCACTGAAATGTTGGCTTTGAGGAAAGCTGAAGCATTTCTAGCTTCCTTCCCCCAACCTTGCCCCTCATCTCTGCCTAAAAACACAGGAGGGGAAGACAAACAAGTTGATGACTTTATTCCTTTCTTAAAAATGGAGTTTATCAGGATGTGAACTTTCTCTGCAGGTTTTACTCCAGAACTGGATTTTTGTGTGAAAGATGTGTTCTAAACTCAGCATCTTCTCTAACAAGGCATCTCTCAAAGAATCTCTCTCTCTTTACAGAATGCACTGGGTTTAATGTTGCATGTGGAAAAATGTCAGATGCTGTGGAAACACTTCCACATTGGTTAGGAGTGAGTAAAGCAGAGAAAGATCCACTGGAATCACGAGGGCTTTGATTTCTGGTGGTGTGAGCTGTTTTGTCACTCCTCTTGCTGTGATTTCAGAAACAATTGGCTAGAGCTGCCTGTTTTTCTCATCTGAAAACACACTATGCAGGCCCTTGCACTTTGGGCTTCTCACAGAAGTCACATAGTGTAAATGCTTAAGTGATTATCTTCAATGCATTTGCACTTAAGATGCATCATGGCACCTTGATTTGTATTTTAGTGCCAGACTGTTCTGAGCTGAGTCAACCTCTGTTCTCTAATGGTACAAGGAAGAAAGAGAAAGCTGGTTTAGTTGTTTGGGATTTTTTTAAAACCTAATGATGCTATTTCTTATTCTGGGGTAATAAGCTTCCTGAAATTCCTGCTCTCCCCCTGCTTCCCCACCTCTCTTTCTGAGAGACTTGCAACACAATCTTGCATTCCCTAATCTTAAGCAAGTAATAAGTCTAGGCGAACTGAACATTTCTAATCTCATTGATTGAGTTCTTTGTGTTCCTAATGAGAAACATAATTAATTTGCTTAGAGCTGTTCTCTAAGGACTTTCGTTATCTGCTGCATCCCCTCACCAGGCCCTGAAGAGAGACTCCTTCTGCTGGTTTGCCTTGGAAGAGGGAGCCTGCTCCTGCTGGTTTGCCTCAGCCACTGCTGCTCCCTGCACTGGAAAGGGTCACCAAGTCCTGCACTTAAGTCACAACACTAAAAAGCCCCACTTGCCTGCTTAGTCCTCTTTATTGTCCTGCTGGGTAAGAAACTGGCTCGATAGCTGAGCCCAGAGAGTGGTGGTGAACGGAGTTAAACCTAGCTGGTGCCCAGTCACAAGTGATGTTCCTCAGGGCTCAGTTTTGGGGCCAGTTCTGCTTAATAGCTATCAATGATCTGGACAAGGAGATCGACTTTGCAGCTGACACCAAGTTGGGTGGAAGCGCTGATATGCTGGAGGGTAGGGGCTCTGCAAAGGGATCTAGACAGGCTCGATGAAACCAATGGGATGAGGTTCAACAAGGCCAAGTGTTGGGTCACAGCAAGTCCATGAACGCTCCAGGCTTGGGGCAGTGTCTGGAAAGGGGGTGGAAAAGGACCTGGAGGGGTTGTTGGGCTGCAGAAGGGGAGGCTGAGGCAGCAGAAGTAAAGGCCTTAGGCCGGGGCGGGACCCTAAGGGACACGTCATGGTCCCCGCAGGGGCCGCCGGGAGCCGTGACGTCTCCGCTTAGGCCCGGCCCCCGCGCCAGGATATATAAGGGGCGGCGCTCACACTGTCGGTCTTTTTCGCTCCGGGTTTGCCGCCGCCGAGCAGGTGAGATTAGGCTTGAGGGAGCGGTAGGGGCAGGGCCGGATCGGGCGGCGTGGGAGCGCTGGCTTGGGCCTTCCCACGGGGCAGGGGGAAAGGCGCGCGGTGGGGACATGGCGGTGCATCCTCCTTCTTCTCAATTTTTTCTTTGGCGCCTTGAGGTGGGGTTTGAGGAGGGATGTAGGGGTGGAAGGGCATCCGAGTTTCTTCTCCTCCTCTGCGTGGTGGTAGGGTACGATGTGGGTCGCGTTGAGGAAGGGGGTGAGGCACGAGGAAAAATGGCGGCTTGCCTTTCCTGCCTGCCGCCAGCTCCACAAAATGGAGGACGCGGCGGGCCCGGGCGGGGTGAGTCACACAAAGGAAAGGGCCCGGCCCCGCCCTCCGAGCCTCTCGCCAGCCCCCCTGTGACCGGCCACCGGGGTGGGAGTTGACCGCCGCGGCTGTGGGATAGGAGGGGGGGAGAGCCGAGGGGCGCTCTGTGGTGACCACCCCCCCACCCTCGGCCTGCGCCCGCCCGCTTCGCCCCTCCCTGTCTTGCCCTTCCCCCGACGGGGCGGGGCCGGGCATGGGGCCTCCATGCTGCCTAGGCCTGCTTGGGCCACCCTGCACCCTGCTGCCCCCACCTGGGAGGGTGTTGGTCTTGGAGGCTGAAATGGTGGAAATTTTTTCTCTCGGGTGGGGATTTGCAGGTGTCGATTTCTCATTTTGTCGAAAGAAAGAACTTAACCGACATCCAAAATGGGAAAGGAGAAGACCCACATCAACATCGTTGTCATCGGCCATGTCGATTCTGGCAAGTCCACCACCACCGGTCACCTCATCTACAAATGCGGTGGGATCGACAAGAGGACCATCGAGAAGTTCGAGAAGGAAGCTGCTGAGGTGTGTGGCCTGTGGCATCCAGCGACGTTTCTGGGTGCAGGGATGAATAAAGAGATGTTGAGTTGCAAACTGTTGTGTGCCCACAGGGAGGCAGTTTAGGT
The DNA here is from genome assembly GCA_013399015.1 of Galbula dea. NCBI lineage: Eukaryota > Metazoa > Chordata > Aves > Piciformes > Galbulidae > Galbula > Galbula dea. Next base: position 575,009 of record VWZX01010541.1, read on the forward strand.
GCAACTGTCCCAGTAGCTGAACAAGTGCCGAAGTGTTTGGTGGCCACAGGGCGGCAGTTGGGTTGCAGTTTGTCCCCAAGTGCAGAGGTGTTGGAAGCCTGTGTTGTGTTAGTTGGAGAAGCCCAAATGATGACATGTAGAAGGAGATCAAAGAAAGGTGGTTTAAAGCTACATCTGTCTGAAACCCTGCTTTAAGGGGAGTTCCAGCTTCAGTCTTGGCTTAGGTGTACTGAAGGATAAAATGAAACGGATTACTCTAGTGAGGTTTACCTCGGAGAAAAATATGGATTTGGGTGTTGGCACCTGTAGAAAAGTCATTGATGGGGCTTTTTTTTCCCCTGTGTAATAATAATGTAGGTCTTATAAAGCACATTATAGGCTGAGAGGCAGTTGAAATGTTGATTATCACTGGGACTGCGTTGGTAGAACTCACGTTTGTAGGGGACACTTGATAGTAGAACTCACGTTTGTAGGGGACACTTGATAGTAGAGTTTAGGCTCAAGAGCTCTATCGTAAAGACGTGTCAGGGCAGTTAACAAGCTGTCAAGGAGTAAACTGTCAACAGGTCAAGTGGCAGAATAGAGTTGGTATCTGTCCCTGGGAGTGCCAAGTGTATCTTGTTGCTTGTTTTACAAGCAGCAACATTTTTCAGTGCTAAACCAGTTACTATTCTTAGATTTGGCTCTTTTAGCCAGTGTGAGCTTTCTGAGGTAAATGCAAATACGTTTCATTCTTCAGAGGAGAAAAAGGGAGTAGGATTAAAAAGACAAACATTTTGTGTGTTTTCTTGAATCTCTAGATGGGCAAAGGTTCCTTCAAATACGCCTGGGTCTTGGACAAGCTGAAAGCTGAGCGTGAGCGTGGTATTACTATTGACATTTCCCTCTGGAAATTCGAGACCAGCAAATACTATGTCACCATCATTGATGCTCCTGGCCACAGAGACTTCATCAAGAACATGATTACTGGAACTTCTCAGGTATGAGTAGAGCTGTGGGTGTGGGGTTCCCCGTATCCCTTGGCGTGGATGGAAGCATTACAGTGAGTGGTTTTTACTCCTTTCCCCAGGCTGACTGTGCCGTGCTGATCGTGGCTGCTGGCGTTGGCGAGTTCGAGGCTGGGATCTCCAAGAACGGGCAGACCCGTGAGCATGCCCTGCTGGCCTACACCCTGGGTGTGAAACAGCTGATTGTTGGTGTCAACAAGATGGATTCCACCGAGCCACCTTACAGCCAGAAGCGATACGAAGAGATTGTCAAGGAAGTCAGCACTTACATCAAGAAGATTGGCTACAACCCAGACACTGTAGCTTTTGTGCCAATTTCTGGCTGGAACGGAGACAACATGCTGGAGCCTAGCTCTAACGTAGGTTTGCCCTTTACTTGTTTATGTTAAGAACTGAAATTAGGAAGATGGTTGAGGTAAATGTTTCTAATGGTTACATTTGGAAGTGCTGAGGTCAAAGATTAACTCCCAGCACTCCACAAATTCTTATTCTGTGATAGGTTATTGTAAGGCAAAGAATACTTGTGCCTCCTGGTCTCTTCTGTGGTGCCATTCACGCTGGCAGACAGTTGATGCCTGGGCTTGTTTCTGTTGCAGATGCCCTGGTTCAAGGGGTGGAAGGTTACCCGGAAGGATGGCAATGCCAGTGGAACCACCCTCCTTGAAGCTTTGGACTGCATCCTGCCACCAACTCGTCCAACCGACAAGCCTCTGCGTCTGCCCCTCCAGGATGTCTACAAGATTGGTGGTATGTGTTCTTGAGGTGCTGGGCAACACCCCCAGAGCTTAAACAGCTCTTGCAAGGCCTATAGAGCACCTTGGGTAAATGTGCACGTGAACGACCTGTTGAAACAAGGCAGCTAATGACAGAAATGCAGTGTTTTGCCTGAGAGCTGTTGTTTTCAGGTGGGAAGTGTAGAATGCTTGTCTCAGGTGTTCTTCCCTGTAAGGACACGTGTTTTTGCAGCTGAATTTACTGAGGCTGCTTCTCTCTTGCAGGCATTGGGACTGTGCCAGTTGGCCGTGTGGAAACTGGCGTTCTGAAGCCAGGCATGGTCGTTACCTTTGCCCCTGTCAACGTTACAACTGAAGTGAAGTCTGTTGAGATGCACCACGAAGCTCTGAGCGAAGCTCTGCCCGGTGACAACGTTGGCTTCAACGTGAAGAACGTGTCTGTGAAAGACGTTCGCCGTGGCAACGTTGCTGGGGACAGCAAGAACGATCCTCCCATGGAAGCTGCTGGCTTCACTGCACAGGTAGCTTTGGCAGCTCTCTGAAGGTGGTGTGAGATGCATCAGTGCTCCACATCACCCTGGTGTTCACTGAGTACCTCCTTGGCTTTCCAGGTTATTATCCTGAACCACCCTGGGCAGATCAGCGCTGGCTACGCCCCGGTGCTGGATTGCCACACTGCTCACATCGCCTGCAAGTTCGCTGAGCTCAAAGAGAAGATCGATCGTCGTTCTGGCAAGAAGCTGGAGGATGGCCCCAAATTCCTGAAGTCTGGAGATGCTGCCATCGTTGACATGATCCCTGGCAAACCCATGTGTGTCGAGAGCTTCTCCGATTACCCTCCTCTCGGTAAGCATCTCCCCAGGCACTAGCACCCCTCAGTTTCTGATACCGGGGTGTAGAGAGCTGCTAAAAGCTGTGACTTGAGTAGGACCTTGTCCATGGAACCAGAAGCTGAGCAGGGCTGCTCTAGCTACCTAGCTTGTCTCTGTCCCAGAGAGGTGGTCGCCCACTGCTCCCTCACTGGGCATTGCTGCTGTGCAGGTAACGTGGTGCTGTAGCTCGAGACACAAGCAGTAAACCATGTTTCTGTTCGCAGGTCGTTTTGCCGTGCGTGACATGAGGCAGACGGTGGCTGTTGGTGTCATCAAGGCGGTTGACAAGAAGGCTGGTGGAGCTGGCAAGGTCACAAAGTCTGCCCAGAAGGCCCAGAAGGCTAAATGAATATTCTGTACATCAGCTGCCACCTCAGTCTTCTTAACCAGTGGTGGAGGAACGGTCTCAGAACTGTTTGTCTCAATTGGCCATTTAAGTTTAATAATCAAAGACTGGTTAATGATTACAATGCACCGTAAAAGCTTCAGGAGGAAAGGAGTGTTTGTGGGCCATCTGTTTCGTGGCAGTTTAAGTTATTAGTCTTGACAAAATCGGTAAATTTTTTAAAATGGAAACCTGACAAAAAAAAACCCACACCAAAATCTGTCACAGAATTTGAGACCATTAAAGCAAAAGTTCAATGCTGTGTCTCTGTGTTCTTTGGGTTAAGGTGAGAAGCCAACGCGCAGTCCTGGTGGGATCAGGAAGGGGAATGGTGCTTCAGCCTGCTCAGAAGTTGCAAAGCAAATACTCCACTTTTGTTGCTTCTGAAGAGTAGAGCAAAATTCAGCTGCAGGTTTGCTTAAAACTCAGCTAAGCCTTAAAAACCTTTCTTGCTCTGGTGCTTTCTTCTGTACAGGCGGTTTTGAGGTTAGGTAGCAGATAGCAGGGAACAGTTCTTTTGGTGTATCCTGTGATGTGTTGAGTAGATGGATGCTGGGAAGAAGCAGTGAGAAAACACTGAACCTCGAGGGCATAAGCAAAGAATTGAGTGTTGACTTTCCCTTAAGTCTTGTGCACAGATGGTTCTAATTCCTAGTGGAAAGACTTTTTTTTTTTTCTGAGAAACTGATGATTTGTGATGTAGGTCTTTGCAGGTGGAACACTTGGATGTAAATGTTTCCTGAGTAAATGGGTCTAGAGTAAGTTTCAAAGCAGGTTTTGTTCAGGACTGTGCTCTGGTACCAGCTCTGATCCACCATGACAGCATCTCGCTTGGTTTTTCTTCCATAGCAAAGCTTGGAGAGATAACAAGCAGGGATCTCATCTCTGCCTGCCAGCAGGGGCTTGGTTCTACCTGCCCTGCCCGAGGGATCTGAAGTGGTGATGGTTTTTGGGCTGTGTATATGAGGTTGTGCTGCTGCATTCATCTGTGGCATGGCAGGACTGTCCTAGCAGTGGGGCTGAAGATGCAGATCAGTCAGTTGAAGAGAAATTGGGTAACTGGTCCAGAAGACTGCTATGAATTAGTAGATAATGAGCTGCAGTCAGTCATTTGGGGCTGTAGGAAATAGAGCAAATGGGGATTGCTCTGGAATCAAAGTCTGGTTGGAATTGGTAAACAGAGACAAGCAGTTAATGGCTAATCAGCCCTGCCTTGCCTCACCACTCTTCCCCCACAGCATCCCCACCTGCGTGCAGGAAGAAACCCTGGCTGAAGGAGGATTGTTCCATGACACCAGTGTTTGTTTTGTCTGGAATGCTTATGTTCTGTTGGTTTTCCTTTCCTTCTCCAGCTATGCCCTTGCTGTGCACGGCCAGGATCTGTACTGCTGGGAGAATCCTCAGCTCCTGTTACTTACCTTCATGCTTGCTCTTCTCTGGTTTGTAGCTTTGGTTGGATCTTTCGTCTGATAACCTTCTGTGTCTGCCTTTCCACTAAACTTGAGTTTTAAGGTGACTTTTCCCAAGAGGCTTTGGCCAGACTGGTTCAGGGAAGAGCAGCGTTTCAATTGGGGTAAAAAGGCAAATGTTTCTGGCAGAAGCTGGTCTCAGTGTGTGTTCCCCAGATGCAAGGAGGGGGAGCTTTGGCTCAGGCTGTGATCCAGCCTGGCCACAGCTCCTCAGGACTGTCCTGTCCTGACTGGGTCTGCTGCTCTGTTACAGTTTGGAACCGAGTCAAAGCGAAGCCTTAAGGCACAGTAAGGTTCGGAATAGCATCAGGAGTTGAAGTGTCTGCTCAGGGTGAGTGGAAGCTGAAGACAGGGAGTCAGGCTCCTGTTGAGGCCATTTTCATATCAGCAGAGAAGGGGCAATGTGTGGCAGCTGCAGGAGCTGCTGGAGGCTGTTCCCTGTTACAATGGGCTCAGCAGCTGCTGAGGGCAAAGGTCAGGGTCCTGCTTTGGGGCAGGAACAGGCCCTAGTGCAGCTAACAAACTCGCACTGTACACACCAAAACCACATGGGATTGTTGTGAAGGCTCTGCCTGTGCTACCAGCCATTGCTTCTGAGTGTTTCAAGAAAAAACAAAGCTAAATTTTTACAAAGTGTAGGGTTCTTCTCTTCCTTTCCTGCTGCAGTGCATCTTGCTTTCCCTGTGCTAACACACTGCCAGCTCTTTGTCTGTTATCTCTAACTGCCTGGGGAAATTTTAAGGCTTTTGTAAACAAAAACTGGGGAATAAAACTGCTTCAGACAAACCTTTAATAAATGGTAATAGTTGAGACTTGTGTTTGTCTTCTGTCTGCTTATTTCCTTCAGCAACTTCTACAGCTGTCCTTAACCCTTCCCATACTGTCCTGCAGTGCTGCTGCTGTGTGCATGGAAGTGTGAAAGCAATTGGCCAGGGTGAGGCAGAACCTGATCAGAATATTGAGATCGTTGAATCCAGTTTGAATTGTCTTGCTGAAGCTGGCAGGGGCAGCTGGGGGGACTGAAAGGTTAACCTCACAGCATCAACCTCTTGGTTGCTGCTTTGGGAGCCTGGAGAGGCCTTAGCACACGCAAATGTCACTCAAAACACTTCTGGATCAAGGTAGTGGGGGAACTGGGCTACAACAGAGCCGGGGCTGGGTGGGGAGATGACTTCGGGTAGGAGTACAAAGCTGGGAGGAGTGGCTGACACTTGTGAGGCTGTGCTGCCCCTGAAAGAGACCCGGGCAGGCTGAGAGCTGGGGGAGAGGAACCTCATGAAGTTCAACAAGCAGGATCCTGTACCTGGGGAGGAATAACCCCATGGACCAGGAAAGTTAGGGGTTGAGCTGCTGGAAAGCAGCTCCTCAGAAAAGGACCTGGTAGTGCTGGTGGACAAGTTCCCCGTGAGCCAGCAATGTGCTGTAGCTAAGAAGGCCACACAGGCTCCTCCAGCTGCCTTAGCCAATCTCACTCCACCTTACCTGTATGATGTGTGACCCAGTGACTTGCCAAGGCTCTGCTGAAAGCTAAGTGACAACCAAGTTCTTCAGCAGGTTTCAAGACAGCTTTATTTATTCTAAAGGAGACCACCTCCCTTCAGAATACAGTGTGCACAGTCTTCTACATCTTCACAGCCACGGGCTTTCTGTTGCCTGACAACACACAGAAGATCAGACTGTGCCTTGTCACCACACACCTCTGAACACAAGGACTGAAGGCACTGTAAGAGTTTCCAGCTCAAGTCCTCTTGTGCTGCAGTGGTTCAACACAGTAACATTTCTTAATCAGCACAGCAAAACACTCTCCAAGATGCTTTAGAATAGGATTTTGAGTATGACATCTCCTAAATGAGTGGAATTTTAAAAGCAATTCCTCTCTTTTGGTTTGCAGTGTCAGAAATCACAGGCTGGACATAGGTTCATTTAAGGTTTGCACAGTCATCCTCTTTGTTCTACTCACTGACAGAGGACACACCTAGAAGCACCTCGGATCCAGCCAGGGTAGGTTTTGCCTGGGAGGAGGCTTGTGAGCTCCCAACTCTGGCAGGAGGGACACACCAAAGGAGTTCTAACAAGGGTCCTCCTCAGGAACCTCTGCTGACTTCTCTCTTTGGAACGTTGCCTTTCTCCAAGTACAGTTTCCCTGGTAAATACTTGCCAGTTGGAGGTAAAAGTTTTAGCTTCTCTCTCTTGGGGTGGTTGGTTTTCACAAACCTCAGCAGGTTAACAACAGCAGCTGGTGTGATTCCAGGGATGCGGCTGACTGCACCGATCTGTGTGTGGAAAGGGGAACAGGTTACCCAGTCACTACCTTACACACCAGAGCTGTGAAGACAGGAGGAGATCAAAACCTGTGGCTAGTCTTTTCCCTCATCCTCTTCCCTGCCCACGTCCTTCAGAAGGGGCCTGGCTGTACCCCAGTATCTTACCGTCTGGGGCCGATTGGCGTCCAGCTTCTCGCGCACCTCTGCCGAGAGCGATGCGTCAATGGCAAAGTAATCCAGGTCCTCTGGCAGGCGCAGGGCTTCGTCCCGACGCACCTCCTCCATCTCCTGCTGCTGGTTGGCTACACACCACTCATAAGCAGCTGTGGTAGAAGATCAGATAAATGGGCATGTCAAACAGGTCACTTGCAGAAAACCCTGGAAACAGAAGGAGCAATTCCACTGAGAGGGTCAGAAGCTCCTGAGACTGTTTCCAGGCTCACAGACTGAAGCGCCTAATTCAGGCACTACTACGGAAGAAGTCATACACTTGTCACAGAATTCAGATACATAGGTTGGTTTTAACTCTCACCCTGGGAAAGGATGGACTGTCTGACAGAGCAGCAAGGAGGAAAAACCCAGGAATGACCATGGCTACCTGCTCTCACCCCACAAAGGAAACGCAGGCTCGGGTTAGGTGCACAGCGCTGTCGCCTGTGGTCAAAGCTGCGTGCTCCGATAGTAGTTTTGTTTTGCAGAGCAGCAACATGAAGCACACTGGGACAAATGGACAGGCTCAACCCTATACTGATCGCACCACTCAGAGATCCTAACTCTTGTACTTTACCTTCTATTTTAAGTCTCTCTGCCAGCTCTCTCCACTCAGCAAGCTTGCCCAGGGTCTCAGGGACAGCCCTTGCCAGAACCTCCATGTTGATGTCTGGATATTGAAGGATGTCAAAAGCACTGTGGTAAAAGAAAAGAAGAGTTAAGTTTTTATGGTAGGAAGGAGTCACTTCACAGCTGGTCCCAGCTCAAACTTGTAAAGATCAGAGATCTCAGCACATGCCAGGACAATTGCAGAGCCAAGCTCAGCTCCCTGCTGCCTCCTCTTGGTGCACAGAAGAGCTGATGCCCCCTTGAAGAGAAGCTCTATGAAAAGTGAGCAGCAGGACAGGGACTGGGTAAGAGCATCAAGGGGAACCTTTCACACAGACTGACCTAGCCAGGTCTTAGCCACCAATTTAGAACAGCAAAGATAAGGTGAAATAACAAATGGGTAAGGGAAGAAAGGGCCTTTGTGTACAAGAACAGCTACCATCTGACACCAGCCTGAAATCAATCGCTGCTTCACCGAGCTTTCAACAGAACTGTCACTGACACTCTCAGTAAGGACAGCAGGAACTGATGGGGACAGTGGGGTACACCCCTGCTTCCAGAGCTGATGTCAGTACCAGGCAATATGGCATAGTAAACAAAAACCCAAGCCGACAACTTTGCACTTATTCTGCAGGCAACCATCGGATGTCTGCCCCTTGAAGGTGATAAAAGCTGGAATCTGTGAGTACTGGCAGTATCTGTATCCTTTACCTGACAGGTGACCTTCGACTGCTGCTGATGGCAACTTCTGGTACTAACTGAGCCCATTTGGATAGCCCAAACTGAAGAGATTTCAGCGTTGCAATTCCATCCTCCAAAGCATCTCTCATCTTAAGAGCTTGCTCATATCGCTGCTGCGACACACATCCAGCTTCTTCAAAGCCTGCAGAGACACTGTATGAGACAAGGGTCCAGAACCAGTCAGGCCTGCTCCCTGCAAGGGCCCCCACAACACAGTACCTCTGAGGGTGAGCCTGGCGTCGGCATTGTCGGGCCGGAGGGACATGCGGAACTCCACGCGGCTGGTGAACATGCGATAGGGCTCGCTGGTGCCCAGAGCGGTCAGGTCATCAATCAGGACACCGATGTAGCCCTCAGTGCGGCTGACGATGAATGGGGGCTTGCCACGCACCCGCAGGCAAGCATTGATCCCAGCAATCACACCCTGGGCAGGCAGAAAATGAAGGACATGGATAGGTCTCTTTGTGGCTCAAATGAAACTGAACCCTGGAAAATGCCACATTCTGTGCAAGTCATCTAGACAGATTCTCTCCTGCAGTGCTGCCAGTGCCTGAAGGGCTGCTTGGTCCCTGCTGACACAACTAGACACAGTTCCCATGTGTGTTCACTTATTCCCATTGCACAGTCTCCACGCAGAAGCTTTTGGCAGTGCCTCCAATTACCTCTGTTACTGCAGCCTCAGTAACAGCAACTGTAGGCACCAAAAAGAAACAAAACGATTGGGCAAATCTGGAATCAGGTGAGCACTAAAGGAAAGCCCATCTCCTTAGCACAGGATGAGCCTGGCAAGGCCAAATGTCAAGGCAAGGTCCCTCCCTAAGCCCCGAGTACACAGGGTAAGTCACCCACCTGAGCTGCAGCCTCCTCATAGCCTGTAGTGCCGTTCACCTGGCCTGCAAAGAAGAGGCCCTGAACGAGGCGAGACTCCAGAGAGGCACTCAGTTGACGGGGGTCCAAAAAATCGTACTGCACCCCGTAGCCTGTGACAAGCAAGAAGCCAGATCTTATGGGAGAAGGTTGAAGGTCCCTATTTGTCACAATCAGTCGAGCAGAGGGACTCAGATTAGCAACTTCCATTTATGATTTAGAACAACCAAGGAACAATCTCTGCACCCACGAATTTGTTTCCCATTTCCTTTGTTTTCCTATGCTCTAAACAAAACCTGTTTTTTATCCAGCAACCAACGTGACAAATAAAAAGAGTTACAACTCTTCCCCTCCCTCACCTGGCTGTAATATCTTAGCTTTTTCCAAGCCAGGGATGGACTTGATCACCTGCTCCTGCAGCTCAGGTGGCAGCGTCATTGACATGCCTTGGGGGTAAATGACATTGGACTCCAAGCCTTCAGGCTCCAGCCACACCTGGTGTTCTCGGTTTGGGAAGCGCAGAACCTTTGATTCAAGAGAGGGACAGTACCTGCAACAGCAATTACCTGTCAGCACCACCACAGATGGGCAAAAAGGAACTTTCCAGAAGCAAAGCAGGAGAGACACAGAGTTTCAGGCAGTCAGCTGATGCCAGTGAGGGTCTTGCATGGTGCCACACAATTACCTTGGGCCCCTTGTTGTCTCCTGTATATGGTTGTTCAGGTGGAGGTTAGCGTGGATAATCTCCTGGGCCTTCAGGGTGGTGCGAGTCAGGTAACATGAGAGCTGATCTTCTGGCTGGAAGAGACCAAAGCTCACTTGGAATTAATCCTCTCACAAACCTCTGCTCTCACTGAACAATTCTGTTAGAGGATCTCCAAGGGCCTTTCCATGACAGTTGGCTCTTACTCCCTGAACAGATGGGTAGTGCAGCCCCCTTCAGTGTACAGACAGCACACGAGCAACCAGAGAACTCGAGCAACATGTCCAACAGCAGACCAAGAACAGAACAGACCTTGGGAGTCCAGAACTCCAGTTCTACACTCTATGCTGCATTTCTAATTACAGGATGGGTATTGCTATTAGAGCAACAGACTGTATCACAGCATTCCAATTAACCACAGAAGTTCAGAGCTCTGACTCAAGAGCAGTAAGTGCTGGCCCTACCAGCTAACCATCATTTGAGGACCTGGTGAAGAAAAGACCTTACAGATCACCTGTTTCCAACCCCCTGCTACGGGTAGGGATGCCATCCACAAGAGCAGGTTGTCCAGGGCCCACCCAACCTGCCCTTGAACACTGCCAATCAACAGACTCATATTCAAAACAGTAATAATGTTAAACCACAACTCCTTAGAAACCATTCCTACACACACCAAGGACTCCAAGTGAATTTATTTTCACCTCCACCCTGATTATAACAGGTTATTGCAATTCCTAAACACTCTGGGGAAAATGAACTCCTGATACTTAATTCTGTGCTGATTAACTGTATCGTGTAAAAACACCACCTATTGCCCAAGATATTATTTGGAAAAATGAGTTTCTTCTGCTTTTAAGTCACAGAATCCCTCAGAGATGCTCCAGTCCCCTAACATGCCACTGTGAACATGCTACCTCTGAGCTCTCTGGATAACTCTATCCTTTCTAGGCAACACTATTACTGATCTCCAATTTCAGCATTTTAATCTTATTCTAGAGCTGGGATAAGCAGCAAGACATCATAAATCTCCACAATACAGATCCACTACTGGAAATGCTTTGTAAACCACCCACATAAGCAACACAGGAACCATTCTACTAGAAGTATCACATTGCACACAATTCCGACCCTAAAAGTAAAGGAAGTTTGGTTCTCAAGAAGTGAGAGGAAAAAGCTATTTGCTTTCCAAAGAAAACAAACCACTTCTCCCTTTGCATTGAAAGGTCTCAGAGACAACACCTCCAGGATGAGTAGAGCCCTGCTCCCTTTCCCAGCCATCAGCTCCCCAGCCAGCTCTGAGCACATCCCCAGAATGGCTCTGTGGGCATCTGATGTGTGTCAGCCCACCTTGATCCACACGGCCTTGCTGAGGAAGCTGAACGGCACCGGAGGGTTGTCAGCCGCGCGCTCCTCCAGCCCGCTGAAGTCAATTGTATCTTTGGCAAGGCGAGGAGGGGTCCCAGTCTTCAGCCTGCCCACAGCAAAGCCCAGTTTCTCCAGAGTATGAGCCAGCCCGATGGCTGGCTGCTCCCCGAGTCGCCCCGCTGGCTGCATCTCCAGTCCCATGAGGACCATACCCCTCAGAAAGGTCCCAGTGGTCAGGATAACACTCCCAGCATCTACTGTGCTTCCATCTCCTGAAACAGCACGTTTCCAGAGGAGAACATAGGTTAGCATCAACAAAGCCCTGGTACTCTGGTGCTTCTGCCCCAAACTAGCAGCATACACCATTTACCAACTAAAACCTCAAAACAGCATGGAATTCAGCACCACTAGCCTAAAGGGAATTACACTTCTGTAACCTCCCAATTCCCAATCAATCCAGGGTTTCGTTACAGTACATCTATTAACCTAGTGTAGTTCACATACAGCCTAGAGCACTCCTCTTGGCTAGCTGAACTTTCTCACTGATGAATCAGAAACGTCTACCCCAAAGGCTGCCCTTAGCCTAGAGCAACTGCAGGTGCTTCCTGAGTTCCCAGCACATACCCAGAACGACTCCTGTGACTCTGCATTTCCCAGGATGGTCTGGTTCTGGCTCTGCTAAGAGAAGATCCTCCACAGATGCCTCACGAACTGTCAGCAGTGGTGTGTTGAGGATTTCCTTCTGTCACGAAAGGAGCTACTGCAAAAATCTAGGAAGTTATGAGACACATGGGGCAGCCCCAAACCCTGCTCATTTCCACATCATCTATAACCCTCTTCCATTTCCCATTCTGACCAGGTGACTTGGCAGACACTTGGTTACTGCACTACCCTGATGTACCCAGTAGAACTTCCCATTCACAGACAGAGTTTAAGCTCAAGAGAAACTATTTGTCACAAAGCCTGACCTGTATATAAAACACTAGAGTAGTTTTTAAACTATGCTGAGCTCCAACACTGCTTTAAAGTGCCAAACAGAAAGTTTTGGTTCATATTAGATAGTAGGAAGAATTTCTTCACCCATAAAGTTCTCAGGCATTGGCCCAGGCTGCCCAGGGAGGTGATGGAATCACCATCCCTGGAAGTGGTCAAAAAACATGTAGATTTGGTGCCTGGGGACATGGCTTAGTAATGAGCATGGTAGTGCTGGGTGGGTGGTTGGAGTCAATGATTTCAGAGGTCTTTTCCAACTATAATCATTCTGTGATTCTGTATTAAAAAACAACTAACCGACCAACCCTCTCCATCCTCTATAGCTTATCCTAATACTTCAGGTTTGATTCATTCACTCTTAATACTCCACATACAAAAAATCTGCTGGAAATAAAACTGTATCTTTAAACTAGTCATCACTCTGGACATTCTCTCAACACCCTCACTGAACAGGAGCTGCCCTTGTTACCAGGCTGTACACACAGATACACCCAGAGACGGCTAACGCATCCTTCAGCAGGGTGCTCCCACACAACCAGCACCACCACTCCCCAGCTGATGTTCCCCTACCCCTCCACCTCAGCCAGGCCCAGCTCTTACACTGTCCTGTCTCTGCATGAAGCCCAGTTTAACACGCAAATGCCCTGCAGAGGGAAGGGGAGGCTCAGCCCCTGTCACTGGCTCTCACCTGCATGTTCTCCTTGTAGCGTCCACGGTCGATCTGGGCGCGGAGGCCCCACACGGCTGGTCCCTTGCAGCGGTTCAGCACCTTGTAGTGCACCCCAGAGAGGTCACAAATCCGGCCACAGAGCCCATCCAGGGCATCCACCTCCCTCATCAGATGTCCCTTCCCAATGCCACCGAAGGAAGGGTTGCAAGACATCTCCCCTAGGGAAGACACAAGTTCAGAAGGCTAAGAGTTAAAAACTTTCAGGCTGGATAAGCTTATAATGAACTCAGAAAGCAAGCTAACAGGAGTGGACAACCCTTAAGACTACAGGACAGGGCAATCACAGAAGTTAAAATAATCAGAAACAAGACACAGTAATTAAGAGCAGTATCTAAAGACAGTAAAATTCTGTCAACTTGTGTAGCTAATGCCTTTTTCTGGTTTCTGTACAGAACCTAAACACAGATCTGAAAAAAGATCAAACCATCCAGGTGTCTGCTCCATAACCTGTGGTGAGTTTTATACTAAACCTCACACCTCTAGGGGGCAATTGAAATGTCAGTGTAGGACCACCTTAGTATAATGAATCAGGTAATAGTGTAACAGATTAGGTAACTGATGGAGCATGTGTACGAAGATTTATAGAATGTAAAATCATATAACAAATCATACAGTTGCTTTGTAATTTGCACTGTATATAAACTGCTGCTGTCCGAGCTAACAATGCTGGATTTGAGAATTACCTCCTAGCACCATTTCCTGTGCAGAACTTCCAACAGCGCAAATATCTCGCCTCTGTGTGTCTTTAGCCACCGGGTACAGAGCCCCTTGTCGGGACCACTCACGGACACCCCTCACCACCGCCGCTGCCCACAGCGGGGAGACCCGAGTTGGCAGCGGGAGGCCGAACCGGCTCCCGGCAGTACATTCCCCTCGCGCCCCGGCACATTACCGATGGTACCGATCCTGTGCGTGAGCAGCAGCGTGTGGGCCCCGCCGCGAGCGGCCGCCGCCGCCGCCTCCGTCCCCGCATGGCCTCCGCCGATCACCACTACCTCGTAGCGCGGTCCTGGTCCCGGCGCCGCCGCCGCCGCCCTGCTCTCACTGCCCGCACGGCGGGACCCGGGCCGCAGTACTAGGGATGACACCAACCGGCGCCAGCCGCTCCGCAGCAACATGGCGCCGGCAGCGAAATCGGCCTTAGGCCAGGAGCGGAAGCGCGGCGGTGCCTGCTACCCCGGGCCCCTCCTCCCGCCGCGCTACCGGTACCGAGCGGCTGGTGAGCACTCTCAGTGACGCCGGTGGGAGGGGCCGCCCGGGAGCGGGAAAACGCTCCTAGGGGATTGGCAAGAGGCAGGTGGGTAGCCGCGCCCCGAGATGGCATGACTAGGCTTCCCCGCGCCCGGGCTGTGGGGCAGAACCTTGTTTATCCGCCTTGCAGAGCCGCCTCACTGCCCCCGCTTCCCGGCAGGGGTTTCGTTTCCCCGGCGACAGCGCCCGCACTGCCTGGAAGAGGAACTGCCCCGAGGCGAAAGGCGGGAAGCCCCTGTCCGCACCGAAGGAGAGGAAGTCATGGACGGCGCCGGTGGCAGAGGGCGGCGGGGCAGGCGCGGGGGGCGGCCCACATCCCCGCGGGGCCGAGGAGCGCCCAGAGCCGCAGCCCGCAGCCCCTCGCAGGGCAGGGGCGGTGCAGGAGGTAGCCCGAGCGCCGCCGCGACCTTCCAGGGGGCCTCCAGCGCCCGGCACGGCCGCCCCGCACGGCAAGCCTCGGTCAGAAGGAGCCTGCCGGCGGGAGCGGCAGCGGGCGGCGGAGAAGTGCCCCCAGCTCCCCGGGGCAGGGCATCGGCCGGCAGAGCCCCTGCGGCGCGGAGGAGACCGGCGGTGCCCGACGGGGTGCTCTACGTCCGCCCTCCCCCGTCGGCAGCGGTTGCGCCGCGGCTTCGGGAGGTGCTGTCGCGGCTTACCCTGTGCCGACAGGACGTGTCAGAGGCGTCGACGCTGGTCAACAAGGTGGTCTCGCACCTAATCCACGCCATCCGCAGCCACAGCGGCAGCTTCAGCTCCATCCACCATCTGGGCGCCGGTAGCTACTACGAACACGTCAAGGTGGGCGCGGGGAGAGGCAGCTCCTCTGCCGGGGGTCCGAGAGGGGCGGGCAGGGCCCCGGGGTGCTGCTGCCGGGGCGAAGGGATCGGTGTGAGCGGTGGCAGGTGCTAAAGTCGTTAGCTACCTGAAAGGTGAATGTAAAAGTCAAACACGAGGACACTTCTTTTTTTCCCCCGGGCAGCTGATTCCTACGTGCAAAAGGATGACCAAGAATCTTGAAACTCTTATTAAAAATAAGTGGGAAAGCTGGGAAATAAACTGCTCTCTGTAGATTGCTCATCTCCCCTTGGATGCACAACAAACCCACAGAAATAAGCTGATGTTTCACATCAGGAATGCCAAGTGCACTAAAGCAGATAAAACCACAGCTGCTATAAAAGCCTGAAGAGAATAAACCCTAAGCTGTCCACTGACTTTTGTATCCTCGTCCTTTGCAGATATCTCAACCAAATGAGTTTGATATCATGCTTGTAATGCCTGTTGCACGGCTTCAGCTGGATGAATCTGACAACACTGGAGCCTATTATTATCTAACATTCAAAAGAAATCCAAAAGAAAAATACTTGTTGAAGTTTTTAGATCAAGATGGAAAATTATCAGCCTTTAAAATGCTTGAAGCACTAAGAGAAATTATTAAACGAGAAGTAAAAGTCATTACAGGTGAGTACTGAGAGAACAAGTTTCAACTGGGGTGCTAAAAATCCACTTGCATTGTGCCCTGTTGTTGGTAACATCTCATTTTCCCCTCCAGCCAACTCTCTCTCTGTGGCAAGGTAGCTGTAACTGTCCTCAGCAACTCAGGTTTGCTCTTGTGCTAAGAATCACCACAAATACATCAGAGCTAACCATATGATATGATCAATCCTTTGTTCCACTATCTGGCCCTCTTTCCACGGGAAGATAATGAATGTTAAGGGGTCTGGCACATGCTTGCTACTTCCTCCAGGACGATGGAGTTTGCATCGATCTGCCACATACAAAGAGCCACTTGCTGGACTGGCAGCAAAAGGAAAAGCTTTTGTTTAGACATGTATTGGTTAGAGGCAATCTTGCATTTAATATGGAAATGAAATACTGTGTTTCCCCCCTTCTCGGGTGCTCTTTGTCTCCAAAGCCTTTAGAAATACTGTGGCTAAACTTCCTCAGTCTCAGTGTTTTCCACAGGGAAGCAGTTTGTTGGAAAACATGATTGTATGTCTTTCTGCAGAGACAGTAAATCAGGCAAACACCTGGTCAGGAAGAGTGTTCCTTATTTTATGGAGCTCCTTTTTGATGTTTCATTTTAAATCCATGTCCTGTAGGATAAAAAGGCAGTGACTGAACGTGGATACTTCTTAAATGTACTTTAAAGCATTTACTTAAATTCCTCTTAAGTAATAACCTTAACATTCTTGGGAAAAAAAAAGTTTCTAATACATAACTATATAAAAATCATTTTCTTCTTTGTTACTAGATGCAGAAGTAACTGTAAAAAGGAAAAAGCCTGGGAGCCCTGCAATAACTCTTCTGATCAAAAACCCTCCAGCAGACATCTCTGTGGACATCATCCTGACTCTGGAAGTTCAGCAGAGCTGGCCACCTAGCACACAGGATGGCCTCAAAGTTGAGCAGTGGCTGGGAAGGAAAGTCAGGGTAGAGCTGAGAAATGAACCACTTTATTTAGTAGCCAAACAAAACAAAGAAGAGAAGGTTCTAAAAGGTACCTCACCTACAGACTAAGTTATCAACTATCTTCTCTACAACTTGATCACTGACAAGTGCTATAAGAGTATCCAGATTCTGTTCAGTATTCTGCCTTCAGGTACAGATCTTTATCTGATCCTGGACATATCCAGACCAAAGACAACTGAAATCCCTCTTTCAAATACAGATCTGTGATGCTGCTTGCCTCGTAGGGAAATCCAAAGACAGACCATGAGCCAGCAGTGTGCTCTTGTAGCCAAGAAGGCCAGTGGTCTCGTGGGGGGGGCATTAAGAAGAGTGTGACCAGCAGGTCGAGGGAGGTTCTCTTCTACTCTGCCCCAGTCAGGCCACATTAGGAGCTCCTGGGTCCAGCTGTGGGCTTCCCCAGTTCCAGGGATACAGGGAACTAACTGGAGAGAATCCAGCAGAGGCCACAAAGATGCCGCGGGGACGAGCATCTCTGAGAGGAGGAAAGGCCAAGAACCCTGGATCTTTCCTGGGCTAGTGCTGGACTTAACAGCAACATCCACTCCTTTGCTTTAAGAAAAACTAAAAGGAGATTTCTACACGAAAGTGCTGCTAAGTCCCTGTTTTTAAAACATTAGAGCTTTGTTAATCCTTGTTTTCAGAAACTTTAGCAGAAGAAGAACAAATGACTGCTTTAGCACAGTCACCTTCCCTGAGAAAAGCTTACAAGCCTATTATTGTACAAAGCAATTGGAACCAATTTCCTAAATCCAAACCCAGAAGGGTTAGACAGTCAGGCAATAATACAGAACAGAAATGCCAAGGTAGTAGCTTTCTAGGAGTAGTTTAATTCCTGGAATCACATCCAACAAATGCAGGAAGGCTCAGAATTGTGCTGAATTTTACAATAAATGCAAACATCCTTAAGTACATAGTTAAAGCATCCAGAAAATGAGCTGTGGCCTACATTAGTAACACTCATGTGGGGAGCAGCTGGGGAATTAAGGAGGAACTCCCTGACTTCAGTCACTGAATTGTACTTTGTTTTGAAGTGCATAGACATTGCTGCTTTTTAAGATTGTCAGCTGTCACCTGGGGTTTCTTTCTGGTTGGACAGTGTACTTCCTGCTGTGTCATGACCTAACCTGCTGTGCCTGCCTCTAGGGAACACCTGGCGCCTCTCCTTCTCGCACGTGGAGAAGGCCATCATGAACAACCATGGCAACTCCAAGACATGCTGTGAATCTGATGGACCAAAGTGCTGCAGGTCAGTATTTCAGGAGTGGTTCACTGTGAGCCAAGCTCAAAAGGCTGATGATTTGGCTTCCTGAGCTTTGGCACCAAAATCACCGCTCAGTCCAGGGCAGTTTCTGAAGTGATGGTGAGAAGAGAACTGCTGAATGGGACCAGGGTGAGGAACTATGATTTTTCACTCCCAATAAAAACTGGTTTCCCCATTTGTTTTTCAGAGAACAAAACCCATGTGAGGTGCAGAGCCTCCTTAATGGCAAACCACCTTCTTAGTTTACATAATTAGAACCTGCACTGAATCAAAGAAAGTCACAGGAGAACTGATGCATGGTTCTTAGCTTTATGACTGTTATCAGACACATTGTCCTTACCTAGCATTGCAGTAAACTATGTACCTCTTCCTCTTGTGGCGTGCCATGGGGATGTAGTGGCACTTCTTCAGTGTAAGTCCAAACTAAAAGAGCAGCTTCAATCTTAGGCAGTGCTCCAAGCTGATGTTACCAGAGAATCCAGCCTGGTGGTGGTTGTAAAGGACCTCTGGAGATCATCTAGTTCAAGCCCCCTGCTCCAGCAGGGTCACCCAGAGCAGGATCACCTCCAGGTCCCTTTGGAATCTCCAGAGAAGGAGACTCCACAACCTCTCTGGGCAGCCTGGGCCAGGGCTCTGAACCCTCACAGCAAACTAGTTTTTTTCCTCTTGTTTAGGTGGACCCTCCTGGGTTCCAGTTTGTGCCCAGTGCCCCTTGTCCCAGCCCCAGGGCTCTCAGCCTTTCCTCCTGCCAGAGATGCTCCAGTGCCCTCAGCATCTTCCTGTGCTCTGCTGGACTCTCTCCAGTAGTTCCTTGTCTCCCTGGAACTGGGGAGCCCAGCACTCCTGACGTGGCAGAGTACAGGGGGGAGGAGGACCTCCCTCAGCCTGCTGCTCACACTCCCTTTAATGCAATCCAGGAGACCATTAGTCTTCATGGCCACAAGGGCACACTGCTGGCTCATGGTGAACTTGTCCACAACCAGGTAGCATCCTTACATGCTTATACTAGCACTTTTGCACTTGCACTGTAGCACCTGCAGCCTGGAGCCTGCCCTGTGTCAGCAGGCTGCTGACCAGCACTTTGTATTTCTGTGCTGCTGTGGCCACCAGTCAGAGGAGTGAAAGCAGAAATCCTTCACTGCTAGACTCTTGACTTCCTAGACAGGAGCTCTAGGATTACCCAGCCCAGTGCCACATGTATTTCAGATCTTACTCAGAACTCTAGTGAAAATGTTCTGTTAGAGTCAGAACATTTCTAGTGCTTTCAGGAATGATGTGTATTTCAAGAGCTAACATACACAGGTAGAAGAACTATGCAGAAGGTACCTAATAAACTCTTATTTCTTACACAGGAAAGGCTGTCTTAAGCTTCTGAAGTATCTTGTAGAGGAACTTAAAATGAAACATCCAAAAGAACTGGAAAAAGTCTTTTCCTACCAGGTCAAAACTGCTTTTTTCCTCGCCTGCATCACCTGGCCGAGAGACAGCGACTGGCAGCACGGAGACCTGGAGCACTGTTTCCAGAAGTATCTGGGCTATTTCATGGCTTGCCTGCAGAATTCTCACCTGCCACACTTTTTTATTCCCCAATACAACCTGCTCAGCCCAGAAAACAGAACAAGCACCGAGTTCCTTTTAAGACAAATGAACTATCAACTGAACAACAGATTCCCTATATTTCAGGAGAGGTCTTAAAGCCATTGGTTACTGTAGCTATCCTGGAGATTTGCCTGTTTAAAACCAGAACTTCTGTACCCCAACTTAGTCCTCTCTGTGATCTGAAACTACAAAAAAAAAAACCAAACCCTAAGGAATGAAGAATACTACAGACAAAACTGCACAAAGGGGGAAATTTGCTGAGGTGAGGAGGAAGCCTCTTGCTCTTGCCCCTCCTGAGCCTGCTCCTGCTTTTCTCCATTGCTGGAGGGTCTCGCTGACCATCCTGCTCCCAAGGACTGCCTTCCTGTTCATTGTGACTGCTGGACATTTGCTTGGCTGGGTATAACTTTATATATTGGTATTGGTATCAGTTTTGTCATTTCATGAATCATAGATCTGTAAGAGTTGGAAGGGACCTCAAAGATCATCCAGTTCCAACCCCCCTGCCTGGCAGGGACACCATCCACTAGATCAGGTTGCCCAGGGCCCCATCAAGCCTTGTCTTAAAAGCTTCCAGGGATGAGGCTTCCACAACCTCTCTGGGCAACCTGTTCCACTGCCTAACCACCCTCATAGTGAAGAACTTCCTCCTAATATCCAACTTAAATCTCCCCTCCTCTAGCTTACACCCATTTCCCCTGGTTCTATCACTGTCTGACTTCCTAAAAAGTCCCTCCCCAGCTTGCTTGTAGCCCCCTTCAGATACTGGAAGGCCACAATAAGGTCTCCCTGGAGCCTTCTCTTCCCCAGACTGGATAACCCCAACTGTCAGTCTGCCCTCATAGCAGAGGTGCTCCAGGCCCTTCTCTGGCCTCGCTCCAGCACCCCCATATCCCTCTTGGAACAGGGGCTCCAGAACTGGATGCAGTAGTCCAGGTGGGGTCATTAAACCTGTTTTTATTTCAACCCAGGAGTCTTCTCTTCCCATTCCCCTTCTCAGCTGGGTAGGGATCAAGGGGTGACAGAGCAACTGCTGGAGCTTAGCCCCAGATATGGCTTACATGCAGACAAACCTGTATCCAGGAGGAAGGTTTGGAGGCTTGCTGGGAAAGGCTCCAAAATCAAGCAGCCTAAATCTGACATTCTTGGAATTGTGATTCAGCTCAAGTTTTCTTCTCTTGAAGAATGTGTATTAGCAAAAAGTAAGCATTTAATATTTTCTCTTACTGAAGTTGTGCAGGTGATAAGTACAGAGCAGTTGGGAAGTGCTGTGCAAACACATCTTTTGCTTTTTCTTACAGAAGCCACACGAAGTCCCTATTTTTATCCTACTTTTTGGCAGCAAAATAGTTTACTGGCTTAAATAATGGCCAGATTTCACCTCCATTCTGAGCAAATAAAGAGGGAAGGCCAGAAGAACATTTAGAGAGTAATTTGACTAAAATATTCTCATCTCACTAGAGTCAGTTTATTAGTTTGTCATTTACTCATATGACACATGAGTAATACAAGTTCAGACCAAGCAGCAAATGGAGGAATAGCTCCACAGAGTGCAAACATTCCCATTATCATTAGCAGTCTGTGACAGAACCTGACATCCAAATGCAAAATTTGAATCAAATTTATCTGAAAGAAATAAAAGCTGACCTTTGAATGTATTTTTTTCTTCAGGACTTTGTTAACAACACTCTAGTAAACTCTGTTTTTCTTCCTTAAGCTAGAAAAATGAGATCCATAAGAAGAGCAGAAACTGTTTTTCCCCCAGTAGCCATGAACACATACTCCTTGGGATGCTCTCTGCCATTAGCAGGAGATGCAGCCTTCTCCCCTGGAAAGCTTCAGACACAAGTCTTAACAAAAATGACTTGCAATGGGACGTTTTAAAATTAAAAAAAAGAAAGAAATAATAAGTACTTGCTTCAGCAAACATCTTTACTGCAAACAGAGCAGTATCTTGTATCTATCCTTGGAAAGACCTGTGTGTGCCTCTCGCCAAGGTGGCACAGCAATGCCATGGGCAGTGTTTCTGAGCCAGTGACAGACACTGCTCACAGTCACTGAGCCAGTTCTCTGAAACTAAAGGACAATTTTTACATTCTTAATACCTTTTTAATAAACCCCCCCACCACTCAAACCCACCACCTTTGGTTTTCACCAGCAGGTAACAGCTTTAGATGGCAGGCACTTCAAATGAGAATAAAGACATTTTCTGAAGCGTGAACAGCATCAGAGCATGAAGTTACATGCAAAGTTAATCCAGTTTCTTTCCTAAGCCACTTTAAATTAAAGACCCACATTTAATGTAAATAGGACAGGTACAGAAAACATTCAACCCACAAAGAAACTTCCAAACTGAAGCCCAGAACTGCTCACACTTTGTTTCAGCAACTTCAAGGAATGTCAGTTACTTTGGGAACCTCCTCCACGGTCTCCCTCTACCCTTCTCAGTTTCTTTCCTGCTTTGAAAGTCTTTGTATCTCTCTGCCATTGCAGTGAGCTCACTGGGAACTACCTGATAGGAAAGCAGCAGAA
Organism: Galbula dea; assembly: GCA_013399015.1. NCBI lineage: Eukaryota > Metazoa > Chordata > Aves > Piciformes > Galbulidae > Galbula > Galbula dea. Next base: position 597,067 of record VWZX01010541.1, read on the forward strand.
GAACAAGGTCAGTTTTAAGTAACTCTCAACTTTTAAACTTGTTTTACAGAAATGCTGTTGGTTTGTTGGACAGGCAGAGTGCTGGGTCAGGGTCTTGCCTGTTAACGTGACACCTCCCAAACTGGATTCTGTTATTTATCTGACTCCTGCCACTGGACAGATTGTCTTTTCTGTAGAGGTGCATTAAGAAATCTTTTTACATTATATTATACTGAAATATACTGAAAAATAATCATCAGCATCCCTAGATTTCAATTAGGTATGCTAGTATCACCATATCTGACAACAATATATAACCAGCTAATTCCAACACTTGTGTTTCAGAGAGAAATGTGTCTCTCAGTGAGAAGGAACAGCTGGAGAAAAGGTCCAGTGCCACTAAGAAGTGGTACCACACACACATCTGTGAATGTTAAACTTATGACTGATACTAAATTCCTTTTGGAATCTTTAGGAGCTTCTGAAGAGAAACTTCAGTACTTCAAAAAAGTGTTGCCACAGGAAAGATTCTCATGTGGCCAAACCAAAGCTAAAGGACAAGAAAAGGGCAGGAGAAAGCAGTCAGGCCTCCTGTGACTGGGAGGTCACAAGAGCATCTTGCCAAGATCCATGGCGTTTTGGTTTTGTTTTGTCATGTCTGTACTAACGTGGAAAAGGAGGCGAACAGTACCAGCAGCACACTTGAGCACCTCAGAGTTCCTCCTGTGGTAAGGAGTGAGGCCAGATGCAGTGGACTGCAGACAGACTTGGACAGGCTGAGTGACACTGATCACTGCATGAGAGGAAAAATCCATATACCATTCTTACAGGTCATGGAACAAAGGCAGTGTCCAACAAGTCTCCTTGAACCAGATCAGGCACAATGCAGGCATTAATGCAATGTTTACTGCAAAAAGCAGTGCTGTGAGAGGAGGTTTTAGATCACTAACTGATCAAAGCCAGCCTGCTTCAACCACCTGCTCCAGCAGGCAGCCACACAGCAGGTAGAAGACATCAAAACAGAATCAGTTTCCTGCTCAGAGGGTGAAGAGGAAGTTTCTGCAGTGCCTCCGGGCATCTCAGAGCAAACAGTACAGTCCTAATGTAAACACTGCTAACAGCGCTCCAAGGGGTGAAGAATGCAGCCAGGCCAAAGGGCCTGGTGGAGCAGGAAGGCATATTCCTGCAGTTCCAAGTTCTTTGGTAAGGCTTTAAAGCCCAAGCCACGCTCTTTGCCACCTGCAGCTTTCCTTAAGCTGGCGTGAGTGTCAGCTTGCTGGGATGTATTTGATGCACTGAATTGCTCTTACTAGTAGACAACTGCCCTGGCTGTCATGAGTCCCCAGAACAGGATGCCTAGGAACAGTCTAGTCTGTGCTGCCCAGGTTTCAGGTAGTGTTTAAATATAAAGTAAAAAAAAAAAAAAGGCATCTCCCCAGCTGAAAGTCACTCTAGACTTGTACCAGTGGAGACAGACCTCTATAGGCATGTGTGTTAGTTACTGCTGCTTTGGATGTGCAAGGCTTTGATTCAGCTTCATGGGTCTTTTCTGGGACTCATTTGTAAGGCAAAACACGGCTAAGGCTACCCAGGACAAGAGCAGTTTCAGGACCCATTTTTTTGCCTGAGATGCTAAAAACCACACCACTCAGCTGTTTCCAGACCCAAGATAAATCTTACTCAGTAAGATGTATTCTTACTTGGTTTGCTCTCTCCAGAATTTCAATCAGCTCAGATGCAACCTTCCAGTCACGCTCAGTGAGAAGGGTCACTGCCACCCCAGTACGGCTAAAGAAGGGATGAAACACCTGTTACAGAACAGCTGCTCTAGGCTTTCCCCACTCACCTGCAGCAGTGTTACTGAACTGGCAGATAAAGCTGCCTTCAGTAGTTACTGTGCACATGACAGGAAGCAACTATTCATAAAGATCAGAGTATGGCAAAGGCACAACTAACTCAGACTTCTGGACAGTAATGCTAGCACAAAGACAACAGATAAAAGAGAAGAGACACACATTCCTGTAACAATTAAACACATACACAAGAAGAAAACCCAAACAAAACATCACACTAACCTGGGAAAGCAGCATTCAAAAGGCCTAACACCAAACTACACCATCATGAGAAGCTGAAAAATTTGAATTACAGATTTTCCTTCCCCCGTGGGCTGCCTAGGAAACTGAACAGCTCAGGGGCTCAAGAAAAGACAAAACAAGGAAGTAACATTTCATTTCATAACATTTCAGAATAGCTCCACAGAAGCTGTTTTGAGCTGCATTTTGGTTTTCAAACATCCCTCACTTCCATCCCACTGAATGAAATAACAGAAAAGGGGAAAAGTTGTTTGCCTTAAAGTGAACAGTGAACTTAGTTCACAACATAAAGCAGTTTATCGACATCACAGCCTCTGGAGTCTTTACTCCTCAGCTCTGTATCACCTGCAGTTCTAGCACTGGACAAAAGAAACACCTATGCAGTGCCTAAAATCCTGACAGTATCCCTCTCTTCTTGGGCTCACTCACCCTGCTCTCCCAGTACGCCCTACTCTGTGGACATACTCCTCAATGTTGCGAGGGAAGTCGAAGTTAAACACGTGAGTAACATCGTGCACGTCCAGGCCACGGGATGCAACATCAGTAGCTACCAGTATTCTGACTCTGCCTGCAGTAAGGACAGGGAGAGAGAATGGGAGTTTATGGAGTAAACAGAAAACATAATCCAGTCTCTTGGCTTCCTAGTGTATGATGCACTCCACACACAAAGGAAGAAGGCACTTGTTGCACGTCACGCTGAGTTAGCAAGCACTCAAATCACCATTGTACTATGACTTGTGACAGCAGTAGAACTTGCTGCTCCTTACAGTAGAAGCAAGAAACATGCCTAGCTAATAGAAAGTCTGAAAAGATCAGAAACTCCAACAACTACATTCTCAGCTGGCATCCTTATCATAGGACTACTCCTGGTTTCACTAGCTTGTAACCCCAAACTGTAAGCCTACTGCCACGGAATCCAGAATCCACATGGCGGGGGTTGAAGGGACCTCTAGGGATCATCTGGTCCAACCCCCCCTGCTCCAGCAGGGTCACCCAGAGCAGCTTGCCCAACATCACCTCCAGGTGGGGTTGGAATCTCTCCCCAGCCTCTCTGGGCAGCCTGGGCCAGTGCTCTGCACCCTCACAGCTGCATAATTTATGTGGCCCCTTGTCATTGTGCAGAACAAAGAAATCCATGCTGGAGCCATTTAGGTCACACTTGCAGCAGAGATGGATTTCTCGATTAGTTCTCATTGAGAATGTCAAAACTGTGGGAATAGGGATAGTTCAGGGGAAGATTCAAGTAAGGCTGGACTTAATGATCTTAAAGGTCTTTTCCAACCTCAGTGATCCTACGATTCTGTGATATGGCACTCACAAACAGACAAAGTTGTGCATGTGACAAGCTTTAAAACCCTGGGCTGAACAAACCAGTACTTACCTTCCCTGAAGTCATCCAAAGCTTGTTCTCGATCATACTGTTCCCTGTTCCCATGGAGTGACTGTACTGCAATTCCTTGGAGACTGAAGTTGCTTGCTATGTCATCAACTCTAGGAGGAAAGAAGACAACAGTTCTTCAAGAGAAGTGCAGCATCTAGATTTGACAACAAACATGTGCCCAAGGACAAAACCCTGCCTGGGTCAGCTAATATTTATTACAAAGCAGTACAAAAGCAAGGCTATTCCCCACATCTTTCCTTGCCTTTATTTATACCTAAAGAGAAGTTAGTGATTATTCTTGTGTTGTTCACTCAAAAGCTCAGTTATGGTAGAGTGACCACTCCTCCACCCCAGTCAGGTCTGGTCTGCACCAGCTGCACACCAAAGTAAACAGTGCATCATATGAATGGATCCCCAAGAATCTTGCCATCTATTTAACCAAGGGAAACCGAGATTTACCACCACCACCAATGAGATTCAAAAGGGTACAAACTACCAATCAGTCTGGAGGAATGAGTAAGCAAATAAACTACCAGCACCTTGCTGACCAAAGCTGTTACACTTGGTAGTTATGATGTGAACTGAGGAACTCTCTGGCATTTCTGTTGGGGAACATGACCAGATGGATACTGGGAACGGATTACATACGTATTTTTTTTGCCCACAAAAATGATGACCTTGTCTTCTGGCTTCAGAGAATCAATGAAGTACTGCAGCAAAATTCTCTTCTCCTCCTCCTCAGCAACAACAGTAACTTTCTGCTTTACTGTATTGACTGCCTGTGAAGCAGCAAAAATGGATGTCAAGTAGAAACAAATTTGAGTAACACTTTTTCTGTTCAATCCCATGCTATATTATACATATGATACCATGAAAAGCTATTTTAACACCTATATATATATATCTCTCTCTCTATATATATATATATCTATGTATCAGTTTGATGTTCAAACAATACAAATGTATTTGTTGTTTCCCAGTTGCTTTACAGAATAGTAACATCTACCTTTCAGCAGGTGTTTTTTTGAGGAGGCAGCAGTTAAAAGAAACACAGATCCAGATAAGAACCTGTACACATTAGAAGGAAGATCTTCTGAAGGGTAAGTAAGGAAGGGACAGAAGCTTGCTGAACAAAAGCGAAGGCTGCATAAAAAGGGTTCAGGGAAGAAAAGGTGGTGCTGCAAAGCACAATACTCAAATCTCTGAGATTGTTATTTGTCACTTGGGGCATCTACTGAAGATCTAGAACTTCAAGATCTTGTTAGAGAAACACAAGAACAAAGTTATTTTCTACTTGTTTTTTTTTCAGTTCTCTCTCAATTTTTAAGGAAGCCTTAAAGGAATAATGTGAAAGCTCAGATGGATTTTAAAGTTACATGTATTTTCTTACATGTAGTGGCAAGCAAAATATTTCCTGGTTTAACTGTAGGTTCTTCTCCAAAAGCAAAGAAAGCAATACAAAGCAGAACAACTTACTGCTAAGTCAAGAGTGCCAACATACACAATCATGGGGTTCTTCAAATAGGACTTGGCGATGCGACGAACACCCTCAGGCCAAGTAGCACTACAGAGGAAGGGAAGAGGAAAACAAACACATAAGGACAGTGTGGAATCTCCAATTCCTTAATTTCACCACATTCTTCTTGCTTTCTTACACACCAGTGAAACACTTGAGTATGCAGGTACAGTAGTGAGCTTATGGCACATTTAACAATGACCTCCAGCAGTTACTAGTAAAGAGCACTCAAGCTTTAAAGAGAACTTTCTACATTAAAAACACAGGCAGCAGTTATGGAGGTTTCCTAGCGAAGCCAAAAGTGAGGTTAGTAGCTCAGTGATACCTAATAAGCAACTTTCTAGTCTGTTTTTGTCTCCAGAACGATAGTTCCAATGTAAAACATGGTAACAAAGATTATTGTTCAGATATTCTATTGCTAAATTCCAAAAAGCTGCATAATTTCAAATTATTCCAGCTACACGGATACTGATCAGAAGGTTAGGATACATGTTTGGTCCCAGAGGGAGAAGTCACAGCATTTCAAATTGAGATGGCAAACCAGGCACTTCCAGGACACCTTCCTTTTTCGGAAGAACTGAGTTGTTTGTTTTAGTTGGTGTTTGAAATGAACATGAAATTGTCAAGTGCCTCCTCAGCACTGACTAGACTGAAGCAGAAAGAAAACTTCCTAGCCCGGGTGGAAACAAATGGCTTTAAGGTTTTACTTAATCTGACACATTTGCTTTGAGGCAAAGGTTCTGCTGGCAGTGCTCCAGTCCTGAGCTCTCTCCTGTTTACATACCTTGTCATAACAGTTTGTCTGTCAGGCCGAATGTCGATCAGGATCTTCGTGATCTGAGGTTCAAATCCCATATCCAACATTCTGTCAGCTTCATCTAAAACCTGATCAGGACAAGGTTAGTGTGTCTAGTTTCTTGGAGAAGGGTTTCAGGCAGACATTATACAGCAGACCATTTCAATGATAACAATTTTAATTGCATAATCCAGTCTATAATGTACTGTGAAACCTGTCCAACTCCTCCTTCACCTCTTACTTTCCTTGGCAATTTGTCACTGAGTAACGCCTTTGTGGACAGAACAAGAAAATCCACACCAGCTTTAAGAGCACTGTGCAAAACATGGTCCTTGCACCAGCTTCAATCCTCTGAAAATACTTAACTGCTAGTGGTACAACAAATGTGTTTCTCCTGCTTTATACCACCCTATCTTTTTAGAAATCATTTGAATATACAAAATAGTAATGGGTTTAAGTGTCCAGCACAGCAAAAGGCTGGAGATGAACAGAAAGTCAATCACCCAAACATTTAAATATCTGTTTACAACTCTGGTGCTTTACTGCACAAGTCCTAATAAGAACTTGAGTCACTGGTGACCTTTAAAAGGAAAGGGCAACTTGGGAAAGGCTTTTCATCCATTAACAACTGATCCTGACAAAATGAACTTTAAAACAGCAAACATTATTAATAGTAGGAAACAATTCAGCACATTTAAAATGCTTACTGTGCTAGAAGCCCACTTTATTTGTTCCAGGGAATACTCCACACCTGCAATGCCATTATGGAAAGCAGGCATCACCCCTCCTGCACCAACCTCAGCGTTAAGGTGTACTGTAATCAAGACTTAAAAAGTTTAAAGCAAACTTCATTAAAGCTTAAGCTCCCATTAAGCCAACCATTCCCCAGCTGGGGCATCACTCATTCTGCATCAGCTACTTGCCAAGTAAGTGATGCTCTTCAAATGAATGAAGTTGTTCATCTGGAGATCGTGCAGCCTGCCAGGAGTAGCAATGACAACATCCACACCTTTGGTCACCACATCTATCTGTCCTCTTCGGTCCCCACCACCATATATGCAAATACTGAAGAAGAAAGTGTGTTACAGCAGCTGTATATTAAGGTCCAACTCAAGCCAATCCTTTTACAAATAAATGCCACCAGGTTGCTTCATTTTAGAGAAGTGTTACCAAGAGTAAGTGTGACTGACATGTCTACAGTAAGCGAGACTTATCCTGGGGTGCATCCAACACTGCACTGCAGCTGCAGGGACTGTCAGCAGGAGCTGATCTCTTCTATCTGCTGACCAGAAATAGGAGCTGAGGCAACTGCATGAAGCTGTGCCAGGGGAGGGTTAGGTTAGACTTCAGGAGAAAGTTCTTTCCCCAGAGGGTGGGGGAGCACTGGAACAGGCTCCCCAGGGAGGTAGTCATGGCACCAAGGCTGACAGAATTCCAGAAGCATTTGGCCAAGGCCCTCAGGCACATGGGGTGATTTTGGGGGGTGTCCTGTGCAGAGACAGGAGTTGGACTCAATGATCCTTGTGGATCCTTCCAACTCAGGAGATTCTATGATTCTGTGACTTAACACTGAATCATGTTCCCTCACCAGCTGAGCAATAGCTCAAAAATGTAACGTGCTCTGTAGAAGCCTCTGGTAGCTTGGGGAAGGCACCAGAACATGCATTTCAGTGTTTGATGACTACAAGACCAATTCTGAATCCTATATAGTTACTAGAGAGCCCTAAAAGTAAGTTTTGGAGTACAGTAATGTCTGTCAGATTTCTACCATGAGAGCATTCAAAACACTAGGAAAATACCAACTCTCCTTCCCCGCCTCTCTTTGCAACTGCAATTATCCTAGTAGGTAAATCAAGCCACAGGTGACAGGGAAAAACACTACTTAGCAAGCAAGAAGTAAAATTACCTTTTAATTCCTTTGTAAGAGTACTTTGAACACTCTGCCTCTACTTGGAGTGCCAGTTCTCGAGTGGGAGCAAGGACTAACATCCCTGGCCCCCCACGCTCGCTCTGAGATCTGCAACACAGCATCTTTATGTAAGAAACACATATGTATGTGTGTGTGTACATATATATGTAGTATATCCATCACATCTGACATCAGCTCTCTTCATACTCCTCTAGACTTTCTCAGCACAGTGCTGCTAACAGAACCAATGTTGACAAATTTGGTTCTTATTCCAGCACGTTTATTTACATTATTTTTATGATTTATGAACTTCTTCACTAACAGATGGGGGTTGGAGGCAGGGGGAAGCAGCCACAGCTAAAGAAGTCAGGCAGGTGAGCAGTCCTTACATGGGTTGTGAAGTCAAGTGGATGAATCCAGGCATTAAGTATGCTAATGTCTTCCCGGTGCCAGTCTGGGCTATACCAACGAGATCAATTCCTTGCAGGATGATTGGCCATGCCTGGGACTGACACAGAACAACAACTACTGTAATGTGCTTTTCTCCTAGGCTTCAGTTAGAGAGTCACCAAAATGGAGGCAATACCTGAATAGGTGTAGGCTTCTGAAAGCCAACTGTTTTTATACTGGCCAGGATGTCAGGATACTGCTCAAACACATCTTCGAAGGCACAGGCAGGGTTGGGAACACAGCGCTTTTCGCCTTCTTTTAAGTCATCACAGATTATGTTGTTATTTTCTTTCCTGCACAGAATTATAGCAGTGCAGTTGCTTTATAGTCTCATTCTCTGAAACTTAGAGCTAACACACAACTTTCTGATTTTCTAATTGTGTTTTGGTTGGTTGGTTTCTTTTACACTCATTGAACAATGAAAGAAAGAATGTCAAGCTCTTGGATGAGACTTGGAACTATTCTTCCAACTATTAAGAAAGCCTTATTACAGGGACAGTTCCCCTGGAGCCATCAATTACCATTCTTTCTTCAGAATGGCTAATTTGAAGTTATATATGGTTATCAACATGAACTGCAGTCCTATCAGGCTTCAATTATACTCTTACACTTCAAGTAACTGTGACCAGTTTTTAAACCTAAAGACAAAGCAGAACTCTATTTTTTGTCAGAACTCTATAACAGCCAACAGCTTTCAGTCAACTTCTTTTAGAGAATGAATCCATTTGCAAGCAACTATTGACACCTCATCTGCTAGTTACTGCTTAGTTCTTAAGAAAAAGTTCCTAAGAATATCCAAGTTACTACAAGACCCCAGTCCCAGTGCTTCTGTCTCAGTATTTCACCTCCTTTCTGAGCTTTACACCTTAACAGGTATTTCTTGCCAAGCGGATGATTCCATATAGAAATGATCTCACCTCCACAATTCTACTTCTTCTTGTGACATAGCAGCAGTCCTTGATGATTCTTTATAGAAGTTTTTCTCAATTGGAGGCAAGCCTTAATCAGAAGAAGTAAACTTGAGTCAGTAAGAAATGCTACAGATTGGGAGAAGTCTGCTAGAGCTCCAGATGGAAATCCCCAAACCCAGACAGTGCCTTGTACTAGGAGACTAGCCAGGAGTGTTGGAAGACTCTTGTTCACATAAAAGATCTGACAGCTGAGACAAACAGCTCAGTATCTGCCGAAGAGCCACCTCCCCACAATGCAAGTTCTAAAGTAACTTCTGCTAACATATACAGTATAATATTTAACAATTCTCAGACGTTTGCTGTGGCCACCTACAAGCCAACAGCATTTGCAAGAGGTGAAGCCAAAATACCAACTGAGAAGCAAGCTTAAGCCTTCACACAGTGACCACAGTGTCCTCCATGACCACAGTGAGAAGCGCTGGCATGGTCACTTCACTGCAGAGACTGAGCTTTGGGTGCTGAAAGATCCAGGCTTCTTAGAGCACAAATGAAAAGCACTGAAGTATTCAGCAGCTTTATCCTATAAATACAAGCACCATGCAATCCAAACCTTGAAACTCACCTGCCCACCTCATAGCTTCATACTTCGCTGCGTTTTCTCGCAGAGAGGCCCAGTCAATCACTGGCTTCTGGGGGTTATTTTCAGGCTTGAGAACATCCATGGTTGTTCCTGTGGAGTTAGGACCAAAATGTCTGTGCTTGATGGAATCTGTTGTAGGGTGGGGGAAACACCCCCCCCCAAACAAACACCTTATCTTCTTTTTTCATTGTAAGGCCTCTTAGGCAACTTTGAACAGATAGGAAGCAATAGAAAACTATGTCCTAGGTCTTACCCTGAAACCTCACTAAAACCTGTACAAATCCAGTTGTGATCAAAAAAGAAGCACTTCAACATGTTTAGCTACTTAAAGAAAGCAATGAAATGAAATGAAATGCTGCCCCCTCAGCAATAAATAAGGCTTGCTGTGCAGCAGGCTTTTGAAAACCTGGTGACTGCAGCAGACAATATGCAGACAGAAAGCTTTCTCTCCAACAGCTAAAAGAGCAAGGTTTACTTCTAAAGCATCCACTGACACTGAAGCCTCAGAGTAGTCACACTACACTCTCCTTAAGAAAGGTTTGGCACTGAAGATATAAATGGCAACACAATCATGTCTTAGGGAAGAGGAGGAAATAGGGAAAACAGTCACACTTACTAAGGAAGTGTTAACTATTTCTGGCTTCTTGAAGCATACTCCTCCACCTCCTGAGACACTTCTAAAATCAAAACTCACAACTACCCCACTGCCTAGTCACAGCCTGGAACACAACTCTCAGATCCCTTCTTCCAGCTCACTGCCTCTGATCAACAGCTGTGGATGTTTTCTGCCTGTGCAAAAAGCTGCTGGGAGCATATACAGAATAAACACCAGTAACACAAGCAGCATTTCAACAATCACTACTAACAAACCCATGTAGCAGACAAAGTTAACCAATAAAGCCTAGTAAAGTGAGGTATGCTGTGCATCCAATCTTAAATGTAACTTCCCATGAAAGCAGTAAGTCAGTGCTGCCCATGCTGCAATCACCTTCACAGACTACATTTACTACATAGACTACATTTATGAAAGCTCACTGAATTTTAAAACTGCAGATACCACATCAAAGCCTAAACTAGAACTACAGGGAAAAGATACCTCTCCCCCCACCCCCCAACCACACTGCTTACCTTTCTCAGTTCCACTTCCACTGTAGTTTTGCCCAGACCTTGTTACAGCATTATCAATCAACATCTTGGCTTTGTTTTGCACAGCAGTGCTTCCAAAAATCTTTACTTCAGCTTCGTATGCTCCCTTTGTAACCTATGTTCATAAAACCTTACTAAGTTTTTTTAATACTGCAAGGACAAACCTATACACATACATAAAGAAAGCACATTTTTTATTTTTCCTGAATTTTAACTTCTCCTCCCAGGAAAAGGCCCTTAAGTGAATTCAGTGTATGCCTAAGGAAAAAAAAAAAAAAATCAGTAAGCTTTTTCCCATTTTCACATATCAGTCCAGCTGCACCCTCAATTCCACTTCCTTTTTACCAGTTCTAGTAAAACAGTAGAATTATTACAGCTATTGCAACACCCTTTAACTTGCTGCAATAACTCTGGTTTACAATGAAGCAAACCCAAGCACATTACCAGCAGAGGCCAGGCCTGGATAACACAGGCACATGGTACCTTTATTCTGGAACCTGAAGATTCTTGAAGTTCTCTTATTTTAGCTCCACCTCGACCTGTTATAAAGATACACTGTAGGTATTACAGAGATTGAGGCCAAACTGCCAAAAACTACACATGGTAACTTCAAGTATTTTGGTTGTGACCAAAACCTCTGGCCTTCATATGAGTACATGCATCCATAAATAACTTTAAAAGAAGTGGTGACACCAAACTGTTGGAAATGCTTTTTAAGCAACTAACTAAACACAAGGTGCAGAGCACAGGGGCAAATCTGCCTCATCTGAAGAGATGGAGGAGCAAATCTAGTTCAAGAGAGAGCCACCCTTCCTCTATGGGACTAGAGAAGGGCTTCAGCCTGCTTACAGACTCCTGGCCAAGAGACACAGCCCGATTACGTTAGGGAGGCTCAGCTCAGCCACCCTGGCGAGTACGACAGCTCCACTCTTCAGCCAGCACCCTGCAAACTCATCCTGCCGGCCCCAGAGGAGAGAGATCTAAGCGGCTGGAGTCCTTCCATATCCAGGGAAGCAGAAGGCAGAGATGCATCCCCTCGGAGCACCCAGGAAGTGGCACAGCCCCACACCAAGAAGCCTCTCCGCGGCCTGGTCCTCTCCTCCTCCCTCACCCGCTTACTTCACCGACCCAAGCACCCCGCGGAGTGGGGCTGCGGCCACTCTCACCTATGAGAGACCCAACCAGGGCGTTATCAAAGCGTAAGCAGAGAGGTGCCGCTGCGCCCCGAGCTCTGGCGGCGCCACCTCGGGGCACCCACTGCCGCACCGCCGCCCCCAGGCCGCGGGAGCCTTCGGCACCCCGAGGCTCCCGTTCTTCCCCTCCGAAGCTAGCCCCCGCCTCCTCCCACCGCCACTCAGCGCTCCTTCGCCCCCTGCCGCCCTCTGTGGAGGCACGGCTCCCCGAGGCGATCGCCGGCGACTGGCACAGAGGCCCGCCGACGGCAGCGAGAGAAAATGGTGGCGGCGCGGAGGCAGCATCCTCGTCGCTGCTCGTCTCCCAGTCAGACATGGCACCGACTCGCCCCGACGGCACCGGCCATGCGGCAGGCCCGGCACCCGTTAAGCTAGGGGCGCGCTGATTGGCCAGGGCTGGCCTCTCGCTAAGTGGTGATTGGCTGGGCTGGGCTGGGCTGGGCTGGGCTATCTGACCCTTCTCTCGTTTCTCCCCTGCTCCAGGTCGGCTCCACCGGGTTAAAAATGGTGGTGTTTTAGGGCAGGAGGGGCAAGAAGTCCGTCCTGAGCATGTGGGAAGCCCCTGAACTGTGTGGGGTGAGGAAGCGTGGGGGAAGGCAGGCAGGCAGGCAGCCTTAGGGCAGGCTGGAGAGCTAGAGGAGTGCCGAGGGATTTTGCTAGGTGTCTAGGCGTGGGCTCTGCTGATAACGTTGCAGAGGAAAGCCATAAAATTTAATCACAAGTTCACACTTAATGCTACCAAGAAGATTTTAGTGTGACTGAATTTACTAAAGCTGATGGAATATTGGAAACAAAACTGCTAGTACAGCTGAGGTCAGAAAAGACCTCTCCAGGTCACCTTGCACACCCTCCGAGCTCAAGCAGGGGCATCAAAAACCTGTTGCCCTGGACTGTGTCCAGGTGATATGTGAATATGTCCAAGGATGGAGACAGGGGAGGGAATAACAACTTCCAATCTCATTTTCATAGGGGTCCTGAAACATCCAAAGTGAATTCTAGTTAGTAGCAACTGAACATATCAGACTGGTTTGTGTGCTTTTTATTCTAGTAAACTTCCCCTGTGGTGTTTTGAGTCATTTAATAAATAACTACAAAACCTCAAAAGGAAAACAATGAGCAAGTTTAAATTTTTTCCTTGCCTGATACATGCTCACAGGATACAAACTTTTATGTAAGGAAAAAAAATCCAGTAAGGATGGTGCTTTTCAAATCATTTTTATTAACAACAATATGGATTCAACTTTCTCAAGAAGTTACAATTAACATTGTAATGGACTGGCTAATGTTGCAGTGTCAGTGGAAGCAGCCTTCATGCTTTCTAAGCCTCCTAGGAAATTGTTTTTACCTTTCAAAGGAGTAAAAAATGCTTCCAATAGCCAATGATATTGGATAGGTCTGGAATTGTCCTGTGTGTGGCCACAGCTCAATGAACAGCCACGTTTGCATCCAGATGAATGAACAGGAAAATATTCCATGCTTCCACTGACGCTGCAGGGGACAATTCTGATTTCAAAACTCAATTAACCTCTTTAGACAGTGAAAGCACTTTGTGTGATGTTGTAATCATCCATTTGAATTAAGTCAATTAACACACTTGGAAAAAAAATGTGAAGCAGAAATATCTGGGACAAATTCCTTTCTGACCTGTATTTCATTCAAACCTAATGAATCCAAAAGGATTGCATGACCTATGAGTCAGGAGAAAAGTTGGCCCAGAGAGGCAAGTTCATTCCTGGTACAGGTGGGTTCAGTTCCTTTAGGGTCAGAGGAACTGATCCTGATTATCCCAACGGATGCTGAACTTCACCCAGTTGGGCAGCGAATTCTTTGAAGCCAGTGAAACCATCCAAGGGTAAATTTAGCCTCAGGTGTTTAAACCCTTTTCTCATTCCTTTCCTGTTCTATTTTCTTTTCCTGCTTACGCCTCTGTTCTGATTATTCTCCTTTTCTCTGTGCTTTTTAACACTGTCCCTTCTCCTCTTCCCTTTATACAGCGCTCCTTTGTGCGTTATTTTCTATGTAGTCAATGTGACATGGGTAAATTCAGCTAAGTATTAGTTTCCTCAGGAAATAACTGGAATATTACCATTTTCACTTTAAACAGATGCCCAACAAAATCAGGATTTGAATCTGAGTTCCCAGTTCAAGAAAAATTCTTGAATTCTGTAGAATGAATGAATTCCATAGAATTTTTGCTTGAGAAAGGATTGCAGGTCCCAATCCAGAAACACTACTGTACATCAGATGTTCTACTATACATCAGCAACTCAGCATGATTTGACTTATCACAGAAGAGCAGGTGAGTTACTCATCACCATACTACAATGAGAGCAGCCACTCAGAGTAGGATTATCTCAGAAACATACGGAACAACCGTGGGCACTGTGAATAAAAGTGTATGATCTCTGCAATCTTGAACCCTAGGCTAAAACACCATATTCATAGTTAAATAAAAAGTATAGATCATATAGAGCAGGAGCAAATACAAATTTATAAACAGATAATGGTCATCAAAACTATTCTTTTCAGTTCTCTCTTCAGTCAGGTACAAGAAACATGCTGATCAGAAAACAGTTATTTGGATAAGGCTTAATTCCTGAAGCTCTTACTTAAGTTCAAATTCTCTCTTCAACAACCCTCAAGTGGATTGCCAATCAGGAAAAAAACCCCAAAATTGTCCTTTGTCCCTGCTCATGAACAATTCTTATTAGCTGTTATGAGCTGAGCTGCGATAAGCAGCTCAGGACAGGACTTGAAAAGCCAGACAGGTCCCCCTTTTGTGAAGCCCCTGAATGGCTGTCAGTCATGATGCTGTCTTTTGAAGAGAGAGCACAGAAACAGGAAACTCTTCAGGAGGAAATATGAGCAAAGCTTACAAAAATCCAAACAAACAATTCTTCCTCTCCAGAGTTTCGTATATTCACAGCTCTTTCTATTTTCTATCAATATTACATTAAAAAATTCCTATATGATAAGACTTGCAGCTAGAAAAATAATAACAGTGAGCATAACAGAAAAAAGAAGAGGATTTTAAACCATAATTTGAAAAGATAGGATCTTCTGGATTTATTAGTACTTTGTAAAGACATTAACATTTTCATACATAATTTATAGAACTCATTCTTCTGTGCACAAAATTGTATTAAATAAATTAACTTAAAATTGGAAGGACTCAAGCATGTCATTTAAGGCAAAAATACCAAGTTTCTGTGAGATAAATTATCAGCAAACCCCAAGGCCCTGTTTCTGCGTGGAACTGGTGCAGGCAGGGTCAACACCGCATTCTCCTATTGTCCCCCTCTGGGCTCAAAGGGGATCTAAGCATCTACTCGTGCTGGAGTGGTGTCCAACTCCCAATGCCTTGATTTTTCCATCTCACCAAGGAGGGGAAGGGATTTTCTTTACTGACACACAGTCGCCATGTGCCTGACCCCTTGCTCAACTGAACCTAAGTGCAGGTTTATGCTTAGGCCAGCAGGAGTTTCATGTGAAAGGCAAGAAAGGCACCATAAACTGTTAGGAAAAAAGAAAGAAAAGCCAAAACAAAACAACCAAAGAACCCCCCCAAAACCTTGTAAACCTTAAAATTTTGGATAGTACTTTTAACTTTACAGATCTATCTGGATAAACTGCAGACATTCAAATAAGTTAATAGTTGAATGAATTGAGATGTGGGAAAAAAACCCCTATTTATCCTCACAAAATTACTGTTGCAATCAGGCATCAATATGGTCAGACTGCACAGAAAAGCAGGAAAGGCTGAATGTGGTAAATTGTAATGGAAATTGTGCTTCAAGGTCTCGGTCAGGATTTGACAGCTGGACTTGGCTCTGGTGGAAGCCACGGGACACAGTGTACCACCCCATTTAATGACACAGTTCATACACTCCACAGTTTGCATGTACTTTCACATAATCAGGTTGTCACATAACACCCAGGAATACTTCTGTAAAGGAAACATGGAAGCAGAAATGACAATGGTCTCATAGTAAACAGATCAAGTCCTTCACAACACAATCTGCAGCAGGGAGCCGCGGTTAAGACTGGAGTGATCTTGGATGTACACAGGCAGGGCCCAGCAGGTCTGCGCCTCCAGAAAACACTGCCCTGAGTGAGCTGGCACTGGCACCCCCAGACATTCGCTGTTCCTGCTGCTAGAGGGAAGCTGAGCCCAGCCTGGGTTGTCTACGAGCCAGTGGTGCAGGTGGGGTGTAGATCTGGGGGGAGCAATGCACAGAAACGTCCTTCTGCTGGGGGGAGCCAAAGCCTGGTCAGGCTCCACAGGCTTCTCCCTGCAGCGAAGCCTTGCTGGGGATGTGCAGATAGGCACTAACACTGCTCCTGCAGCTCAGCAGGAGGGAAGTATAGGATGGGTAAGAAAAAAAAGAGGATCTATCAAGCAGGAGTGCTGGGTCTGGTATAGGCTTTGAATTGGAAAACTCAGGTATTAGGAGGAAGGAGTCTGAAGGGCTTTTCTTGGAAAGTTCTCAGGAAATGACTGCAGTTGGGACACTGTTGAGCTGTAAGTGTGGTCACTTTCCCCTCTCTCCTCCTCCCCTTTTATTTAAAAACTAAGCAAACAAAACCAAACAAAACCTCCTTGCCTTCAGGGCTTTATGTTTCAAGTAAGGTGGTCTTCTCTACTTCTATTTCCATTTTTGATAGCTTACATGGCTTTTTGTTTGGTTGTTTGGTGGAAATAACACTCAGTATCTGTCTCTGACAGGCTAGATTTTTTTCTTCTTTTTAAAAAAAGATATCCTTTTGCCTCTTTCCCTTCCTTGTTTTATTTTCTGGGATCATTTTCCTTCCCACCCATCTAAATCCATATTCTTTTGTTTTTCTGAATGGGTTGTGTGGTCTTTCTGTCTTCCCTGTTCTATCCTCTTTAGCTTTACTCCTCATTTTTTGCTCCTTTCTCAGCCTAATGAAGTGCTGTCACGGGATCAGGCTGGGACTGCAAGGAAAACTTCCACAGAGGGCAATGCTGCTTCTCCAGAGGCAGTACCTGCTTCCTTCCCTCACCTACCGCTGCCGAAACCTTTCAGGATCACCAGATAGCTCCTCAGTGAGACTGGAAGGACAGATTCCCCTCAATTTTCAGTGCAGTCACCCCAGTTATCCACTTTGAGGCCAGCCTCAACCCTTAAAACATCAACTTTTATAGCAGAATAACGTTCTCTTTATAAAGAACAACCTGACAGTGGTGTGCCAGGGACTTTTGCCACAGCACTAATCACCAAAAGTCAGATGGGTGTAACATACTGGTTTTTTTCAGTATTAAAAATAACTGGTTACTGATGAGCTGAAGAGTGTATCTTGCAACTGGTAGCCATTTCTCATCCCCTATTACTGGTTTCCTTGGTACCTTGCTAGCAGCTGTAGATATTTTTCTGCTGTTGTAAACATAAACAATTGTCTATCTCAGGACATTATATATATATATTTAATGAGTTCAGAAGCAAAGTGCCTTAAACCTTACAATTTGTACTTCTGCCCTGTAGAAACAGCACTAGGTCTAAATGTTCAGAGTTTTGCTTTTTTGATACATCCTGCAGCATTAGCTTTGTAGGCAACTCATTCTTTAAACCTACTGTCCTAGGTGAGAGGCTGCCATACTGGAGGTGTAAATTGGAACGTTAGCCATCACTGAAACATGCATTTTCATGCAACTAGGAGATATGGGCTCATTCAACTGCTTTGCAGATTCATCCTGATTTGTGTGATTGGAACCTATTAAAAAGGCTTTCAAACCAGTTCATGCTATGATATGTATGACCAGAGGAATGACCCAGCCAACAAAGAAAGCCCACAAGCTGTTACTTAAGTTTGACGTGGAGCAGATTGAGTGCTTCTGTACCATCCCCTGGCTTGCAGATGCTTTGAGATGATCTTGATATTCCAGTCCTTAGAGAGTCAGCAGAGAGAGCTGTTTCCACTAAGGGGCGTGAGGTGGCTTCAGCAGTCTCTGTTCCTGCCTCTGTCTCCAAGTCTTCATCAGTTATAAATAATTTTGACTCCCTCCATTTGGAGTATACGTCTTGGCTACCTCTGGAACCACTGGAGTCACTGCCAGCCATCTGTACATTCAGTTCTTCTGTTGATTGTATGAGGT
Organism: Galbula dea; assembly: GCA_013399015.1. Taxonomy (NCBI): domain Eukaryota; kingdom Metazoa; phylum Chordata; class Aves; order Piciformes; family Galbulidae; genus Galbula; species Galbula dea. The sequence continues at coordinate 615,196 of VWZX01010541.1, forward strand.
TCTGTACAGATAAAGATTTTCCTAAGTCCATTTGCAGCACAGGTTTAACTGAGAGCAAAGGTTCCCCTTCTGTATCCAGGCTTTTTCTCCACATGAGGTCCTTGGTTGCACTGGGCTGTGCAGCTTGTCCGCTGTCCTTTGACGCAACAAGGCAAGCGGTGACTTCGGAAATGTTCTCCTGGGTGGTCACAGGAATGATGTGAATGGGCTCAGGCTTATTGATATGCTTCATTGATGAGAAAGGTGGTATTTGTAGTGTGGATGGAGTTGCTGGCTTAGGGGCCTGGTTTATTTGGTTTGCTGTGTTATGACCCGTCGCAGGTCCATCGTTTGGCACTTGCGTTGCTTGACTATGCATCGCTGGACTAAAAGCATAGTAAGCCTGAGTGCTAAATTCATTTGGTGTCAGTATAAGCTGTAGGCCACGAGGCAGATTGGCACTAGCTGATCTGGATACACATCCACTGGTTTGTGCAGAACAAGACAAATCTTTGCTGTCTGATGGACTCTGGTAATCAGATGTCTGCTCACACTCGAAAGGTGGCATTTGCAGGGACGCCAAGGTGAGCGCAGACGCAGATCCTTTGCGCAGCACTTGTTGATAGATATCTAACAGACAGTCCAGTTTGGACTCAATGGATTGTACCTGGGGGAGGAGAGGAAAGGGTTAACAGTGCCAACTACTCAGTTCAAATAGCTGGAACCCAAGCAAAGGGAAAAAGTGACTGCTGAAGAGAGAAATGGAAGGAACTTGGTACGTGCTACTGACCCTTGAAAAATCCTGTCAAAAGCCATCTGCATTTTTCATAAGCAAGCTGCTAAAAGGGGATAAAAATCAGTAACTTGTGATTGTTCCTTCCTTCCTTTGCTGTATATAGAAGACAGGTAAGGTCATGTCATTTATAGCAATTTTATTTCTGCATGCAATTGAAGCAGACAGTAGGGGAAAAAATGATTACCTGCTCAGCTTTTGAAACTGGCAATAAAATACACAGAAGGCATCAGCAATAGAGCAAGACAACTACTTTTCTCTCCACATCTCCCTGAAAGGAGGTTGGACCCAGGTGAGAGTTGGTCTCTCCTCCCAGGAAACAAGTGATAGCATGAGAGGAAATGGCCTCAAGTTGTGCCAGGAGAGGTTCAGGTTGGATATTAGGAAAAACTGTTCACTGCGAGAGTGGTTAGGCATTGGCCCAGGCTGCCCAGAGCAGTGGGGGAGTCACCATCCCTGGAGGGGTTCAAAAAACATCCAGACAGGGCATTTCATGACATGGTTTAGAGGTGACCTGGAAGTGGTGGGCTGATGGTTGCACTCAGTGATCTTAGACACCTTCTCCAACCTTAATGATTCTATGAAGACAAAGCGACGCAGACAATCACTCTACCTGTTTCTCCACCTTGACCACACGCCCTAGCATGCTGAGGTCATCAGTTGTCTCATTCTCTGCAGGATTCTTTTCTCTACTTCTTTTATCTGCTGTGATTTGTCCTTTCCCAAGAATTTGGTCAACGCTGTAAGAGAAATCAAAAGCTGCTGTGATTCCTGCAAAGGGCGATGGAATGGAAGTGTTTGCTATATCCATATGTTAAAGGTGAAAATCACAGAAAAGCACTTCAGAAAGAGGATTATAAGTCTATTATCATCAGGGTGGGAAAAAGAAAGATTTCTGAGCATTAGAGACTGCTTTTCTTTTCTGTTGGCACTGAGTGGGGGCTAGAGCTCAGTCATCATCTGGGAGAGCCAAGGCTAGGCTTGCTGAGAGAGGGAGAGAGGAGGTGGCCACTCTAGCAGCCTGATGTTGTGGAGGATCTTAAAGGTCTTTTCCAACCTAAACAACTTTATGATTCTGTGACCTTACAGATAAAGGATTACCTTTCCTATTGCTCAGCCTTCCATTTTCTGAGGACAATTCAGAGAGATGGGGTTTTTGGTTGGTTGGTTGGTTTGTTTTTAACCCACAATGCGTTCACAGAAAGAGAGGCTGGGTGGCAATTGGTACCCAAATAAACCACAGAAATAGCCAATGTTACCAATATTCCTGATGCAGTGAATGACACAAGGTGCTTATGCAGAGTGGAAATGGTTCTCTCCTCACCGTGACTGAAGACTCTTAATCCTGCACAACATGTCGAGGTGACCTGCTGAGTACTGCTCAATGACATCTTTGACATCATAGGGACGAAGGGTTTCCTTAAACTTCCTCTTTGCCACGTGGAATTTCATAATCCTGTGGGGAAGCAGTTCACAGATTAATCTCCAACAGCTGTGAAACAATACAACCTATTCCACTGGCAAACTCTGACAGCTGGTTCCGAAGGGAAGCTCTTTTCAGTGCAGCTGGTGCAAGTGACCTTCTCCTTTCACCCAGTGCTTGCTGTCAGTACAGATCCCAGAACCCCAGATCAGGGCGGGGGTTGGAAGGCACCACCCACTTGAGTGGGATATCCTATAAGCTACTTCTGTCCTTGCCAGAGGAAAGACTTCTCTAACAAATCAATTACACAAACAGAAACAATAGCACTCTTTTTCTGGTGCTCACTTTAAGTTCTTTGCCTTCCATTTTGTACCAAGGTTAAGTTCATGCACCCAATCCATTTTTCATCAGTTTGTATTTTTCATTAACATTCAGGCCTACTTACTTCCTTTTAATTTATTTTTGCTGACTTGATATCAACCTTTGCAGGCTAAAGAGAAGCTTTCATCTCTGTTCCATATTGAAATCTACAGGATTTATTCTTTAACTACCATTGGTGATTTTTCCCTTGAGGTTCACTGCAGAATGGTAACAGACAAGAGTAAATACCCAAACTGGATGAATGGCACATGCTTTTTATGTGAGGCTTGCACAAGTTTCTGTGGTGCTTATGTGAATGTGTGATGTCCACTGAGTAGCTCTTCTCAGAGTGAAAAGCTTGATATTAACAGCAGAAATGACAAATCTGGGAAGGAAATGGCAGTGAGATGAGCTTCCAGGTCAGCTGGTAAAGTCTGCAGCTCTCCTTGGTTTACATGAGAACTGCAGAAGACAGAACCATGCAAGGACTGGGAAAGAAGCCAAGGGATGAGGTGTGATGGCCATTATGGTCTGCATTAAAGAGCTTCTGAATCCCCATTAGGGCCCTACTGCTGCTGTTTACTATCTATTGCAATTAAAAAAGCAGAGAGTAAATTGGTATCCTATTGCAAAAGCCAATATTTCATGCTAACATATACCCTCTGTGTCTACTATCAGATGTATTTAGCAGCTGTAAGACAATGAATTATAATAAACCCCAAAATGTGGCTCTCACTTTGTGATAAAAATGGCTTAGTAGTGTTGGAGTGGAATTTAGGAAAGCCACACTTTGTGCAACTAGGGCAGGCATGCTAACAGCTGTGGAGAGTCAGACTAATAGTATATAGTGATCCTCTACTGATTCCTCTATCACACACAAATGCTCTTCCAAACAATATCAGCCTTTGCCCACAGTGCTTAGGTTGTTGCTCTCTCTCATTCTGGCAACTTCCAGTTAAAAATGAGATTGCTTGTGACTGCTGCAGAGCTTGAACTGTGATTCTGATGATAGAAATCACCATTGGAAAAGGCTTGTTAGGAGTCATCCATCACCTGGACACTCAGGACTGATCTCCAGGCAGTTTTCAGTAAGTCAGGTGATGCACTTTCCTCTTTCCCACTGTCAGCCAGTTCTACAGACTAATGGCTTTCAGCATCTTTCATGATCTGAAGGCTTCTGAAGCTGGGATGCAGACTTTTGTTTCCTGCTTAGCTGTTAAGTGATACCAGGATGTTCTGTTCAGAACAGTCTGACAGCACAGACAGCCTCCTGCAATCTAGTTCTGTATTCAGGTTACAAAGAATAAATGATGCAGCTGACAAACAAGAAAGCATCATTCTTCTGTTATTCTTCTCTGTTCTGGTGGCCACAATTTTTTACCTCATGCTCTTGATAAAACAAAAATAGAAAACTCTATTAGAAAAGCAGAGCCAGAGGATTAAGAGCATAACTGGAGACAACTGGGTGATTTTACAAGAGAGGAGACAGAAGACTCATTTTTATTAACAGCCACAGAAGCTTCTTAATCAGTAAGCAGAAAACAAATCTTCATTACTGCTTTGCAGCTTTATAACAGGGGTTTTTTTGCTTATCAAGACAGTTTGTTCACAATGCTCAGAAGTCAAAGGCAGGACCAGAAGCATGCTGGAGGGATCAGTGAGGTGTAACTGTACTGTTTCTGCTTCAGTTCTTAGCTCCTGTGATGCTGTTTAACTCACTTCAGCAAGGTTTACAACAGACCTATAGTGCTTGTTTCTTTTTGATTCCAATATGCCAAATTTTACAGAGACTGTGCAAAGAAGAAGAAGGGTTATAAAAGACTGGCATTGTAAAAGCCTGCAGGATAATTAAGAAACAAAACCTGAAGGCCATGAAGATGAACCAAGGGCTGGAGTGCTATGCAACAACTATGCAGACAGGCTGAGAGAGTTGTGGTTGTTCAGCCTGGACAAAAGAAGGCTGCAGGGAGACCTCACTGCAGCCTTTCAGGACTTAAAGAGAGCTTCTAAAAAAGGGGGAGAGACACTTTTCATCACGGGGAGATAGTGATAGGACAAGGGGAAGGGTTTAAACCGAAAGAGAGGAGAGACAGATAAGATGTTAGAAAGAAATTCTTTCCTCAGAGGGTGGTGAGGCAATGCAACAGGTTACTCAGAGAGGTTGTGGCTGCCCCATCCCTGGCAGTGTCCAAGGCCAGGCTGGATGTGGCCCTGGGCAACCTGCTCTAGTGGGTGGCATCCCTGCCCATGGCAGAGGGTTGGAACTGGATGAGCTTTGAGGTCCTTTCTAACCCAAACCATTCTATGATGATTTCATGAATTCTTTCAGTGATGGAGCTTAACAACTGCTCTGCAGTTATTAAATTTGGTTGATCCTCCATAGTTTTTTACTATAAATTTTAAAACCTCAGTTGGCTTTCTGTATCTTGGAATAACTACAGAATTAACTTGATAGACTTGAACACCTATCCTGAGGGATTGTTACGACTAGATAGAGTATATTCATAGTGAATGAAAATGCCTTTGAGCTTCCTTCACTTGTGCTTCTCCAGTAAGAAGCATCCTGTTCTGGTATGTTCCTGGTTTGTGGGTAACTCACCCGTCCAAACAACGGAAGATGAGCCCCAGGTTCTCACAGCCCAAGTATTTGAAGCAGCAGCCCTCGATACAAAGAGAAACCAAGTCCCTGTCGGTCTGTCCTTTCCAGGGACACCACGAGAGGGCAAGCAAGACTCACGATAGACTGAACCGAGCAGGCACTGGCGACCCTGACCGGCCGGGGCCGAGCCGGCAGCGGCAAGGAAAAACGAAGCCGAAAGAACAAAGCCGTGAAGTCCTCGTGACTTCTTCAAACGTGAATTGTACTTTCAAATCGCTGCACGCCACGGAGCATCACGGAGGTGATGTTTTATAACTGAAGTCTAAGGTGATGGATGAGACACAGTTGTGAACCAACCAGGGACACCAGTGTGATAATTGTCTGGTGAGAATTAGCCAGAAAAAACCTATTTCAATGATGGATCCAGAGGAGAGGAGAGAAAAAAGTCTTTTGTGTTGAATTAGCCCAATATATCAAAGGGCTTTGTCTGTATGTGACATCTAAACCACAGCTCCCACTAATCTTTCCCTGCCCTGATCATTTGTAGGAAGTTAACAGGTCCAACAGCAATTTTTCTCCTATTGACCTGCAGCAGCCAAAAGCAGCATCCATTTCATTTACCTCCTGTCAAAGGGAGGATCAGCACTGATCTACAATTCCAGAGCTCTCTAAACGTGCAAATCCTCCCTGGTATTTGTTGCATTTTAATTGCTGTTTAAGTTGTTGCCATTCTGCTTATCATTACTGAGCTTTACTGGGACTTGGCACCGAGGCTGAACATCTCTGACCCTCTGCACGGCCCTGTTGTACTCAGGTATCTTTTTAAACCTGTGTCTGTCTCTATCTCAGGAAGAAATGGAGCTTCATCCCACTGGGATTCAGGTAAACTTGTACATGGTTACCTCCTTGGAGATCAGAAGACACGGAGCTTGTCTCAGCCATGGTAGCTGAGATGACCACAGGCTGTTTGCTCACCTACTGCATCAGGAGAGCAGGTGCATAAAGATCTAGCTGAGCTGGTTCCTCTCTCTCTCCCCCCCTGCCAAATGACCTTTCTTCCCGGGAAACTGCAATGTGCAGGGGAGTTCAGGATCCAATAGAGAGACCGACAGCCAAAGGTGGTTGAGAGATAGTTCTATTGCACATGGGCTGAGGGGGTCAAAACTGCCTCCTCCCTGGTCTCGACCTGGACTGACCCATCCCCAAGAGCCACCTGGTCTTCTCCCAGCCACAGTGCTGTCCTGGCTAAAGACACATCTAAGAGCCTTGCCTAGACTCTAGAACCATCTGAGCAGAAAATATACACTGTGTTGGGATTTAAAAGAGGCAGAGGATTTGTAAACACAACACTAAATAAATTCCTAATGGCTGCTAAAAATGCATTGTCCAGGTGTAGCAGAAACATTTCAAAGACTGAACATCAAGGCTAAATTATATTTTCCCTCTTTGGCTACTAAATCTGTATGACTATTCAGCCCTACAGCTTATCAGCTCAAGAATTCTCAACTTTTGTTTAGCTACACTTATTATTATAATTTCCTATTAACAACAAAGGAAAACATATCTATGCAATCACTAGAGTGGAAGAGAGAAAAAACCTCTTAGGTCAGCAGGTTCATCCTCCTGCCTCTGCAGCTTCTTCCTATTGCATATTTATTTATGCTTCTCATATCTAATTTGATATTCCATAAATAGTAAAATAATTCCATCATTTCCACTGTGGAGAGCATTACTGAATTTCATGCCGCTTGCTATGAAAAACGATCAGAGCTATCAGAATATACAGACACAAGGCATCCTCATCCTCTTTTTAGCCTCTTCTATATACATACCTCACTGGGCACTAACAGAGCTGGAAAATGCAATGTTTTTTTGTTAGTTTCCAGCAACTCTGCAGGATATTAATGGCTTTTTGGTCGTGACAAGACTAGAGCTGGGTGAGCAGTGCTACAAAACCTGCTGGCACTGAGGCCGAGTGCTCCATGAGCAAGAACTGTTCCATGCACTGCCCTGACCACAGCTGCAGGCTGCAGAGGAGGAGGCATGGAGGGGGCAGCACAAGAGAGGGGCTGTGGGACACTCAGCTTGGGGGGTCCAAGAGGACATGTTGACATGTGGCTGTCTTTTCCCAGGTGACTAGTGAGAGGACAAGAGGAAATGGCCTCAGGTTGTACTAGGGGAGGTTCAGGTTGGATATTAGGAAAAATGCCTTCACTGCAAGAGTGGTCAGGCACTGGCCCAGGCTGCCCGGGGCAGTGGGGGAGTCACCATCCCTGAAAGGGTTCAAAATCCATCTAGATGTGGCACTTGATGACATGGTTTTGTGATCTTAATGGTCTTTTCCAGCCTAGATGGTTCTCTGACTCTGTGTTACCAGACAGGTTTGCCCAGTGGGTCTTTGGAGAGTTGGTTGGTTGGGAATCCTATTTTTGGGTAGGGCCAATATGTTAAGAACTCCTTCTGGAAAGGACTATTTTCTCCATCTCCTGTTTTGACAATTTCAAAATGAAAGTTTGGGAGTTTGTTTGTTTAAAATCACAAAGTTGTTTTGAAGAATAAAGCAGTCCTGGGAAAAAATGTAAGTAAGCAAGGTCAAAACTGAAGCAGTGCACTTGGAAATTACCAAAATGAAAGATGATAAATAAACCAGTTTTTGTCTTTTGCTATTTCCAGGCTGTCCAAGCTGAGAGCAGCCAGCAGAAAAAACAACAACCCAGTTCTTTCTCATTACAGACCTGAGAGAGCCCTTACCTCTGAAACACACAGGCATCAATTAATTTTGCTAATTTCATTTTCTTCCTCCAAACCAAAAGGACCATTTGTATTATTGTAAAACAATGTGTACCTAGCTCTAAGCAGGAAAAAAAGAATTCCTCTCCCTAACTGCAGTTTTTCAAGGTGATGCAGCCAGAATGGATTCAATTCTGTCTGCTTATATTCGGGGTCTTTTGCATAGTGTCTCCTAAAGCTGTGCAAGTACCTTCTGTCCTCAGCTCCTCCTGTACACCAGCAGGAAAGGAAAAACAGCCTCCACCCTCCACTGTTGCCTTTGCAATTCAAAGCTGTTGCTAAGAACAAACTTCAAAATGAGGCACAAAGTTTCCATATAGGCAGATGTTATCATCTTGAAATTCTACAGTTACTATAAAGTGTCTCAGATAGGTCTTCAGGCGTTTGCATAGATCCCAGGGCAGACAGGTAACAGATACTCTGAATAATCAGAAAGAGGATCAGCTACCTGACCAACTGAATGATCAGTCTCTTGATTTTGAGAGATTAAGGTATAGCATTTAAGAGAAGGCTGAAGATCATGGCACATTGCTGCTTTACAGCTCTCCAAGGAAGGGGTGTCCAGAGCAAGATGGATATGTCACCTGGGATCTAGGGGTAGATGGGAGTGATTCATGGAGATGCAGACTTCTTATTCTCAACCTTGGTGGTGAAAGGAGCTGGTTTTTCATATGCCAAGTGTGCAGAGAAGTTGGAGATCATCTAAAGAGTTGACTCCAGTTCAATAGTGCATGTCTGAAACCACTAACCTGCTGCATCTCTGCTGTTCTCAGAACACTGCTGCAGGTGGCACTGTGGAGAGAACTTGCCAACTACATCCTTTGCATTTAGTTACCTTCCATTTGAGCTGATAGTTACTAAGAGAACCAGATGCAGGTGATGCCTTGGACAACCCAGTGGCACCTTCAAAAACAAGCTGCATGAATTTAGAATTAAAATGTCAAGTTGATCTGAAGGAATTTGGACAGTACCAAGAATGAGATGGCTGCTGGTATCACTTGCAGTACAGCAGCAAGGTGTGCCTGGAGCCAAGAGTCAACCTGTCTGTTTAAAATGCAACATCACAGACAAGGATCTTTGGCACCAGAGCCAACAGACTATGCTGATCATTCCTAACTGGAGCATTTTCCATCTGAAGGAACAGGCCTGCCTTGGGGGTGGGTGTCCACTGTCTACAAGGACTTCTGTCACCTGCTGAAACATTGCTGGAGAGAGATGGTTCTCAGTGCTGACATTTGAGTTGCCAGTTGCAGTGGCTCTGGTATCTGACACGTCCTGTGAGGTCATTTCTAGGCAGGTTGGAAAAATGGATGGAACAGATGTCTGCAAATGATCTGCCAGTCTGCCTGTGCCAGCAGGAATGTCCTACTCACTCTCTGTCTTCACTGGCAACCAGGAGAAAAAGGGGAAGGAAATACAAGCAGCAACAGGTTATCATTGCATGAAATTCTTTGATAAAGAGCTCGAGTTCTTTGTTCCCCTAGTGCTGAGAGAACTCAGCCAGGAGTCTCCCTGCAGGAAAATATCATCTGCAGGAATTCCCTGTGGCTCCTGCCTGCCTGCAGAGTGTTGGGCACTGGTGTGACTGATGCACAGGCAGTGGAGTGAGCCCTGGCAATAATCCTGGGTTTGCTGTCAGCAGGGTGGGAATGCTTGAGCTCTGCTTGCTGGTGCAAGTACTGTTTATGGTGGGGATTCGGCCTGAGAGGACCGAATTCACTTCAGAGTCACAGCATGTAACATTTTTAGACACTGAAAAGCTGATAACAGAACAAATATTTTAACTCTTAATTAAAATACTGATGAAAAGGAAGCATAAATAAATGATATTAACATTAGTTATCTAACAAATGCAGACACATAACAGTGCAACTAACTAGCATTTTACTAATCGACAGGCAGTTAATTACTATCTTAATTACAGAAATCTCAAGTATTTATTCACTGAATATTTTTTACTCACCTGATTGCTCTGATGACAGTTTTCAGAGCAGGAGTGAGATCTTCTACTGACACATCACACTGGCATCCTTTATCATCATAAACATCATCTGTTCCCAGACTGGTGTCAGCTGTGGAATACAAGAGCAGACTAAACAAGCAGCACTTAAAAATCTCTTCCTTGGTCTTTTCTAACTGCCTGCACAGTGGTTCTGGAAAGATCAGGACAACAAATCAAATAGGACAGAGCTTTGTTACCCAGAGAGGTTGTGGATGCCCCACCCCTGCCAGTGTTCAAGGCCAGGCTGGATGTGGCCCTGGGCAACCTGCTCCAGTGAGTGGCATCCCTGCAGGGGAGTTGGAACTGGCTGATCTTGGAGGTCCCTTCCAACCCCAGCCGTGCTATGATTCTACAAAGTGCAGGAAAACTCTTGAGGGGAGGTGTTTTTTCCTCCCAAACCACCTTTCTTCAACTGCATAAAGCCCAAGTGCCCAGGAGAAGCATTTCAGCCCAGGTCAGTGCATTTCAACACGTGTCTGTGCTGCATGAGGAGGAGAGGGTACAGTGAAAGAGTGACAGGAAACAGAGAAAAAAAGATGGGACTCAGTAACCATCAGGAACAGAGGAGATTTCTTCCCAGTCCAAGGTCCCTGTCTACTTTCATGCTGCTATCTGAAACACAGACTCAGCCATCCCAAACCCCTGCAAGGGAACCACTTCAGGGGCTTCTGTTCTAAGCAGACTGGAAGTGCAATCAGGCACAAAGGATTGCAGGACATCTTTTGCAAGTTCCTTTTTCAGAAAGGCTGTAAACTAAAGATGAAAAAATATTCTTTGTCAGTCAGAAGTGCCTGAAAATTTCATGTTACCTATTAAATCTAATGGGGATGTTATCTTGGTGCTCACTGTGCTAGGCTGCATCTTCAGGAACTGGTATTGCTGCATTGTTGCCTTCACAGATTTAATACTTGGCCACAACAGTTTATTTTGATGACTCTGGCTAGTTCATGACCTTCAAGAACATATTCTTTTTCTGACTGTTGCTAACCTGGTGCATTCATGAGGAACATCTCCTGTGGCTTTGAAGAGCAGGACATTTTATCTTGCTCAGATCAAATTAATAGAGCAAAAGAGATACTTCATAAACAAGTTATTAATATGTTGAAGTACACGTGAAGCAATCAAATGCAACCTCAAAAAACCTTCAGTTTTATGCTGTAAAAGTGAAATTTTCATACAAAATTTCCAAGTCTCCCTTCCACACTGCTACTGTAAGTCCTGCCTACAATGAGGACAAGACTGCTTTTTTTTCTTGTCCTCTTTCAAGAGCTTTGTTACTGGCTTGCTTATCTTATTGATAAAATACACATATCTCCACCTATCCTGCCCAACCAGCATTTGGATCCCTGCCCAGATATGTGATTAGCTAAAATAAACCACGTAATTAGTTTGATAGCTCTACACACAGTTCCTAAACTGCAGTTCCTTCTCCCAGCTCATTTCCAAGTGCCACACTAAAACCAGACCTTTGTATGCTACTGATATTTCCAGTGGCTCTCCAAGATTTGAAACTAATTTATGCCAGTATAAATTAGGAATAATTCTGCTAAGGTCACAAGAGCTACAACCACACAAACCCAGTGAAACAAGAGACTCCAGCTTCAAAGGTGAATATAAACATTCTTCTGAATGTCTCTCTTGCTGATAGGGTTCCTGGGTCCTTTGCCAAGTACAGGGTCATTAATAAAAGGGCTTCCTCAACACACTGTGTCTCTGCAGAACCATTTGGAGAACAGTGTGGTGCGATTATAGGATTCCATGTGGCTCACATGTGGACAGAAAAACCAGCAAAACCTTGAGACAGACGCTGGGAAATTCTTATCCATTCAAGCCAGCTTTAAGGAGAGAGACTGCTCCTAACAAAGCACAAATAAAGCATCATAAACACTTTTCTTTTCTTTCTAATATTCCCACTGACATGAATTTCCTTCATTATGGCAGGTGCCTGGCACCATATGTCAATAAAACTTGCGACAAGCTCTAAACCTTGTTTGATTCACATGGGAAACAGTTCTTCAGAGCACTGAGCAGACTCAGAGCACGGAAAAAAGGCTGGGAAATGCACAGTAGCAACTTGGAAATCAACCTCCAGCTTCAAAGCCCACAGAAATCAAAGTTCCCATTCTGAGGAATGTTTCCAGGGGAAGCTGATGCTGTGTATGACATGGTTACGAGGTGAGATGTTCTCCTGTCACTTCTGCCCCTCCCCAGTTCATGCTGGGGGTCAGGGCTGTCTCGGGGTCGCTCTGGCTGCTGCAGCAGCTCCAGCTGTCAAAAGCTGCCAGCTCCCAGACAGGGCTAAGCCATGGCCTCCAACCAGCCTCACTCCAAGCTGCTGCCTGCAGAGAGCCCTCCCCACCCCGAGCTGTGCCACCTCATGCCCAGCCCTGCACACATCTGCTTCTTCATCCTTCCCCACGCCCCTTGTCCGTGTCTCCTGCTCTCCTTAGGGTAGCTGTGCAGGGTCTAAACAGGCTCCATAGGGAACCTCAGGCAGCAGCTGCTCTGCCAGGAGGTCCTGTGGTCAGCACAAGTCCTTTCCCTCCAGGAGCCTCCACCACCAGCTAAACAGGCCTCTCAAGTTTGTGGCTTGGGCTGCTCACAAATCCAGTCCCAGTGATGGCCAAAGTGTCCCTAAACTTGGATCCAGACATACCCCCAAGAAGGGGTGTCAGCCCCAAGTCTCCCTAAGAAGGGGTGCCAGCCAGTCTGACAATCCAGAAACAATTCCCCTCCTCTAACACCAGCATCTTCACAATTCAGGATGTGTTTTGATCCTAAACATCCATCTGGGAAGTGTTTCTGTCACAGCTGAGCCATCCCCCACTGTCTTACAATCTTTGGCATCATTTCCTTTGGGCTACAGCCTTGTGCCACTGTTTAATTCTTTCCTCTTTCTTCCTGGAGAGCAACCTTTGATTTAATCATACAGCAAATCAGCAGTTACCAAACCATGGAAAAAGAGGCATGCACCAGTCATTAAGCTCATCTTGGTATCTCCCTCTCTGTCCCAGGATTGAGGAATCCTTCATGCAAACTCCAGTCCCTGACAACAGTATTTTCACAGATATCATCCTGCACAGAATGGTTCACAAAATCTCAGTTACCTTCTTCCTCTCAAAAATTCTAAGTACAAACATCATTATGGTTTCTGTTCATACAATTAATGGTTTCTGTTCATATAATTAACAGTTTCTGTTCACACAATCCACGCAATTTCCCTTTATCAAAATAAAAAGTGTCTTAGCCTAGTGCTCCTGTTTCCACTTATTTCATGAAACTTCTCACCTCTTCTCTCCTTATCTCCCTGTTTGCTGAACCACAAATACAGTTTCCCTTCCCTACCCCAGAAGGGATTTTCTTTCACATTTTCCTTTGCATTACAACACCACCAAGCTGACTCTCTTTCAGTAGAGAGTCCAGAGAAATCATTCTACTGTGACTCCTTACTAAGCTCCATAGGCAAAATCAACTGAAAGAAAAGCAACACTAATTGGGACAGAACTTAATCACCCAGTTAATGATAAGAACACCCAAAGCTGCCCCAAAGAGGAGAAGGCAGCAGCCCATGTTTACATGGTTCCCAGAGCAGAGGCCAGAAAAAGGAGGCCCAAGGGAGTCAATCATGTACTTATTTCCTCCTTGATCCCTGATAAAAAAAGAGAAAAGGAAACAGGAAAGAAAAAGGGAAAGAGGGAAAAGCTTTCTTCTAATAATGACAGAAGGAAGGAGGCAGGACAAGTGCACTTCCATGAGGTGCTCTTCATGCTAGATGCTTAATATTTGTCTAGAAAAGGACACAGAGTCCCTGGAGGCACACAACAGCATGAAACTGGCAGAAGTTAAGCAAGAGGGGATAAGGATGACACCCTCTGAAAACACAGTTTGCAGGGAGAGGCTAGGACATGGTTCCCATTTCCATGGTGGGAAGCAGTTCCTCAGGGAAGGAAGGAAACTGGTGTCTCCTGAAGGAGGAGCACTTCTGCCCCAGCTCGTAGGAGCAACCTTTCCCTCCTGCCTCACCTGAGCCTCCACCCTGCAGGCAGAACCTACCAGGGGTGCAGTGGTGCTGCCTCCATAGCCCAGCCTGTTCTCTCCCAGATGGGGAAGAGGGCATTAGAAGTGCAGTTTGGTAGCTGCAGAGCAGCATGAAGCAGACTACCACCAAGAGGATCCATCTCAACATTTTCTATGGGAAAGCATTTCTAAGGAAGCTCAGATTTGGACAGAATAGCAGACAGGATTGGTGGAAGATTTCTTCCATCTTCTGGGTATAATTATCTAGTCTCTTTTCTTCATAAGTGTAATTCTTTAAGGTCAGAAGCCTAATTTCTATCAGTTATCATCTAGTGCAGGCAAGTTCCAAATATTTAAACCCTAGCATTTTCTTCTCACAACTCTCAATTATCTTTAGTTATTATTTAACTCCTCAAACGTTTTCTGCACTGGCAATATTTCATGGAACATCTCCCACTACTTAATTAAAAAGGAGTCCTCTTCATTTTGAGTGATGCTATGGAGGAGCAGGAGACTTTCTACAAACACTTAATTACAGGCACAGTAACTGTGCAGTTAAAATGGCTGATCTTGGTGTAAATCATGGCACATTACCTAACAAATGTAGAGGATCATGTGAGAAGAGTAAGAAAGAAAAATGCTAGGGGACTCTAAGCACATGATTTCAGTGTATTTTTAGATACACATCTCTTATGTGCATCTAGGGTCATCAAATCATTATGGCTGCACAGCAGGGTCCTCAAGATGCACCATGAGAGACTGAATTATGGACTCATATGACCAGGACTTCTGCTGGAGTAAATGACCACAGTGCCTCAAAACCAATGGCCTGTGCTCAGCTAGATAAAATGAAACAACAACTTAGATCAGAATGTCAGATCTTCCTCAGTTCCAGAACCAAGGGAACAAAAAAGAGCTCCAGCACTGAGTTCAACAATCACAAGAAAATAAATCTCCTGTCTAGCACAAGTTGATACATCACTAATAAAATGTCATTTAGTTCCATCCTAGAGGGTTCATACAAACTGAGCAGCTTTGTTTTGACATCATGCAGCTTCATTTTGAATCAGCAAACTGAAGATAACCGAGATGCAAAAGCAGCCAAACCAGAGACCTTTGCCACATCCAGTGACCCTTCCAGAAGGTCAAGATGTTTGTGCTACTGAAAGGAAAACCTGCCATTTTTCCAATACATAAATTACAGAGTTATTAACTGAGGACATGGGGGCTGAAATGCACAGCTGCATTCTTTCCATGGCTCTTATAATATCCTCTACCCTGAGGACTTTCTGCAAGTAGCCTGTAGGGAATGAAAGGCTAGAGGTCGTGTGAGTGTAAAATGTTCAGGGGTGGTGCAAGAAATCAAAGATTCCCTTGGAGAATTCTTTTTAATTAATCAAATTAAGTATGTTTGTAATATCTCCAGTGCTGAATGCTTTTGATGTTTTGTTCAAACAGCCACACCATGTCTCTAGGTTACAGTAGAGGCATAATAACTCATGCAAGATGCTTGGAAGCATGGGATGGTAGAAAGCAATTTCAACAGAGCTTTTTTTCCCTTCACTGAGACCTGCAACCACAACACAAGCCACAACATAACTTGCCTACATACATACAGCAAGGCATGGGCACAGTGCCTAAGCAGTAGCAATCTGAGCTAGTTACAGGTGACCCAGCTGACAGCAGGGGGTTGGACTAGATGATCCCCAGAAGTCCCCTCCAACCCCCACCGTGGTGAGATTCTGGGGTTGTGTCTGGGGGTAGCTGCATGCAGCTCCAAGGTCTGTCCAAAGGCAGCACCTTTGTCCATAGGAGATGGCTTCCCTTCAGGGGAGGCTCTTGCACGACCCTCTATGAACCCTGGACCCTTTTAAGCCTGTGCTTTGTAAAGCTTTGTGATTTACTGTTCTTGGTGAATGATTCCCCTTTATCTGTATGGTCCTGGTAGCTCCTGTCTAGACTGATAACAGGGACTGGGAATACAGCATCCTGGCACCCTCCTTAAATTGTGCAGGGTCTCCTCTACAACCAGAGTTCGGCAGTTGTAAGCCACATGTCACCAGAGACTGGAAATGCATTTAAAACCAGATTATGAGTCTTGGGTTTCAATTTCACTCCCCAGTGCTGTTCTTAAATGCTTTAGACAGCATCTGCAGCCATGCCACCAAAGACTTCTCCAGCTTTCAAAGCTCTCTCAGGTTTGGATTCCATTTGCAAATACACATCTGCAGCTGAAGTAATTGCTGCTGTTGCCAGACCCAGGTTGGCAGCAGCAATAAATGGTTTATAGGCAGTTTCAGAAGACTGTTCCTGCCCACAACTAAAGCCATTTGTGCAACAGTTTTGGTTGCACTGTTCTAAGGCTCCTGCACCAAAAGCTTTTTGGGAGATACCTGTGATCAGCTTCAGTGTTTTGCTTGCTGCCAAGGAACTCTTCTCTTGTGGTTTTAAGGTGCAGCAGGGGAGTGTCAGTAAGCTTTTCTTTCAGGGCAGCCTTAAGAGGAAGGCTACTATACTGTCAACCATGGTAGCCTGTTAGCTGCCTCCATAAGTTTCCATCTGGACCAGAACCTCCCTTTCCACGCTGCAGATGCTGTATTTTCACCCAGTGAAAAACACTAAGATGTTCTAAACTGAATACATCATCTCCAGATCCTTTTCACTGAGCTGTCAAATGCAGAAAGTGTATCAAGCAATGAAACTGGTAACACACCCCAAAAAGCCAAAGAAACCAAGGTTGACAATGGGGAGATACTCACACTAAGTAAGTGATTACACAGGAAGGCTAAAGTTAGACAGAGTAGCTTCAACCCCTCCCTGGTACCTAGAGCATTTCTCACTTCCCATGGCAGACCAAGTGGCCTTGTCCCAGCTCCATGTCAGCATGAGATCCAGGCCAGCATCACACAGAGCCTGTGCTGCAGCTGCCACGGGACACAAGCCAGGGCCCATGCCCCAGAATGGAGTGAGGAGTGGTGAGCAACCTGGAGAGCAGCCTGGTGGCTGGGACAGCCCAGCAGCTTGCTGTAACACAGCCAAACTTGGGATCTGTGCATCTGAGAGATCTCAGGGGGGCAGGGCTAAGCCTGGAAGGATGACCTTAGCAAACACTGTTGGTTTGTCTTGTTTGCCCTGCAGGAAATGTTGATGTAGCCAGGCTTTTCCTGAAGAGATGGGTTGCTTTGGCCACCGTGCATGTCCCACCAGTGCCGAGCAGCAGGTTGGGGCAGCAGCTGTGCCCAGCAACGGGAGAAGAACCACAAGGGCAGAGCTGCTGCAGCCACACCCAGGGGATGCACTTAGTCCCTCTGTGATTTCCAGTGTGAGCCTCTTTTCCACCAGCTGCTCCCAAAGTCTTTGCACTTAACTTCAGCATGGCCATCAGATATTTCCAACAGAAATGAATTCTGCAGCTGATCAGCTGATGCTGGCATGGACTGTGGGACTCTTAGATGTTTAACCTGTTGACACTTGGGTCTTTAACTCCACTGCCACAAGATTGCTTAGTAAAAACAATCTCATTAGCAAGCCTTTACAGGAGACTAGAGCTTTCTTGTGCCTCTGCCCAAAACACCAACTCCTCCTGCTTCCCCAGAGGGGTGACACTGACAGCGTGGGTGTGCCAGAGCGTCAGCAGGCTCTGGGAGCCACACACGACGCAAACAAGGCATGAGCAGCCCTACCGTCGACTGTGGGTTTGGGCTGCGAGCTCTTCAGCCGCAGCGAGGGCCTGAAGCGCGTCCGGTCGTTAAAGCTCCAGCTCTTCTGGACCTTGGTGGGGCTGCCCTCGGCGGCCACCTCGGCACTGGGGGAGCGTCGATCCCCGACGGAGGACTGCCTGTTCTTTATGCTCTGCCCGCGGGGGCTGGCCATCCGCACTCGCTCCTTGAAACTCAGCTTCTGGCTGTGAAGAGGAGGAAGAGGTTTTAGTTCACAGTCTCCTCACTCCACTTCTTTCCTCGATCACGTGGTAATCCAAACCCCATTCTCAATAGTATCAACCTGTCTCTCACACACTCTTCATCCAACAGATTTCCTTTGGGAATGAAACTGATCTGATGCAATTGTCTTTTGCTAGAAGCATTATAGCAGTCTATCCTACAGCACAGGATAACCCTGGAAAAGCAAATTAACAAAAGAAACAAATTTCACTCATTACTATAGATTAATCTCTCAGATGTTTCTTCTTCCCTATTCCTTGAATTCTGAAGAGGTTTCTTTCTATCTCAGTCAGCCCAGCTCAGTGCATTTCTGATCATCCCTCAGACAAATAAGAAAAAATGGGTTCTCTGATTACTGCATGCCATGTAGGACTGGTTGTGTCTGGGGTATTTAAGCAGGCAAAAATACTGTTAGTATATTCATGCATTTTCAAGATGTGGCACTTCCAACACTTCCAGTGCATGATTAGTGATCCTCACATCCACAGTTCCTTGTTACAGCACTTACTTGCACAAGATGAAACCAAAATGAACAAGACATCCAAGAAACAGCGTGATGACCAGTTAATGGAGATGTGACAGGCTCTGTGCTCACTAAAGGCACTGCTGGAGGCTGAGCTGGGAGCTGACTACCTGAAGGTGGTCCCAGACAGGTGCTTTAGGAGAGGTACAAGAGCCCAGGCAAGCTCAGGGCCCTGACTGCTGGATCAGTGCTGACCTTGTGGGCTGCCAGTTGGCCAACTGTAAGCTGATTTTTAACCCTCCTTCTCCAGCCAGCTAAATGTGGGATACGTAGACTTTCTATTCCCTAGTGCTTAAACTCCCTTTGCTCGTGATGAAACCTACCTGATGACCCTCCTGTGGTCACTGTCACTATCTCTGCCTGAGCTCTTTCCTGATTTAACATTTTTGTCTTTGTCTCTTTCTGTAACAGAAGGCAGAAAGGGGAAACAGAAAGCAAGTCTGATAACAAGGTTTGGGAACTTCCTTTTATCTACAAGGTTAAGTTCAATCAAGCACCAAGGAATGGTCATCTTGAGCAGTGGTCCTGTCCTCCCAAGGGGAAAGATGATGGGAGCAATACAGTAGCTGCTCCTGGAATGATGTTACAAGGTCTTGCAGTCATAGAATCATGGAATGGTTTGGGTTGGAAGGAACCTTAAAGATCACTTAGCTCCAACCCCTGTGCCATGGGCAGGGATGCCACCCACTACAGCAGGTTGCCCAGGGTCACATCTAAGTCCTGTCCCGGACATGCTTTGGGAGTGCTTTTAAAACACTTGTAGCAAAGACCTTCTCCCTGCAAATCGTAATTGTACTTGAAGTTCAGACACTTTCTAGCACTCTCAAAGTCTTTGCATCTAACTTCAGCATGGCCACTAGATATTTCCAACAGAAATTAATTCTGCAGCTAATGGACTGATGCTGACATGGACTGTGTGGTTCTTAAGATGTTTAACCTGCTGCTCTCTGAGAACACAGTGTTAACATGTAATGAGATAAGATGGAAAGTAGACAAATTTCTGTGGTTGTGAATCTTGAGATCATCAGAACTCCTTGTCCATGCACAGCATCACATCACACCTCATTCTGAACACAAACACCACCAAGAGCAGGAGGATGCAGTTTGTAGCAGGCAAAGCACATGCTTAGAAAGAGATCATTTGCAAGACTGCTAACAAATGAGCACATGAACAGGTTATTAGATAGAGGCATTTCTATATGGCATGTGGAATCACTTGCAAGAATACCTTTACTATAATTTCTGAATGTAATTCCCTTCTTCCCTTGCCCAGAGCTGAAATAATCACATCCTGGTGCTGGAAATGTTATCTATTTCCACTGCAAACTGTTACCCAGACCTGCTGTGTGCTGCTGCATATGCAATACAAAAGACCCACAGAAGCTACAATTTGGGGGGGGAAGTGAGTCCTAAAGCTTCCTTTTCAATACAAATCAACATTTCAAGTCTGAATTACATTTCAGCTCAGGAATCTTCTGCATTGTACAACTTAATGGAAATAAAAGCTGTGAAATATTTATTAACCACATTATTGCAGTGTCATAGTATACAGCATGAGCAACAGAATCAAAATGGACTTGTCAGAGATATTATTGCTAGGCACTTCTCCTCTGAGCTTTTTCTTAAACTCCTCTTGTGGCTCAAATCCTATTTGCTATTGAAGCATGAAATCAAATCATCTATTCTATTTTGACAAATCTTAAGAGTAAAAAAGTTTCTGGGCAGCTCTCTTCCTGTTGCATTAAGTAATGAAAGGAAAACAGGTAAAACAGCAATAGAAGTGATCAGTCTAGCCCACCTTTGTTAGAATCCCACTAACTCCAAAATAAACATGAAAATAAACAAAGAAAAAAGCTTTGAACACAAGTGTTGTTCTGCCAATTAATTTGTACTTGTGAAAGCAATGTCTGCCTTGCAATGATCTGTACACAGGGCTAGTTCACTGGTAACAGCTGAATGGTACAGGAGAGCTACTTAACCTGAGCATCTTTAGTTCTCCAAACCAAAGCAATGAGGCAAGGGTGAAAGGAAACAGGAGACACTTCATCTCTACTAGAGACATTTCTCACAAGTGCAACACAGAGAATGGAAACATTCCTTCAAAATGCAGAACCTCATGCTTAAAAGCAAATAAATCTGCTTGGCAGCAAGGGTGATGTAATGGACATGCCAAAGGCCATGCAGAGAATGCTGCACCACAAGAAGAAACACAGCCCCTGAGTGTGCTTTGGAAACCCTGGTCTGCATCTTGAGAGCTTCTCCCAGGACACTGCTTGTAACAGTTGTTTGCTTCTGGGTTCCCTGTTCCTGTTTTGAGACTGGTGGGAAATGTTCCTGAAGTCACTGGGTCCTGCTCAGCGTTGGCATAAACTGTATGGCTTGCAGCAGCTTGCTTGGAGAAGAAAGCTGCTGTCCTTGGGAGCACACTGTCATGGGGGCTCTTCTGGTTATCAGAAGTTAACAGATTGTGAAGGAATTACTGAATCAGAGCATTTTAAGGGCAACCTGACCAGACTTCTTCCCAAGATGACAGTTCCTTTCCTTGTAGACTATGCAGTTCCTTGCCCTTGATTCTCTGTTGCAACAGTGGTAGAGATGGTGTTAGAAATACAGAATGGAGACAATCTCATGTCCTTCCAAGCAGCTTTGGGCATTCTGCAGTTGAATCAGTAGCCACTGAAGCCTTTAAGGCCCCTTACTCTGATTTAATGCTGGTTGGATTAGCACTGTCCAGTGCCATGCTAAAAATCCTTCACCTTTTCTCCTCTCTTTTTACATGATACCCAAAGGAAATCCCCTGAATTCATGTCCACTTGTTAATGGCCCCTTGGAAATTCACATATCCCTGGAACTGTTCCCAAACCTGAGGCTGAACGTGGGTCAGTAAGGCAAAAACCATGAGAGAGAATCAGGAAAATGGGTGTCCAAGTGCCTTCTGAAATTACCCAGGTTCCTGAGTCAGACCTAGATGACAAGGATCTGAGACCCACAGCTATCTTCAGTCATGTCTGCATTCTTTTCAGAGTGTCCATCATCTTTTGTACCTTACACAGTTTATCCCACTCTGCTATCTATGTAGATATTTTTTGTTAGAGTTTTCCTTGGCAACGGAGATCTCTCTGGACCTACTGCTCCTCTGTTCGTGCAGGCTGCAAGGTGTGGAACACATTCATGTGGATAACACTGGAGCTTTGGAGCACCTTTTAGAGGAGACCAACCACAGCTGGTAGCTGGGGGAAAATGGAAGTGACTTTTCTCCACTGTTGGCTTCTGGGAGGCCAGCTGTGGGATCATACCACTGCTTCCTCCTGCCAGTACCTGCAAGTGCTGTTCACCTCCCTGAGTTAGCCAAGGGCTTTCTAGTTCTTATTTCTTCTGTATCAAATTCTCTGTTCCACCTCTGGTTGATGAAGGAATAGGTGTTTGGGGACACTAGAGGTCACTGCAGCTTCACTGCACGGGGAACAAATCTTCCTCTGCTGGACCAAATGGCTAAACTCCGAAAGATTTTAACTGACAAATGCCTGCAAACCTCTGCTCTCCTCTCCCACACTGACACTTCTGTCTGCCTTCCATGGACCATCTTACTACAGGCTTCAGTTACCTGAGCATCTCTCTGCCTCCCAGTCTCACTCCCCTCCTCCCCTGCCTACCTTCCTGCCCTTCTGGTCAAGTTTATCTCCTGCCCCGCTCCAGTCCCAGCCTGCTGTCCACTACTGCTTGCTACTAGGCACAATTTAGGGTTTGTTTTGCAGCTTCTTCCCCCGAGCCAGCTGGTGGAAACTGAAATGAATCAGATGTAACTGGAGGGCCTGAGGGTGAGGGAACATGCTTTGGATCTTGAGTTGAGACAGAAGCTAAACCTGCCAAAAATTATCACCCATGGCAAACAACAGCAAGCAAACACATGCCAGTTCTCAGCAGCTCTCTTCCAATAAATACAGATGCTGGCTCTTGCCAAGCCTACAGATGACTTCAGTGAGATTCATCTAAGTTGAACGAATGCAAATGCAATGGGTAGCACTGAGAGGCCTGAGGCTCAAACCTTCAAGACTTCTCCACCAGTCTCATGCTAGGACCATGAACCCAAGAAACATGGTGCAGTATCTCATACCTTCAATGGGTAATGACAAGAATTTCAGAGACATAATGCCCTACAGTTCGATTGTCAAACACACACACACACAACATTAATTCAGGGGTTTGGAGTATTTTTTTCCTTTCTAAAACTGTTTCCAGATGAAGATAAACTATTTTTATCTCCACTTTCTAGCATCAGTTTGTACTTCTATTGTTCCTGAGGTTGTTTTTAAAAGCAAGCAAAAATACCCTGTAATAAGCTTGAGTTACAAATCAAGGGGTTTCCACCCAAAAGATCCACCCCCCTACCAATCACCATTTTGGGGAAGAGACCTAATTTTCACAGCATTCAGCTCAAGCAGATGGTTGATTTCACATGCATTCCTCAACCTTGCAGTGCAGGACACAGGCACAGCTTCCACAGGCTGTGTCCAAGGGGATTCTTCTCAACAGCAACTGCACACTGACTGCTGGCATGGCCTCGTGTGCTAGCCGAATCTTCCCAGTCATTGTTAGGTGGACAACTCAACTGCCATGCTTATAGAAATCCTCTCGGACTTGAGGAAATGCCTTTTCCCAAATATTCAACCCCAGTTTTCCACCTCCACAGGGTAGTGCATTGCAAAAGCTCCAGTCTCAGGCAGAGAAGGGGAACTGGGCTCGGGCAAAGCTCTGCGTGCCACACGCTGCCAGCACCCAACCGGATGAGTCCCAGAGAGCTGCTGGCATAGCCATTCTTGTAAGGCCAGTGCAGGCAACAAGCAACAAGGGAATTCCAAGCACTTCAACATCAATAAATGAAGAAATCTCCTTTGGAGAAGTGAGGAACTTCAGAGCAGTGAGGAGGTTAAATGGCTCATGCACCTGCTGTTAGTTGGCATTCTCAAACACCATGGGAGGAGGCAGGATGCTGAGTACCTATGTTTCCGAGGGGTGTACATCCTGAAGAGCTTCTGTTTATTACTACAAAGCTTACTAGGAGTGAGGGGAGATAGAGGACCACGTTACTAAGCATTCCAGTGCTAGGTAAGGGGTTAGCCTTTCCACCTCAAGCTAGGTTCTGCATCACTGGCAATTTCTTTTCCATATGGTGGATACAGACTGTTCACATTAAATCTATTTTTAGAAACAGACATGATAGAGGACAATTCCAGAGTCCAATTTACTTTTTTTTCCCCCTCAGAGCAGGGATGAGCTTTTCCTCCAAGCTCCTACACTGGCAAAACTCCTCCTCACTGCACCAGACAGAGCTGTCTGAACAGGGAGTTTGTACCCAGGCTCACTAGTTACAACACCAGATGGGTGGTGCTCATCCTCTGCAGTCACCCAGTGCATGTCCTGCACACACACCTTAAGACTTCTTATGTTCTCAGGATGTTCTAAGATTCATCAGTCTTGATCTAGTCTCCTGCACAGGAAGAATTTCAGCCACATTGTATAACTGAACAGAACTATTATTTGCATTCCATGTGTGCATCTGGAGATATGGAGAATTTAATGCATAGGCTTGTAAAATGACCTGCAGAACTCTGGAGCTGATGATAGGGACAGCTCATTGACAGGGTGGACACACCAGTGATGTCTACTGTTTCTTTTGATCAGGGATTAACTAGAACACTTGTGTATAACAGTTTGAGAAGTACAAAACACCACATGTTTTTCTTGAAATCAGCATGCAGCTAGAGCCTCAGAAGCACAACTCTCTCAGCCCCAGAGCACAGCAACATTTAGTTACCTAACACAATGCAAGGATTCCTTTCTGTAAATGGAAAAGTCATTTGGTAGGAAAGAAAAGAGTTAACTCTTACCTAAAGTAATAAAAGCTTTTCTCCACTGTTATCAGAATGGAGCAGAGAGCAAAGAGCATACTGAGGAAGCAACCTAGTGCACTGCTTGTGCAAACACATCTTTCTTTAGAGTGAAACAAGAAGCAAGTCACTTAGTTGACAGAGCATCCCATGCAAGTCACTCAGCACTGCAGTGAGAAGGAACCTAAATCAAGGACAGTTATCTCCCAGTGAGTTGCAGCAGTTTGCAGTTATATTTTTACTCCAGAAGACCACACACACCAGGTGTTTGAAGTGATACAAACATCCAGCAAGAGACCAGCATAAGCACACTAACCAGCCAGCAACAAACACACCTCTGACAAAAAGCACTGACTGGGCTGCAGGGTTTGTGCTGGAGACCAGGACTCGGCAGGCAACCAGTTCACTTCCACACCTACACTGGTCTGCAGCAGGGCATGTATTTCCACAGGGACAAACATCTTCCATTCAAGTCCTGTTCACTGTGAGCCAGCAATGTGCTCTTGTGGCCAAGAAGGCCAATGGTCTCCTGGGGTGCATGGAGTGTGACCAGCAGGTCAAGGGAGGTTCTCCTCCCCCTCTGCTCTGCCCTACTAAAGTGAAAAAAATCTGTCTAAATCATTGGCTGCTTTTAAAGCCACAAGAGTTACCACTACCATGGAGCATGTCTCATACTTCTGACAGCTGGGGGATTTTTGCATCTACCTCCTACTTATTGTATGTAAATTTGTCTCTTCAAGTGCTCACTGGGAATAACCTCTCTGGGTTCTATGGCATGTCCTTGACCAGGAGCTGGCTCTGGAGATGCTGCTCCACTTGCTATTCTGACACTGTTCAACCTGAGCTAACCCTCAAAGTTACAACACGTGGCTAGAAAGGGCAAACATTGCCTAGTTTGTCCATACAAAAACTGGCACAAAGAAGCAACTTTCAGCAGTGTTAGTCTACCAATAGTTTAAAAACCAGCCATTTGTGATTATTAACAGTTAAAGTTAATTGAACCTCCTGCATAGGACCTGAGGCATCTCAAAACCATTAAGAAACAGAGATTTTACAGATAGAAGAAATAAAAAGAAACTACAAACCTGCTAGAAGCTTCCCCTTGTTCTTTTCTTCAGGGTCAGGGAGTGGGAGGGAAAAACATACTTGTTATGCAGATAGTAATCACATCACTTAGTTACAGATGATGTTAGATACATGAGAGACGTCAATGGGTATGGTAATTAGTGCAGAAGACACAAACCCCACAAAAACAGTCAAGCAAGACTGGTAACTACAATGCCTCTGAAAAAGGAACTTTTCAGATGTCTCCACACATGCATAACATGCTTGGAACATAGCAGACTGAGCTGGCAAAGCACTCAGGCACTTATCTAACAGCAAGCTGTGGGCTCCTATTAGATAAAGTTCTCTCTGGTGAGTAGAGAGGTTTAATCTTAGGATAGCACAGCAATACACTTATTTACAATGAGAAGGAGAAGCACTTTTGAGGGACAGTCATGTGTTAGAGTATTCAGGTGGGATACTGATTCATGATTTATGCCATGTTAGAGCCTTCCTTCCACACCAACGTTGCCTTCGACCTGCTGGTATGTGTCAGAAACCAACACTCCACATAATTTGAAATCTAGAAGCTTAGAGTGGAGCATTTTGGAATTACAGTTATGGTAATGGATCCCTTACAGCTCTGTTCTTGTCAACTCTTTGAAATTCAAAGATCAGCTTTGGGTACCCAGCCAAGGCTCTTCTGGCTGAGCTTTCTGGCACACTATTGCCTTGCTACTGTCACGGGGATGATCCTCACCCAGCTTCCAGAGAAACCACTGCCTCTCTTGCACTGTCTGCAGTACCAGCAGCTGGGATGCTTACCAGAGCTCTCCCAGGAGGCTCTTAGCATTCTCTTTTTGATCTTTATCAAGTATTTTTTACTTCCTGATTTGTGCCCTGTAATGAATCAGTCAAGTTATTACCTTCTGGTGCCTCTTGTACTGAACTACTGCAGGGTCTTGCTGTGCTCTGTCAGTTCTCACCCAAACTCGGGCATCAAATATTTCCTGTCTGCTGAACTGTGACATCAGGCCCTTCTGGTCATCTTCCACTGACTGTGTGTAACTGAGGACATCATTTGCCCTAAGGAAATACTGAATGTACCAGAACTTACGACAGAAAGGAGCAAATGCCCCAGGGCATCCACCTGTGGAACACCACAGGGCTTCCTTCCATTAAAGGTCTATAGCTGTAGCCTCCTACGGAGGCACAGGCATAAAACCAGCATTAAATCAAGGAACAATCTGCATTTCAATTAAATTATTAAAGTAAATTAAATTTAACTTGCATTAAATTTAATACTTTCCTCCTTAGAGATCATTAGGATCTGGGTGAAACATTACCCTGGATATAGGAGTAGGGGTTTGGGGGGAAAAGTTTCTCATGCCTGTACTCAGGGATGTTTCTTAGATAAATTTTGTTGTCCTAAGCTCCTGGGTGATAGTGACCTAAAAAAATGTCTTAGGTAAAAGGCAATGAGTGGTGTTTGCCCTCCTGCCCTAGGCTCCCAGGTGACAGCCATCTGAACAGAGTTAGCCGAAACTTTAACGAGAGGACTCGAGAAGACAAAAACCAGAACACGAGAGACAGAGTCATTCTCCATAAGCTTGGACAGACATCGAGAACAGCACCAGCTGCCACGTTTGTACCTACTTTGTAGGGCTGCAGGTATGCAAGGCCTTCAAATGAGGCTTCCAGGTAGCAATGGAAACCGATTTCTCATCAGCCGCATAACTACGCCACACACACTACGTGCAGGAGAGGTGGTGAAAAAGGGGGGGGGGAACAACAAAACAAGGCAAGAGGGAGCAGGGGGTGAAAGAAAACAAAAAAATGGAAAAGCAGATTAGTAACCAATCCAAGTCATGGCTGCCTTCTATCGTTGGTAGCACTGATACATGCCTGAGGGGAGGAAGAATACTTTCATAATACCGCCAGGAGGCTGTCAGGTTTGGTCTGCTGGCATCGGTAGAGTAAAACCGCCAAGAAGCCTGGGGTGGGGAAACAATAGAGAGGCACAAAGCAACCAAGAACATCAAGTGACAATGCCACCCCACTGACTATGCAGACAGGGGGTGTTGCTCAGGTTGGGATGTGCTCTGCCAGCTTGATTAAGGGACTACCAGGAAAAAAACGAAAACCACCTAGCAAAATGCTTTGTCAATCACAGAACAGTTGGCATGGTAAAAGAAGAGCTAGTGGCTTTGAGGAGGCACCAGAAGATATCCAGTGCATAAAGGGCTGCATTAGCCAGAGCATTACCAGCAGGTTGAGGAAGGTTCTCCTCCCCCTCTACTTGGCCCTGGTGAGGTCACATCACAAGAACTGTGTTCAGTTCTGGGCTCCTCAGGACAAGAGATACGTGGAGCTCCAAGAGCAAGTCCAACAGAGGCTACAAAGATGCTGAGGAGCTGGAGCATCTCCCTGCAGAGGAAAGGCTGAGGGAGCTGGGCTTGGGTAGCCTGAAGAAGAGGAGGCTGAGAGGAGACCTCAGCAATGGAGAGAAGGATCTGAAGGGAGGGTGGCACAAGGATGGAGCCAGGCTCTTCTCCATTCTGCCAAGCACTGGGACGCAAGGCACTGGGCACAAACTGGCACCCAGGAAGTTCCACCTAAACATGAGGAGAAACTTCTTTGCTGTGAGGGTGCCAGAGCCCTGGCCCAGGCTGCCCAGAGAGGTTGTGAAGACTTTCTCTGGAGGGATTCCAAACCTACTATAATCTTCCACTGGTTTCCTATTTACCTGAATCAGACTGGCAGCTGGGTTCCTCCTCTTCTCAAAGTGCTTCTGACGATGCTGTTCCTGCACTTTCAGGGCGAATCCTGAGCCAAGGATGCCCTGCAACACAACAAGCCACTTGTCAGCAGGGAGGCGGGTTTGGTTCTCTTAACAAATAGACATCATCAACTACAAAGACCTTGTGGAGATGTTTGTTCAAGTTTGGCTTAGAACAGAGCTGATTCTGCTCAGTGATTTTCCTTCCCAGCTCAGTCTCCTCTCAGGGCTGCACTCTCTGCAGCTCCCAGCATGTTCCCCCAGCCAGTCTCTGCTGCTAGCACTGACAGCACTCCATGGGGAGAGGGAGAACCAAGGGTTTGGGTGCAGACCAAGACCACTGCTATATCTTGTCTCCCACCTTGGGGTGCAGTAACTCATGAGGTGGTACCTGTGGGGATAAGGGGACAGAAGAGGTGACCCTAAGCTGACCAACAAGGGATTCCATCCCATGGATGTCATCTTCAGTATAGAGCAGGGGGATCACAAGGGTCAAGCCTCTTCCTCACTGGCCAGTGTTCAAGGAGGACTCTGTCCATTCTGCTTTTGATACTGATCCATGAGATCCTGAATCCAGTTCCCATCTGCCACTGAGTCCAGCCTGGGGCTTCCCCAGAGCTGCCACAGCATCAGTGGTGATGGTGATGTAACTGCCATCAGGGCTTGGGTTTGGTGTTGGTTTGTATCCATTTTATGTTATTGTCATTATTTCTATTCAATCTGGTTTAGGTTGTTAGGTTTTCTTTTCCCAGTCTGTAAGTCTCTCTCCCTTATTCCCTTTCTTTCCCTTTCTTCTTCCCTTTGGAAGGCAGAGGGGTTCAGAGACTCTGTCACTCCTCTGGGGGCCAGCGCAGCCCTGACCTTTGACTGTTACACCATGTGATTACTTCATGTAACACCTTTACCCCAGCATGTGACAGGACAAGGCTTAACAACAGTCTCCCTTTGGAGGTAAAGCAGGAGACTCCTTACTTTAAGAGATAACATCTGGGATGTTACCTATAGAGATGCATTTTATATGCATATCTACAGAATCAAGCAGGAACATTCAGAGGAACTGAAGCCAGGAATGGTGAAAACCCATTTCCTTTCACTTTGTCCCAGCTAAATAATTCCCTTTGTTCATTCTACTGGCTATGAAAAAACCCAACCTGATGATGAAACCTCTCCCCTTTAAGCCTTTTTACCTTTGAATAAGATAGATCAATTTGACTCCTGCTGAACAGACCCAAAAGAGTGAGAATGTTTCCCTCCTTGGTTTGCAAGGAGTGCAACATTTCTGCTGGACATCTCTGCACTACAGGGAAGAATATTTCCACTTGACTCTTACTCTGGATAAAATCAAATTAGAGATCTCTCTGGATTCACAGACAGGCTCAACACAGGAGTGTTCACCAGGAAAATGAGTATCTGTGCATGGATATGACACAAGGAATAAAGGCTCTGGCACCTCTCATCCTAATGGTTATTCATCTGCTACATGTTCATTGTAGTCCTGCTAAGACTAACTTTCTTGTTAGCAGTGACTAGGTGACAAAGGGAATTAATTACAGTAGCTGCCATTAAATGTCAAAGATTCCAAAACAGGTGATGTATTATAATTACAATGCATTATAATATGCCAGAGATACTGAAATACTCTGTACTTAGAGCAAGAAATAAATACAGCAGATGATTCAATGCTGTTGGCAAATGCTGACTTTTAATCTTCATTTGTCTATGTGGCTGGAAATAATGGCATTATTAGAAGCTATGTGTTTTACAGTGATCTGCAGGTAATGAATCCCACTATTAAAACACTGATTTTCTGTATATGTGGCACCAGATGCAACACAACAAAAACCAAATGTCACTTCTGATCTCATCCTTAGTCAATGCTCATTGACAAATGAGAGGAAATTCACCCACAAAAATGAAAAGTCATTTCTGAAGCTAAACTGTATTTTAGTCATTAGATGATTCCCATTTCCATTAAAGTCTCTTGAACACTGATAAAAGCAACATCAACAAACAGTCATTATTCACAGAAAATGAGAGTTGCATTTCTACATTTAATGACATTAACTTTGGGTTGATTTAATGCCTTCTGCCACTCCTGTTGCTAGCCTGAACGTGGGCCTACAAAACACCCTACTGGAAACAGCTCTTCTTAGCAACAGAATCCAACTCAGGAAAACATATTAACTGGGGGGCTTAGGGGGCTTGGGGATGGGGTGCTTTGGTTTTGTTTGCTTTCCCCCAAACCTGAAAGAAAAGCAGTAATATGAGGCAGTTTATAACCAAGGGAAGGAATTTCATCCTCACACAACAGCACACTACCTACTTTAGGATTATTTCCCAGTTTTGCCCTTGCCAAAGAAACTCCCCAAAATTCCAGCAGTGACAGCAGCCCTTCTGTCTGGGTTTGGAACAGCAATTCGCTCAGTGCTGTCACAGAGCAAGAAGCCTTAAACACTTGTTCTCCAGGGAGAGCATCCTCCAGCTTTTCATACCCTAACAGCAGCAGGAGCTAGAGGAGTTTATCATCTGTTCCCAAGTTCTGGAGGCATACTCACAGCAGGCAGTGCAAAGAAAGAAATGCCAAGGAGAGCAAATCCTGCAGAGAGCAACCTTCCAAGCCACGTGAGAGGAGTTTTGTCTCCATAGCCAATGGTGGTCAAGGTGATCTAAAAAGAAGAACCATCATGGTTTACCAGAGGTCACCCAGGGATCAGCTGCAGATTATTTACATTGCATGAACCAGAATTTCCACTGAATGATACAAGAAACATGGAATACAGGCAGCTGTTTCTGAAAGGAAACCAACCAAGCAAATTAACATTCATGCTATTTTCTATGAGAACTTAATACTGCTTGTGACTGAATACAACTGAGCTACATCACAAATTGGAGAAAAATACCCAAATAAGCAATAAATAAGTTTGAAAAAGAATCAAACAGAAGGTCTGGGATCTCAAAGTTGAGACAAATGATGGGGCATCATGTGAGTTGTGCTTTTAATGGCTCCCATTGTTGGGAGCAAGCTCTGGGTGCAATTAGTGAGTGGAAGAGAGTGAGCTGAATTAAGGCTGCAGCTGGAATTTCAAGTGGCTATCTCATCTCAAGTTGTGTCATGCTAGCCTGGTCACAGACACATCACCTCTCATGCTCATCAGGTCTTGCTCTCCCTCCTTGCTCCTCTCCACCTCCCTGCCCCATCTCTTCTTCCTGGCTTCTGCTGGACTCTGTGGAGAGCCAATGCAACCCAGGAAGGTGGAGAGAATTCTCCACACTTCTCCATCCTTGGTTTCTGCTGTTTCAGCAGGTTGGGTCAGCTCATGGATGCACCTACCATGCTTCAGAGCCTGCACAAGGCAGGGATTGGGCCAGAAGGAAGGAGATGGGGATGGAGCTTCCTCTTCCTGGCAGGGGTGAGCTGATGCAACCACTTTGCTGTTGGCCTGGCAGAGAGGCTTGGTTTGGTTTTCTTTGTTTGCTGAAGGAGGTATTCCCAGCTCTTCTCATCAGAGGGCAAGTGCAGAACAGTTTGAGGCCATTAAGACCACGAGAGCAGCAAAGCACTTGAACAAATGAATCCCTGAATAAAAATTCCTCAAAATTTGCTTCCAGGCCAGTCACTGCAAAGCAGTTTGGAGCTCTGGAACAAGCCCAGTTTCTTGGCTTCTCTCCAGCTCCCTATCTCTGCCAGACACTGGAAAGTAGAGAGATCTCTCCTGCCTGGGCTGACGAGAAGGAAACAGAACTAAGTGTCATCTGCACATTAGTGACACTGCCACTGAACTGTCTTCCAAAGAAGTCAAAGATAAGCTTGAACCTTTGTGATCTGACATCTGGGAGCAATCCAAATCCAGGAGCAGTCACACAGGCTGCATCTCTGGAGTTTCTCCAAAGAAAACAACAAGACCATATTACAAGCTTTCCCCCCATTCTTTTAGGTCCTGAGGACTTCATGGTATCAGTCTGTGATTAAGAGTATCAGAGGCTTCTTGCTCACTTGAAGCTGTTTTATCTCAGCATGGTCTTCCCATGGGTGTGTAGGTGTCAGCACTGTGCCCTATCAGCACTGCACAAATGTGTTTGATCTCCATTTTATATTCCTCTCATCACACAACTAAGAAAATATTGGTCCAGACAACTTCAGGGTCAAGTTGAGGAACAATCCATGGCAACATGAGAAATTTCCAGACATCACTGGTAACAGTGCAAGGAGAGGACAGAAGTCAGAGCTAGCACTGTGAGGGGAGGCTAGATTCCACCAGTGCTTAAGGGAGAAGTGTCCAGAGTTCAGAGCTGACTGGAGGAAATTACCTGGGACCTTTTGAGGATTACAATCTTGCAAAGACAACAGCACCTAGGTGACTGTGAACTCAAAGCTCACTAAGATGACAGAACTTCTTTTCTGTCTCATTGCTGGAGCTACTCTATATGCTACTAATAAATGAGGTAATACAATAAATATGATTAAATAACCTAGATGCCTTCAATTAGATGAGATAGGACCCAGAAGGCCCTGCCCTACCCTACCCTAGTATTTCTTTCTGATGTCACTTTAAGTTCTGCTAGCACTCACCTTCAGGATCCTTACCTGACATCAATTAACTCTAAGAGATGTGGTTTGCTCAGGCTATCATTATATTAAATGGGAGAAAACCTCATCAGCATGAACTCATTTGAGCTAGGGACTGGGACAATATTATTCATGGTGATGTGTTTTGTTCACCCACAGGTCACTGTGGAGTGCCAGAGCCATTCTGCATCCACCTAACTACTGGATACTACTAGAAAATAATGACTTGTTGGGAGGAACTCTCTCAAATGTGTAAGGGAGACAGGAAACTTAATTGCATTGCATCTGCAGGTAAAAGTAATTAGCATACAAACTAAATACCACTATAAGCACACAGAGCTCCAGCTAACAGCAGCAGCAGTTCTCAGAAGTCAGCTATGGTTGGGTTCTGAACGACTTAGGGTTTTGAATTGACCTTTTGTTCCCAGGTAGTTAGTTTGATTCTGTCAAAGGAATTCACCTCCCCTAGGCTGCAGATTTTGAGCTTGAGCTCCTCAGGTGACACAGACTGTGGTGTGCTGCTCTGCTGGGAGCAGTGTGGGGACCTCAACCCCAGAATGTACACAGCAGAACCATCAGCATGAGGGTTAGCCTGCAGCTTGCACACTGCAACATCCACCCGCCAGTAACAGGGCAGTTATTCCTCTGTAAATGAGGATGCTATAGCCTGCTTTTCATCTTCAGAAGTGGCATCAGTGACATGACCACAGCAGGGCATGGCCCCCAAATAATCTGAATTAGTGGATGGGTTTATGGCTGCACGCTGGGGCTGCTCCTGCAAGAGGTGAGGAGCTCAAGTGCCTCTAAAACCTTGAAATGTAAGGCACCTGTTTGTGCCTGACTTCAATGCAGTCTCTTCTTTCTTGTACCTCTGCCACTACAGAATTCAGCCTGGGCTTTGGTAGATACTTCAGTAAGAGAAAACTTCCACAAATAACAAATCAATGAGCCTAGGCACTGACTTCCCCTAGCATGCCACAAAATGTGACCTTTTCAGGATCTGCATGTGGGTTCATCTGGCAGTGGAAACACCATGACTAAGAGGCAGGTTATGCATCTCACACTTACTGCTTGACTTTACTGAAAAATCCTATAGTAGCTATGGCAAAGATAACAGGCCAGGGGGAACTCTGATTTCCAGCAACTTTGTGCACTTGAGCATGTTAAAATTTAAATGCATTCATGTCACATGCTGGGGAAAGAAGCAAAGAGAGAAATACACAATATAGGTTGTTTTTAGGGGTTGTTTATTACAATTTGTTGTGTTTCCTGCTGATGTTAAGAAAAGATTCCTGTTTTCTCAGTTGCACTACTTATCTGACCTATGAGTCACACATTTTCACTTCATGGTGTACAAAATATTTTAAGCACCATTTTGTCTAATGATTATTTCTTAGCAGGGTTTTTCCTTAAAAAATAGCAGTCAGCAGGTAGTGGAGAAACAAAATTCTGCAATAAAGGTCTTGCTCCTGCTGCTAGAGCTACTCAGGGAGAAGGATCTGGATCTAACATGACCCTCAGTGAGACATCAGAATTTGCTGAGCCCTTCCTGTGCCTCCTGCATCTGTTTCTCCTCACTGTTACCTGCAGGCAGGTGAGGACACTCCTCTCCTTGGTCCCTGCAGTGCTAAGTAACCCATGGCTCTGCAGAGAGGTAGAGGATGTTTCCTGGACAAACCCTACACCCCCAGGCCCCTGCAAGGCCACAGGAGCATCCCTCAGGACCACATCCCCACATCCCAGGGACAATGGTGCCTGCAGACTGCCAGAGCCATGGTTCCCATCAGCAAGGACACCAGCATCCCAAGGCAGACCTTTCACAACCATGTCAGAGCAGGCAGGGTAGGAAGCTTTCAGCCAAACCTAGACCTAGACCTCAGCTTTTGAGGGAAGCTAGGTCACAAGTGATTAACCCTTAGATGAACAAATTTCAAATACACAGACTAGTCCTACTAGGAAACAACCTTGACCTTTGCTCAAAATGTAAACCAAACTTAGTCAAAGTATTTCTGAAGGACTGAAATGAAGAGCATGTTGGGAAGGGCCTCTGCACAGTCCAGCCATGCATGCTCTGAGCCTGTGGACATTACTGAGTCCAGCTGAAGCCTTGTCAGCAGAAGGTCTGAGGTGAGAAACTTTAATTTCTGCATCCCCCTGATGAGGAAAGGTGGCAGAGGCTGGTTCAGGTCTCATACCTATTCCAGGGGAACTAATGAGAGCTCGAGGCTATAGCAGCATTAATGACCTCTCAGACATCATTTCACTACCCAGGCACTCTCTGAGCTCATGGTGTTTGTCCTGCTGCTTCAGAAGGACAAGCAGAGCAGTGTTACACTGCCTGGAACAGCTCGGCACAGGCTTTGCTGGGGCAGATTGCTTAAGCAGATTTCTCCTCCCACCCAGTGCAGGAGCCAGGCTCACTCTGGGGCAATTGTAAGCAAAAAACCCTCTCCACATGAGGCCACAAAAAAAATGTTCCAAAAGTTGAGACCTCATTTCTCATTGTTCATCTGAAGCCTAGTTTATTTGAACACATAATCCTCCTCCTTTCAGAAAAGCACCCAGGCATGTACTTAAATCCCACAGTTTTCAGCTGACTGATCTGGTAGGTAAAGCCTGAGCTCAACTACATCAGAGCTTTTCCACCTGCAGAGATAACACTGCTGAACCAGGAGGGGAATGGCTACTCTTGCTTTTTGCGCTCAAGGCAGAGAGAAAGGGGAAACATCATCATCCTAAGGACACTGATGACACACTTCCCTTTACCACCAAGCTGATCTAAGGATTTTTGCCCCTTTCCTACACTGATTTGGATCAAAGCAGCTCTCTGTAGGACCACGTTCCAAATTGTACCATGGGAAGGATCTGGATTAACAAATGAAATGCCTTCCTCTCCTGGAGGTTTAGTGCTGTGGTTGGCAGCAGAAATACACAAACAGCTTCTCTGCAGGAGAGGGAGGAATGAACTATGGATGTGCAAAGGAGTAGCTGGAGGAGGCAGCTTCTCAGACCATTTTGCTGCTGCTGGAAACATCTCAGTAAGCAGCACACCAAGTTAAAATCCTCAGCAGGTGAAATTCAAAGCATTCTGGTTAAAAAGTGCACCTTATTTTTCTGTACTTACTGTGCCCCACCAGAGAGCGTCTGCATATGTGGAGAATTGGTTATTTGCATCTTTTTCCACCAGGTAAACCAGGAAAGATGAAAAGATGAGTACTAAAAATCCTATGTACCAGGCTGTAATTAATTCCTAGATGAAAGAAAGCAGAGATCAATACCAATCAATACCAAGGCTGCACAGAATGGCTTTCAAGGAAGACAAACCAAAAATATTTATATACTTTTTTTGATAGCCGAGCAGTTAAAGGTCAAGGACTTCCCTGCCGATGCAGTGTTTCTCTGAAAGTGAATCAAATCATAGCATCATAGAATGGTTTGGATTGAAGGGACCTTCAAGATCATCTAGTTCCAACCCCCTGCCATGGGCAGGGATGCTACCCACTAGAGCAGGTTGCCCAGGGCTCATTCAGCCTGGCCTTGAACACTGCCAGGGTTGCAGCATCCACAGCTTCCCTGGGCAACCTGTTCCAGTGCCTCACCACCCTCTGAGGAAAGCATTTCTTCCTAACATCTCTCTACTCCTATGGTTTGACAGTTCAGCAACTTCACCAACATATATCAAATCACAACTGCATATCAAGGACATTTTCAACTTATTCTAAAATCTGTTGGCATTTAAACTGTTCAAGCATTTAACCGTTGGGGGCTGGGTTCAACATTGCTTTGTATATGTTTCCTTTTATTGTTATGATTTTAGTTACAGCTCCTTTAGTTTTCTTTTCCAGCCCATCTGTCTCTCCCCCTTATTCCCTTTCTGTTCCCTTTGGGAGGGCAGAGGGCTCTCGGAGAGCATCTGTCACCCACCCAGTGCCCAGCCCAACCCTGACCCTTAATGTGTCTGTGCTAGTTCCCACTACAACTGATGTTACTTGCAGAAGATTTTAAGCCTTCTGTTCAAACCTGATCAATGTTTGCCTCCATGGCCTCTTGTGGACTCCCCCAAGTGAAGATACCAAGCAGACAAGAGCAGCCTCTAGGGTCACCTACCTTGCTATGTGCATAAACTACAGAACCTAACAACTTCCAGGTGCCTCCCCTCCGGTCCATGCGCACCATGCGGAGGATCTGTAGGAAACGAAGACTTCTCAGTGCTGATGTTGCAAAAATGTTACCCTGAGTTTTTGCAGAAACAACTGCTATTGAAGCGATGAGAACAATGATGTCTGAAAGAAATACACCACAGAAAGCATTAGTGTCCAAGCAGCCACAAACATCACACGCAGGTACAGGAGCTGACCGAGGGGACGGGAGGGAGGGACTCCCACGGTGGGTGGGAACCTGGAGCACTGAGATTCCTGTTTGAGGTAGGGATGGGAGGTCAGGGCTGGCATCAAAAACCTCCTCCAAGAGCCTCCAGGGTGAAAACTGAGGGTAGTCATTGTGAAAACATAGGGACAGGAGGAGCAGTGTTGAAGGAACCTCAGGCAGGAGCTCCAAAGCTTGGTGTAGCAAACTGTACAAAGCAGCAGAGGGATGAGAACTTTTCCCCTTTATAGCCTTTCCCAGAGCAACTTTCCTATGAAAAGGAAAAAATGAAAGCAGAAGGTAACAAGAAGAGAGAGCAGCCCCAGAGGTGGGAGCCCAGGGGAACAGAACTTACAGGTACAGGTGTGAACTTCCTAAGATACAAACATGCTGTGGCTGAGGCATGTAGTATCTGGACACAAGTCCCCTAAGGTACCACCTCCTGGAAAGGCAGAAAAGCAGTGCTGGGTACTCAGAAGCATTCTTTCAGCTGGCAGCCTGGAAAGTTTGTTGTTGAAGCTCAGCAAGTGTTAGGATTTATTTCTTCAGGTCGCAGACTCAAGCTGTGAGAGCAAGTTTGTTCTGCAGGAGCTAATGAGCCAAGTGCCCCTAGAGCCAGAGCTGCACTGAAAGGGAGATGAGGAGGAGAATGTTCTTTCCTGCTGATTAGGGCAGACACACTTGTGTGCATGAAGTGGGAAAGCACAGAACAAGCTCTGTGTTACTTCATCACCTCCTAATTAATTTCCTGACCTTCTTTAAAAGCTTTTTAAAGAAATACCTCACTTAAATCTTTTGTGGTGCTTGCATGTTTCTGTGCAAGGACAAGCTAAAGCCATGCTTGCCAGTGAAGAGCCAAGAGCGAGCTCTTGCTGACACGAGTATTGCTGCTTCTGTGCTGGGTATGAATGCTCATCCCAAGTGTAGTTCCTACAAGTCAAGAACGACCCAGTAAGTGAGAAGACCCTCCAGAGACAAGCAGTGTGACAGGCTGCTTGGACCTATAAGCAGGAGACTCTTTCCTTAACCTGCTCCAGTACAGTAGGAAATAGCCTGGGTTCATTCTGCTCAGCCTCAAAGCGAGTTGAGGTCCAAATGCCCTAGCCTGAGGTCCAAACACCCTGGCCTGCTAACATCCTGGGTTTCTCTGAGCTCACCTACAGATGGCTTTGTCCTCTTCTTACAATAAGGGTACTGACAACCTGTGCTTTAAGGAGTGTCCCATTAAATGTGGAAATCCTTGTCACAAGATGCTGAATATTGACATAGGTTCAAAGCCAATGGGATGATCTCATGGCAGAAGATTTTAATCCTGGTCTAATTCATACCAAGAGCCAAGTTCTGGCTCAGGAGGTCTCCAAGGAGCAATCTGCTGGAGGCTGAGAGACTCTGAGGGAGACAGAGCTGTATGTTTGCCCTGCTTGATGTAATCTTCTCTGATGGTTCACTGCTGGCTAGTGTCACTGCTGGACATAGTGTGTGAGGCTCAGGCTCACCTTCTGCCTCTCTGATGCTCTGACATTTAAAAATACCTTTGGCTACTACACAGAGAGATCCTAGGTGGCTACTATACAATTGGTTACCAAAAAAAGGCTACTTTTGCTTCTAGATGTAAACCCAAGAAGTCCAGAAATCAAGAAGAGCCAGAAACGGAGAAAGCATCCTAGGGTGTCTCTGCACAGCCCAAGTCTAAAGAGCACAACCACCAGATGCGGAGAGTTAAAGACATCACAAATTCTAATGGAGATCAGAAAAACAGCTGAGGTGGGATTCAGCTCCATGGGAAGACATTACACCTAGGTGTCTATGTGTGAAGCAGATGCCTGAACCCCTTGTGGAACACAAGGAAATCACATCAGCTTAGAGAGGTGCAGCTAATCCCCAGGAAGGCTACTGCTGGCTCGTGCTCTGGGCTTGCTACAAAAAGGCTTGATTCAGCTGCCCAAATTTATTTGTCCAGTGCCATCTGAGATGCCTTAAGGTATCTGAGACATCCCCTGGTCTTGCAGCTATGCTCTCAGACCTCGGATGGCCGTGTCCTTCAGGAGCAGTCACTGGAGAGCAGGGAGTATCATGTAACAGGAGACACCTCTGTGCTCCATGGAGCTGAGCCCTAGATCTTGATGGGCTAACAACAAGGATAACAAAAATAGATTCAGTGAGCTCTATCCTAAAGTGATACAAATTGGCAATTTAAAGCACTTTCAGGTAGAGCCTGAGGAGCACCACCTGATTTACACCACACATCTGTCTGGGAAAACAGCTTCTCTTTTTCAGACTCCTAGAAGAAAAGTTG
The DNA here is from genome assembly GCA_013399015.1 of Galbula dea. NCBI lineage: Eukaryota > Metazoa > Chordata > Aves > Piciformes > Galbulidae > Galbula > Galbula dea. Next base: position 654,562 of record VWZX01010541.1, read on the forward strand.
TGGTTATCAGAACTTGTCTGCAGGAGCAGCCTTTGGCACAGGCCAGGAACATTTGGCACTGATGCAACTTTATGCTCCTGTGGGCTAGCTAAAAAGACAAAAAAGAGAAGTTTTCATAGACATTCATAGAGTTTAAGTCTTCTGAGTACCCTAATAGAGGAGCATTCAGAGAGGGAAATAATTGTATCATTATTCCTCCAGCACTTGTTGAGAAAGGTCACAGAACAGAAGAGGTCACAGCACCAGAGCTGCTTGCAGAAACACTTTCAGCTTCAAACAAGGCACAAACCACCTCCCTCTGCTGCTTTAAGAGGGCAAAGGACAAAACCCACAATTAGACTGTGCTGCAACAGCTCATCTGAAGAGGCAAATTGGGATGTTTTTCCCAGGTGGCAGTTCCCTGGCTCTGTCCACAGTCCCCTTGCTATGGCATATCTAAAGTGGGAGAGCTGACACAGTTATGGTAGAAAAATTTGGTCTAATATAGGCTGAACTTCCAGTGACCTTGGAGAAGTATTTAGTCAAGAAACCAACATTTGTCAGTGTTTTCATCTTTAACATGTCTAGAATCTTAACTCTTTTTTGTACAGTTTACTTACAAGATTAACCTGCAGTTACACCTCTGAACAGAGAGATAACAACATCACCCTGTGAGAAATATGACTGATGTTACCATAGCTTGTGATTTATCCCAGGGGAAAAAGCAGAAGCATTTATTGATCAAGTACAACTCTTTATGTGCAAGACTGCCAAAATCTGCAAAGTGGATTTTCAGAGACTCATCCAGAGACATGCTCAGGTCACCCAAATTCACCCTCTGAAACAGGATATGCTCAAGCATTCTTCTCTGCTTACAAAAAAGAAAAGCAGTTTAGTCTCATCCATGGAATGACATCACCTGAACACCTCTAGTGCCATTTGGGAGAGGCAGAAAGCAGAGCTCTGCAATTCCCACAAAAAGATGAGCAGCTTTATAGCAGTAAGACCTCAGTTTTACAGAGGGAAGGAAAGCCTAAACATCACTATCCAAAAAACCCCAAACAAAACCAACCAACCAAAAGCCCCAAGCAACAGAAGACAACCTGAGGTTTGCATATAGTAAAGAGATTGGTGCTCAGGATCTGGAGTCCTGGCAAAATTTGCTTTCAGCTCTGTCTGAAGATAGCTCTTCTCTCTGGTCAGGGATCAGATCTCCCTGGCTCAGATGCCAGGCAGGTTATGATTAATCCTCACCTCCTAGCAAAAGTCATTGGCAGGATATCTTCAGGAAATTCTTGGGCTGGATGACACTGATTTTTGCAGATGTTGCTGTCACTCCAGCCTAAAAGGTCTGTGTGTTCACACACATAACACTCCCTGGATAGAAACCATCTTTAATTGTCATTACAGTGACCCAAGCTGGTGATTTCACTTCCCTTTTCAAGATGCAAAAAACAGTTAGTGTTTTAGAAGTAAGACAGTGAAGCAGTTTAGTGTATCAAGATGATTTGGAGAGATAAAACACAGAGTGTGAAAATTGACTTTACTTTTGCTGTTGCAAAACAGGAAGAAAGGGATGTATGGCAGTGGCACGGAGAAGAGGAAGAAGTTACACAAAACATGGAATAATACCTGGGCACTGAAGTGGAATTCAAATTAAAAAGTCCAGAGGCTACTTCTACTCTGTTAGGTTTTTTTTCCTTCCAGCTACACTAGTCACTGACTGCAGTTCTGAGTCCACTATCACTGACCTGTGCATAGAAACTTGGATGTTTCTCACTCTTCAGATGGGCAATGCTCCAGTGGAGGCATCCCAAGAGATGAACCATCTTGAACCCTACACCTTGAGAAAAGCTCTGGATCATACAATGCAATGGTATGCTGCCCCCAAACAACATGAGGCAGAACTGGAAACAAGGCAAGGACACCAGTCGGTGAAGCTAATCAAACACAACAGGTTTGGACTCAGCAAGCCAAACCAGTTCTGAAACAGAGAAACAAGGAATATTGTCAAAAGGCCAACACTGAACATTTTCTAGATAGGAAAACCAAATGTTCCCTTAGGAAATTCCAGCAGAAGATGGGTCAGACTTTTTGTGGTCATTTTTTAATCCAGATTTACCATTGGATCTTAATTCCATCCCAGGAGGGGATCAACAACTCCCCACTCTACTGAGTGGATGTACACTGTTCCTCTGTAAAAGCAGCACACTGAGGTCATGATGACAAACACATCAAAATAATGACATTTTACCTTTTGCTGCAGGTAGCCAGGATACTTCCTGCAGGCTAATAACAGTAACAGCTCAACCAATACTGAATTTTAAATTGTAGTTAGAGTAACCACATTAAATAGGAACATTTCACCTGTCTTTGTGCTGCCAGCAATTAGAGTTCATGGCCCTGCTGAGTATATACTCACTCTCTGGGCTCAGTAAGTCCTCAGCTAACATCTTTATATTATTAACAGCTGGCTCAATAAATCTGAAAAATCTAAGGGCCTCCTGCAAGCTAAGATTAAGGTCAACTGCAAGCCTTTAATGGATGTATACTTTATTAGCCTCTTCCAATAACTGATCTTTAACATTATTAATATGGACCTGCAAGGAGGGAAAAAATAAAAGCACTATTAATTCAGGAGGAGTTTTATGTGACAGGCTGACAGAAACACAAGTGCATCTTTGACCCAGTGTTCACCAACCCAGTCTGTGTCCAACCAAAGGAGCAAACCACACAGATCCTTCCCATCAATCTTCACTGACTCTGCCCAGTAACTGCTCTGTGCCTCACAAGCTCTGCTAATCACTTCACTGTGTCTGAGGCTTTCTCCTGGATGATAGCAGAGCTTAGTGGAAAAGACTATTGTTGGGGAGAGGAAAAAAACCTGAAGGCTTCAGGAGGGGAAGGCAGCAGTATGGATACAGATGTACCTGATGAATAAAGAGGTTCATTAGATCAGACTGTAAGGAAACCACAAAGTTATCAGCAAGAACAAACCAAAACAACTGCATGCATGGCAAGACCTGTGCACAGAGAAAGGGCTGAATAATTTAGGAGTGGTTAGTCAGAAGACAAATATGAGATGGCAGATAGAGGTATGCAAACCAACAGAAGACAAGAAGGTCTGCTGGATGCCTCCTAGTTACCCTTCCTTATAAAAGTGAGATCAAAAGACTATTTAAATCTGATAAAAAGAAATACAACCTGCAATTAACTTGTAAAATTCATTGCTGCAGGACATCAAGGAATAACCAGGAAGAATTAAAGACAAGACTGGATGTTTCTCCTTCAACTGCTGGAGTCAGATTTTTCAGGGGATCCAAATTCCTCTATAAGTCGGCCACTGATTATCACTGTCCAAGCAAAACTATTGTTTGATTGGGCTACAGGCATTAACACCTATTTTAGAGCTATCTGGCACTAGTCAGCATGTAGAGAGACACCAAGAGAGGCTCCTCTGGAAAACCTTCCTGTCCCCACTGCCTAAACCCAGAACTTGCCTTGCTAACCTACGCAACTCTTCTGGATGTCTGCACAGGCAGTGGATGCCTCCTGGATTCTGCTCCTGTAAATACAGACTCTACTCAGATGATACAGAATCAGAGATTTCCAGCCACTCTCTCCCCTCAGCTGCCATCCCACCTGCTGTTTGTGGGTGGGAGGCCAAAGAGGGACTCCTTGTGCCAGCAAGAAGCTTTGTATGTGCTGGAGAACACTAGTGTGGGCACCTTGTAGATGCCCTTGAGACTTCCTGGTGTGGGAGAGATGAAAAAAAGAACTAGGAGCTCTGCTCAATGTTTGTCCAAGAGGGAAACACCATCATCTGGTAGCAGTCTCACAAACCCAGTGCCAAAATGAGACCTTAAATGGAGCAGATGATGCCATGCTGTGTGACCACCTCTCCCCTCTGCCCTGGGACAGAACTGCCCTGCCAGCCATGAAGACATGGCACTAAACGCCAGTGTTACAGCCCAACTGGGGACAGATGGAGGCTGAAGAGCACTTCTGTTCTCACTGTTATCTGAGGAAATCTCAGCTCCAAGTCTCAGCACTACTCCTAGCATCAAGAGTATTTGCCAGGGTGAGGTGGGCAGCACGTTCCTGAGATGACATCAAGTTGGGCTGGCAGAGGATCTGCCAACATAGAGCTTGCTCCTGCTGGAGCTTGGGGTTTGCTGGGATTTCTAATGAGATGTGATGTGAGATGTGGCTCCTTAGTCAAGGCTATTCTTAATTACAGAGCATCAGTGGGTTATTTAGAGTTCAGATTACACTGTAAAGAGGCTGTTCACATTGTTTATCACGAGCAGCAGATTTACTGTCTGCCTGTGTCTGAACTCTATAATGTGTCTACATACCAAGATGACAGACACACAGCATATCATCACAAACACATCCAATTAATTCAGATTAAAGGTTCAGCAGAACTTGTAACACAATAGATATGGATTAGTTTGTAAGGGTTAGACAAAAGTGCCACATGATGGTTCATTACCACTCTAATTAATGAAAAAGAGATCCAGTAATATGGAGCTGCTACTGCTGAAAGCTCTGAACCAAGCTTTGCCAGCCATGAAGTTCAAAAGCCTGATTACAGAAAATGGACTTCAGCTTCCTGTTGGGAATTTGTGCATTCTGCAGCCTCAGCAGAATCTGAACTTGTGACATTTCCATCATGCTGCAGCTTGACTAGAGGTAAAATAGAAGCAGCTGTGGGCAAACTGCTAATGGACTAACCAAAACACTGGGCAGGACCACCAGGAAGTCTGGTTGCCCTGGAGAAATGTCCTGTTACTAGAAAGGGGATTCAACTGAAGGTGAAAAATTTCTGAAGCAGGAGTTTCAAACCCCAAACTTAAATCTACAAGTTGCATAAAACTTAGGCACTAAACTTCACTGCTTCCAGCATCCCAAGGGAAGTGCTCTCATACTCCTCACTTGCCTTAACCAGTCTCCCCCACACAGAAGCCCCAAAGTCTCCTACAGTCAGAGGGGAGAAAAGTTCTGCTGAAAGCCCTGTAGGCTTCAGGACATGCAGGTGAGACTGGCAGGATCTCTGCCCCACACCTTGCTATTTGTTACTTCTCATTACTCTTACAGCATGTCACCATGTGAGAGCTGCCCTCCCACACTGAGGTTTCACTGTGATGGTCATGGGCCAGAAGTTTAATTTTGTGAGGTCAGATGAACCACCTTTCAGCCCATGAAGGAGGGGATGTTGGTTTGGTCTTTACATCCAGTACACAAGCTCACAGAGCTCCAGAGGGAATGAGGGGTGGCAGGTAACTCCTGACGTGGAACACAAGACGAATCTGGGTTTAATACCTCACTATTATTCCCATTTTTTACAGAAAGAAACAAGGGTACAGAACTGCCAAGGAGGTTGACAGACACCATCATTAACCTGGCAGCACACAGCGAGGCTTGAGGAAATCATTTGTCAGGGCAGTGGCACTGGAGGCACAGAGTTTTGGCCCTCAGTAAAGTTTCTCTGATTATAAGGTTATTAATGGAAAAATAAAAAAAGGCTGCCTGAATGTGACCCTTGAGGCAACCCTCAGATTTATTGTTTCTAGCTCTTAGGCCATTCCCCTTTATGATTTGTGTTTGATCAGAGAACAGATCTGCTGGAGATATGCAACAGATTTGATTAATAGTAAACAGACTAAGTCTTCTGGAATATTATTGTTCCACTGCAACAACAATCAGAAGGGATAATTGAAGGGATGACTGAGGAAATAATTAAACAAACACATGAAATGCAATAAGCCCAAACTGTCCATGTGGTTTTAAGGAGACCTCAGCATTGAGTTTCCTGAGCTCTTGCTGAAGCCACCCTTTCTCCAGGCTGAACAAACCCAGGTCCCCCAGACTCTCCTCACAGAACAAATGCTCCAGCACTGACCATCTTGGTGCCCTTCACTGAACTCCCTCCAGTGCAGCAGTCTGCTGTGCCATGGGACACTCCATAACCCTTTCTTCAGCTACAGGACAATCTGTCACTCACTGACCACACAGACCTGTGTGTAGAACAGCTATAATGTGGTATGGAGGTGACTCCAGCTCCTAACTGCTGTGTAGATGCATCGAGAACATGCATGCTGCCTCAACCATCTAGAAGTTAATTTAAGATAAGAGGCAGATGAAATTAAAGGCTGAAGAGAAGAAGGAAGTTGAGAGAGAAGTTGGGATGTTGATATCCTGAAGTTCCACAGATGTTCTGTAAAGACCATTTGCTCCAAACCACTAGCAAAAATAAGAACTCTTCAGGGTTCTTTGGCTAGCCATCCTCAACTTCTACCTTCACTGGGAAACTCCTCCTGCAGATTCTTGCTGAAAACAGGGGTTTGACTGCTTGTGGCCTTATTCACCACTCCCACAGAAAACTTCCAGAACAAAGGAGGAGAGGAATAGTGTCCTGAAATAGCTGTGGAATAGGAATGCTGTATCCTGTGGCAGAGTAGATGCTTGGGACTGTCACAGAATCCTAGAATCACAGAATGGTCAGAGTTGGAAGGGACCTTTAGAGATCAGCTGGTCCAACCTCCCTGTGGCAAGCAGGGACATCTTCAACCAGATCATGAAGAGAGCAGCAATGCAGGAAGCAGCAGTGCTCTCAGAAGATATTCCTAGGTAGGTTTTCAGACTTATTTCAGCCTACGCGTCCGATCACAGAGGCTAAACGGGGAGAACGTGATGTATGCACATATGTGCATGGTATCTATGCATCCACCAAATACACAGGGCTCCTGTGACTGTCAGTGAGAGCAGCTCTCAGCCCCTCAGTCTTGCAGCAGACACGTCAGCTGTAGGACATACATAGGAGAATGTCTGCTGGAGAACACAAACATGAACTAACTGCTACGTTGGGATTTTGTGACTTTAGATCTGGAGAAGCCTTGGGCAGGTGGCAGCTGACACACAACTACTCTGGATTTACACAGCCATACTGCCAGCAGAGGCAGATTGCAGTAGTTTTCATTCAGAAGTGAAGCAGAAGGGAGGGTGTTTACCTGAAGCAAAGTGGAGGTGGGACACTCACCTATGACACAGAAAGGCTTCCTGGCAAAGCGCAGCCTCCCTTGCCATCCCCGGTAGCGACAGCAGCAGCCAGCAGACCAGATGCGAATAATAAACTCCAAACCAAAGACAACAATCATCACAAACTCCTAGAAAGGGCAAAGAAAAAAAAAAAAAGCCTGTTACAGACAACCAACACTGAGGCATCAGGAAGCTTAGAACCACAGTGTGCATCTAGCAACCCACCATGAGCAGCTGAAGGTCCCAAAGTTGGGATCCTGCTCCCCAGGATGGTTACACACCTGCGCACAGAACAGTCCCCAGAGCCTCCTACAGAACAGTCCAAGTCCAACATGAATAACAGTAAGTATCTGCTACAATTAGGACTAAATAAGGAACACTGAAGAACTGAATCATACACAAAAAATATCAAAGCAAAATACTCAGTGACTTTGGCTCGTGAGGACCAGGCCATGGGTGCTGGTTCAGGCAGGTAGGGCAAAACGGGTTATGTATGCACATCCACAGCTGGAAGGGTGAATGCTCTGGCAGATATACTCTCATTGCAGCAACACACAAGTGAAGTCAGAGAGACAATGCAGAAGGACTCAGGAAATCAATTTGTTCCTAAAAGTAGGTTAAGATATATGAAAGTGTAATTACAGACAATGAGGATGCCATTGTTTGTAAGACAGTAAATCTCTCCAGAGCAGGAGACTCCACCACCTCTCTGGTCAACCTGGGCCAGGGCTCTGGCACCCTCCCAGTGAAGAAGTTCTTCCTCATGTTTAGGTGGAACCTCCTGTGTTCCATTATGTGCCTCTTGCCTCATGTCCTATTGCTTGGCAGCATGCACAAGAGCCTGGCTCCATCCTCTTGACACCTGACTGTACTTTGTACAATCCAACTATGATGAGAACTTTTTTCTTCTTTTTCTTATCTAATTAGGATACAAGTGATGATTTGCTGAAATTCTCTGCACTAATATGCTTTACAAGTAGTTTTTAATGATAAGGATTTCCCTAAGTGTAACATTATAGCAGCAAAAAACTGCTTTTGTAATAGCTTCCTTGTTCATTAACATAACTGCTTATTAAAACCTAAACCAATTTGCTGCTGCAGAAATCAGGTGCCCTGGTTGTAGACTGACATTCTGGGGAATTACAGCCATTTCTGAGAGGAGAAAATGGCCAAAGTTCAGCTCTCTGCTGTTGTTCTAGGATGCTCCTTGGCATTTTGCAAGGCACAAATGAGCTGAGGTTTGAATATATAAAATCCACCCACAAGACAATGGCTCTGCTGTTATTGTAATTATATTTTTGTATGGAAATGGCATTGTTAGGTATTCCAAAGGCTGGTGGAGTAGGACAACAGTGCTGCAGACTGATGTAGGGAACTGCCTGCCTTGAGCTTACAGGAGAACTGGACCTAAAAGTGACACTGTCAGAAGCCCAGGAAATGGACTAGAACAAATCAAACTAATCCCCTGAAAGAAGCTTTAATAAGGCCACAAGTGTTTCCCTACTGAAGACAACCTCTCTGCAGGGTGGCTGCCCTGCAGATGCTCCTCTGGTGTCAACCAGCAGAGTCCCACCACACCAGCACAACAGGAGCAGCAATATCATCTGACACAGCTTGGGAAGTGTCTCCTTTTCCATAAAACCTCACAAACCAAAGTCAAGTGCCTCCAAATCAGTTGGAAAAGAGGGAGAATAAACATTTTCTCATCCTTTAATTGATGGCTGACTGATTTCAGAATGCCAGCAGCTGCTAAAATCTCTTTATGGTCACACATGGGTCTCTGGTACTGCTCAAAGAACAATGCTTTGTTACTCGTGGGCAAAGAGGATGAGATTGCTAAAGCAAGAGCATAGCACAGCAGCTTCTGTATCCCTCTCTCAAGCAGAACCAACCCTCTCCTGATAGCCAGCACTCAGCACCAGAGCTGGGCTCTAGACTTGCAACAGAAACATGAGGAGAGTTGGAGATTCCAAGAGTTACGATGTAGGAGGTGGCACATGACCAGGGTCACCTCTGTTACACTGATGAGCTTCCAGCTATATCTGCATGCTTTATAGTTTAAAATAACAGGATAATTTGAACACATTTGTATTATTCCTGATTCAGGTTAAGAAGGGCTATCTTTGATCCAAACAGCTAACAAGCCTAGCCACACCTGCATACACACACACTTATGGAAGTAACGTTTTAATTCTTTCCAACTGTACTTCAACAGTGGGAGCCATAAATCTGAAAACACAACCCAGAACAGACCCTATTAGGGCCATATAAATCACAGCCAGACTTCAGTTCAGCTCCCAGTGCAATACACAACAAGCATGAGATGAAATTTATGCACCTTTTTATCATTCATCAGCTTTCTAGTGCACGGGGCACTTTTAGTACACTTGCTTTCCCAGCGACGAGCGACATCTCCCACGCTGATTCCACGTCACCAGAGGATTATTGAGAAACCAGCTCTCTGCCTTTGCACACAGCTCCCACTCTACTGAGATCACACTAAAATCCCAGTGATAGGCCTAGCTTTAATTAGCCACATGTTGGATAGGACTTCTGCTACCCAACTGCCTTTTAGCTTTGTGTTTCTTACTTGAAATGGCACCTCTCAGCCATGCTGCTTTATTCACTCACAACAGCAAAAATCAGACAGTGCAAGCTACCAGAATTACAGAGCTGCCACTTAATTATGTTCTTCCTCATATTTATAGAGAAAATAAAAGTATTTCCCATAACAGACCCAGGAGTGCAAGACCCCAAGCACTGAAGCTGCACTAACCTTCTTCAGCGTCCATGAAGCTAGGACAGGTACCCTTCAGCCTTCCCAGATCAGTAGATCCCCTTCAAATCACCACCCTGGACCAGTGCTGAGGATCAACTGGTGCCACACAGCAGCTGTGCTTCTGGCCAGAAGGCTGGAGCCAGGCTCTTCTCCATGGTGCCAAGCAATAGGACACGAGGCAAGGGGCACAAACTGGAACTCAGGAAGTTCAACCTAACCATGAGGAAGAACTTCTTCACTGTGAGGGTGTTGGAGCCCTGGACCAGGCTGCTCAGGAGGTTGTGGAGTCTCCTTGTGGGGAGAGATGCCAAAGGCAGCTGGAGGTGATCCTGGGCAATCTGCTGTGGGTGACCCTGCTGGAGCAGGGTTGCTGGACTAGATGATCTCCAGAGGTCCCTTCCAATCTTAACCATTCTCTGATTCTGTGATATGCTGTATAGCAGAGCAGGATGGGAAAGTCATTCTTTCTTCTTTGGTGTTGGCATGTTTGGAGTTGTTAAATCCTGGACACTCTGAAAATGGTATTTCCTGTGTCCTTTTCAAAGTTATTTCTTCTTGCAGTTTCCCTGTTGGCAAAGCTCATTAGCAGAGCTTCCTCAGAAGTACATCAGTGCATGTTTGGACCACTGGGAGACCTCTGGGATGACAGACACCGAATTGTATCCAGTACATTTTCAGACAGCAGTGTTAAGAAAGTGGTTTCTGACAATTGGTAACTTTTGGCAAACTGGACTTGAAAGGCATTTTACCTAATCTGTCAAAATCCTGCTTATGCATTTAGTTTCTTATTAACTTCTATTACTATATTAACTATATTAACTTCTGTTACATCACCAAACATTTGTTACTTGGACAAGCCTTTGGTTACAAGATTTACACTCAGTTCCTTAGGTTGACCTGGTCTCCTCTTCTCAGTCCAATACCTAGCCTTTGAGCACCAGTACACCAGGTCTTGTGTTTTAAAAACCACTCAGCAAAGGGCATAGTTTGTAAGCTTTCCCCATCATCTTTTTTCAAGGCTTATGGAATTTTGGTCTGTTGGAAAAAGAAAAGAGCAAGCCCCTTCCACATCCTCTCAAAAACATCCATATATCTCAGTGTGACACTCGTTTCCTGTGATCATATCTTCACATGGCACAATCAGCCAATTCCTGCCTGGTTCAGACTGGATACCAAAGTCATTATCCTCTCCATGACATACATCCTTTCCTTAGGCACTCTGGAACATGACAAGTTTAGAATGGTCAGTACCTCTTTGGCTAATTCATCCTTGTAGCTCATGGTCCTCAGGACCTTAGTTCCAGAGTGTCTGTGTGTTTACCATCACCTCCACTTTAAGCTGTCAGGTTTTGCTCTATAGGTACAGCTGCTCTGGACCTTTACAGATTTCTTTTAGACTTCCCTGTATTTTGATACTTCTTGGCTTGACTCTGCAGTTTTTAAAGTGAATCTTGTCAAGGGATTTCTTCTGTCACTTGAGGAAAGGTCACTTTCTGACTCCAGTAAGCTACATGTTTGCATGCTCTGCCACATCTGTGCCAGGTGGCAGAGTGGACTGTGGTTCCTGTAGGTTTCTTAGACCAGGGATGCTCCTAAACAACTTTCTCATTGCTGATCTTCTGCCTTTTTCAGCACTCTTTTCCTTCTGGCATTTCATGTTTTGCAGACCTTTTCCTTACATATTATTTAGAAGCATTTGAGCTTTCCTGGTAGAACTAGAGTATATTTTAATTTTAAAAATTAAAAAGTATTATTTTACTCAGTGAGTGAGCTTTAATTCTTCTCTTTATAAAGGTTACTTCTGCTAAATGCAGAAGAATAAAAGAGAAGAAAGCACAAAAATTTACTGACAATGTAATTAAGCCCAGAAACATCAATAACAGCCTTATGCCAGTATCAAGACATCTTTACTCTCTGATGTGTCTGAAGGGCATTTTGTCATCTTCAGCACTGCTGACAGTAGATATTTCAAAGACACCTCTTCAGTCTGAAGTGTGGTGCCATGTTCCTTTGTTATGAAGTGACTTGTGCTGTTACTCCCCTCTCTCTCCACAGCTGCACTGTGCCACTGGTTGGTTTAGACCCTGGTTGGTTGCTTGGGAGTGTCAGTGCTGCCTAGGCCTGAGGAATGGCACCTTTGGGGACATCTCCCTTTATTTTAAATCCACTCTGCCCAGCTTTAAAAGGTGGTGGTGGATTTGTATGGTTGCATCTCTGTGGATGGCTTCACTCTCCTAGAGCAGAGGCCAACTGAGGCTGTTTACCTGCTGTGGGGCAGCTATGCCCTGTGGGTTTTAATCAACATTCATCCTTGTTCTACATCTCTTGTATGGGACAATGCTAGAGAAGGAAGGAATGTTAGGGAGATCTTAACTGCTAGAAGCACTTACTACACTCTCCTGGATCTGTCTAAGTGACCACAGTACCAGCTAGCCTCATCTCCTGCACACTGTCTGCTTTTATGTCTTTGGGAGATACTTCTGCCTGAAGAATGTGTTCCTAGGGCATATTTCAGAGGCCTTTACCCTGCAGAACTTTCTACTCCAGTGTTCCACAGAGAACACCACAAAGCAGACCTGACAAAACCAGTCCTGCAGAAACCCACATGAGTTTTGCAATCTCTCCATCTTGATTAAAAGTGAAAAATGATGAAAAAAGGAATGCTTAGTCACTTCAAATAAAAATGACATTTCTTTCCTACAGCCTCAATTGCACTTCTAAGCCAAAAGTTCTGCAATGCTCCAACACACAGCCAATATTTTATGCCAGGTCAAATGAAACATTTAAATCTGATCCAAGACTTTTTTTTTTTTTACTTTTTGATTTGCCAAATCTTTGTGAGTCAAGCTAAATGATTTTTATTTCTTTTTAATTTTCCTGACTTGACAGCAAACAAGCAGAAGTGAAGCAGTTATTTACAGAGCCTCAGGAGAAAATGATCTTAACATGTAGAGAGTTTGGTCATGAGAGTGAAAGACCTCCAATTCCAGATATGTTCCTTCTTGGCTATCTTCCCCCAAAAGAGCTGATTTTTGCCTTCCTAGCCTAAGTTTTCCTTGCCTTGTGTTTATTAGGTGATAAAATGCCAGCAAACATACTTGCTGGATAGCAGCAATACACCACAGATTATCTCCTTGCTGTGGGTTAGATTCTTCAGCAGTCGATTTTACTCTACTGTCTGTCTGGGATATATCACAGCTTAAACTTGAGTGCCAGAAGTTGTGTGCAGACAAGGGTAAAGCATAATTACCTAATTATCGTTGTAGGGATAAGGAGTTTTATCTGATGCTCTCTTCCTTCTAGGCTTATTATTTCTGGACAGGAGTCCTAACAAATTAATTACTGATGTAGCAACCCAAGGTTGCTGTATGTAACATGCACTTCACTTATCTGCAGGACTTTCAAAGCATCAAATTAAAACATTAAACACGTTTTCCTTGACAGATCCCCTGATAAGCAGAAGGTGTCTCAGAACACAGTAGTTCTTGTGTGGATGCCAGAAGCGCTGGCTGGGTATGGCCTGACGTGGTGGGACAGGTTTGCATTGGCTCCCAGAGCAGAGCTTAGGCATTTCTGCAGTCCAGAGCAGTCCATCAGCCTCTGCTGATGCTCAGAAGCCCTCAGCTAAAATACTGCTTCCCTAAACGATTTACCTTCAGCTACTGCACACTATTGTATTCTTCTCTGAGAGGATGCAGTGACCAGAGATGTTTCTGCTCCCTTGTAACGTAAAGCTGAGGGAGATTCAGACATTTCCATTTACCTTCTCAGGTCCTCTAGCCTTTCTGAGGAGCAGGGAAAGGTTTGCTCACCTCCTCTACACTTCCCTCTCTTTAACCTCTCTGTGTAACTGTGAATAGCTGCAATATGCCAGAAGCCACAGGTGCCAGCACAGCAGCTGAGGTATGAAGCTGAAGGAACATCCCATTAGCTTTTTAGCCAATTAACATGGCTGCAGGGAGGGCCACCTGGAATAAATCTGTGAAGCAAACAGTTGACAGAAGCCCAGCAGGCAGCTCTATGGATTGCTGTGTTTGCATGGCACTTCATCAGAAAATAAACATCTATCTTCCACCTCGAGCAGGAAGCCAAGCAGTGCTAAACCAGCTCTCTGGTAGTTAACACAACTGCCTCTACCAAAGGACACATTTGTAAGGGCTGTGGGAATCGCTGCAAGCAAGGGGTTGCAAAACTCCACTGACTGCAGTTCTGTGCTGCCACAGCCAAAACAACTGCTTCTGAGCTGATGGAGAGATGCATTTTTCTCTTGGTTCGTGGCTGCAAAAGCTGCTTTGATAACATCACCAATATCAGCTAATGATTCAGTGTGCAGACAAGGAGCAAGTCATGCACCAGCAAACTGGAAGAAACTAGTCAGCTTTAGGCTGCCTCTGGAACTTCATCCTTTGCTGTGTTTGTATTTTTCTCCATTAGAGACTCACAGCAGGAGCTGTAAACTTCGTCATCACGAGGTTTATTCCTGCCAAGGGTTTGCTGGACACACTAGGGTTTGCCTACCAGACATTCATCAAGGTTGGAAAACACCTCTAAGATCATCAAGTCCAATCATCAACCCAACACCCCTATGCCACTAAACCGTGTCACCACGTGACATGTGCCATGTCTAGATAGTTTTTGAAGCCCTCCAGGGATGGTGACTCCACCACTGCCCTGGGCAGCCTGGGCCAATGCTTAACCACTCTTTCAGGGAAGATATTGTTCCTCATGTCCAACCTGAACCTCCCCTGGCACAACTTGAGGCCATTGCCTCTTGTCCTACTGCTAATCACCTGGGAGAAGAGACTAACCTCCACCTCACCCAATTTCCTTTCAGGGAGCTGTGGAGAGTGAGAAGGTCTTCTCTGAGCCTCCCCTTCTCCAGACTAACCAACCCCAGTTCCCTCAGCTGCTCCTCACAACACTTGTGCTCTAGACCCTTCAGCAGCTTCATTGCCCTTCTCTGGCCACACTCCAGCATCTCATCATCATCATCATCACTCTTGGAGTGAGGAGCCCAAATCTGAACTCCGGATTGGAAGCATGTCCTCACCAGCACCTACAGCACAGAAATGTTGGAACAGGCTAATATTAATGTTTCAAGGACTAAGCCTTCATCCTCTTTTCCTCCTTAAGGCCATTCCTGTGTTCAGAGGATGCCATGGGATGCACTATCAGAAGTGCTAAGATGGACAAATCCACTCCTGAAGCTGCAGCAGCAGAAAGTGCTGCAGTTTCCCAGCACAGCCCCTGAGCTGCTCTGCTCCACTGATGGACACCTCCAGAAGCACTGGTGTATCAGCTGGCAGAGCTCCCCACACCTCCACCCAGCACTGGGAGCAGAGCCAGGGCCTCACAGAGCTCCTCCACGTTCAGGCTCCCAGGAAAGCCATGGCAAAGCACAGGGATGCGTTTATGAAGCAGCTGAGGAACCAGTGGTGGTAAAAGTACCAACACAATCAGTGACTCTGTGGCTCATGGGAAATGCATATTTTATGTCAGAACAAATGGCATTTCTGAGTACAGAGGGAAACAGATCTCTTGTCACAACAGCACTTGCTATTAGAAATAGTGTTTTGCTACTAGAAACAGTGTTTTCAGACTGATCAAATGCTTTCTATAGCAGAAAATCTTATCCATCAGCCTAGTAATTGCAATTACACAACTAGCTGCAGAACACTCCAACAAACCTCCACCTTCACAGTGCTGTTCAGATATGTGCACAATGGGCCCAGGGTGGGTGCAGGCTTAAACCTGATCACTTCTAGCTGCTTTAACACCACCTGATCTTTTCTCCAGAAAAAGAAAAAACAATAATAATAATAACAGCAACATCCCTGAACCCCAGACTGGTGGAGGATGGAAGGGACTTCTGGAGACCATCTGGTCCTACCCCTATGCTCCAGCAGGGCCACCCAGAGCAGGCTGCCCATGAAGGAGACTCCACAACCTCTCTGGGCAGCCTGGGTCAGGGCTCCAACACCTTCACACCAAACAAGTTTCTCCTCCTGTTCAGATGAAACCTCCTGGGTTCCAGTTTGTGCCCCGTGTCCCTTGGCCTAGCCCTGGGCACCACTGAGCAGAGTCTGGCCCCAGCCAGCTCTCCTCTGGGGCTGCTCTTCCCCAGCTAAGCAGCCTCAGGGCTCTTAGCCTTTCCTGCTCCAGAGATGCTCCAGTCCCCTCAGCATCTAAAATCCCACTTTCAGCACAGCTCTCCCTACTCAGCCCTGCTAAGGACCCATCAGATGAAACAGAACTCCCCAGGTCTGCACCTAGCCAAGCTCTGGATGTTCAGTTCAGGTCCCTTGATGCAGTGGCACACTGCTCTAGAGACACAGCACACTCCATAATTGTGCTTATCAGCCTGCTCATGCCACAATTAATTAGAGGCTTTTGGATCTATCCAGTGATGACAATTAAAATATTGGCATTTGACAAGTTACTTCACCCCAGGCACTACCCAAGGAGCCCCAGTCTGCTGCATCCATGGCACTGAAATATCCATGGTAACTCTGGGGGTAGAGTAACATGGTAACGATCACTGCTGCCTATCCTCAGGCCATCACTTCCAGAACTAAATGGCCCATCAAGAAGCAGGTGAATAAAGAGGCATCCATACAATATGTGAAAAATGGGAAGCACTTGTAGAGATTAAAATCATTTATATCTACCTCAGAAGGGGATGAGGAGAGATAAAACTCAATACAAAAGCATGTACTAGGAAGAAATAATGCAACTACCACATCCTACTGCAGCAACTGCCATTAAAATGTCAGTGTCTACTGACAGCCAGCAGAAATTGGTATCCAAGATACCAAAATTATTTCCAATTTTCAGTCTAAGTGCCTCTTACTACACACTGACTTCCTAAATGGCAGCAGAAGTACCCAACGTCTTTCATGCTCAGTCACTGCCAAACTGCAGCAGCAGAGCTCTCAAACACAGCAATTCTCACCCAAAGGAGGAGATGCCACAGCACTTGGTCAACACCTTCACACAACCTGACCTGTTTTTAAAGGGAAAAGATGATGGAACTCTCCATCTAATGATTTCTTCATCACTCTGATGACAAGTCTGGCTCCTGAAAGCATTCAGGAATTATACTCTTCTCTGCAGGGTGAGGGAGAAGATTTGACTGTATATATATATAAAGGATCTGTAAAACTGTCTTGTATTTAGAAGTTTCACTTACCAAAATGAAGAGACAACCAGAAGCAAGTTTTGTGTGTTCAGGAATAGTAGAAAACACGGACAAAATCAAGCAACCAAACACAAGGAGAAAACTGAAAAAGAAAGAATATTAATAATTGTTAATACTTTTCAGAACCCTGAGCCAGTATCTACATTGATCCTACCTCACCAACAGTAACAGAAGACAATCACAGAATGGGTTGGGTTGGAAGGGACCTTTAAGGGCCATCCAGCCCAACCCTCCCTGCACTGAGCAGAGAAATCCACCAAGCTTCTGAGCAGCACTGGCAGAATTCATGGCAACAAACCCAAGAAACAGGAGTTTTTATTTTATATTGTTTTGAGAAATGACCCAGTACAAACAGCCACTGCTTTTAGCATCACAATCCTAGACCTTGCTATACTGGATACTCTCAGAGGCTTTAAAAGAAAGATCACCAATAGGAGAGTTCTCTCCCCAGCCTGAAAAGTCATTTCTCCCATACGTGACCACAAATACCTGCTCTATAAGCTTATCAGAGAGCTAAGACAGATATTGCACCTAACTGCCCACCTGAAACAACTTCCACCTGAGCAAAGGACTTCATGTACAAACCACCAGCAGCTGGGAGGTACTTGAGTTATGGCATCACTGCCCCAGAGAACACACTCTGTTCTGGAAACAAAATATCATACAAGCCACTGAAGAAGTTCAGAGGGAGAATTAAGAAAGTCTTACACAACTCATGCAGCTACCATTGTGAGAACACGATGCAAGTTTGAGCTTTCAGGAAAGAAAATTATGATCACCTAGAAGGAAAAAGGTTTGGCACCAGAAGAAGTTGCCCAAGGGGGCTACGAAATCTTTGCCTCTGGAGATTTCAGGACTTGACTGATAAAAAAAGACATTGGAAGCATTTTTTCTGTAGCCTATCACTTAACTGGGTAGAAAAGTTCTCCTCTGAAAGCCAAACCTGGCAGGGCCTTGCGGAGCAGCTCTGCTGAGAAGCGTACTGCGGAGGGCAAAGGGCACCTCTGGCAGGTACCATTGGCAAGTCTATCTTCCAGACTAAAGAAGGAGAAAGAGCAGCACACGTGCTTAAAGGTTTCCAAGGAGGCTCATTCAAGTGACAAAAATCCACCTTGTGAGCAATTTTGCCCCTACTCTTTTTTAAAGACCCAGAAAATCTGCCAGAACACTGCTGGCAGTGGCAGCGGCAGCTGCTGCAGCCTCAGGTACAGCTCTCCTGTGAAACACCCCACTGACACAGGCACCAGGGTGGCTTATCCTCACCAAGACCTGCATGGGGGGAGGCAAAATAAAATTAGGAGGTGACTAAGAATTTACAGTAAAAGGATGTCATTCCCTTCTGCTGAACATCTTCAGTCCTGAATCAGTTAAAATGATATTTTCTTTCTTCCTTTGTGTTTAGGTTTTAAAGATTGCTCTGTTTAGTTGTATTCCAGTAATGCCAAACTAAATTGGAGGCCCAATTGTAGTGGGTCCTGTCCAACCACACAATGCAAGTTGTCATTTGGAAGACATCTCTTACAGCACAATTACAGAACACAGACACAGGAGGGAAGAAGGAAGCTTCTTGTTCCCATAGCCCAGCTGGAGACCAGGGCACAGAAAAGGTAAGGGACTTGCCTAAGGCTGCCCAGAAAGTCTCTACATGTGGAACAAGGCTGAACCTTTTAACCCCAGCCCAGTCCTCCCGTCACAAAGCCACCCTCCATCCATCCACCCACCCACCGCTTTGCCACAGGTCCTCAGGACTCTGATTTAGGAGATCACTGGGGGCAAAGCGTTCCTTACAGTAGATGGGAAAAGTGAGTCAGAAGATGGAATTAGGACAGTTAAGCAGCACATTAATCACAATAAAGGGAATTATTCAGGAAAGGCAGGTGCAGTTCAGATCAGCACCTGGCAGACACAGTCCTGCAGATTCCCCCTGAAAAGCAGAAACACTCCCCAGAGCAATGCACGAGAACAGCCTTGGAAAGAGATTTCTCCAAACCTCTATAACCTTTTGTTCTCAGTTTTTCCAGCAACTCCACAAGGAATGGAGCATTGTTATTAATTGTTATCATTATTAAAGAACAAAAGAAAAGTGTTTGCACTTCTCCACATCCAAATCTTGCCCCTCTACCCCTTGTCCCCCCAACCCTGAACGCTTTTTCGCTGCCATTCAGCACATTATGGCCAAAATTAGACTGTCAGCACTTTGGGGGAGGGGAGAAAGCCACTCCTGGTAGCCTTGCAAAACTGAAATCATTTCTGCTGCTGTAAAACACGACACTAGCAACAAAAGTGAAAGGATTCAGTGTTCTGGGATATTGTCTGTAGTTTCTTTACCACTGAGGTACTTTCCTTCAAACAAACCAACAGCCAGAATTCACTTTCTGTGTTTGAACTCAGGCCATGCACTGGCAGCATCTCTCTTCCCCCAGCTAGAGCTGAAGGTATGAAGGATGCAGCAATGCCCTCCACTGCCTGCACCTCACACAAGGACCTCCCCAGCTAAAAGCCTTCCCTAAGGTTCAAACGCTGCAGTGGCCAGAAGGACCTGAGGAGTTGTTCTGTCCTCTCATCAGCTGTTTCTCCAGTGGCAGCAAAGTGCAGAGGATTGTATTAAGCCCTGGGTAGTCATTTTATAACCCTCAGCAGAGGAGAAAGTACTTCCAAATGGCATCATTTGCACTGTGTGCTGTGATGCTGTGCAGCAGGATGCTGCTCTAGGTGGAGAGTGGGACAAAGGGACACCCAGAACAGCTCTATTTGGCCTCCAGTGGCCCAGTCTGGGTCACAGGTTTGCTCAGGCTGAAAACCCAGATGGTCTTTCCTCCTGTCTTCAGTACCAGGCAGTAAAACACATGCCTTAGGCACCAGCTTCCCAGCAAATCATTCAAGCACTGCCATGGTCTTGCACTTCACCAAAAGCAGCAAATTCTACTTGTTTTCAGGAGCAACCAGTTGTGATGCAGACCCTTTCATCCCCCTGAAGGCTTCCCCTAATTGGAGAAAAGCCAGTTTATGGAAGAGGATATAACTCAGCAGCTTTGATATTTCCTCAACCTGCCTCTCATAAACTTTTCTTACTGGTTAATTAGGAACTACCAATTCTCCATTTATTTAATTCTCCTCAGAATTTTCCTGCAGTTTCTGATTTAAGAGTAGTTCACATGGCAGAGGATGTTCAGCTTCAAGCAACTGTTAAAACATTACTCAGGGAGTATCATAAGCATAAAACACACACAGAGGGAAGGTCTTTAAAAGCTATTTTGCTACATTATTTACTGCTGGAATTAAAATAATAAAGTCAAACATCTGCAAACAGTTTTATGACCTCTTCTGTAAAGAATAAAAACCTATCACTGTTGAAGTGAGATAATTAAGTGATTAGACCACCAGAGTTAGGCTGCAGAATCACTTGAAATCTGATTTAATCCCCATAAATGCAAGGACATGCAGGGTTGTGACCAAAGCTGTTTGCAATCCCTTGGCAGTGCCTTTACCCTGGGTTTTGCACTGAAGGTAGAAAATGTTTGAAAGCTTTTGCTAACCTTAAATAACACCAGAAAGCATCTCTCACTTCTCCCACTGCTACAAAGTCAGAACTGATGCAGTTGTTTGCAAACCCAGAGAAAGCTGTTTGTGTTCCCCAGGTCTATGAAGAAGCCATTAGAGCCTCTCCATAACCAATTCCTTCCTGCAGCCAGGAGCACTTCCCACATTTCCTTATCAGTGACCAGGATCTTACTCAACTATCACCTTTACAAGATTTTTGAATTCTTGCATGCATAAATCTGCCTGAAGCATTAGATACATAAATGTACTGGATATGCAGCACCAAGAGATCCACCACAGGGTTAGGTAAGTGGATACAACCCCCTGTAAAAACCCCATGAAGGAAAGGGATGGTCATTCATGGTACTGGGATCCTTCCAGTGGGACTAGGAGTCTTGGTGAACAGTTGGCACAAAAAGCACAGAGAGAGATATGTGATAAGCAAGTTGCCCCACACAAGGTCCCTGCCTTGGCCAGGTGCTGTCAGCACTCTCATCCCTCTTGGTGTGTGAGAAAGGGAGACTGAGAATCAGAACCATTCAGGTTGGAAAAGACCTCTAGGATCATCGAGTCTAACCATGAACCTAATGCTGCCAAGTCACCACTAAAGCATATCCCTGAGCACCACATCTACGTGGTTTCTGAACCCCACACCAGGGGTGGTGACCCCACCACTGCCCTGGGCAGCCTGGGCCAATGTCTAACCACTCTTCCAGGGAAGAAATTCTTCCTAGCATCCAACACAAATCTCCTCTAGCACAACTTGAGGTCATTTCCTCTCATCCTGCTGCTTGTTACCTAGGAAAAAATTTCCTTGCTCTGAGGGTGCAGAGCCCTGGCCCAGGCTGCCCAGAGAGGTTGGGGAGTCTCCTTCTGTGGAGAGACTCTAACCCCACCTGGATGTGACCCTGGGCAACCTGCTCTGGGTGACCCTGCTTCAGCAGGAGGGGTTGGGACTGGGTGATCCCCAGAGGTCCCTCCCAAGCCCCACCTTGCTGGGATGCTGGGATTTATGCAGGTCCTGTGGTATCTCCCTTCCAAAGCCACCTTCTCAACACTTCCATACAACAGCTCCTGCAGTGCTGACCTGGTGGAGCAGAATCCAGCCCAACAGTTTTGATAGCGCAAGCCTTGTGGATTAAATTTTCCATCATTTATAGTTTCACTGTGACTTGTTTATGCAGGAAAATGAGATATGACAAAGGTTATGACAATTTGTTAGAAGTGTTTGACAAAAGCCTGATGGAGAGTAAGTGCTCTCCCCTCCAAAAAGCTCATAAATTTCTCCTGGAGGCTTTCTTCAACATGACTTGCACTGCAACCTTTGCTTCAAGTGGAAGAGGGTGAAGGGCTTGATCCTGAGCTGCCTTCTGCCCAGAAATAACACAGCTCTGGCTGGGGAGAGGTGGAGTAGGAAGACCTCATTGTCCTAAAATGTGGACACAGACTGGAGAGGAAACTTTAAAAACAATTTTTTGAGGGGAAAAAATTTTAGCAGCAAACTCAGCTTTGTATTTTTTAGCTTTTTAAAAACATGGCCATTTGAACTGCACTTCATGGCTGAATTTTTTTAAACCTTTGACCTGAATTCCATGTCTGAATTATTTCAACAGCTGAAGCTGCAGCTGAAGGATCTAGTTGAGAAAGGTGAGATCTGTCAGGCTCTGATGAATCAATTTTTTCCAGACAATATCTTGTTTTTCATTTCCTTACAGGATGTTTATTCATTTGAAAAATTAGAACAGTTCATCAAGTACAAATGAGTTTAAAAGGCTGCAGTGTCAGAAAGTAGTCACCCTAATTTCTGTCATATTTCTAAGGATGCATTTCTTTTAGCAGTGTCTAAGTGATTGCATTTGGCTTCTATTGACAAAGCAATGAAAAGGCTTTAACAGGAGATGCAATCAAACCCCAGCAAGGGAAACAGCTCAAATACCTGTGGATATCATAGGATGGGCACAGAACCCCATGGACAGAGGAGATAAACACAGGAGACCCAGGAAATTCTCATCATCATCATCTGAACCCTTCAAGATAGGATTCATCTTCTGCAATCTCACATGCTTCTGCTGTCAGTCCTGCTCTGTGAGTGCTGCTGCTGCTGCCTAACAACAAGAAAGGGCACTTCAGATTCCAGGAAGCACAGAACTTATTTAGATTAAGGGAGACAAGACTAATGGTGTGGTATAAAACTGAGCACCCTGGAGCTAAAGTGCAGTGATTGATTCTTAGAAGTAAGTTGAATACTAACAATGCATTATGTCAGAAAAGTATTCTGTGTTCTATTTATATCCTTGTTTACTATTGGGAGAAAACTCTAGGAAATTAAGAGGATTTTCTTTGCCCTGGTGATATTTATGTCAGCTCATAATCCCCAGCACCAGCCCTACTCCCACTGAAGCCAAGTGTAACCTTTCAGTGCAGACCCAAATCCAGGTACTAGTTAATAGGAGTCAATCAGGTTAGAGAAAGAAGACCTAGATCTAGGTACATGGAAGAGATTTTCAAAAACATTTATTCTTGATGCCATTCTGCCATTATTCTGCCAAGGTTAATGAATGTTTGTGGCAAACTGCCACAAACATTCTGGTGAGAGTTGGTCCTTCCTAGGCTAGGAGTGATGTCAGCTGTGGAGGAGACCCAGACAGAGCCCTCACACTGCTGGGAATGGTTCTCAGCTGAGATCCACCAGCTGACTGCTCCCCCTTGTTCCTAGAGAGGTGTTTTTCCCCTTCCAGCAGGGATGTATGTCTGCCTGTCTCCTGACTGCACAGGAAACTTCACAAGCCAAAGAGTGGATCCAGGCTGAGCCAAAAATCTTGTATATATCCATCTGCAAAAAACCCCAAGTTCTGCTGGCTGAACCTTTTCCTGCTCATAGATTTTTGTGACCTGTTATGAACACTTCTTTATGTAGGTTTACAGACTAAATGTTGAGCAGGACTAGGCATCTTGATCTAACTGAAAAATTATCTTAACAGTATCCATCCAGCCCTGTGAGAGCACACAGATGAGAGAGTAACCCAGTCAACCAATCTATCAAAGCCAGAGACCCTTTTCAACTTAGCAAGATCACTTAGCCAAACCTTCCCATAAAGCTGCATGAAATCAATAGTTCTGCAGGATGCCCAGAGTATCACCAAGCTCAGACAATCAGAGGCAAATAAATAACCAAGGAGGTGTCTGTTCAAGTCACCTGGCTTGCTAACTTGGGCACTTTCTTTCCTTTTATTTTGCTTGTCATTTTCCCTGCAAGCCAGGCAAGAACAAAGCTAAAATGCAGTTTTTACTGTAATGACAGACATGGTTTACTCTGTACATAACTCATACTCCTTGTGCTTTGCCAGAGAGCTCTAGATTATATTACCAGAAATGCAAAGAATCCCTCCCAACCTGGGCCACTGAAGTAAAAAACAGGATGCATGTTAATGATACCTTGATTATATACATTATGAGCTCTTTCCCAGCACTGAAATATTTTCCTTTCCACATAGGAAGGAGCACACAATTGCAATGGGCAGATGATGGCCAAAACACCTTCTGAATCCCTGACAGCTGGACCTGCAGGAAGACAGCTCCTGACTCCAGACTGATCCACTTCATCTCCAGGAAGTAACAAGTAGTAAAATGCAGGCATCTAAGACAGCTTTCTCAGTGCTGTTTTAGACATGTCCCTTGCATGCATCTCATGTCCTGTCCCTAGCTGTTGTCACAGCTCTTTGCTTCAGAGGAAAAGGATGAGAGGAACCCAAAGTATTTGGTTGATTTTTCTTCATGGTCAAGAAGACAAAACTCTGAACCCTCCCACTCAGTTGCTGCCAAGTGAAACTGAGGTTCACTTCTAGTCATCTTGCTGAGGACATGCCAGTATTATCAAAGCTTCTGCTCAAAAATTCAGCGTTGACATTGCAGGAAAATAAGAAATGAGAATGTCTATAAAGACAGAAAACACTTAGAGACTGAAGGTAAAGTGAGACTTCTGCTTTGTTCCTGCATTTCCACTTCTGCTCTCTTCTTACAGCCTGCTGCCTGCTGCCCCAGGCCTTTGCCTAGTTGAGTGTGGATCAGATACAGCTAAAAGTTTCTTGAAATTCTGAAAGATCTAACTATTTAAAAACACAAAGTGCACTTGGTGATGGAATCCCATCCAAGGCTGCTCTGCCATGGAACCAACACAGTCAAGGGCTCTGCCACTCACTGTCCAGATGATCAGAGTGGAGCAGACCAGAGCCTCTGCAGCCCTTCACAGGCACCAAGGGAAGATGGTGGTGGCCAGCCAGCTCCTCACCAGCCACAGCTCAGGTGCTTCCCAAGCCTCAGGCTGGACAGAGGGTGCTGCTATCAGGTTGCCTAATCACAGTTCTGGAGTCCATGTGTATTTTTAGGATGCAGAGACAAACCAGGAATGGTTTACAAAAGCATCAGCTCTATAATGATGTCTCTTAATTTGTTTGCCTAAACCTACTCAACAATTGGCTGATGTGGCACCAAGAGGCAATTAATCCATCCCTATCCACCTGCTCTGTTTGCATCTTGACTTCATAAACCCTTACTGGAGCTGGGTAGACAGTATTTCTCTTTGTTCTTTCTCCAGGAACTGGGGAAGATACAGACAGCAGTGAGCTCTGATCTCACTGCAATGCAATCACCCCTGAGCCCAGCCCCTGGCAGGCTGGCAGCACCAGTGACTGCTGCTGTCTGCTCTGTGACTCACAGTGGGGTCATGTCTCTGCAGCAGTCTCTCTCTGCCTGCCTCAGCAGCCTCATACCAGAGTCACTGACTGGGGAGAGCTCACCTAGGCCAATGCTTCAGCTGTGTGTGCACTACCTCACCTTTACCCTTGGCACCACAGGGACAGTAACAGACTGTATTTAAGGAAAGGGACACTGCTGTTTTAAAATACATTTGCCATCTGCCTGGTGAGGAGCTGCTTGAGACAACACAGCTTTATTTTAAAACTGCCATTTTTGATTACTGCTCCAGTTACCAGGTGAGCCTCAACTTAGATGTCAGGGGAAAAAAATAAGGGCTAAAAGTGCAATGGCATTGCAAAATATCCAAGGTGGGGGGAAGTCTAGTATACTGAAAAACGTGCCCACAAGTTGTAACATCATATTGTAGTGTGAGACCTGCAACACACATGTAGAAGAAGTCAGCTCATTAGCCTGGAAAACTCAAACTGCTGCTACCAGCTACAGTGATTGCTGATCTCCCTGGAGTCAGCCCTGCCTTGCCTTGCACATGGGAAGAGAGAAGCTGGACTGTAGGTAATTAGTGCCCAACCACAAACAGCTTGCTTTTAAAACATTCTTCTGTGCATGCTGAATGTATGTGAGAGATTTAAACAACATCATAAATGTAAACTGTACTTGGGAAAACTGCACAGCTGCTCCAGTCCATAAAGATAAAAGAAATGTTTCCATAACATTTAATTTCCAGCTGACATTTATATAACAAAACCATGGTAAAGCTATGTTTAGCTGGAGTTGTTTGCATAGTTTGCATCAGTCCCACCACAGGCTCTCTCCCTCATTTATATAGTTACCACATTTTGGTAACCACATTTCTATAGCAGAGGAACAGCTACCACAAAAGGAAAACTGAAAACCAAATTATTTGTAGCAGTGGGATAAACAAACCATCAATTCTGGTCTTGTAACTCATCAACAACTGGATGTGTTCACTTCTGACTGAAGCACTTGCCCTGTTTGCAGTAACACAAAGTTACCAAGTACCGACAGCACCAAGTCCTTGAACCATTAACTGTGAAAACACCTAATCAGTGTGAGTTTAGTTTGTCAGACACAAACAGGCTCTCTCTCTCTCAAGTCTCTTTCCCCTTAAAAGTGGCAGAAGAAATGAGCAACCTTTTAGGCTCACACAACTTCATCCTGCTGAGAAATGTGCTTTGTCTCCAGTCCCCTTGGTTGAGTAAGGAAAGAGGCTTAGCAGCAGCAGGTGCCACTGCAATGCACCCAGACCACGGGAAGCTTTCCTGGATGCATGACACTTGCTAAGAGATGCAGGAACACAAGTTGCAAGGTGACATCCCATCCTTGCTGGAACCAAGGAGAGTTTTGCTGTTGACACAAAGAAGGTTAAGAATTCCTTTCAGGCAATCAGCCCACAGCAGGGCCCTTAATGCATAAAGCAAAGGCATGAAGAGCCTTCACTGCACTTCACGTCGTGGAGACACAGGGAGACTGTGGCACACATCAGCCTGCCAAGGTCAGCTGGAACCCAGCTGGCTGGAGCTGTGACAAAGAGCAGCCAAAGCAGCAGAGAGGTTAACTCAGGCTAGCTGGCCCAGACAGGCTGAGGACTTCAGCCTCGTGCTCCAGCACTGGCACAGATACACTGCTAGTGTTACCCAGGCTGACTGCAGCAGAACTAGCTCACAAGAGCCCACAAAAATCTCCTGCTGACTTCATCACGGACTTTTCAGGCATAAGAATACAATTTGCAATCCAATATCCCAAACATATTTCTCCAGGGATCTGTTACAGCAGTGAGTTTACCTTCACAGAATCACAGAATCATTCAGCTTGGAAAACGCCTCTAAGATCATCAAGCCCAACTGCCCACCCAACACCCCCATGCCACTAAACCATGTCCCTAAGCAACACATCTACATGGGTTTGGAACCCCTCCAGGGATGGTGACTCCACCACTGCCCTGATGCCTAAACACTCTTGCAGGAGAGAAATTGTTTCTAATATCCAACCTGAACAGCCCCTGGGACATGGGAACTCAGGAGATGATGCGCATCACAATAAGCCAAGCTCAGGGTTTATACAGACTATCAGTTAGGTTACATGACATCAGTGGACCACCAAAATACAGAGGCCATTCCTCACTGCTGCTGGTCCTTGCAAGTCCACAAATAGAAATCCCAAAGAAATCAATGATTGTATCTCCCACACCTCGACACTCAGTCAGTACACACCCAAGGAAGATGCCAAGGACAAGGCTCCAGCGAGCACTGCCACATCTCCCATCCCTGCTACAGTGCTTGGAATGACATTGCAAGAAGCAGTAAATACAGCACAGCACTAACCAGCTTTGCTTGTGAAGGGAAAACTACATTCTCAGTGCAGCTCCCAGCATCTTCTGAGAAGCCACTAGTGTCTGAAAGCAGTGGTTTTGTACATGAGGGCCAATGATGCAAGAGAAGTCAAAGCAAAGAGTACGTGGAAATGGTGCAGAATCAAGTCTGAAACCAAGATCCAGCTTCCTGTTGTGATAGCTGCAAAAATGCTAGGACTGTAAGGAACATTTTCAAAGGGTGTTTAGCTGCAAAAGATGGAAGGAGGTACTTAGGGAGATTTCTCCCCAAGATCTTCTAATTTTGCACCTTCTGTGGTCTTCCTTCAAAATCTAACCCAAGTGATGTGAAAATAGTTTAATTCTTTTTGCCCTAAAACACATTTGGATGACCTAAGATGTGGTATGATGAAAGACAAGATGGTCTACAGTTCAGTAAGTGCTCACTTCTATTACACATTATTTACTGTGTGATATAAGTAGGGAAGTACAACTGATAGTGGTTAAAACCAGCAGGTTGCAACCATTAAGACTGATTGAAATGAACTGTACAGCTTATAATAGCTTCCCATTGCTAAACAATGCATTTTACAATATTAAATCAAAGGAAAGGAAACAGACTTCAGGCAGCAGTCTTCTGGAGACAAGCAGTGGTTCCTTGCCTGTGTCTGGAAAGAGTCCCACACACAGGCAGCACGGTCTTGGATGGAGTATCACAGACCTGGAGATGACATTAAGAGCCAATTGCAATCCCAAAGTATTTCAGGACATCAAATCCATGTTTTCTCCAGGCTTCTGTTCAAGTTATTTACAGTGTGGGTGAGGGACTATCAGCTTAACTGGAGTGTCACCCTGAGAGGAGCTCCCAGTACCAGTAAGGAGACACTGGATGCTGCTGAGCTGGAGGTGGAGCACAGACAATAGCACTATGCTTACAGAGTCCCTCTGTGGGCTGTGAAAAAAGAACTTCATTTTTCACTTTACAAACCTTGACAGCTCAAAGCCCAGAAAGTCTTTAGGCCATTTTCTTGTTAAGACAGCTCTCAAAACACACTGAAACTAAAGGTAGCATATTGTGTAGGGTCATACTGCTGACTGAATATAAGGGCTATTGGCACAAAATGTAAGAGGGGTCACTTAAAAACACATCAGAAGTAATTCAGTAAATCATTCCTAAGCTTCTTACATAAAACTGCATTACAGCAACAAACCCCAAACAACAGTGGTTATCTTCAAGTAGTGCAAGTGGTAATAAAATGACTACACGCTGCACAAGCAAAGAGTATTTCTGAGAATCAATCAGAGATGAAGGCATGATTTTGGTCTTCAAAAATCCAGCAAGATGAGAGCAGAGGGCTCACAGAGGGAAGAGTGTAAGGATACTCAGCATGAATGCAGAGAGATTCTGCAGTGAAGAACTTCCTGGGAGCATGGATGAGTGCTGAACATAGCTCTGCTTTAGGACATGTTAACTGCCTGTTCCTGCCAGGAGGGTCAAAGGAGGAAATGTAAAGATTAGATGACAGTAGGACACTTGCCAAAGGTCCACAGCAAAGAGATCACCCCACAAGAAATAAACTATCAAGTGTAACTGCATCTGAGCAATAAAAGAAACAGAGTCAAATCAATGTCCTCTTCTAGCCTGTTCTCTGCTGCATGAGCATATTTAGTCCTTACACTCTGGTCCAGGAAAATAAAGCTAAGAGAAGTTGTGTGCTCCTGAGTGAACCTCCTAGATGTGCAAAGGTCTCAGCTGTTTGGGTTCTGTTTCTATGTGCTGTTGACACATCTTATGGATATATAGTGCTGAAAGTCCCACAGGCTCAGTTACAGCTTTGGCTGAACTTTGGAATAAAAGCAAAGTAGCTTTAAATGACTTGAAAGTTATAAAAAGAAGAAAAGAACAAACCACATAGAAGGAAAGATGAGATAGATTGTGGAACAATAGCCTGTTAAAAACCCTAGTCTAATTTTTATAGCTACTCAAGCACTCAAAACATAGCCAAATTTCCATGATGCTACTGACTTAATGCCTTTGAACACTCATGCCAACAGACGTGCCCTATCTGAACAAAGAAAACAAAAGAGGACCTTTTCCATGAGTTACACACAAATCCCAAGTTAACAGGATCCAGATAGGAAGGTAACAACAACTGACAAGATGAATAACCCCCAGGAGCACACAGAGTGCATGGGCAGCAGGTTTCCATCAGCTGGAATCCTCAGGCTTGCCCTTCGCTTTGTGTCGTTGAATTAAACAGATGTCAGACAATTTTACTGCTCTAGTGGAGCCAGGCATCCAAGCTCTCCTGTGAGCTAAGCCTTTCTGAAAAGGTGCTGTGCTGTACTAGAGCACATCCCATGCTCCAGAAGTGCTTCAGATGCAGGTCCATGGAACAGTCACTGGTCAGATGTGCTCACTGCCACCCATCCAGGTGACAGCAGCAGCCTTTTCAAACAGAGGTTCAGGGGTGGTGTGAGAGACAGTGTCTGGGAAAGTACATCTAGAGAACCTAAAGAATGTGATGAGATGGGAGTTCAACTGCTGGAACACATTTCTCTGCTTGCCTTTGGAAAAAGAAGAGGAGGAACAAATGTGTTATCTGCCATTTACTAACCCTGAGAAGCAATTCCCAGTGAACTTCTGTGGTCCCAGGCAGTAGAGCAAACACATAAGCAGTACTGCAGACAGCTTAACAACCACAACTTCCCTCCTTCCAACCACTCACTTCAGACATGATGCAGCAGAAGATACTCCTTGGGGTAGGATTTCTCTTTATCTATTCAGATTTCAATGCAGGGTTCTGTTGTGCATGACAGATCCATCATTCATAAACAAACCATCAAGCTCTTGAATCACACAACTGAGATCAGAATGCATGATCCAGACAGCATTAGATGGCAATAAAAGCCCAGTGGCAGCTTGGTAACTGTAAATGTGCCCCAGTTTGTTAGGCATGCAAGAGATGACTTTGTTCTTGTGCTGAAGGACCCTTAGCTGATAGACTTCCTCAGGGTTAGGTGGAACTTCCTGGGTTCCAGTTTGTGCCTGTTACCTCATGCCCTATTGCTTGGCACCATGGGGAAAAGCCTGGCTCCATCCTCTTGCCACCCTCCCTCAAGATTTACAGGGTCTAGATTTAACACCAGCTTGGCACATGTTGCCTAGGTGCCTTCATTACAGAAAGGAACTGCACCACATCACCCAGCTCAGATCTTCTCTAGAACTTCACTGTTTGCTATTTGTTCTTCCTCTATCTTAATCCTTTGTTCATTTTCACAAATACATAAACACAGAAAACAAAGCCTTGTCAAAGCACAGAACTTCAAAATCACCATCCTCAATATATCACATTTGGATAATGACAGAGAAGTTTCCAGATTGCTTGATAGTTACAGAATTATTCCTTCATCTGTCCTAAAACTGCTCCTGCTGTACCTGACTAAAGAGCTTTCACTTCTCCTTTAGCACCAGCCAGTGTTACCATTGCAGTGCTGCTTCATGTAAATATTATGAGATCAGATTTTATGAACCTCTCCATTTTGCAGGCAATTTAACAGGTGCTTCCTCTGAGACACAAAGGCAAAAAAGAAACAGATCCAAAGACAAAAACCATGAGTGCAATACCACTGCTGAGGCCAGGAGGGCAAAAGAGTGAGGGGAGAGCCAGAGGAGGAAGGAAGGTCTCCATCCATCCTGCA
The DNA here is from genome assembly GCA_013399015.1 of Galbula dea. Classification (NCBI taxonomy): domain Eukaryota; kingdom Metazoa; phylum Chordata; class Aves; order Piciformes; family Galbulidae; genus Galbula; species Galbula dea. The sequence goes on from VWZX01010541.1 coordinate 685,846, forward strand.
GCACCTTCTCCTCAGGCAATGTAGACTTCTAAGCATGACTAGATTTGCCTTGGTATTGTCAAAGTGAAGAGCCAGAGGAAAATCACCTGCTTCTCAGTGTGTGGAAGGATGAGATGGGATGTATCCCACCAAGGAGTATCCCAGGGTGCAGTTTCATACAAGTCTAGCTACTGGGAAGTGATTTCAGAAGTGTGGACTTTAAGCTCCCAAACAATCTTTCCATTCAGATACTGCAAGGGAATAATTGAACCAGCTACTTATCAAATACACCAGGAAAAACTCCTTCCTGAAGCTTCCTGGGGCAGAACAATGGATGAGATGACACTGCGTCCCTCCTGACTATATTATCTGTGATACAGAAGAGCACAAGTGTTGTGAGGAGCAGCTGAGGGATCTGGGGTTGGTTAGTCTGGAGAAGAGGAGGCTCAGGGGAGATGATCTCACTCTCTCCAGCTCCCTCCCTGAAAGGAGGTTAGACCAAGCTGGGGGTTGGTCTCTCCTACCAGGTCACTAGTGACAGAACAAGAGGAAATGGCCTCAAGTTGTGCTAGGGGAGGTTCAGGTTGGACATGAGGAAAAGTGTCTTCACTGAAAGAGTGGTTAGGCATTGGCCCAGGCTGGCCAGGGCAGTGGGGGGAGTCACCAACCCTGGAGGACTTCAAAAAACAGCCAGATGTGGCACTTTGTGACATGAAGGTGTTGGGTGGACAGCTGGGTTTGATGATCTTAGGTCTTCTCCAACCTAAATGATTCTATGACTCGTCAGAATTTTGCTTTTCTTTCTCTCTTGCTGCTCTCCTTTGCATGTTCTCTAAACAGAATGCAAGTACTGAGTTCAACTGAAACTCTTCAAAATACCCAACATTGAAGAACACCCCAAATTAGACAGATTGAGTTCTTATGATACCACACTGCATAAAAAAAATGTTTGAAAGAAGATAAGCAAATCAGGAGGAGACAAGCTCAAGCATCTCCAAATGCAAATATAACAAATGCAAAAGCAAGAGGTGAATCAGAACAGATTCCCTGGAAACTTCCATAAACTCATCTCTCTTAGCAGAAGTGTATGATAAGCTCAGCAGGATTTTAGCCAGAGATTTCTGACACATTACCACAGAGTCAGAGGAGATGTTAGGAAGAAATTCTTTACCCAGAGGGTGGTGAGAGACTGGAACAGGTTGCCCAGGGAAGCTGTGGATGTTCCATCCCTGGCAGCGTTCAAGGCCAGGCTGGATGTGGCCCTGGGCAACCTGGTCTAGTGGATGGCATCCCTGCCTATGGCAGGGGGTTGGATCTGTAAGGTCCCTTCCAAACCAAACCAAACCATTCTTATTCTGTGATTTCAGCTGCATCACCACAGTTGGCTGTGAGCACTGGAATGAAATGCTCTGTGGACTGAACTCAGAATGAACGTATCTCCAAGAACAGCCCGGCTAAGTCTGGCAGTGGATGACCCCTGCCTGGTGAGGCAGGGACAGCAGGGTCCCCTGCACCCTGATGTGGGGCAGAAGGTGCATTGCCCCTAGACTTGCACAGACTGGACTGTGACTGCTGAACCTGCCTTGGCTACTGTTTTAAACCTGAGAGCAAAGCCAGCTGCTAGCATGGATCCATCCTAAGAGACACGATAGAAAACAGGAGCCTGTTCCATGGGGCTCCAGGAGCCTAACAGCTGGGTGTTACAATGTGAGAGGTTCTCAGAGCTTCCAGCATGTGGAGGAGGATGAGGAGAAGGGAAATCAGCTTCTGTAACAGGGAGAGAAAGTCTTCAGAAAAAAGCAGTCTTCTGGGATGCAACTCCCTGAACTGCTATTAGCAGGACTAAGTGGTTCACAGGAACTCTTCAGCCCCAAGCCACCGTTCTGGAGGTATTAATTGTTTTGCCTGACCTCCTAGCAATCTGTAATTACAGTGCTGGAAATTGCATTAACCTTCCACTAACATGATCTTCCTCAAATCATTCAAAAGGTTCTATAAACTTCAGCTGCTTATAGTGTATTTCTTTTCTATAATTTCTCCTATAAATCAAGAATGGGAGATGCATTCTGCCCAAGCCAAGTGAAGACGCTGAAGCTATACTTATGCTGAAATGTAAGTTTTTACCAAATTGTAATTTATAAAATTAAGTATAACTTCAAACACAGGAAACACCAACAAATAAAAAAAAAGTAATCTCCATGTTTGAATAGTCCAAAAATCTTTAAGGAAAATATATGAAGCTTAACATTTCTTGTAAAAAACAAGATTCTGATCCCTTCCTTTTGTCTGATTTCACTAAAGACTGAAGGACACAACAGATTCTGGTAGCTGCAATGCATGAGCAAACAAGGAAACCTCCCTGACCCAAAGGGACAGACCAAACTGGACCTTGGGTTCAGGCAAATGTAACCAGAAAGCTCTACAGAAAAACAAACCAACCTGAAGAGATGAGCTTAGAAAGCAAGGGATGAGAGTAAGATGGCCCTGGCACAAGTGCTGGGAGTGTGCCCTGCACAAAATACCTAAAATTAATTTACTAACAGCTCCTGCAAACAGAGCTCTAATCCTGCCTGCTTCAGAGACAGAGAATGTGAGCACAGACTGTGGGACAGTTTGTACTGAGTCCTGCTGGAGGTGTGACACCAGCACATCCCCACACCACATCCACCAAGCTCACAGGGGATGGGGAAGGGGCTTCACTGCTGTCATCACTAAACCTCAGAGGGAGATCATGAAATACTCATTAAACTTTGGGAAGCAAAGGTAAGTACAGTGCCAGAGTTTAGTGCTGCAAAAGAAAAGGAAGGGGCAATTAGCCATCACTCATAAAACTCCTGACAAGCTTTGTGCAACATTTCCTCCTGAATAGTCTCCTTCTCTTTGTGGGCTCTCTTTTGAGATGATAAATTAGTGGCAAAGCATCCCCATGGCAGCCAGGAAATGAAGGTTTGCTCTTTTTGCCACTTCTTTCAAAAATGAGATCACAATCAATATGTACAGATGCATCTAGAAGTTATTGCCTTTAGTACTGCTCTAATACTATTGCTACTACTTTTAGGCTAATTGAGCTTTGTTTTCACTCTCAAAGTTGACACCTCTGATTTTCTGCCTGTGGAAAGGGGAAATGAGTGCAGTGCTGATAGTGGTTAATACATCTCCCAGTGCTGGTCCACACTCCCCATGTTTCCTGTGATACCAGTCCTGGGGTTGTGCCATTTTTCAGCCTGAAAGAAAATTAATGTGCTGCCTGGTAGATCTCCCCACATAAGCCACAACTGTCACCTCCTCTCAGCTCCATCACTGAAAGCAAAGCAACTCTGGCAGAAGATCACCAACTGCATTTCAGCAAAATACATTCTTTGTGCTTCCATCTTCCATGGTTCTGGCCAAGAAAAGGGTTTTGTGATCCCCTTTTCCCTGCTCTCATTTCATTTTGGTACTCTGTATTTCCTTGTTCCTCTAGTAACATACGACTATATTTTCTGACTGTTTTGCCTAGCTTCACTCTGAATCACATCTTTCTTTACTTTTATGTTTGGTGTGCCCTAAATACTGTTAGTTTCCTGCAATAATCACTGTATGTACCAATTATACATACACATAAGCTACAAATCTTACATATTCCTTCTTTGTAGTTACAGTGATTTGCCTTTAGGTATTAGGCAGAAGCTTTTAGTAATCTATTTGTATTCTCTTACAACTTTAGGTAAAGTCTCCTGCTTCTGCTTTCCTGTGTCCCAGATACCCTACTTGTAGCATGGCTCCAGAATCCAAGGCTAAAGATGCAAAAAGCAAAGGAAGAGCTGCAGATGTGCTGAGAACACAGCACCAGGCTTCTAATTTATACTGAAGGAATGGATTACTTATTTCCATTTGTAAAATAAACCTTAGTGACAGGAAAGATTAGAGTTCCTTTATCTCTGTACTAGCCATGACTCTGTTTTTAAAGTCATTTTTGAAGTCCTCAACATCTTGCCTGTATTCAGTGGTGATAAGGAAACCCTTTCCCTACACTCTTGACATCTGCTTTATTCTACAATAGCCCAAATCTGTATCATATCCACAAGCACTCCACATTCCCAGACAATGTTTCTAACATCAACAGGTCTCATTGCTTGGATTCCCTCTCTAATGGCAGGGAAGATACCTTTGCCTCTGCTGGGTGAAGCTATCTGCTTACCAATGAATCTCACTGTGTGGTTCAAGCAAGATCCAAATTTCCTTAATCTTCATGTATGGAAAAACCCTTCATTACCCAAGGCTTCTGTCATGGCAACAGCATTTTCTGGTCAAAAGACAGGGACAACCTGAGTTCTGCCTTCAGTGGAGCACCAAGGTAACCTCATGGCTTTCTGCTTAGCATACACAATTTGGCTTTTGGGTTTGGATTAGTCTATTTTTGTTACTGAGCAAAAAGCTCCTATCAGTGTCCAAAGTGATGAAGAGACTCTGAGAATGGCAATGCTGTGGTGGAATAATGGTACAAAAGCAGATGAACTAGAGCCAGTTTTCCATCAGCTTTACAACCACTGTAAAAGTCCCAAGTCCAACACTGAGAACTGTTATAATTCTTTAAATAGCTTAAGCCAAAAACTTTTAAGAATAGATATCCAAAAATAGCATTGTAGTAAATTCTGCACAGAGAAGGGATTAAGCAAATTTTCTCTTCACTCCTAACTACAGAAGAACATGTGTTAGGATTGCCCTCTCACTTTTGAAAAGGAAGGCAATGAGCTGATACAAAAATCTTAAACCACAAAAAGTCCAAATTTGCTGCCACCAGCTATGATTACTGGAGATAATTTTGGTGTCCCTTAACCTATTCTGACAGTGTGGCAACAGGAAAACATTAAGGTAAAAAAAGTGATATTTTCCCAGGGGTTTTCAATCAAGAAACAATGTTTTAGAAAAAAAAATATTTGCCTGACTCATGAATCCAGCCCAAAGCTATCAGGAGCCCAAAGTCTTAAAAAATAAGAGAAAAAAATCCACATTGGTTCACATAAATAGATTTAATTGCATTTCTGGACTTTTAGTGTCTGCTACAGTTATTAGGGAGGGCAAGAGTAAAATACCTACCGATTTTGGTATGGCACATTCATGTCATACACTTAGAGCTTCAGTAGAAAGACAGCCAGGAAAGCCAAGCCAGATGCAGCTAGGAGAGCACATCCCAGTGCACTCTGTTATTCAGAATTACAGGGACCTTCGTGGGGGCTTTTCAGGCAAAGTGATTTCATGTGTTCTGAATTCATTCCTTCCTTTCCCTCAACGTGCTTGTGTACACAAAGCCATAGAGAAGATGCCTCTTCCCATTTACCAAAAATAAAATTCTGCAATCAATTAACTCATCTTTCATCTTGTCATCACTTTCACAATGGAGCTGAATAGGTCTCTGCAGTGCCTCCCTTCCCCGTCCCCCGGGATCTGCCAGCACCAGCGTGGTTAGCAAAGTTAACCTAAATTAACTAAACATACCAAATAAAAATGCCTCAGTAAAAATGTCTTAATCCCTGAGGTGCAGTCCCTCATTCACAAACAAAGCTGTCTTAATTCCTCACTACTTTAGCTCTCAAAAGGAGCATCTAAACAAGGCTTTTGTGCACTTAAACTAATTCACTCTCACTTAACACCCTCCTGTGACAAAGCAGCCAGCAAAATCCCTAGCATAAACACTTCCAGAAACAAAAACATCTTTATTGCCGGTAAGAGTTTACTTCACTTTGGGACCAGGCTGTTCTCAGAGCAGAACTCTTCTGCCAGGGGAAGTCTCATCTCCATTCAGAAGGGTTGATGGCAAATGCTGTTCAAAAACCAAACCTTCCCAGTACCAGAGAAGATTCTTCAGGATAGTTATGGCTATTCATGAGAACTAAAATTGTGCAGGTAGATTATTTCCTTGCAGCATATTAAAAAAGAACCCAAAACATTTCTAAACTAAATCTTTCGCATAGGAAGTTTATCTGGGCTTGCAGCTTATTTTATTTTATATACATACTTTCAAATTTGCTCATTATTAAACGTTATTTTGTGTTCTAGTGCTTGTCACAGTGCTAGGCACTGCCTCTGCTCAACACTTCTGGGTAATGATTCACACATTTCTCTTTCTCATAAGTAGGTACTGGCAGCTTCCAGCAGTTCTCTAGTCTATCATTAGCTTTCCAGTACAACTAAGCTATGCTGGTTATAGATCCTGGCATTTCAGGTGCAATTACAGCCCTTTGCTCAGCATTTATGCTTCTCTCCACCCTGTTTCCAGAGCCATCACTGTACCACACCAGCCAGGGCACAGCCTTTTCGCCGATTTTTTAATCACAAACCTTTTCACTCAGTTACACAGATAGCCAGAAGCAGAACTGGAAAGAGAAGAGAAAGTAAACCTAATAGTAGTGATTGCAGAGCCCTAGAGCAGAGGGAAGAGAACCAGGGACAGAGAAGGCAGAGCTGGAGGCAAACGGGATGCAGGAGGTGGAAGGATGCTCTCTCCAGCTGATGCCTGGCTACAGGGCAACTGCTCCCAAGGCATCTTTTGGGAAGTTTAGCTCCCCTGTTCTGGCAGTAGCAGATTTTCTGAGCATCTCTGTTTATGTTGCCCCCCACAGCCTCTCCCAGTGCCCAAGCAGCTGTCCCCTGGCACACTCTGCGCTGGCTGTAGCGGCAAAAACACAGGCTGTGTCAGGGTCCCTCTCCTGCAGTTGCCACATGTTCGCTCTGATCTCTTTCCCTTTATTATTCCCTAGCTACCAGCTCTCAACAGCTTGCAGTATCCGTTCCCTCTCTTCTCATTTACGAGCACAAACAGTCACAGCAGGAGTTCAACCAGCTCCTGACATGTGTTGTCTGCTCCCCAAAACGAACTGCTTGTCCCAGGTACAACTCCAGTTTGCTGTCAGAAAGCATGTGCCACAGCTTCAACTCTTTCCTTTCCTCCTCCACTTTCTGCAGACCATTCCTTTAAGATGAATTTGCACCTCAACAGCTGCCCCACAGGCTCCCAAGCGAGATCATGTTCAGCTTGCACAGAAATAAGTCATTGCAAACTGAGTCAAGGGAGTGTGGCCTGAAAGCAGGAGAGGGAATTTATTAAAGGAGAGCAACATTGTGCAAGTTCCTCCCACGTACTGCAAGTGATGTCTGAACTGCAATCAAATATACACACAGAGCATGAAGCATGGTAATGAAAAGGGTAAGTTTGCCTGGAGCAGGCTATGTATGAGAGTTAGCAACTCCTGTGTAACTACAGCTTCCTGACCTCTTTCTGGCTTTAAAAATATCTATTATATATTAAAAAAAACCACCACAATCCTTTCTTATAATCTCTGTTTTACAATATATAGGTGTTTATTCCCCTCACTGTCATACCCTGTGGCCAGAAGCTGACTTACACATGGTGCAAGTACCCACTTTGCTCTGCTTACTGCCTACCATTAGATGGGGGTTTAATGCAGGAGCCATTTTTCATAGTCAGAAGCCAGGAGATTTTTATCTGCTTCTTAGACATGTTGGACCAAATGATGATGAACTCAAGAGAGCCAACTGTACAACCTGAAGATTTCCAACTGCCTTTTTTTATATACAATAAAAATATTCGGGTCTGAAAGTTGAAGCAGAATACAGCCAGACCCCAGCCTAGCCTGCAGGAGATGGCAGGAGTTGCCTGGCACACTTATGGCAATGCCACCATTCACAGAATATAGAAAATTCTGCTTGGATAAATATCCCACGGTCAATACCCCACCTTAGCCAAACTCCACAGCTCTTGAGAGTGTGAGAACATTCCTAGCTCATTTTGGCACTCTATTGGACCACTGAGCAGGAGCACAGGATTCCAGGGCATAAGTCAAAGGAGAGGAAATTGCATCTCCTAAAAAAAACCCCCAAAACATAGTCTAAAAGTCAGTTTCAAATCTGGATGAAATTTTGGGTAGAATTCATTTCAGTCCAAGTTCTACTGCAGTGTCCCCAAAGATCCCTAACCATTAGCTATCTAAGGCAAAGCCAAAGCCTTATTTAAGTGCCAAAGGGAGCTGATTTTAATGTGGAATATGTGACACTGCAAGCACAAGTCTCCATCACAGTTGCACACTGCATGCACATATCTTTTTTGCTTGGTAGCCACAGGACAGCTCCTGAAGTCTCAGAGACTTTTCCTGCTGGACTCAAAGACAAAACACTTCAAAGATTGCCTAGTATCTGTCGGGGAAGAAGCTGGTTTGATGAGCAAAATGCTTGTTGGAGATCAAGGCTCTTTGAGGGTTTGTACTGCAAGTCTAGGGCCAAGTTCATGGCTGGTGTAACTCCTATTGATTCCCACCCTGGATGGACTTACATCAGGGATAAATCTGCCCTCTGGCAGCTTGCAGCTGGATGAATGAATAGTACTGCAAGAGGATAAAGAGACATCGTATTATATTCTCTCTCTTTGGGTTTGGGTTAGTTTCCTCTTATGTTTATACATTTAGGAACCTCTGGAGAAAAAAAAAACCCTGCTTAACTCTCTGAAGAGTTAAAGGGTAGATTCATTAAGTTTCTCATATTATGCTCAATCCCAGTGCAAGCAGCATTAATTAGCAGACATATAATTGTTAAAGTTGACGTCCTGTCGGAAATCCGAGGCTGCATAAGGAAGGTAATGGTCTGTATTCTTCAGGTTCATTTAAATGTAATAAGCTAACATTGCTACTCCTATTAAGACCTTTGAAAATGTAATTAAATGCTCAAATGACTACTAACGTGATTAAACAAAGAATAGGGAAGGTTATTAACTAAGCTTATTAAAGACATTTCACATTCTGTCCTGCTTGGTAATAAATCATATCGATTTTTTTTAAAGCATATCAGTGGGCAAGCAGCTCTGCCATTAGCCTGTTCAGCAGATTACTGCTGAAATGTTATTCCCTCTTTCAAAAGAATAGTTTCTGTGAGGGTTTTTTTTGTGCATATCAAGTCTATCTTTTTGCTAATGCAGAGGAGGGAGCTGGCTTAAAACCGCCTCAAATCCAATTAAACTATGCATGTGCTTATACCTTGTGTTTGGCCTGGTGTGCACAGAAGGACACAGGCTCTGGGGAATACATTTTTGTTCAAACACATGGCACTACTAAAGTGCTTATTTAATTAAGGAGTTCTTCAATAACTTGCCTTTCCCCCCCCCCATGAAGATCCATCTATACTGTCATCAAATTACCTTCCAAGCTACCTTCTCCATTACCCTTATATGGACAAAAATCACTTCATGTCTGTTCATTGTTGCTGTTTAAATATTCAATACGATATAATTATTTATATGATAGTGTTTGCACTCTCATGCCTGCATATACATGGTAACAATATGGATAAATGCACACAGTACATGTATGCATGCCACCTATATTATACCCATCTTCATTTGTGTATATATGTGCTCTATGAATTAGCACACAGAACGTGTATGATATGTACATATAAATATTTACTGATGATGCCTTATATTGCATCAATTTTCAGAGTGTTGCCCTCTAAGATCCAAATTTCTGCAGCTCCTTATCTAAGTTTGTACTTGCTTTTATCAAGATATGCTCACCACTGAATAAAGTGCTGCATATTTTCAGCTTTGTGAATTACCATCAAAAATGGTAGAAATCTAAGTCCCCCCTTTGAGGATCCAGAGCAAGCCAGAAGGTCCTGTTAATGCAATAGTATTTATCCCTAGCAGATAGCTTAAAATCTTTGATCCTTTGTCAAATTTTATGTAATAGATACATTTTCACTTCCAAATACATAAATATTTATTAGAGACATCTGGGGTTGCTGGCAACATGAGCAATAAATTTCCATCATCTCATAGGCCTAAACAGCTTTTGAAGAGACTAGCAAGAATCTGGGATTTAAGTACAATAACATTCCTAGAACTGTTTCACTTCATCAGAACTTTCCTGTATCATTAACTCCTCCTATCAACAGTCCAAGCTTTGTAACTCTAGCGATTGAACAAACAGATCCAGCAATCCATAGAAACTGGATTCCAGGCCAGGCTGTATGTAGCCCTAGGCAACCTGCTCTAGTGGGTGGCATCCCTGCCCATGGCAGGGGGTTGGAACTAGATGAGTTTTAAGGTCCCTTCAAGCCAAACCATTCTATGATTCTACAGTTCTCTTCTAGCATTTCTGAAGAGAGATTTAGCAGTTTGGACTAAGCTAAGATAGACTTAACTTAGATAAACCTAACTTAGATACAGTGGAGCTTCTGCAGTGCTAGTCTCCACCTTCAGAGTGGCAACACTGAAGCCATGCTCTGCCTCACTTTCTCTGCAAATTTCATGGTAACACCAGAGTCAAGGCTTTGCATTGCCCATGTCTGTGCACTTGCACAGACAGACCACCCAGAGTCATCCCACCACAGCCTGGGGGGGGGCACAGACAAGCCCTTAGTGACACTAAACAGCTGCCAGGAACAAGAAACTGAAATATCATGAAACAGAACATAAAGTTAACAAGGTGTTTCACCTCTGCAGTCCATCCACAGAAAAAATGCTTAGTTTGACAAAAAAGTTTGATCTAAAAGAAATCATTAAAAAAATGATGCTGCACTTCAGAGGAAGTGGCAATAGCAACCAATGCAAAACCTGTCAGATAAGGCTGGTAGCTACAAGTGTTTTACAAGTACAGGGAACAGACATTTGGGGTCCAGGCTATTTCTTACAGTAATTTAGCTTTGGTGGACTTTATGCAAAGCATACCAATTTTTGTCCATTATTTGCTCTGTGTTCTTATGCTGTATTAAAACTGTGCAAAGGTATATTAGCTTTATAATAAATTAAATATCGTGAGACTCATAAGATCATGGGCTTTGGCCGATAATGTTTCTTTTTCCTACAGAAAAATTGTTGTTCCATCCACCCTTGCCATTCAGAATTCATTCTGTTGAGGGGTTGTAAGCCTAGAGGGTATCAACCTGTACTTATCTCACTTTAATCTTGGCAGCTCACAGCTGAATGAGTAGAGGATATCTGGAAGAACAATCATTAACACACCTGAGATGATGTTTTTCTTCCAGCTACCATGAGGGGTGTGTAGGTGTCTTGATTAATAAGAATAATAAGACTGTCTGCAGTGGCATCCTTCGTGCCCAAATTGAACCAATTTGTGAAAGGCTGTCTCCTAGGAAGCTTGCCTGTATCTCTCTATCAGGTTTGGAATAAAATAAGACAAGAGTCTAAAAGATAATCCTGTGAGTTCTGGGAGAGCCCTTAGCTAGGCTGGAGATGAATGACATCCTCCTACCTGTCTGTACTGCTCAGCTATCCAGAGGGTAAATCTGATACTGCATCTTATAGCTCCAGACATAATGGACAATGCCATTAACTGTGCCAGTCCCACACAGCCTCACTTAGGAGCTCCACCTTGACCTAATCACACCAGAGATGTTCCTGATGATGATGTCCTAAATCTACCATGAGCAGTACTAGCAATTACTCCTACAAGGGCAACTTTCCATTCCTCTACTAAACACTAATGAAGGAAACAATTAAGATTCAGATTATCAGTGGACTAAAGATACCTCTATAACTGGAGGGAAAAAGTAATCTAAGAATGACTTATCATAAAAAGTAGTGTAATAAATAGAAATTATAGATAGAAAATATAAATAGAAAGAGATAAACATTTGGAGGCCTGCTGAGTTTTGGCATGGCTCTGATCTGAGGCAGCTGGTAAGGCTCAGGTAGAAACTGTATAAATCAGACTGAGCTAATGAGTAATGTGTACAAAGGAGGTGTACAAACCCCTCTCTGAGGTTGGTAGCTGTCATTTAGAAGAAAGCATTGCCAGATTTCCCCCAATGTTTTCCTACTTCCCTAATAGCCTTGGGCATATTCATTTTCTTCTGATTCCATGCCTTCATCTATCAAGATGGAATAACAGCTCACATAGTGAGAACAAAGTTATACACCCTCTGAAGCCCTTGGCTGGGAGTTCAGCACTGCTAGTCATAATATATACACAAAGTGAGACCTTCCCAAATTACTCAGTTCATAAATCTTAATTTTATTTTGTCAGCTCCAGGCAGGCTCCCCTTTCCCTCTCCTAAGGCATCAGATCCACACTCTGTGACCACAGCTCGTCTCCACTGCCTCTACGGGAAACATCTCCTGCTCAATTCTAGCCCAGACTGGAAAGCCCTGCTTCCCAGTGCCCTGGGAGGGCTTGGGGAGTCTATCCTGAAAACTCAGCAACTCTTTACTGCCATCAGGACATGAAATAAGTGAATTAAAGCCACCATGGGTATGTGCTAACATCACTCCTCCTGGTCTCTGTCCCAGAGACATGCAGTCTCCTTTAGATGCTGCTTCCTTTTCTCCAGTTTTCTAGCATCTCTCTTTTCTCTTTGCTCTTAGACTGGAGTTTTTACCCCAAAGGGACAAAATTTTATATCCAAGAGTTAGAAAGTTTTCTGGTATGTAGCAGCAATGATCCTTGGGGCGCCTGACCAATAATTTCTCATTTCCAATCAGGTTAGCTCTGAACACGAGTCCTCTCTGATTGGTGTCAAGGATATTTCTGGATCATTTTTCCTGTTATTACAAACTGGAAAAAGTTGATAAGCACAAAAATTCACAAACTTCAATGGTTTCACGCTCATGGTAACCAGTAAGTTTTAATAGTTAGAAATTTCTATGAGGAAAAAGGTTTAGCTCAGTGTTTACATGTGATCTACTACTCCAGCCCTCCACTTATGACCAGCAACAACATCTGCCTGCACCAGCAGATCATGAAATCCATTCTGAAATACCAGAAAGCTCCAGAAAAGTGACAACAAGGGAAAAACTGCATCTTCATCACAACATTTCTCATCGAGACAGATCTCCAGACTCCTTTATCAACAGGATTATTCCTTCTGTGTATTCCTATGCCTCTGTTGGCCTCATCAGTTTTTTCCCTTTTCCAGTATCTGCATGGGAAAGGGAACTGGACTCTCTCACAATGAACATACCTCATCAAGAGAAATTTATCTAAGTTCTAGATGACAAATTCTGCCCTCTTATATCATCAACTCCCACTAACTTTATTAGTAAGGGTTCAAAGATAATGAGAAGTGATGGCTTTTGGTGATAGGATCCAGGCTGACTTCAGACGTGTGGGTCACGTGCACAGCACTGGCAGCTACCAGGAAACATTTCTCACTGGTAAAAGGAACAAAATGTGATATGGAAGTTACCAAGTGATAATACACACAGAATTCTTAAAGGCTACTTTACTATCATTTTTCAGTCTGGAAATCCACTTTAGGCCATTTCCTCCCCTCATCAGCAATTCAAAAGTCTAAAACTGAGCATAATGTTCACTTTCCTTTGGTGTACTAGTGGATACAAACAGATTGTCTTTGGTAAGGAAAAAGCAATTTGATTTCATGTGTCTGAAGCACCGCTGAACAGAAAAAAACCCACTTATCAGAAGGAACTACAACAGGGACACAGGAGAGGCACAGTGTTACTGAGATGAATACTAAAAGAACTGTAAAATGCTAGCTTAAAATCTACCTGAAGATGCATTTCCAGTTACTCATGCTTTGATTTCAGGGGCAAGTAAATATTCAGTAGATATTTAATTTATTATAAAACTTCGCTACAACCATGGAATTCTCCTCCCATGCTACACTTCCAAAGCAGAAGCCCAGAACCATCCAATGGCAACTGTGCTCTTGTCCTTAGAAGTTGATTAATCATCACAAAAGGTATTTCTGACAAACAGCACATTTACAGCCAGGCATAGTACTTACTCCATTTCTACTCCATGGTTTAGTGGTCAGCATGGTAGTGTCAGGGTAATGGTTGGCCTCAGTGATCTCAGAGGTCTTTTCCAACCATAAGGGCTCTACGTGGAAAGCTGCTCATGATCAGACATGACAGTGGAAAACATTCTTGGAGAATACTGAAAGCTGTAAGCCAACAGATGCATGGAATGAATTTATAAATGTTTCCCAAGATCCCATCTAAGACCAGAACTTGGCCTCCCTGGGTCATGGGCTTCCACATTCCCAGGATGCCTAGGCATGAGAAGGCCATGACTCTGACAGCTCTGTCACCACCATCTGTCCCCACTCTCCAAGAACATTTTGGACTTATAAAATAAGGGATTTGCACTGGGATACTGCATGGCCATCTATGAAGGACAAAATTAACTTACTAATATCAAGCCCCATAAATCAGAGATGACTAACTACCCCCATCTGCCTTCAGAAGACAAAGCAGTTCACAGCACACAGAAGTAATCCCCAGCTGCCAGGACGTCAAACGAGAGGAGAAAAGGGCTTGAAATACATCTCTCAGATCAAACAGCTAATAGATGATCTGATATCTTTGCTTTTTCAAGTGGCTCTAGATTTATTGAAGCAGATTCTCATCTGAAGTAAATCAACATCCTTCATTAAATCAATTAGCAGTGTTTTCCTGCCTCTCATTAAAGAGTGATTGGGCTGCTGGAATGCCTGTGGTCAGGAAGCTCTGGGGAAGTCTCATGAGGACACACATGGTTGTCAGGAGACTTCCTGCTCCCAGTGACCTCCCCAGCAACAGGCAGAAGCCACTGCTCCTGAAAGAGCACTTTTCCTTATAAAAGGTGCTTGTATTTAGTGCCTGTGGGAGGGAGATAGATTCCAAGAGTTACTGTGCAGTCCTTCGGGATGGGGAGGAGGTGAAATTAAGGATTAATTGCCAAATTCGTTTCTAGGCTTTGGAGGTTTTACCCTGGCTAACAAAACAAGCCAGCCAAGTAGCAAAGATCAAATAAAGGCTTTTAAATTTGGCCTAGCAGCCATGACCATTGCCACCAGTACTGCTTGGACCCATAAAAGCTGAATAAAGCCTTGTAGAGCTGTACACAAGACTGAGATGATCCATGTGGATAGCTTCTCCAGATGCTGAAAACCAGGGTTTGCTTCAACACTGCAGAGCAAGGACTAATTACACTAAGTGGGAGAAAGGCTGCCTGTTAACAGGGAACATTCCATAATGCTGCTAACTGGTAACATACATTGAAGAGTCAGAATATGACATTACACAAAGCAGTCTCAAAAGTAAATTGACAAATACCATACTTTCACTGAGCCCTAATCAGAAGTTAATGGCATTTCCATTACTTCAAGCCTGTTCTCTTTGAGCCAAGTACTGGTTTGAATGGGAATTAGGAACACACAGTGTCAGCTGTCAAATAATTATCATGTCTTACATGTCAGAGCCATAAAGGGTGTTTTTAGCACCAGCTGATGAACTATTTTGGTCAATTCAGACTTATTAAAGCCTTGTTTTACCTTAAAATAAAACAACAGAAAAATAAGAAATTGAGTTAACTAAAATTAAAAATACTTTCCCATTAGAGGAGGTTCCCCCCTCCTTGGAAGACCACAGTTTACAGCTTGCAACTGAAGGGAAAATTCCTAACTGCACCCAATGAACAGAGCTATAAGCATGTGTGTGCTCAGCAAGGAAATCTGCTGTACTGGGCAACCACAGAAAGCAAGGGCAGCACTCCTGAAACAAGGCATGATTACAGCTTGCTGCTAAGAGACAGGCACTACCAAAATAAATACAAGGGGGGGGAGGGAGAGAAGTAGAAGTGGATGTAACATTTACTCTCAGGTACCAGTTTCTGTCTGGTGAGAAAATCCAGAGCATCTTGCAGATTAGAGTGGTTGTCATAGGACTGTAAGAGTGCCAGGAAAACCGCTGTCACTATGGACATGGGGGGAAAAAAGGTGCCTAAAATTAATTCATTATCTGACTAGAGCTAAACTACCTGTTTCATACACATGTTCAGAGCTGTTTGCTGCTAGCACTCCACGGCCATGGGTCAGGCAGTGCAGTCTGGAAGGGGAGAGCCTGAAACAGGAGGAGGTACAGAGTTCCCAGCAGATCCAGCAGTGGACACATCTGGAGGAAGCCACACACTAGGAATCCCTTCAGAGGCTGCTGCTTCTCTCCCAGAGAAGTTGGCTAGCATGGGTTAACTGCTACCAAAGTGCTCCCACAGCCTTGGCAGGGAAAATCCACTCTGTCCTTGTTCCCAGTGGGAGAAAAAGCAGAATACTAGGAGTTATGGGAATAAATGTTCTTGATATTTAAATTGGTACAATACAGCCTCAAACAAATTCTTCCCCCCTCAGGTCATCCCTAGGATGCAAAGTCTATCACTCACACTCTCAGTCATGCCCTGCAGAGAAGCTTTTGCTTCCTGACAACTGCCACAGTTCCCTTGATTCTTGCCTTGTCTGAGTAAAGTCTCAGATAGGTTCTGCTTCAAATGCTTGATGGCTAAGCAGTAACACCAAGGTTAAATTCATAACAATCTGGATGCAGAAATGTGGTTTATTTCAAATGTAAACACATTAAGATCCATTATCTGAAGATATACAGCTAATTGTGTACTAGGTTTTTTGGAATTAGGGTTTAAGAGACATTTTAGCAGATAATCTGCTGCACACTTTATTCTCCATAATGGCACCCATGGGAATTTTACATTCCATTCAGTTCTCTCTTTTATGCTTATGATTTAAGTACTTGTGCTAATAACACTAATACTTCAGTGGTATGCAGCAACATGTGCCTGAAAGAGCAAAAAGAACTATTTGCTTTCACTGTTTCCAGCTCAGCTAAGCATTAGCATGGCTCTGTTACCTCTGTCACCTCATCATCAAGAGCTCCGAGCAGGTTTGCTGCAGGCTTTAGGCAGCTGAGTAGAATACAGTTGGAATACAAGATCTGAGAACCAAAGGGAACCCTCAAGGCTTCATCTCATTGATTTGACTGGAATCCATGCAGTACCCCTGCACTCAGCACTGGGGAGGCCACATCTCAAATCCTGGGCTCAGCTTTGGGCTCCTCACTCCAAGAAGGACACTGAGGTGCTGGAGTGTGTCCAGAGAAGGGCAAGGAAGGTGGGGAAGGGTCTAGAGCACAAGTGTTGTGAAGAGCAGCTGAGGGAACTGGGGTTGGTCAGCCTGGAGAAGAGGAGACTTCTTGCTCTGCTCTCTACAGCTCTCTGAAAGGAGACTGGAGCCAGGTGGGGGTTGGTCTCTTCTCCCAGGTGACTAAATAGGATGAGAGCAAATGACCCCAAGTTGCACAGGGGAGGTTCAAGTTGGATATGAGGAACAATCACCTCACTGCAAGAGTGGCTAGGCATTGGCAGATGCTGCCCAGGGCAGTGGTGGAGTCACCATCCCTGGAGGGGTTCAAAACAACACGCAGATGTTGCATTTGGTGACACGGTTTAGTGGCAGGGGGGTGATGGGTGGACAGTTGGCCTTGATAATCTTAGAGGTCTTTTCCAGCCTTCATGATTCTGTGATCTGCTTTGACAACCCAGTGACACTACAGATGTGCCTTAAGGAACACACAGGCTTGTGCAGCTCACTGAGCAGTGGCAGTAAGAGCTTGGTTTCAGTAAGCCACTGGGAGCAAAAGGACACCACAGCTTGGTATTTGGCTTTCTTTAGTTTCCACATTTTCCTGTGCTGCCATACAGCCCTTCCAGGAAAATGACTTTAAAAGCAATGCTGCCCTGCAGGTTACAGAGCATAACAATTTTTTTCTTTTACCTCACTAACAAAAAGCTAAATTGTATGGGTACAGAGGTCTAACTGTGAGAGGCAAAACCCAGCTCCTTTCCTGGTTCACTTCACAAAGTGCATTAGCACCTCGCTGAAATTAGGCAGAAATGTGTCAGTTTGGGCACAAGCACATTTGCCTTGCAAAGACCAGGCTGAAAAACAAAGGCCTTGATTGCAGAATAAAGAGGTTAATCACCCTTGCAACAAAACAGAGTGAGCAGAAACCACACTTAGGTGACTGTACTAAGCACTGGGCATCTCCTTAATTGTATCAGCAATTTTCAGCTATTCCATGTTCTTAACCAGCTCCCACTGCTATTATCACCTCCCACCAGACCACTCAGAAATGCAATGGGCACCTATTTATTTTTGAAGACTAAAATAGAGTTCAAATTACTGGCTCTGTAAGGGTTTTATTATTTTTAGTTGCATGTTGGTAGCACCAATTCATATGTCCAAAGAGCTCCAAAGAGTCCTGACAGCACAGGATGGTGGGAGATGTTGCTTCACCAACAGTAAGATCAATTTGGTTCCTCTCCAGAGCTGCCCAAAGTCTAATTTCTGCAAAGATTAATCTCTCCTCTGCACTGGCTGATCTCAGGATTGATTTCCAGATGTTGTGACAGCTCAAGTTGTAGTATGGGCTACCCCTGAAGCCAGGAGAAGAACTTGTCACTAAGTTCAGTGGGGGTTAGAGCAGGAGCTTTGCAGGCTGCATGTTAAGAGTTTAACAAGAAGCCTTAGAGGATTCGTTGAGCAAAAGCATGTGTTCTCCCCTTATCCTGAACAGATCTGTGACACTGACAAGGAGATGCTGCTTTAACCAATGTGCCAGCAACAAACAAGAACAAAAAAGTAAAAATAAAAAGACCAGCAAGCCACCATCCCAGCCTTTGAGTTCACTTTGGGAAAGGAAATCTGCCCCAACAGGGGATTCATCACCCAGTTACATTTAGACACTATTTGAACACGAGAACGACAGACTTAGATGCATTTTTAGGACATCATTAAGGATAACTTTGTAGCTGGTTATTAGTTTTAAGAGTTACATACCTATTATAAAATCATGAAGGCTGGAAAAGACCTCTAGGATCATCAAGTCCAACCACCCACCCAAGGCCACTAAACCATGTCAGAGTGCCACAGCTACATGAGTTCTGAACCCCTCCAGGGCTCAAAATGCCAATGCCTAACCACTCTTTCAGTCAAGAAACTGTTCCTCATGTCCAACCTGAGCCTACCCTGGCACAACTTGAGGCCATTTCATCTTGTCCTATTACTAGTCACCTGGGAGAAGAGACCAACCCCCACCTGGCTCCAACCTCCTTTCAGGGAGCTGGAGAGAGTGAGAATATTTGCTTGTCTTAGATAAAGCACCAAAATGCAAGAGGAATGATACTACTGAGTGTTTCTGCTGTCTAGAAATTAATGACAAGTTGATAACTTTGAATTTTTGAACAAAACTACCATTAGTTATGTGAAATCAGCCACTGGAAAGCACTAGTTTATAATCAAGTGGGGGTTTGGGGTTTTTTTTGGTATAAAAAGTGACTCCAGAATAAAAATGGGAGAGTCTCAAGTGGAACAGAGGTCAGCTAAACACCCTCACTGAAACTTAAACACCAGTAATGTTTGTTTGCATAATTTTTCAGTGATGATGTCCCAACTGCATATTTGCTTGCAGCCAAAGCACAGAAGTGACCATTTAATGAGAATCCAGCTCTGCTGTAAGCCAGTGCTAGGCTGTTCTCTCAAAGAAATACCTGTGAGGACTAGAAAAGTAACTCTTGCTTATGATGAGATGCCCAGAAATAAGCCCAATATGCCAATTGTAATGACTCCCAATTATTTTCATGTGTCTGGATCTTCTTCTGGTGTTTGTTGTTTGATTTACTGTGCGTTTTCTTTGGTTTTTTTTAATCTCATATTCTGAAATAAATTGGCTAAAACACTTCTGCCTATTCTGTTTGTTTTTTCCCCTCTCACAAAAGCTCTACACACTTCAAAATAGTTCTATCCATGAACTGGTTTTGCTGCAGTCATAATCAGCATTAGTCTCATTCACTGCCCTAATGAAAACCCCAACAGCAATTGTAATAAATAATAATCCTGATAACCTTCTTTGCAGAGCATCAGCTGTACCCAGGGTATTCTGATCATATTAAACACTCTATAATATTTCACTTTTAATGCTGTCAGTCAATGAAATATTTCAAGTTAGTTAATGAACCACTGCTGAAAACACTTTTTGTTCCAGGCTGAGATTTTAAAGACAACAGAAAAGTCATTTCCAGGACAGCACAAGTTTATAGATGAGAATCTCCTAAAGGGCACCTGGCAAAGGCTCTCTGTCTAGATTTTGAAGACCATCAAAGCATATACCCCTGTACAACATCTTTTCCCCATGATATGGAGTATTTGAGATGTAAATAAGATAATGATCATTGCATGTATGTGTAAAACACCTAAAGCCAACCAGATCTAGGACATCTGCATCACACACACCATAAACTTTTCTCCAAGGTGCAGAGAGGTGAAGTCACCTTACTCTGATGCTGCTTCACAAAGAACACTTTTTCTTACAAGAACTAAAAGTTAATATTCTTAGACATTGTTTTATATATGACCTAGAGTCCTCTTTCATTTGTTTTGTGAGGTGTGAAGGCAGCTGGTCAAAGCAGAAAGGCTGAAAAGTATGAAAACATGACTCTGGACATCTATAGCCTGATAAAAGTTGTCTGTACATTTGCTGAATTATACACTAAAGAAGATACTGACAGTTTTAGTTTAATGATCTAGAGATGATCTAGGGATTCAGCAGAATCAAGTCCATCTGAAAGAAATGAAGTCTCCCACCTGCTACCTCATCTTTGTACTGGCATGAGACACATCTGAGCACTGACACACAAAACCCATCTCTATGTTCTTGTGATATCAGCTAAGCTGAAGCTCATGTTTCATTAATATAGCTACAGTAAAGCTATATTTAGAACTCCAGGAATGATAGTTCCAGCTAATTATCTCATTACTGGATGCTAACAGCTACAATTTTCCTGCTTTGTTCACTAAGCTAACTGCATAATATCACAGAATCCTAGAACCATTTAGGTTGGAAGAGATCTCCAAGATCATCAAGTCCAACCATCAGCCTATCACCCCCATGCTACTAACCCCTGGTCCTAAGTGCCACATCTTTGCTTTTTAAACCCCTCCAGGGATGGTGACTCCCATCACTGCCCTGGGCAGCCTGGGCCAATGCTTAACAGTAGTGTTCCAAAATGCTTTCCTATCATAAATCCACATTTCACCTCCTTATTTCTCCTTCCATCTAAGAGCATTTCCCAAAGCCTTCCTGGACACAAAGGGAATATATATTTGCAGCTGTTAGGAACACAGCAGCCTTGCCAAGTCTGTCTGGGGACAAGATGGCTTGTTCCCTTTGGACCTCTTCAGGAGAAGAGACATGTTGTGCTGCTCCAGAGTGCTCAACGTGCTGAAGGACACTCACACAATCTGCTAACACTAAATGAACAAGGACTGTATTTGCACAGCTTGTTAGGATCAGGACTGCAGAGAGCTGGGAGCCCACAGGGAGCCACAACTGCCCCTGCAGCCCTAATGAAGGCACTAGAGGAGGAAGGAGCTTTGCCACAGCACCCACTTCTCCTAATTACCTTCAAGTGGCATGTGACCGTTACAGAAACTCTCTCCTCTCTGGAAAGACTAGGGCTTGTTAAAGGTGTAAACCTTCCTTCCCAAAGACACACACACATGTGCACACACCAAGTTCAGCTTTCAAAGCCAAACTCTTCCTCTTACAGCTTAATGGTGCTAGCACTCCTTGGGCAATCTTCATCTGGACACCTGCTGCCTATGCATCAGGGTACTGGCATTAGCTGAATGCTCTTTGATTTCTGTTGGGATCCTGCTTTTTCAGCCCACAGTGGAGACAATGCTCAGACAGTAAACAGCTATTCAGTCATGTTCTCCTACAGCTGTAGAGTTGGGCAAGAGTAGCCTCATGAAGTCAGCAAGGACAAGTGCAGGGTCCCGCAGATGGGGAGGAATAACCCCAGGGACCAGGGCAGGTTAGGGCCTGTCCTGCTGGAAAGCAGCTCCTCAGATAAGGACCTGGGAATGCTGGGGGAGAAGTTCACCATGAGCCAGCAATGTGCTCTTGTAGCCAAGAAGGCCAATGGTCTCCTGGGCTGCATTAAGACAAGTGTGACCAGGAAGCTGAGGGAGGCTCCCCTCCCCCTCTACTCTGCCCTAGTGAGGCCACAGCTGTAGTAGTGTGTTAAAATTAAAGTGTCCAACCTGCAGAACTTTAAACATCTATTTTGCAGAAGTTAATTTCACACTATTTTCAAGGTACTCATTCAAATCCTAAGTATGTGCATAACAGGATAATGATGGTTAAGAGCTGCTGGCTTATTTTAACATCAGCATCCAAACATTCAGCAATTCTACCATCACACAAAGTAGAATAAATATAACCTAACAGAAGAAAACAAATGAAAAACTTCCTTTGCATCCAATAACCCCTGCACAGATTCCCAGCCCTTGCACAAGGTTTTTTAGCTTTACAGATCCAGTCAAATACAATGTTATGAGATGAAAATCACCCTTCTGCAGTGTGCAGATGTACAAAGGTCTGCCTGAACTGATTGGAAAAACAAGGTAATTTGTTTGTGTCATGACAGATACAGAGGCAGCACCACTGGGAGCAGCTGCTGAATTAGGTGTATTGGTCCTTCTTGTTCTCTAATTGTCAGGGAGCCAAACCTTCAAAGAGCATCCATGCACACAGAGGTGTTTCTAGTGCTTGTTTTATTACCCCAGTAAGGAATTTGCTGCATTAAAATCTAAGGGCACATTTATTCTGACTAAAAAACAAAAGAGGATTTCCCTGTTGACTTAGCATTACTCACACAAGCTGTGATATCTCAGGATCTTATCATGAAATGGCATCAATTAGTTCACTAACAAGCTATATGCTGATGATATGCTATATATGAATGTTTAGAGTTGATAGAAGCTACAAGTATGTTGGAGACAGGTGGAGATACTGTTATCCTTAATGGCTTGAAGTACACATCAAACCAAGGCATTTTAGAGTTCAGTTATCCTCAGAAGCAACCTACTGAACTGAACTGTGTCCCTGTAACAAATACAATCACACTATACATATATAAGCCATTTACATTTTAACATAATATAATACAAGACTAAACTGGTTATAAATGGGACATGAATAACTAAATTAGACTTAAAATTACAGGAAGATATTTAACCATCTGAAGGATTAGAGTTCCCAAATGGTCACAGAGTGCCAGAAACCTGAATTGTTTAATTCTGAGTCTCAGAAGCTTATGAAAAGAACTACCCAAAATAAACAGGAGGAATTTTGGAGACAAAAGGGATAACGTGAGTCCTACTGTATCCAACTTGTGCCATCAAGTTAAAAGGAGACTGGACCTTAACATCCTCCATTATAATGTCTACTGTAGGAATCTCATACCATGAGCCATCCACAGCTCCCTGTGGGATTTAGGAAAACATTTAGCTGTCTTGGAATAAACAGAGTGGGAAGATCAGGAGAAGGGTGATGCTGACCTGGAAGCTGGAGATAAGCCCCTTCAGACAAGCACTCGTTCTCCTGCCTTCTCCAGCTCTGACACGTGGCTGGTGTGGTCACCTCACTTGATTATGGCCAAGTTACTCACAAAATATGGGATCAAGAACAGCTTTTTTTTCCACAGGTCAGATTACTGGGACAACACAGCTTGTTTTAGTTTGGTTGCTTCCCCCTCCCATTAGTACCTCTCCTAATATCATCCAGGGATGTTGTTTATCAAATGCCTTGTTACTACACAGAGGAGGATGTGGGGATTACCTCATTCTCTGCAGTGTATTCCTAGACAGAATATAGAATCCCTTCCTGCAGTCTCTCTATTACAGGCATATCCATCTGAGCATTGCAGATAAAGGCTAGAAAAGAAAAACTTCAAGTCAGGGATGTGTTGGAGCCCATACAGTGGAGCAATGGCACTGTGGTAGTAACGTATTACCAGGGCAGCTCCCTTTAGTTTTATCATCATATGAATCTGACATAAATTATTTTGGCACCACATTAATCAGTAGGTAGAAGCAAGTTTAATCTTGTAGTGGTCAATACTCTTTAAATTAGGGTTTGGATTATACCCAACATGAGGTTCCTGTTAGTCAGACTTCTGTAGCCTGTACAGAGTGAGTCCAAGTACGCACTCTGCTAAATTGTGTCCAACTACAAATGCTATAAACCCAAATCTGTTTTGGGTAACAGTTACTTACAGACCAATGAACTTTTGCCTCTGATTAAAATATTCAGAAGATTTGGTTTTTATCTCTATAGGAACTACAGAAACTTTTTTCCCCTTCTGTTCATCTATCTCCTAAACCAAAGTGTTTGTGTAGTTGACAGTGCCACACATCTTTGAGATGAAGACATCTTAGCCACTGCTGGGACCCTTTCCTCAGCTGTTCTGATAAAGGTAAGGAGATCAAAGCATAGGGGTGCTGTGCCTCTCCTTGAATGTTCCATTGCTCATCCTCCACATCCTTAGAAGGTTCATTCCTCTGCTTCCAGTTCATAGGATTATAGAATCATTAGCTAGGAAAAGACCTCCAAGATCATTAGGTTCTCCTGCTCTCCCTTATGTTTGCCACATGGCCTTGACTGCTAACGAGAGGTCCTATTAGCTAGATGCTAATGAGGACCTATTCACTACCACTAGATGAGTCCAAGCTGAGATCCTGCATCTCTCTCATGAAGAGCACAATAAATGATCTTTGGTGTGGGATTAGAGTTGTGAGATTGGTAGGGAGGCGATTACTCCATCCACACCTCTAGAGGTACCAGCTGCCTGCAGGCCCAGCCATGTCTGCAGCTGTACAAGTCAAAGCTCCTGAGCAACGTTTGCCCGAAGGGATGGTACCTGCCTTCTCATTCAGCAAGTGTCTGTAAAGAAGCTATTATTTGAGAGGTATTTGATGTGCAAACTGGCTGTCTAGCTTTTTCCTTTTTTTGTGCCCTCTCTGAAAACCTCATGAGGTGCTCAGGCTTTTTGGAAAATTCCTCTTAACCCCCCTCTGCATCTGCCAGTGACTTTATGCTGCTAACAGGCTCTAGGTGGCTTTGGATTTTTAAGGCCTATTTTAAGAGGGACATTAGCACTCACATCCTACTGCATTTTGTGTCCAATTTTCAGGAGACTTCAGGTTCAGATTGATTCAGAGAGGTATCTAGCAGGGCTCCTGACAGCATCAAAGCACTTGGACTTTGTGTGAATTAGGCACCCAGAGTACTTCATCCATTTTAGATTACAATAAGGATATTATCTGAACCTGTTAGAGCCTTCAGGCTCCAAAGTGCTTACACTGCTTTGAAAAGGGAACTAAGGCTGCAATGATGCTTAGATAATTTGGGAAATGCCATCCCTTGTCCTCTCGCACACTCCACTTTCCTCTAACAGAGATTCCTAGTAAAAGACAAAAAATACTTTTCACTTCACGTCTCTTTACTCTTCTTTTCCCCCCCTTGTGCTCAAAAGCAAAACTTCCTACTGAAACTTGTGAGATAACTACTTTGAAATCAAGAGCAGAAGCAGCTGATGAACATAATTGAGTGGTGTGGATTTCTCAAGATGTGCTGAGAACATCTCCATGGCAAAGGGCTCAGTGTCTAGACCCAGCAACTGCAACACAACAGGACTGCTCCATTATAAAGTTCTGCCAACAGTTTGGGCATAATTCCATGTGAGTTCTGCACACTAGGGCAGACTCCTCTGAAGTTTAATCCTTTTTATTTATTAAGATATATTTATTTATAATGCTAAGGTGCTTTTACCCATGGTAGGTAATCTACACCAACATAAAGGTGTATTCACTGGAAAGGAAAAGGAAAATATTTGACTCCTATCAGAATGAACCTTATCTGAAGTAGAAAAACTCTGCAAGTCAAAGCTGGTAGTGAAAACCTATGTACATCTGTAACTGGATAGTGGGGGTTCTTCTAAGAAAATGTGTGACAGTTCTTACGTGTGCAGACCTCTCACCACCTTCCACAGACCTTACACATGAAGAGAAGCACAGAAGTCATGTAAAGTGCTGCAGAACTGTCCTGGCTTGGGTTAGAACAGAGCTAATTCTGCTCAGGCATTTAGCTTTCCAGCTCAGCCTTTTCTCAGGAACTGTCTGAAGTCACCAGCATGTTTCCACAGACAGTGAAAGATGACACAGAGGAAAAACTAAATGCATTCTTTCCTTGGAGTGCTGTCCTGGGCTTCCCCAGACAGTGTCTTTTCAGCTGACAGCATACGGTTTTAATTCCATTAACTAGTCCACTTACTTCTCCAACCCATCTAAACTCTTAGCACCCACAGCAGAGTTCCCTGTCTGGGTCCTCTCTGAGTGAGGAACTGTCACATTCCCTCTGGTCAGCTTGCAGGGGGGGTCCCTGGTTTTATTTCACGTCCTCTACTACTGTTAGTCCATCATCTTTAGTCCTAATACTTTTTATCCAACATCTCTACACCACACCCACACTCATACCTTGTTCAGCTTGAAGAGTACTTGATAATATCCTTTAAAGATTTCTTACATGAAAAAATATCACCAACAAAAGCCTCTCCCTCTCTCCAGTCTCAGTGTCTCTTAACTGGAGCTCTCTGATTCCTAAAATGCCACTAACTGTTGAAGGGAAAGTTGATATTCTCCTTCAAAAATCAAACCAGAAAAGCAGCAGTCAAATACCATGATCCATAAACTTCAAGTAGACCTAATTACAAAAAATCATGAGAGAGTTTCCCCTTACAAACTGGTGTAAGGGAGCAGGAGGAACCTTCTGTTTCCCATTTCACTGCTCACTGGAAACCTTTGAAATAGTAGACCTGTCCTAAACAGAGGACAGATGCAGAGGGAAAGTGTTTGCCATTATATTTATTTGTTAGTAAAACATTTCTGGAAAGAATAAGACTAAGTCTGTGAAGTCCTTCCCATGATGGTGTTGAACATGAGCTACAGAGAGGTGATACAGTGAAATGGAAAAGATGGATGATGATGATGCCGTATTTAACTACAGCTTTCAAAGTCATCAGCACATGCAGAAAACAAACTCCCTTGATTTTCCTGCCTCCCCATCAAATCTCGACAAAATATAGTCTAGACTGTGCTGCTGCCAACAAAGGTTGGACCAACCTCTGTGCAGAGAGAGGAGTAAGACTCCATGATCCTTGTGAGCCCCTTCCAGCTCAAGAGGTTCTAGGATTCTATAACCAGCTGACCCTGCAGGTCCCTTCCAACCTGGCATTCTAGGATTCCATGGCTGAAAGTTACCCTACAGCAGGATCCTCAGAAATGTCACAGTCAGAGCTCATTCCAGATGTCTATCTCCTTTCTTTAAGGGAGACACTGAAAGGTAGCTATGAAGAAAACTTCACCACAGATCAACCACCAGCACCCAGAGGGATAAATAACAGCAAAGTAAGGAAGTGCCCCTCAGGGAGCTGAGCAGGAGCCCAGCTATGTGGCCACTGGGAGCTGAACACTGCTTTTGCAATAAAACTGGTTTTTTTTCTTTTGCCAGATAAAAAAATTCCAAACAAGTTTTTCAAAACATTGAGGATCCAGGAGCTGATTCACTGGGAAGATTTCTCAGGCTCTGAAGCAGAGAAAAGATAGAAAACGAGAATGGGATTGAGAGGAAAAAGGAAAGAAAGAGAAGGAAGGAGAAAGAAAGTGAACTCTACTCCAGAACAACTCACTGAGCAAACATCTGCCCAAGGCAATGGAGAGCAACCCGGTCCAAATCTCTACTCTGACTGCTTCTGTCTTGGCCAAGTATGGTCTCAGCATGACTCTGAATTTCAGTCTGGAAACTGGTGATCACTGGCTAGTTAAAATTAACCAGTTGGCCAGTTGTTAGTCCATGGCTTTGGATTCTGTAAGAATTTACTCTTTTAACCAAGTGACTTCCAACTTCTCACACAAGCCATTGAGTCATGCAAGCCAAAAATCTTGTACATCTAATGGAACACTGCTGCTATCAATTGCTGAAATACCAGACAAGTTGTAATGCTGCTCAGACACTGAATGAGAATCAAAAATGTCCTTCCCTGTCCAGCACCAAGTTCTTCATTTTATTCTAGCTTTGTTTCTGATGCTGTCTGCACCCACTTTAATTCCACAGAGTGTGCAGCACCTGCAAGAACCAT
The DNA here is from genome assembly GCA_013399015.1 of Galbula dea. NCBI lineage: Eukaryota > Metazoa > Chordata > Aves > Piciformes > Galbulidae > Galbula > Galbula dea. The sequence goes on from VWZX01010541.1 coordinate 713,661, forward strand.
GCCCAGCAGCCAGGGCAGCTAACCAACACTGCCAGAGCAAAGAACAACACAAGCACAAATGAAAATGGAAAGGAAATCCACCTATTCCCATGAATATTCCAGCTTTTATCAGGCAAGACATTTTTCACATAGCTCAAGTTTGATTCCCAAATGATAAAATCAAATCAGAAATAAAACCAGAGGTTTAGAGAAAGTGCACAAGAATAACCTTGCAACTGATAGCACTTTAAGATCTATGAGTTATAACAAACCCCACTTTTTGCTCATGTTAGAATCACACGGAAGACATTTCTCCAACTGGTTTTCACTCCAAGAGGAAAGCTTGTGTAAGAAATATTGGAAGCACTTCTTGCACATATAAATCCTTGTCTCTAGATAGAATTACTCACTCCTATAGAATCCAAGAGTGTAAATATTTGATTTTATATTTTTATTTTGAGCTTTCTTGTTCAGGTTCTTAAAAAACCCAAACTCATTATTGCCAACCCCACAGCCAACTGACCAACCTCACCCCAATGCTTCCCAGTGCAAATCCCAAACACTCTCCCCAGACTGCACTGAATCTAAAGACATTTCTATTCCATCTTTCACCTTAAATCACCATTCAGATATTCAAAGTATACAACCTACCTTGATTCTCTCCAGAGCAGTCAGCAGCTGGTAGAACCCAGCTCTTTTGGCTAGAGGGCCACCCCATGAAGCAATCCCAGCTCCCACTCCCTCAGCCACACACAGCCAACAACACATCTGTTCCTTATTTTACAAGTTGCTAATGACACAGAACAGTTTTCAGCTGCTACTGAGACTACATAAAATGCAACCCCACCAGGAAACCCTCAGACAGAAGGTACTGGAATCTTCCTTAAAAACATATGCTGCTGTATTTCTAGTAAATACATATATATATATATATATTAAAAAAGGGACTTTTATCCTTTTACTTTTGCTATGATATTAGTTATAAGCATGCTTTTCTTTTCCTGTCTATTTCCAATATCCTGACATTTTTACTTCTCCTTACACTTCATAAAGTTACTTTGAAAAGCTCATTCAAGCAAACCAATTTTCTCCCTGTTTAAAGTGAACACAGCCATCACTGTTCCTGATTTTTAAAGGATGATGCCTTTAAGGCACCACCTTTACAATATACAAATTGTTAATCCTCTTCCTGAGAACATTTACCTTTACTGCTAGTACAAAAGCTAAATCTGAGGCTCAGTTCACAGAAGCATAAGTAGACATGAATCCTTGGCTGTAGAGGCTGAAGAATAAATCACCTCATAAAAGCTAAGATCTTTCCATGGAGCAGGTTCACCCCACACATGCTCAGGAATATCAAAAGAAATCATCCAGCTGCTGCGGAAGGAGGAAAAGTGCTAAAGTTCTGGAGCCCTTCTCTGCATTTCAAACCACTCATTTAGAGGAGAAATCTTAATTAAGCTCATATAAACCCAGCAGTGATATTCTCTTTACAGGGCTTGGTGATGAAAACCAGCCTGGACCAGTCCTGCTGGTTTGGTTCAACTGTTGGATATCGATGGTCCCAGTGTGATGTTGAAGGTGCGCAGTCACCTAGCGACACACAGATGTGTTCTGAGGCAACTGAGAGTGCCAAAGTTCCTTCCACTAAGCTCTCACATTTGCCAGTAGTCTGCAAAAACTAACAATTCTACCCTTTACAGAGAAGAATTAGCTCTAAATGATAAGACAAAGCCAATGTTTGCTCTGTCTGCTGCTTGGCATGTACTCAAAAGAAAGCAATTTTGAAGGTAGAACAATAATTAACATATTGTTGCCTTTTTTCCTTTTGATCTGTGGCTCTCTGTAAAGTTCACATCTGTTTTTAGCTAGCAGCAGACATTAAAACTGGGCCCAAGCAGAATTCACCAGAAATCTGGATCCTTAATTTCAAAGCTACTCTGTAGAGATATGGAAATCCAGAGAATTTATCTTCATTAGAGAGGGCAAGAGTGGATTTCTCAGAAAACTAAGCACTTCATAGCCACCATTTGGCAGCTGGAGAACCTTGAACAACTCCAGATCCTTACAGAAGGCCAATGGCTGAGGATCCTGCAGGCAGAAAGGTAATTTCCAGGGATCCTAGAACTCTCAAGGTGTGCAGCAGTTAACCATTCATAATAGTGAATATTCCTTCCTTTTTCTCTCTCTTCCTCTCAGCAGCAGGAATACCAAAGGGGAAGCACCAAGCTGGTGACACAGGCAGTATCAATCTGCCTTTCTCCTGGGGATGGAACATGAGACATTCTGTCTCATATAATGGTGCAAAGGAAGAGAGAAAGAATAAGCAACCCCAATACAAGGATGATTTTCTTTCCCTCAGTTGACAACATTTTTAGAGTTTTTTCCATTCTGTGTGATAAAAAGCTTCAACTTCAGCTAACAACATCCAGAATGGAATGGATTTCCTCACATTTTAAGCACTCCTTGTCCAAACCCAAGGAAATATAAGAAAATTACATTGGCTACTAGTAACAAATGTTCACTCACCCAAGCTCTGCTTCCAACAACATTACCTCCAGCAACCAACAATAAGCTGTCATGCCAGATTCTTATGGAAGCCAGTGTATGGAAGGGAGGTCTGAGGTGTAATCCATTTAACTGGCATCAAATACTCTGTAATGGTTTGTTGTAAAGCTTCAGATGGAGCCCAAGCAAAGACTGCTGCTGGGGTTAGAGAAGGGAGAGGCATTCTCAGGCTCCTTCTGCAGGATGCACTCTTTCTCCAGCCATTCAAAGCCCATTAGCTGTCAGAGCAAAGGCAAACAGCAACTGTGACATGAGCTGCTAAAAATACCTCTTATTGGCATCTGTTCTGTGGTATCTTGTGTTCACTGGAACCTTCAGTGGGTGTATGAAATTTTCCAGATGCTTATGACATATAGGACTGAGCCTCAAAAGCCTGAGTTGCAGCCCTTCTGTTCTAGAGAAGGGAAGGTTCAGCAGAGGTACAAACCAGAAGGGTCTCTCTCCACGCTAGAACACCGAATGCTGCTTTACACAAGAAGTCTGCTTGCAAATAGCCATGTTTCTGCAAATCATGGTGAAAGTCTATCCAAAAGCTGACTGGGGATGCTGGGCTGATGCTTGCACTTGATGATCTGAGAGGTTTTTCCAACCTTAATGATTCTATGATTCTACTACTTCCAAAACTTGCCAGACACAAACACTGTGTTTTCAGCCTGTGAGTGTCTGCTTCATTGCTACTCAGTCCAGAGCAGGCTGGGAGTCACTTCTTATTCTGGCTTCCAAAAAAAGCATTTGTATTTTTCAGAATGCTTCACCTACACTTTTTTGACTCCCAGCGAAGCACTTAGAAAGCTGAGAAAGAGGAACCACTTTTAAAGGTTTATTTTATAAGCTCAGTCAGCATTCTGGAGAAATGAAAAGCAGCATGGCAAGGAGGGACAAGCTACCAAGCAGGAGGACACCCAGCCAAGAACACCTACTGCACAGAGCTCAGCATGCAGCCGTGGGAGCAAAGTTGCCTTGTGCCACTGCTCACTTTTGCCACCAGTCATCTTCAGCACATCAACTGCTCGAACAGCAGACACTAACTGCAAGGATCACCCACTGGCAGGTGCTTATATTGCATTCTGTAGCTGATCTCCACAGAGGAAAAAGATTTCCGCCTTGCTGCTCTCTCGTGGTCCATGTTTCAAATAAAGACATGTAATAGAGAAGAGTTTCTGGATGGTTTTCTCATAGAAAAAGGAAAAAAGGCAATTAAAAGAATCCAGAGGCTAACTTGCACTAACAATGTAGTGCAATGCTGTGGGTCTTGTCAGCTAGCTGAGCTGATATTTGCAGCAGATACCACAACTGCCTCCAGCAGGTGGTTAGCCAAAACCAATAAAAGGCATGAGGAACCCAGAACTACTTGCACTCAATTAAGGAAATGTCATATTATCTGGCATTAGTTAAACAATAGTAAAGGTGCAGAAGTCTAAATCATCTCAGATGGTGGAAAGGGGAAGAGCTCCACTTCAACCTGCACTCACTGAAAGAAGCCTCAGTGACTTGGGGAAAATCCACCCACATTATAACCTCTTTCCAGCTATGTAATGTACATTCTGAAATGACTACACAATACAGCTGAGATAAGCAGAAAGCATCCTGCTTAAAAATTACTGCCCAAGATATTGGTTCAGTGCATCTCCACAGGGAAATTGAATAAGACTTTAATTCCATCAGCAGATCTGGTGAGAAGAGCATTAATCACACCACTTTATGGAATACTTTGGCATCACTAAGCAATCATATTTTTTTTCTAAGTTGTAAGACAAGACCATTCCTTGTGAGATGAATAACAAGGAGCTACCACTCAGACAGTGGAAGAGGGCAAGTTCATTCACTGTGGGCTTGATCATAGCTTAGTGGCCCTCAAAATACTTCCATGATTCATTTCCAGCTACAGGCATTAGTAAATTCACATCATCAGAGATAAGAGTTGGTAAAAAAGCAGCAAGTACAGCTATTTATATCAGTATCAGATGTCTGAAATTGTGTTGCTCATAAGGGTTTTCCATTTCAAGGAGATAAGTAAGCAAATAAACTGTATTATGCTAAAGATAATGATGATGAATTTATTTCTCTCTCACAGATCCACACTGACAATTCCAGTGTCTGGCTAAGCACAGTTAAACCAGTTCCTCCCAAGAAAACAGTGTTTACTGCAAAGGAATAGCATCTTTGTAAGCCTCTCAGAGTAACAAAGATGAAACTTACTGAGAAAGCAAAAGGAGGCACTGAACCAACAAAATCACCTGTTTCTGTCATCTGCAAAAACATCACTGACTCCTAGGAACTTGAAGAGTGTCAAATTTATTAGGAGTTAACAGCTCTGGCAACTACAGGAACTTTCAATGGCAATTACACAGCATTGAGAGCTGAACCAACCTGAGTGCACCACAGGCCCTCTGCAAAGGGACCTGAAATAGAAAAACCAGTGTCTGGTTCTCCTCTTCTGAACTATGCAGGACTAGATGGTGACAAAATTGAATGGTGCAGACACAGCCACCACACAGAGCGAGAGACGAGGATCTGGCAGCACAGCTTTTATCCCCAGCCCACCTCGGCCCCCAGAGCTCTGGAGAACATTGCCTGTGCACTCTGAGGAGTGCAGCATGGCATTTGTGCCTGCCTCTGCAGGACCAGCTGTCCCCCTGGGGAGAACGCTGTCAAGTTAAAAGCCTGCTGTAGGTTGCCAGTCCTGCAACCCAAACCTCTTGCTGGTGCTGCTGCCAGGAGGCAATCCTGGGGCTCAGGGAGAGGCCTCACACTGTGCCCAGGGCGGTGGCACTCTGGATATCCGCTGCTGGACAGCTGGGCAACACTTGATCCTGGCAGCACCCAGCTCCTGCGGCCAAAGGACTGAGAGCTTCTGGCCTGGGATAAAGATGCCAAGCGTGCCTGAGCAGCCATCCCCTTGGGAGACCCAGACACCAGCCCAGCTCTCGGCAGGAAGTCATCCTTCTGACACTGTCTCCCACAATATCCTTCCAGGCAAGCTCAGAAGTGTGGGCTGGATGAGTGGACGGTGAAGTGGGTTGAGAACTGGCTGAAGAGCCCAGAGGGTCATGATCAGTGGCACAGAGTCTAGCTGGAGACCTGTAACTAGTGATATCCCTCAAGGGTCAATACTGGGGCCAGTATTGCTCAACTTACACATCAATGATCTGGATGGAGGAACAGAGTTGCCTCCTCAGTAAGTTTACTGATGAGAAACTGGGAGGAGCAGCTGATAGCCCAAGGTGCTTTGGTGCCATCCTGAAGGATCTCAACAGGCTGGAGAGATGGGCAGAGAGGAGCCTTGTGAAACTCAACAAAGGCAAGGGCAGGGTCCTGCACCTGGGGACCTCATGGATCAGGACAGGTTAGGGGTCGACCTGCTAGAGGTGAGAATTTAGTCATCAGTGAAACAGGCACAGGAAGGTGACAGTCTGTGGACTAGGAGAAGTGAAAGGAAATTCACATTCTGTAATACTGCATGGATACGAAGAGAAAATCACCTGCAGAAACAGCTGCTTTTAATTCAGAGGCTGCCACAGTCCCTCATCAAATTACCCTGTCAATTACATGGTCTCAGACTCCAGCGACTTCACAGAATGGTGACTACCAACACAAAAGGTAAACCAGGAGAAGACCTAGCTTTGCAGTGCTCCTCTCTGTCCCCCCAGTGCCACAGCCAGGATGGGTACCCAGATGTGATGCAGGGTGATCTCTGTTTGTTATTAAAATATATATACATATTCTAAAAACCAGATTTTACAAATCTCAGCGAAAATAAAAATTCTAAACGAAAATAACCTTCCCTTGACTTCCTATGGTGAGAGGAAACATTCTGCTACCCAGGGCTGGGCATCCTGGAATGCCAGGAACAGAGAACTCTTCTTTATAGGCACTTAACTTATGAATCGCTCTATTTAGCCAGCAGGGTCAGTGGGAATTTGACAGCATTTTGCCAGAAGAATGTTTTGCCTGCAGGCTAGGACTGCTGTGGGCAGCAGAGTGTCACCTCCCTGAACTCCAGCTCACCAGGGCATGTGTGAATGATTTCTTTATGTGAGGCTCTCACAGCCAACAGGCATCTGAAGGAACCATTCTGTTCCGAGAAACTCTAATACTGGTCTCCTCCTCATTCCCCTGGTCTATAAAAATAAAAAGTTAGCTAAAAAATGTACTAGAGAAATAAAACTGCATCCAAATAAAATGTATTCCTTCCCAGGCAACTGTGGTTCCATTTCTAGCTTACTGGCAGAAGAGGAATTTGTGACTTAAGGGCAGAATTTTACAAGTGGACTATAGGAAAAGAGGCACCTCAATCCAGTATGGACTCCTCTGCTTTGGAAGGAGGTCTGTGGAGCATAGCTGAACCTCATAACTGTTTATTTCACAGTTAGGGATTATTCTATTGCTCAAATTCTGCTCTTCCTAAAACTGTGCATTAAAAATGTGACCTACAGCCCAGACACTTTTCTTAAAGAAGTACATTCATTTTACACCTGCTCTGACTGTTAGCCTAGAATATTTGATAAGCATCTAAAACTCTCATTTAAATTTCCTGGTAGAGGTGGAGAAGCTTCTTCATTATCAAATCTCATTTATACCAGCATGAATATTCTCTTTTTATTTTTAAATCACTCTCTGATAATTGAGTTGCTTAAACTGAACTTATAAGGCCTAAAAAAGGTGCAATAAATACGCATGCATACGTGTGTAAATGTAATAATAAATAACCATTAAGCACCATGTAATAATAAAGAATCATTAAGCACCACTTATGAACACACAGGAGACAAACAACAGCAATTTAATGTCTCTCCCAAGATGGAATGAAAAAGCTTTTCATCTCCAGGTCTGTGGTGTTCAGAATTACATCCTTAAATAAGCTTTTAGCAAGCAAGGAAAAAGTGCTGTTGTTTATTCTGAAGCCCATCACAACACAGCACAAAAACCAAAGAAGCACAACATAATTATTTTTCTTTAAATTGGATTTTTGAGCAAGTGAAGGCAGCACTGCTTTGTCTTTAAATGAGACCCATTTGAGCTGAATTTACATTAAAATCTTTTAACTAATGGTGATAGAATGTTCCCAGTGCTCTAATACAGTAACCTTCAGATAATATTTTAAAAATGGCAATATAAATAAAGTCTTTTCCACTAAATGGGTCTAAGTAGCTCCTGTTCAATGGTGTATGCAGCACAACATTAAAGCACATTGAAAGCACTTTTGTCTTATTATTGATTAGTGCACAACTGTGAACTCACTGCAGTGGTATCTGGGGACCAAACCACAGAAGAATAAAGGCCATATCTGCCTGGTCAAATGTATATATATTTTTTGGTCCAATTGTGCTGTAATGTTTGCAAATCTGCTACCAGCTTTGAGGATCTAGAGCCTCCTAAGGGCTCTAACAGGATCTAATAGGACAACCAACCACTGGCACAACTGGAGGGAGCAGAGATCACTCGACAGAGGAGCCAATGGGATTTCCCACATGTAGCAAAGGAAGCAGTCAGTTAGTGAAACATTTTCATTAATATTTTCGAGTTTGTTTTCCTTTTGATGATCTTGGGAAACAGTCTGCCAGAGGAGTGATAAGATGCCATGATACATAGCCTCCTGGAATGCTGCAGGACATGCTGCTTTGGGACAGGGCCATGTTGGGTCTCTTACACACAGAAAGCCCTTGTTACATGAATATATATATATATATATATATATATGTATAAAATACATCTGTTTGCCTGACACCTTGGTCTGAAGCCACAGCAACTGAAGTGGACAGAAGCTACTTTGAAGGTCAGAAACCCAGTGTACGAACTTGCCATGCTGTGTTAAAGAGAATTAATTGGCTTCTTGAGCAGGTTTTGTAGCTCCTAGAGATACCTACACTAACCAGCATCCATATCAGCCACTTAAACATACCTTGGCTTTTTATTTACTTCACTAGTGTCATCTTTGTAGACACCAGTTTATTACTCATTTACAGTTAAACTATGCTGACAAACCACTCTCAATTCAAGCATCAAAAGAGTAGAGAGAAGATAGCTGCATTAGTGATGACCAGAGAGACAACCACTTACAGCAATTTTATAAATGCAAGTGCTACGTACTAGGTGTAAAATGCTTGCCGAAAGACTCCCTAAAAACACAAATAACTCTTGCTAGCATAACTGATCAAACTATGAATACACAGGAACTCCTATTCCACTGCAGTGTTTGAAAGAACATTTTAAGGACTCGGATTAAAAACCATGTACGTGCTCTATATTAAATCACCTTGAACAAACCCACTAAAATTACACTAATAAAAACCCATTTAAAAATAGAAAGTTCAGCCTAAGGACACACAATAATATATACTGAGGAAACCAAGAAAACATTGGCCTTTCTTCTGCATGAGGAGCGTCACGGTGCTGCCCCAAGTGCTATTCTGTCATTAATATCAAGTCAGCGTACACACTTTAATTTACTTTTGATTTGAGATGCATTGTATGAGTCAGTGAAGACCTCAGAAGTCTATTATAAAAGACTGCAGTCAGGAGAACAATAGTTAATAGATTGCAGTTGGCTCCTTCTGCTGATGGGAGCTTGCTGAGCAGGGATGGGTGGCAACTACAGACATATGGGATGAAAACACAGCCCTGCAAAGGAACTCAGGGCTATGTATGGCAAGGTGCTGGTGCAGGAGAACTGCTGATGTTCTTCCCCCAAAAAGGTACAAAACAAAGCCCAACAAATCCACAATAACAGCATTTCTTATTTCCCTCTATGCTTTTCAAGACATGTTGCTCTCGTTTTTCTGGCTTTGGCTTCAGCAGAATAATCATCTGACTTCTAACTCCTCCCTCATTCCCTCACATGATCCCACCAAGCAGAGAGTCATCAGACTGTTCTTCAGACACCTATTATTTCCTAGAAGAGCTGATGACCTCACCCAAAACACTCACTGCTTTATCCTCACACTGCTGACAACTCTGAGGCTCATTTTTTTCAATGGCAAACAATATCCTCTAGGCAAACCACAACTCACCAGGCCAAATTATCTGCTAGGGAATGCTACTAACTCGGTTGGAGCTAAGGCATGAGAAAATGCAGCCCCGTATTGCCTTTTTACTGCTCAAAGGAGGAGTTAAGGGGCTTGAGGCACTGGAATGAAGGAAAGTTGTCTTTTAATTACTGACTGCAACAATTGTTACTGATTGTGATTAAGGACAGCAAACATTTTCCATGAGGAGGTGTCTTGGTTTCACTTTGACAGGGCCACAAGAAGGTATTTCTCTCTTAATGAGAATTACAGAAGGCTTTAGCCATGCAAACTGAAACAAGACGGCCTAGGAAAAACAACCTGACTTGGCTCACATAAAAAATCCTGAAGACCTTTTACCTGAACCACTCAAAACATACATAGTTTAAGTCCAGAGGAGAAATACTGAATGCTCTTAACATCCTAAATGCCTCCAGTGTACTTAATTATGGCACTTCCTGAAGAAGGCAATAGCATATGAAAGAAACAGGGCACCCATAAAGGGGCAAATTCTGTGTTCAGTTAGAGACAATCTAGTCAGCACTCATCCCACTCTCGTCAAGGAAACCAATCTAAATTTAACCATAATTAAGGTACTTTGACTCAGAAGGGTACTCTGGGTTCACAGGCAGCACACTGCACTCCTTGGAGTAATGTCTCCTTCACAGCCCCAACTCCCACATCTTGGTCAGCACATGCATTTAAACCTCACCTTCTGCTATCCTCTGCCAGGTAAACATCACTGCAGCTCTCCTCTGTGGAGGAGAACACCTTGAACAAATGCAGAGAACAGATCCTAGCTTGCTGTTAATATTTGTATTGACCTCCTTTACAGAAGGACATGCCGAGGAACACTTGAAATTTGCAAACTCTCGAAAGAGAATATGACAAGAGAGGAGTGTGTGTGGGAGAAAAAAGAAAAATAGGTTCTTGAACCCATAATTGTGACTCCCACACTGCTTCTTCCAACTGTCTGTGGTGATAGTGTTTGTAATACCTCATCCCTTCAGGGCCAACACGTCCTTGGGGTGGTTAAGCATTAAGCTTATTTTCTCCTGCCACAAAACTGCACATTTTGGAGAATCTGTCTGGGCTGGTAGAGTTGGGAAACAAGCAGTGAATCCAGGGGGAAGTGTGGTGGCAAAAGCAAGAAATTGTACATTTCTGCTAACACAGTCCCTCAGAGTCCTTCAGCAAAGCGTGTGCACATCTGCACCCATGTCATGCCAGTACTGATGTCCTGATGGTCAGTGTGCTTGTAGAAAAAGCAAACATGCATGGAAAAACTGCACAGTTCATGGTGTGCTTTTTTATACTGTATTTTTGTACCACTTTTTGAGAGGTATTGGTAAAGAGCTTGCTTTGGGATATATATATGTAAACTAATGCACAATCAAAACTTGTATTTACACATTAACCTTTAGCTGAAGCAGACTTTGAAGATATTTCTTCTAGTTTTCATCCTTCCAGATGATGAACCAACACTATCAAGCAGCAGATGCTCACCTGACCAGCCCCACTGACCTCCAGGAAACTCCTCTTCAAATCATTCAAGTTCCCTACAATGGGAGATGGGACTCACCCTCCAGCTTTTGAATCCACCAGATTACAAATCCAGATAAAAACATACATAACCACAGAACAACCCTCCAGCAACAAGCCAAGACAACTATCACCTGTGCCAGTATGTGTAGAGTAACTAACTACCAGTTAGGAAACTAGCAGCACAAGAATAGGAGTTTAATATACCCAGTTACTATCATCTCCAAGAATAGTACAATACCTGATGAAATGGAGATTATTCTCCCAGCTCAGATTTTCAGATACAACATGTATTCATGATTTTCATATATAGCATGTACTTATGATTAATTTAGTAGTTGTAGCTTAGGCTGCTATTTAAAGCACAGACAACCTGGAGTAAGTTTGCTATGTCCACAGAATACACAGAAATACTAAAATGCAACATACAGACGTACAGGGACCATTTAGCCTCTTACAGGGCCACTGTTGTACACCTACAGTTTAACCCTTCTGGGGACACTGCACTGTTAGGGATATTTCTGTGAGGCACTACTTTTGGGTGGCTGGCACTGAATTCATCACTTTAGCTACTGAAGAAGACTGCTTCCGTCTAGTGTCTTTAATTTTACTCATTTCACTCCCAAAATAACCACTATGCAAAATTCATGCAGTGTCTTTTTTAAATCTGCACATAGCAGAAGGAATGGTGAAGAAAAGTGCCTTCAGTTTTAAATGGAGCTATTTACATCAAAAAACTAAATGCAGCTTGGCTTTAGTCACCTACATGATGTAAGAGATCTTCTGGGTTTTGGCCTCAAGGCTTTGCTGAGGAGAGGATGAGCTCCTCCAGTGAACGCTGCCAGCTGAGACATGGAGCCAAAAAACTGCCTCCTGCTCTCTCCTCCTCCCTGTTGGAGCAACTGGATGGCTGAGTTCAAGCTGTACACATCTGGAGCACCAGCCATGGGTGGAATTCACTGTGCAAATTAACCCTCAAATTTATCCACTCTATCATCAACAATTCATAGAACTTAACTGGGCTCAAGATTCTTGCTCTATGTTACAGAGCAGGCCAAGGAGCACAGTAAGACACTAACTGAAATGCCTTAATTTGGGAGTCTTGGAAGTGTTTTCTGACAGAAGTAGAAAATACAAGAAAGGGATGAGTGAGAGGACCTGTTCTGAACTGAGAAGAGACTTGAAAGGGATGAGAATGTGGAGCAGGAATGTGGAATTTGTGGAAGCCAAGATTAAAAACTTCTGGTGTTCATACCCTACATGAGAAGGGGACCTTGTGGTACCACTGCAGAAACACTTGGTCTGAACACAGGCTCAAACACAACTGGGATGTCAAAGAGCAGTTACAAGGCATGAGACGAGGAGCTCAATGCTGAACAAGCTAAAATGAGCCAAACCCTAAATTAATATTTGACTTGTTTTTCAATATTTTGTTTGCCCAAGAGGAGAAGGTGAAAGACAGCATGACTAGCAGGACATGGGAAATATGTTCAGGAACTATCACACCTGACATGGAAGCAATTGTAAAGCTTGACACCCTCATTGTGGTGGAGCTAAGTACCCTTTGGTAACGTTTACCCAACACTGAGAGAAGTGGCACCTCAAACGAACACAGGGTTGCATGTTGATGTTTAATGCTGAGGGAAAGGTGGAAGTTTACATCTCTCTGCAAAGGCAGGAGAGGGATTCTGAGCTGGAGCAAAAGATTTCAGTATTTTGAAGTATCAGAACATATCTGTGAGGAACATGCATGAAGAAAATAAAGGAGAAGGGAAATATATGAAAGCTGTTTGGAAGGAGACAGATGAAAGCAGCCTAAATCCAGAGGTTTCTTCTCAGCTTTGAGAGGAAACACATTAAATCCAATTCAGAAATATCCAACCACTGAGCAGGAGCTGGGTCCTAAAAGACTGCAGCCTATTAATAATTTTGGCTTTAAGCTGAGGCTATTCAACTGAAATAGCAGAGTAGAAAAAGGAGGCATATGGGAGGGTCAAGAATGGCTAAAAACCATCAGTGTCAGATTGCTGTGGAAAAAATGTTAAATATGACCTTGGGTTTTAATAGAAGAAGTTATTTCCAGGACAGAGAGGGTGATACTAGCCACACTGTCTGGAAACCACATCCTGTAGACCGTGTGCACTTTTGGCCACTGTTCAAGAAAGAAAAACTAATCTGAAGCAAGAGCAAAGAAGACCAAAGTGAATGAGCAAGTCGTGGTAGTGTACTCAACACAAAAGGAAACGGAAAGAGCTTGGCTTGCTCATCAAAGCAACAGCTGAAAGTAGATGCAGGTTTTTTCTTAACATGGGTGGGATAACTGTGAAGCTATTTAACCAATAATTAATGCAATCATATGTTGTACAAATCATCAACTACCTACGAATATTAAGGTTGAAAATGGGATTTCTAATCAAAGCTGAGAAATGTTCAGTAGGAGCAGGAAGTGAAGAAAACCTAAGCCATTTTGAAGATGGAGTTCATAAACAAGAAAGTTTCCAGAGATCGCATGTCATGGTTACCCAGTAGGAGCTGGTGAGGAGACTCAACCCAGGAGTAATACTGTGTAAATAATGGACTTACACAAGCAGCCAAACCAAAGTAGAGACAAGAGGAAAAAGTAGTTCTGGTTGACTCCAAATAGAAATGCCAAGAGATTTTCTTTCAGCCAGTTGGTGAAATGAAAGGGGAAGACACCAACATTTTATATCCTACCTGCAGCCAACAAAATAATCCATTTCATTCTTGGGTTACTTAATCACTTTTTAAAAGCCTTTAAAACTTTGGTTTCAGAACACTTTCCTTCAAAATGAAAAGGTGAAATATCTCTTTTAGAAGCCACTGAAATGGTATGATTCATCCTCTCAAAGGTGTCTACTCTTTTCAAAGGCATTTCAGCCAACTCTGTTTCAGGATTCAACACAAACTCATGAATTATTTCCGAGGAGGCACAACCAGCACAGCAAAGGAAGCAAAAAGTCCTTGGATTTATGCAAATGCAATCTTCAAGGACTTTAAATAAGATCTAGCTATGGTCAGAAACCTGGACTATTTTTGGAGGATTTAAATATCCCAAAAAGGTGCCTCATTTTAATTCATATATAGGATCCTTATTTTTATCTTGACAAAGATAGTGAATTGAAGAGTAACTTGCTCAGCCTTAAATAGAGGTTTTTAATATTAAACAAAACCTGTCTGTGATAGCCAAAAGAATGACTTCTTACTGGGTCTTCATGTCTCTTCACCAGCTGTTGAGAGCTAAATTTGATCCCTCTGACTGCACAGCAGCCATCTGCGTTAGAGATTTATAAGGTACATCCACTCACATAACCTGCAAAAAGGCTTTTTCTGGTTCATTTTCCAAGATAACTTCAGCTCAGCTTCTGAAAGAGACCTCAGACATCATCAGACACTCATACCCCTCCCTCCATGCTCCTAGGAGAAGCCAAACGATTATGATGAGCTGTGTACTCAAGGCCTCAGTGCAGTAGGACAGTGAATAAAGGTCATGACAGTGCCATGCAAAGAGGTCAGGACTACATTTAGAGAAGTTCACTAATTTTCTTCCTCCTTTCCAACAGCATAATGACTACTTTACATGAGGACTCCCTAATGAAGAGCGTTTGATAAAAGCATTTCAGTGATTTCAGCAACCAAAATGTTTGTTGGTAAAAGGGCTGAACACACTGGAGCCTCTTCCTCTCTATCACAAAATCCCATTCTGAATTTAGAATTTAGTCTATGTAGACTTCAAGCATTTCAAGTAGACTTGGTGTTTTCCATGTCCAAACTTAGATGCTCTACAACTATCTGAAGTGCTTTATAAATACCAGAGAAATTAAACACACAGATTTCATGCAATAGCTACAGCTCAGTGACCTCTTCAACCCAAAGTATCTAAAATAAAGTAGTTTGGGTTTTGGGTTTCATTTTTTTTTCCTTCTCCCCACTAAAATATTTTCTTTGCTTCAAAATGGCTTCTATCTCCAACTGTGCCTTCTGTGTGTTTATTCCAGAACAAAAATCCGAGATCCACAGAATGTGAGAACCATGTAATTTTTGTTAGTCTTATAACAAAAATGAAGGCTTTTTACACAGAGACCTGCACATTTATCAACTAATGCATTTAGAAAGAAATGGAGGTTACCTGACAAGTCTCACCCACAGGTTTTCCTCTTTTCCTTTAAGAGCCTACTACTGTTCTACTGCAGAGGATGCTCACTCATTCCTAATGCAGTTTGCTAACCTTCCCTCTGTCTCTTCAACCCAGCAGCACATGCTGGAAGCAATAAACACAAACATTCATTTGGTTTTCTTCAGCATTGAAGGAATATTGTAACACATAACAGAACAACTCAGTGTCATGTAAAGAGCATCTTCATATTCAGAGACTATAAAACATCTGAATGACTGCAGATGAACAGTTCATAGAAACCTGCTACTATCCAAAAGTGGGGGGGAAAAAAGGGCTATGTGAATAAAGACTAACTGCCTCAAAAAAACATTTGAATTTGTAATTGTTTTTAGTAGAATATGCATTTTTCCAGTAACTTCAAAGAGAAAATTTGACCATCTCTAAACATGATTTGTCCTAGTAAAACATACTGAGGTTCTGTGAGACCAAAGTCTGAAACCAAAACACAAAGAGGCATCAGCAGTTATTTATCACTGGCACTAAAAGTGCATTAGTAACAACAGCAAAATTACACGGGATATTGTGAACTAAGCACAAAGTGAGCTGAGGAGAGAGAACTGAAAGGGCTACGACAGTTTATGGTGTAATTAGAAAATTAATGCTTCTCTTTGACCCCAGGAGCTTGAGCTTCATTTTGTTTCTGTACCCAAGGAAATTTATCTTTCCAGATGTGGATGCCCTTTGTAGTTGACTACACTTCTACTACTTCTGTTTCAGAGTCTTTTTATTTGGACGTTATTGTTAGCCTTTACCTCATCAGGGATTAGGCATCAGGCTGGCAAATTTATAGGTGCCACTATTGTCTGGGTCTTGGGTGACTTCTTGCATTACAGCTTTTCATCTCTTCTGTTTCAGTGCTTCTCTGCATACTAGACAGGATGTGATTGGGCAGAGTTTAACAGGTTGCAGTGACCTGGGACATTCTGTCTCTTCCCAGTTGAGGACTGTAGGTCTTCTGCAAGAATTATGTTGGGCTGTGGGGGAAGTCTGGGATACAAGATGTACTAGAAGATGGAAGGTCCACCCCTGGTATTTTACAGCTTCATCCAAAGATGAACAGAACAGATTATGTCCCACAGACACCTAACCCCAGGAAAACGTGTTTGTGGCTAGGGAGTAATTTTAATGATGCTATAGGCAGGAGCTAATGATAAAGAAAAATGTAATCACCATTAAAAAACATCCAGGATATAGAAAACATGAAGGACAACAAACAGAACCAACGCTGGAGCAGTTCTCAATCATCTTCACACTTACAGAATGCTCTTTGCTTGACCCCTTTCAAAGCTGGAGCCAGCAAGGTTAAACACTGATGACATTTCACTTAACAGTATTGGCTATTCTGGAGAAACCAAGAGGTCACAACGCAGTGAGAAGCAGCAGCAGGGGTTAAGGGGCATGAACAGCATTTGATTTTTCTGTAGGAAAGTCCATACACTTCTTGAAGACAGGAAATTACCAAAGCTAGCAGGGCTCACTCACTGCTCTTTTAGATCTACGTCTACACAAGGCAAAACCACCTGTGTTTTAAAACCTGTAGTTCTACAGTTTAACTCTTCATGTTACTTTGCAGAATTAACTGCTTTAGGATTGGTATCCTCAGGTTTAGATGAATAATTTCCATTCCTCTGAACTTTTCTACAGTTTTCTTGTGGCAAAGCTGATTTTAAAAGCTTTTTACTAGAAGCCTTACATCCTCCTCTGCCCAAATGGTCACAAATCACAGAAGGGCAGAAGGAGATTTTAAATATCCACCTAGAAGTAAACATACATGGCACACAGAGATAATTCTGATGACTCATTTGATTTTCTCTTGAGAAGCAGAGTTTCCTGAGGGCCTGGATCCCAAGAAACAAAGCATTCAAAAATAACCCAGAGCTATTCTTTTTCTGTCTGACAGATATCCAGGTTGTTGTGCTGTTTCTTTACACATGAAAGATGATTTTCCTCCACACAGACCCAAGTGCAGGGCTTCTTAAGAAATATGGATGATACCAATTTACTACACTGATGTAGACACTTCTCACTTCCTCCACAGGTACCTTTTCCTCACTTCTTTAGCCCAACAGCAAAATAATTTATTTCTAAATTGGGTAAACTCTGAAATGAAAAAGCACTATCTTCATCTTCCCTAAGAGCTACCATAATGAGCCTCTGAAAGAAGACAAACCCTTACCATAATCACTTGCTAATTCCTCACTGGCAACTCAAGCAGTAGCAGCCTTCAGATGCTGAATCAGCCATTCTAAATTAAAACCTGCAGAAGAGAGAAAGGTTTTTCTTCTGTACCTGCTTCCCTCAGCTTTCTGCCTGCTCTGCAGAAGGTTGTAAGCGTTAGACTCTTACAAGAAAAAATAAAAATGGAGAGGAAATAAAACGTAGAGAAGAGTGTGAGAATAGTATAAAACTACATTTTATGCTGAAAAAAAGAAATAAATTGTACAATCTTAAAGACAGTGATTGCTGACTGCTGATAAAATACAGTAGTTTTGTGAGAAAAGGAAACAAGCCCAAGAGCTGGGAACAAACCTCCCCTTCACAAACTCATGGGAACATGAACTGAGTGGCCACCACCAGGTCTGAAAAATGGTCCCAAGACAGACACTGCACACACACAGCTCAGACACCAGGAGGCTGCATCTGGAACCAGCCTGGCCTGGGAGGTTACTATGCTCACAAGCATTTCAGATCTGGTTTTGGTTTTCCTCTTCAGCTGCAGTAAGTGGCATCTTTGGAAGAGGAACCTGCCTGTTGAGGTGCAGATGGAAAGGGATGACTCCTTTCTTGTAGGCTGTGACACAACCAAAGTGTTTGGAGGGAATATGCCCTTGCCAGAGGCAAACCAACAACCTGGCAGTTAACATACAGATGAAGTTCTGCTTTAACAGATTGGTTCTGGGTTTAATCTTGGGGTACACCAGGAGAAGATCAAATACTCTTTCTGCTGTACCCCAAGATTAAACCCAGAACCAATCTGTTAAAGCAGGACTTTATCAGACTGAGAGGCAACGTCCCTTTTAAATACTTAATAACTTCTGTGTCAGAGAAAGAGGCAGTCACAGCCAAGGAGAAGATGTATGAATGAACACTTTCATTATCCAGAGAGCCAGGCTGCACTGGAGCCTTATCTTCTAGTATTTTCCATTTGTCACTCCTTAGCTCCTGCTGTAAGTGCTGCAGAAATATATGGGCTTGGTATGACTAAGTGCATTTACATCCTCTCAACAACTGTAACTGCTCTAGTTAGCCCTCAAAAGCCACAGACAGGAAACAACCAACAGACTCCTCAGGACAAAAAAAGAAACATCAGTTTTTGGGGGGTTTTGGTTGGTGGGTTTGTTTGTGGGTTGGTTTTTTTTTTTTTTATTTAATACAAAGCTGTACAAACACTACATTTTCTGGAAGATGTTCAGCAAGGAAGCAACATCCAAATTCAGCTTTAACTGACCCAGGAGTAATGGTGACTTTTTACCAGTAGACACATCACCATCTGATGCTCCTCTAGACATCCTTACATAGGTAAGTTAGTTAACACATAGGATAGCTCACTGGGACCTTATAAACTCAGAGTAACTTAGGAGGGCAGTCAAAATCCAATAATACTCTAGCTAAACACAGAAGCACATCCAAAACAACCTCTACTTTGCAAATGTACACATGAAGTAAAGAACCAAACTGAGGTTTCACCAGTTTTCAGTGGACATGGAAGCAGTAAGCATTTTCTAACTGTCCTGTCTCATTGCTCATCTCAGTAGCTTGCTTTGCAAAGCACAAATCAAAAGGGAGTAAATGGCTATTTCTGCCCAAAACTAGCCAACAGGTTTGCAGAAATAACTTCAGTAAGTTTGAGAGACTCCAGAATAGAATTTAAAAGCCATGAGTCTACAACAAGAGAGAAGACACACTGCATCCAAAACCCTAGGAAACTATTACTAATTCAAGACCCTTGTAAACCAGGAAAAATAGCAATTTTGGGGGGAAAAAAATAAACAAATGACCTGACAAATTACTGTCAGGATATGGGACAGAATATGCACTGCAAAAACAGAAAATGAATGTGCAGTATCGGGTACTTCTAGCACTGCAGCTCACAAACATGTGGAAATGATTGCAGAACAATACCTCCAGCAAGGACTTGTCAGATCCCCAGGAAGAGTCTTTGGTGTTGTGACTGAGGGCAACCACAACTCCCCTGATGAACTCCATTTAATATCCAATCTATTTGAGATTACACTGAACTATAAAGCAGTGATTACATATGCTGTTTGGAGACTTTTAGGGAGGAATTCCAGCCCACATAATTGGAAGTCATTTTAGAGCCAAAACAGTAATTTGGCACTAGCTCTGATCCCCAGAGGTGGCTTACACTTGAAGAACAAGGAGCAAATGGAACACACTGCAAAGGAGCTGTAAGGTTTTTAGTATTGACCTCAGCCACGTTTGCTTCCTCTGATGTTCACTACAAACATTCAAACACTGCGTGACAGTGACTGCCTGAGCAGCACCTGGAGTGGGTTTTGTGTAGGCAAGTGAGGCATGAGTGGCACAAAGACCTGCTTATTGCCACCATTAAACTGGACCATGTCTCTCCCACCCAACCAGCCACAGTGACTCAGTACAGATCAGGATGAATGCTTCCCCATCATGCTTGGAGTAGATCCAAAGAGTTAAAAATCCGTTGCAAAAATCCCAAACTGATTTGAGTGAATAAGCAAGTCTGAGAAAATAACATGTTAACACAGTCCACAGACACAAAAAAGCACCAACATAATAAAACAGGGTTTGTATAATGCAAGACCCTTTTCTGGAGAGATTCCAACCCCAGCTGGAGGTGACCCTGGGCAGCCTGCTCTGGGTGACCCTGCTGGAGCAGGGGGGTTGGACTGGATGACCCCCAGAGGTCCCTTCCAACCCCTGCCATGCTGGAATTCTGGATGAAGGCAGTGTGGTTGCCACTACCTCAATATTTACTTGTACTTATATTATCACAGCTTAGCCATGATATCTGTGCTTTGAGTTGGACCTTCCACTAGATGGAGGACCTCCAGAAATGTCTTCCAGATAACATTTCTGTGATTCTATGATTTCATTATTGTTCTAGCAAACCACTTATGTTGGGGGGTGTGGGATGTTTGGTGGTTTTTTTGGGTTTTGGTTTCTTTTTTTGGTCCTTGAAATTGCAGACTTCATTGGACTATACCTATTTTGTTATCAGAAAAGCTTTAATGCAAAGAGGTAACTTGTGACTCTTAAGTGAAAACTTTGAACTGATAAGACATTTTAATTTGTGTTAGGATATATTAATCAAGGAACTCAACTGCTGCATATTCATCACAGGTTTGGTAAACCATGCTCAGACTGTTTAAGAAACAGCTTTAAAAGTGAAGACAAGCATTTAAGTTGAATGCAATGGAGACACAGGAGCCAGTGGAGTGATTCATGGACACAGGGTGAGGTTGCCAAATAGACTGGCTGGAGAGATCATCATGTCATCCTGATTTTACATGGACATTACAAGGACAGAACTGCACCTGGCAAGCCAAGAGAAAGTAATTTTGCACTAAGCAGAATGCAGAACCATGAGGATGCAAAGAAGGAACTTATGTCTGTGGATGAAAGGAAGAGAGGGCTCCTGGAGATCACAGGAGAGGTGACCTGCAAGATTTGTCATGGTCTGGCAACGAGTTGCTATGGAGAAAACTGAGTCAAAGCTGCCAGTCAAGCCACTAGCCAACATGCTAATTTAGAGAGAAAGCTTTCCATACGCTCCAGGAAAGGAGGAATCAGACAGCATTTGAATTGGAAAAAAAAAATAAATTAATTCAACTCAGAATTTCAGTTCAAGACAATTGGGCAAGAAGAGATAGCAGCAAATGCATCCTAGATAGGAGAGGGTAGGTCTGGAGTAGACCTGTGAGTCTTATACACAAAAGTAACTCCTCAAGCACAAATAATTTCTCCTGTTTACTGCCCCAGGCATCTTTTCATTCTGAAAATTACATGACCAGGCTGGATGGGCCCTGCAGAACCTGCTAGTGGGTGGCACCCCTGCCATGGCAGGGGGTTTGGAACTAGAGGAGCTTTAAGGTCCCTTCCAACCCAAACCATTCTGTGACTCTGATGATTCTATGACATACAAGCCCCCTGAGGAATAAAACCCATACAAGGCAACTGTGTGGGAATATGTCAAGAACTATAACTGAAACCAACTTGCCAGTGAGACCTGCACTGTTATCCTAGATTAACAAGCCTGGATTTGGCAGGTTTTGTTTGGGTCATATTTACACCTGTAGAATCAAGACAGTTCTCAAGAGAAAGCCTTCACCTATTACCACTTCTCAATAACTATTGAGACCAGATATTTGCAACACACGCATCTTGTAAATGCGTGTCAGTGTTCTTCTAAGCTACACCACAGACAAGCATGTTCATGCAGGAAGGCAAACCTTGGAAATAAAGTAATTAGATTTGAACAGATGACACTGACAAGGTGTGTATAAATTACACTAATAAACCCTTAGTTTATAAAGTTATTTTCCTCCTCTACAGCAGAGGATTTTTTGTCCTCAGTGCCTAGAGATACTCAAGGCAACAATGGCAAGTACAAAGTAAAACCTTTGTTGCCAACCCAAAATCTAAATCACTACTGTTTTCAAATAATTGCATGAATTGCTAGGAATGTATAACACTTCCTCTCAGTGGATAAATGGATATGTTTCCTTGAGAAGAAGATTAATGCACATTTGAAATAGAATAATAGGTATAAACAGAAATTAAAGTGGTCTATTAAGATACAAGACTCTAAAGACAATATTCTTAATCTAATCTCAGAAAATGAATAATTGCTGGACCTTTGCATTCCTCCTAATGAATCTATTTACACTTAATTAAAACTATTCATCCTCCTCCAAGTCTAATATTTCTTGGATGACACATAAGCAACTTAAAGTCTTTGATTTGCAATTTGTTTTTAAGAAAACCAGCAAGGAAAAGAGGAATATTCCTTCCAGTTTTACTGAACACCACATCTTTTATTGGCAAATTATAAAGTGCAGATCATGGATACTACCTTTTCATTAATAATCAATAAAAGATAGAGTCATTTTGGCTATGTGTCTTATGGGTTACTAACAAAAAGAAGGTAATACCTGTGATGTGCAGCTGCACTTGCTATTTACTATGATTTATCCCTGTATCTCCTCTAGACAAAGAGCAGCATTTCTCTTACAGTACTGACATTCACCACCATTAAACCCACATTTTGTTCAGTTTCTTTGACAGTGTCAGAAATAGTGTGAGCTGATAGTAATGAATCTACCTCTTCCCTTGCAGGCAGATCAGATCCAAGTTTCTCTTGTATGCTTTAATGTTTTTGTGAGTGTAAAGAGGTGCAGTGGCTGGGTCTCTTTCTCACCAGAGCCCACCTGCATTACCAACACCATTGGGAACACCCTCCTCCAGGTCAGTGAAGAGAGTTGTCTTTTAGGAAGGGACAAGAGGGATCACAAAGTAAAAACTCTTTAGCCTTGTGGGCTGTGTCTGCAGAGCTGGAGCTGGTAGATATGGCCTGGAGAGCACCAGGTGGGATGCAGCCTGTGCTGGCAAACAGACCAGACCTGTGCTTATTCTCTGGATGTGGGGCCAACCAGCAGAGAAGGAGAGGGAGACTGCCTAGAGGTGGCCCTGATGCATGCATGGGGCTCCGCACTGCTCAGCATGGATAATCCCCTGGGTGATGCTGACAGCATGGATAATGCTGACATGGGTGCCCCAGCTCTTGAGTTTCCTACAGAAACTGTGAGGGTTTATCAGAACAATTCTTTCTCTTCTGCTACTTGTCTGCATGATTCTGCTACTTGTCATTTAAAATTAAGTTCAATATAATAGAATTAAAAAGAAAAATTCTAAAAAAAGGAGTGCAGATACACAGCATAAATTGAGAGAGAATGTAATTACAGCTCTTGCTCCTTGAGACTGATGGAGTCCAGACTTCAAAATCTAGTTCATAAACTAATTTCCTTGAAAAATTCATCTTGAAAAACAAGCAGTGATTCAGATCCATGGTTTGTTTACTGCTTTAGTGTACATTTATTTTATTAACTGGAAGATGGT
Organism: Galbula dea; assembly: GCA_013399015.1. Taxonomy (NCBI): domain Eukaryota; kingdom Metazoa; phylum Chordata; class Aves; order Piciformes; family Galbulidae; genus Galbula; species Galbula dea. The sequence continues at coordinate 737,061 of VWZX01010541.1, forward strand.
TGGAACTGTAGAATTGCCCTTCAAAATACCCAAATTTGTGAAAACACCAAAACATCTCACTACAGGATGCAAACATGTTCATGGCTTTGGTACAGCAACTGGTGATTTAAACAGTCAAAGGCTAAGAAGAGACCAAACAGGAATGACACCTGCCTTTAAGCACAAAAATTATTCAGGGGAGAATAATAATTCTAAAAGCAGAAATTAACTGCCTCCTCAAGCTTTGTGTGCTGGATACACCCTCTCCAAAAGCAGACCCATGGAATTAGCAACCCTCTTCAGACCATCTCTATAGTGTAGAAGCAGGAAGGACAGCAAGTATCTTCAGTAAAATAGATTACTGCAAGTAACAAGCTGATTCAGATAATCAAAGAAACATCAGCACCTTCAAGCAATTGTCTTTAAAATCAGTTTACCTAGAAGATAACTAGCAATTCACACTGCTTGGGTCAAACCTACAGAACTCCTGTGCCCTGTCTTCCAAAGCTACACACAGGACAAGTACCTTTCCCTTAGAAGCCATTCAACTAATGCGAACCCAAGAGCTACATTCACATTGTATCCTTGTCATTCTAAATGTAATTAAGAAGATCATGTTACTCTGATGATCTAACACACATGGCAAGACACAAGAGGCATATGAGATGGTTCTCCAGCTGTACCAAACTCCCTCCTAACACCCTCTTTTTATCTGCTTCCACACAGCACTGCAAGAAGCACAGAGGATGCCAGGGCATCCCCACACACGCTTCAGTGACTGAGTTACTTTGGAAGTTCACTTCTATTTGCTTTTGTTCCATATTCATTAAGAATCCAGGTCAGACACTCTAATTAACCTGGAAATGAATTTGTCTAGATGTAGAAAGTGAGGTCACTGAAAACACTCTTATAAACTTCACAACAGGAAGAGGTATCTCCAGAAGAGCACAGGATTTCATCAAAAGCCATATTGACCAACATCCCAAATATTATGGGCATTTCCCATACCAGGACAGCACGTGTCTAATGCTACCCTAGACAAAGCCAAGCCACATTCATGAAGAGATAAATGAATCCAGCTGTATTTTCAGTGACAAACAGCTGTATTTTCAGTGGTTTAGGATTTATATCTGACAATTTAACAGTTCCATAACTGCAGATTACGGAAATGAACTGCAGAGACACAACACCTGAACCTTCAGGCATCAAGTTGAGGTGTAGGAGGGTGGAACAGGTTGACTGATATTTTCAAGAATAAAACCTTGCTGGAAAATACATTATAAATGAAGTACACATGTTGAAAATATAGTCATTGTAACAGAAAACTCCTACCAACACAGGCCATCTGCTTTTGACTGACAGGTTTGGGAAGCTGTCAGAGTATCATGTAAACTGTTACAAATCTTTTAATGAATAGCTCAAAAACATACATGGCTCACATCACTTGCAAGCTTTTAATGAAAATATACATCAAAGAATCAAATGTGTGAAATCTGAATTCCAATTACTCAATAAGATTAAGACCAAAGCCTGCAGAAAAACAACAAGAGCTCCATCTATGCCTTCATGAGATGAATCAGAATCTCCCATGTGATCTAAAAGCCTTGGTTATCAGCTTCTCAAGAAATGGAATGCTTCCATTCCTAATTCCTTTGTTATACAGCATTTGAAATAATTCTGTGAAGACCAAAAGCAAACTAAAAAGAGAACCCCGGTTCAGCCTCCTGTGGCTCTTTGCAGAAATTCTGCCCATGAGATAGAAGTTCTCACCATCCCCTTTAAGTTTTTCATATTTCCCATTAACATCCTCCAAAATATTATGGAGTTGAGGATCTCAGTGGCATCTAACCATGCCCTTTCTGGACTGCTCCTCCACACAAATGTAGAGGAGCAGTCCATGTGGAATGTGAAGTCCATGTGAAGCCATACAGAGTCCTCCACAGGACTGTGACCCCTGCTGTGCACGTAACAGCTTCTTCCTTTAAGAAGTTTCTCCATCAGGACCCAGCTCGTCAGCATCTTTGTACATCTCAGTTGGACTCACCCTGTCCACTCACTTTCCACTGTGATGGGAGACCATATACACAAAAAGAAAAACACTTTTTCCATCACAGCATGACAGGTACAATGCCCCAGAGCCCCCAGCCATTTTCCAGGCAGCTTTCTTCCCTGACAGGGACCATTTCTCTATTCCTTGCTTGCCACCTCAACATCACCAAGTGCAGGACTGTGGGACAGCACCTGCTCCCACCATGGAAATGCCTGGAAATAGCTTAAGAATCCAGATTCTGCAGAGAAGTAGATATCAACTGATTGTCATGTAGTCTGAATGTTTTCTCTCCAGATTTCAGTCTCACACGCTGTTAATACTGAACAGTGTGACTGTCCCATGCACAGGAGATGTGAACAGTGACAAACCATGAGTGGAGCTGCCAGAGTCTACAGAATGACTCTGGAAAAAACTGCAAACTATTACTTATGTCTAGAAACTCCATGGCTCCTTTCATAGCTCCTTGCCTTCAAGCTCTGTGACAGAAAACAACCTTCTGAAGGAGAAGACAGCTGCTCCCTCTGAAGGCTGCAGGTGCTTTCTGTAGCCTATCAGAACCATCCGTGGTCACTCCTCTCTGTGTGTACAAGTGCTTTACTAAGGTCAGCATTAGATTCTCATAACTCTGCCTTATCCTGCCATTGAATTACTCCTATAACATGAAATTCAGCTTTGTTTTTATTTCCCAGGGTAGAGATTGACTCCAGAATCTCTGAATGTGCTTTATTGATGGTATTTTTATACCCATTTTAAATTGCTTTGCTATCCCAAACTGCATTTCACATTACCGTGCCTCAGTTTCTACAGTTTATGTTTAGATTTTGAAACACTTTTTTCTTTGTATCAAACTGTATGAAAAAAAAGTTTCTTTTTAGTTAGGTGTATTTTTATTAAAGCAGTAATAACAGCAGCAGAAACTCAGAATACTCCAGCCTTGCTGACTGACTGTTGGACAGCCTATAATTTCTGTCATTAAAATGGAGATTCTAGCACTTAGTTCGCATTGGAAGAACGTTACCCTAAGGAAGAGTCCTCTCTCATAGTAGGTAATTACAGCTTACTTAACACACTGTGCATTAAAACAAGTGGTCAGTTCTGGGAAGAGAAATCCTGACACAAGCAAGCATTTAAACCAGTGGGAAGCAGAGGTACTTCTAAAGGAATTCCACATCACCCACTGCATGCATGGTCCAGGAAGGATCTGATCATTAACTTAGCAGCATCTTTCCTTTGGTACCGTTAGCGTGGGATAAAAATGTCTTGCCTTAACAACTACTAAATGGTGAATCTACATGGGATTCTGGAAGGTGATGCATTAAGCACTGTGCACACACTCATCAGCAGGACTACCCTCATAACACAGTGAGGATCTCACTAGATACGAGGAAGAACTTCTTTGCTGTGAGGGTGACTCAGCACTGGAACAGGCTGCTCAGAGAGGTTGTGGAGTCTCCTCCTCTGGAGCAAACTGCTGCAAGTGAAATGTATTATTAACCCATATTAGTGCAAATATGGCAGAAGGAATAGGAAGGATGGTACATGAATGTGAAGCAGGTATTTTGATAGCACATTTTCTTTAAGTCTGGAATCTTCAAACATTGTGACAGTTTGGAAATGTCATAGGGATTCGTTTAGAAACAATTTTAGGACCCCAGTAAAGCTCTCAAAGGTTCCAACTCCGCCAGTCATTTCATAGTGGGTATCCACCAAGAGAAAGGTTTTCAGCCACGAGCAGTGTATCTACCACATGTTCAGAGTATGTTCAATTGTTAACATGCGAGTACAGAGAAATATTAATTGCACATAATTATCACTGTATTTTCAAAATAGCTATGAGGGAGTTGTGTCTTTCACCCCTTTTATCTGCTTAACTACAGACACCTACCTGCTCAACTGATTGGCTGCTGTTTGGGGTGGTTCTGTTTTGAAGTCACCCAGTGGGATGACTGAGCAGGAAGAAGTGCATTACTTGACCATCCCTACAAAGGCTGGACTAACATGTTTGTGTTGCTTCTTTCTGAGCTAATATAGTCAGTTACCTTCAGTATCCCTCCACAACAGTGCACAGCTCTACACACATACACCCACCAGATCTGCAGCTGCAAATTCACTATTAATGTTCTATACAGAAAAGATTTTGCTAATTACCTGAGCCACCCACTAGTTCATCATTATTACTTCCTGCAGCATTTGTAGATGCCTTGATTTCCCAGAGCACTCAAGAGAGTAAAACCTAATCAGTTTGTGGGGTCTTGATGGCAGAGCAGAGCAGCTACAAGCTAGGCAACGCTGCTCTCTCTCCCAGATACTCTGTTACGCTACCAAAGCCTTAGTCAGGAACAAAGACAACAGAATTTCACAGTACTGTAGGAGAAGTTCAGCCATTGAAATATGAGGATTATGCAAACATCTTAAAGGCATTACTTACAGAGCTACTGGGGAAAGAGAGAGTATTTGGCAGAGGGAATTCAATTTGCTTTGGAGCAGCACAATACGTTAGCCACAAATCCTTCTTTCAGCCCCAGATTAGAACTTCTTCAGCTAGCAAATCCTAAAACAGTAATAAGTAACTCAGGTTTCTGACAAAATAGCTGGGTTTATGATACCATGTTTGTAATCAAATTCCTCTTAAGAATCACAGGCCAGTTGAGGATGGATGGCATCTCTGGAGATCATCAGTCCAGCTCACTGCTCACAGCAGGGTCACCTACAGCTGATTGCTCAGAGCCACATCCAGTCATGTTTTGAGTGTCTCCAAGGACAGAGACTCCAACTCTCTGGGCAACCTGCTCCAGTGTTTGATCACCTTCACAGTTAAAAAAAAAAGAAATGTTCTTTTCATGTGTTCTTATGTTTGAGTGGGTTGTAGTGTGCTTCAGTTCATGCCCCTTGACTCACATCCTTCCAAGGATAAAGAGCGATTCTCTGGCATGGTTTGAAAGAGAAGATAAGCATGGAAAAGACAAGAGTCCAAAAACTAGTTCTGGAGGAGGAACTGCTCCTAGAGACACCTCTGAATAGCATACTACTGAGGCTGCTGTGTGGAGTCTCTAATCCCATGTTAATTAGAGAAAGAAGGAACCCTGAGAGGTGAGAAGGGAAATCAAACCCAGAGATCTTCCTACTCCTAACTTTGTAGATTTAGTAACTGATCCACCATAACTGCACTGGGGATTCTTTGTGCTACTAAAGAGAAATGAACAAGGAAGGTGCTACCACCTCCCTTCTCCTACAGACCGCTCTGGCAAGAGACAAAGCTAGTTTCTATCATCAATTAAAGTATTCCAATTAGAGCCTTCTATGGGACTTGCACTTTTGTGGAACAGCATTGGAAGACACCTACAAATTCAGAAAGGGCATTGCCAACTTTAAAGACTGAATTAAATTAATTAAAATTATTTGGGTGATTAAATGGAGGCAAGTTTTAAAATTTGGGCTCAAATGTCTAAGCCTTCTAACAATAAACTCAATGATCCATGAATGCAGTAAGAGAGGATCTGGATGATCTGGAGAAGCAGCTAACAGAAGTCCCTTTCACTTGAGAGTTATAACTTAAAAGGTCTACAGCAAAAATAATACAGGAAAAGGAACATCACATGAAGGGAAATAATGGCTTCACAGTTCTTCTGGGGTGTTAGAAGTACTTCTTCCCCCCAGCACTGTGCAGACTCAGTCTTTATTCTGGGGTCCCAGTGGACAAGCTGAGAATTACTTTCTGTCTGGCACACAAGCTGAAATTACCTAGGGAAAGAAATGCTGATTTTATGTGTGTATATAATGCACTATGCTTTATAGAGAAATACATTTTCAACTATTTATGGAAATGAGACATTTTCTCATTCTGAAGCAAAATGGACATATTTCTCTATCAGCATTTTACTGTATTTTAATTCATAGATTGAAAACATTAAGAAACCCTGACAGTAGCAATTAGCTCATTACAGATAGTGAGAATGGCAGAAGATGGGAAGCTGCAGTGCCAGCCATGAGACCACACACATCCATGCTCCACTTCTAGCAGCAATTCCTATCACCACCCTAGCACTCCACCAGTCAGCAGCTTGACAGGAGGATAAAAAGCACCAAGAGATCTTCTCATTCCAACCTTACCAAAGGAGGGTGAAAAGACAGCACCTGTTTTTCTAAAGAGATTGTATTCTATTATTCATTATGCCCCTGCCAAGGAACACAGAATCAAGGAAATACTTCCATGGTTCCACTTTTGGCATGCTGAGTCACAGCTGCCACAAAGAAAGTGGAACAGATTGGTGCTCTCAGGAGTTTGTGTTTTCCCAGAAACTGATGGATAATTAAAAAAAAAAGACAAATTCTAAGCATCTAAAATGCTCTTGCCACCATGTTCTATCACATCCAAACCAGAGATCAGATTCAGAAATGTCTCTCCACGACAACTCCAAACACAGACCTTTTCCATTTCACCTTTGCTCTGCTGTCTGTACAGGACAAGCTAGGAGAGGTTCTGTGATCCTCAGGTAAGGCACCAGCACAAACACAGAATTAGCATAATTTAATTATAATGAGAATACCAGTGATTTTTCATATAAGTAAGCCTCCTTTAATGCTATATTTAGCATCTCTGAGTTTTGCAAAATTCAATAACTCACAAAATGAGGAAATAGAAACAGGCAATAACAACTCCAGGGAATCTTTCCCCATGTCAACACCTAGTTAACTCTTTGTACAGTAATTTCCCAGTGTATTTACATATCCCATATCATGAATTCCTGTAACAGGATACTATTTCTCTCTCAATTTAACTTAACTTCTACCTCCATGGCAACTGTGCCATACTACTCTTCAGATACAAAGATTCCAAGAAATGCAAATAAACTCTCCAAAGCACATCACTTATTCCTGGAAGCGTTTCCTCCATCTTGAGTATGGATAGCAAAATATGACTACTGACAACAAGACATTCCATTGCTGAACTTTTAATATGAAAACATAAAACCCCCTACATTATCTAAATGGAGGGGGGGAAAGGCAAAATGCTTTGATGGATTTCAGTGCTGAATTTTCAATACTCACTGTTGTGAAATCATCTTTTTCTGCCCTGTACAGCCCATCCACATTACTGGTCCTGAGTCTTTTCAGTTTTTAGGTTCAAAGAGTCTCCAGCGTGTATGCATATATAAATATATCTGTATATAATCTCCAGTATATATAAGCAATCTTCACATAATATCCAACAGGAAGGATGTATAAGCTCCAACAGAAGGTGATGCTGGTGTGGCTGCCCTGAACTATTTCCAAATAACTAAGGTGTCTGCATAAATAAGTATGAATCACTGATTATTTTAGCATCTCATAGGACAGCTAACAGGAATTCAAGTTACTATACCCAGGAACACTCCAATACAAAAATCCCCCAACAGATCCTCAAAAGAAGCTGTCAGCAGCACATAGGGAATGCTATCAAAACTACAACAGGTTTTTCACCTCAAGAAGGCTTCGCCAGTCTTCAAAAATTATCTATTACATCAGTCTGTTGCAAAGCTGCCAACAATGGTAAGAATCAAGGTCCCTCTGTGGGATCCACAGACATGTGTAATAACTGTACAGCTAAAGGCATTCTCCTCAGATAACTTTACTGAGGTAAGAACAAATTTAAAGTGTCAGGAAAATGCTGAACACTGACAAGTGAAACTGGAGGAGATCCTTTTCTGATGAAAGCACTCTGTAATTGCAGCTGGTTTTAATAAAGATACAAACTAAGAAAACTTTTCAGTGTGCACAAGGAAAAGCTTTAGGAAGGTTTAAAGTGCGGTGACTAAAGCTTTGCCAGTACTGCACACTGGTGAAGGGTTTCAAAGTCTGTACTGGCACAGGATTCTGGATGATTGCTACCGTCTCACCTCAGTCTGAAAACCCTAGAAAACGAACTCTACGGTTACCACTCTTGCCTCCTAGATTTTGTTTCAGCATCCCAAATACTACCATTACTTGGATGAATGAGTTGCAAAGTCCTGAGTGAATTCTGAACTCTTAGTTACATGTGGTTAGTGTATTTCTGATGCCCAGGTATCTACACTTAGCTACCACTCCTTGAACCTCTCTGGAAGCCTGCTGTGCAAAACCATCTACCAGTTAGGCATGAGGAACAGACAACCACAGACTCTGCCTTGTCTCTTCTGGCAGTAACTGCCACAGCAGGGGCTCTGCTCCTGAGCACAGTTTGCACTGGAAACAAGGCAGGAGCCTCTTCTACTCGTGTGGTACATGGCAAAGAATGGTGGGGTTGGCTTTTCTTAAAGGTAGACATGTCCAGTCTATCAGATGGGTTTCTAGGTGCACAATCTTAGTTGGGTTCTGATGAGCACCAACTGCAATTGAAGTTCAGAGTAAAACTACATGTTCATTTGGAGAATTTTAGTTTTGCTCTGATGAGAGCAAACTGCAACTGAGGTTCACAGAGAAAAACTATACATTGGCCATTCTGATGCCCATGAAAAGCCCTGCTGGTGACCTCAGTGTTGAGGGAGCACAGGATAGCTGAGAGTTCAAGTACATCTAAGTTAATGCTTAGTACATTTTCCAGTTAAAGTTATTTTTCTTATGAGATATGCTAAATTAAATTTCATGAAATTACAGTTACTAAAAATAGTTCTTTCCTGGGCTCAAGTTCCCTAGATCATGTGTTATGTGACACCAGCAACACACTGAACATGCTGGGGCTGGAGCACAACCTAAGTACCCAAACCACAGTAGAATGTTACAGGGCCTATAAAAAACTCAAAGCATATTTGAAATGAGAAGACTTCTTCCTGCTTGACTGTTGTGACTTTAGGTGGGGGCTCAGCACTCAGCATTTCACTGAGGTGTCAGTCATCTTTAGGTCATGCTTCTCTGGCATGTGACTCTTCACTGCTTTCAGAGTGGAAATGGTTTAGAATATGAAAGCTCATGGAAAGTGAAAGCAGGAGCTTGTTTGCTATCCTGCTGCCAACCTGCAGAATTCTCCTCACAGAACTGTGATGAGTGTTGACAACCTCTGCAGAGAGCAACAAAGAGAAAAAAAACATCAGCAGCAAGTGCAGCCTGAGCCATCTTACTGCTTGTGATCTCCAGTTAGTCAAACGAGTATATTCCTTTTCTTTGGTAAAATTAGCAGTGCAGTTGCTGGGAGAAGAACTGGTTTGTATCTTCAGAACAAATCTGATGAACATGCTACTAGATCTAACAGGCACAGCAGCAAACAGATTTCTAAAGAACTGTCTCGACTCAGAGGTCCATACCCCAACTTCTGCTACATTTCTTACAGCAAAATCCCATGAAACAGTCTCTGCAAATCCCATCAGTGTATGTCTGCATATAGTGTAACTCCTGGTTACCAAGAAATTATTCAGTGGTAACTAACTGAAAGAAACCCAGAGCTTACATCTTTTGATATTAAAATATATGGGTGATATGTTTTCATCTTCTTTTGCTCAAATATGACAGTACCAATAGACACCAAACTCAGATTACATGGTTCAGTATTATCACCCAACTACTTTGAAAGCTTCCTTCTGCCATAATCCCCAAAAGGACCAGCACCTTTTTGGGAGGACAGGGACTAAGACTGCTGCCACATTTCAATAAAACAGCAAAATAATCACAGAATCAGAGAATGGTTTGGGTTGGAAGGGACCTTAGAGATCACCCAGTTCCAATCCCACCAGACCAGGTTGCCTTCCATTCAACCAGTTCCTTCTACTATACAATATTAGAGACACAGAGGGTTTTTTCTCCTTTATTTTCTCAAACTGTGTGTGAATTTTCCCAAGAAATTCTGAATTCCAACAGTAATTCCCCCAGCAGCAGCTCAGCCTCTCACCCTCAAGATATTAAACTTATTGCAATCTCAGTAACCATCATTCCTCTGTAAAATTCAAAGCAATTACTGCATACACCATCCTCCTCCTCCCTGCCTCTCACTTCCACAGCTCCTTAGACCATCCAAGCAGAGGTAAAACTGTGGATACTGCTCAATGGATCAGGAGGGCTGGGAGAGCCAAGTCTGGCTGCAGGGCAGCATACACCTTGTGTATCAGACCAAAAGGCAATCATCTGAACTCTGCCTCCCTAATAATCTTGGTTTATCTCCCTCGATATTTCACATTTATCCAACTTCCTTCTCTGCAATTTAGCTCTTTATTTAGCTCACAAAGTAGGCATTATCCTAAGTAGGTAGAGTATTCATCTTTTGGCGTCAGTGCCAGTTACCCCTGGCAACCAACCTTTGAAGGGAAGCCTTATTTCCATCTGGCAATTCAAAACAGGACTAAAGGGTCAACTGCAAAGCAAATGCAAGAAGGTAGCTCTTAAGCTTGAACACTGTTCAATAGAGGGCCTGCTTCCACTTGCAGAGTCCAAATGTCAGAGGTTTTTTGGGGTTTGGTTTATTGTTTTAAATTATGATGTCACATGACTGGAGGAAAAAACCCTGAAAAGGGACATGCTGCTGCTTACTTAAAGGGATGCAACAGTGATGCAGGTCAAGAACATCATCCATGTGGAAAAAACCTCAAGGATGTGCCAGATACATACTGAAGTTATTGAAGCAAGAAGAAACCAGAGTCTGCCATTGTATTTTCTCCCATCAAATTGTGTGTAAGGCTTTATTTGCTTAAAAACACCCCACCTCTACAACCCATCGACTGACAGGTCCTGACAGAGCAGTATGCAAAAGGAGCCAATTTAACTGTGCCCAAGCACGAGGAGGATTTGCATACAGCTGCTGACACCCTCAACCCAGAGCACCAGCTCCCCGTGCTGACTGAGGCTCTCAGAGGTCCTCCCTCTGCCTGCTTCTCCCCGACTTACCAGGCCAAGAAACTATTCATCTTTTTTGCTCCATAGCCTCCAACTGTAATCTCACAAAATGTCTTTTTTTCCATAAACAAAGCCAAAAATAACTTCTTAGCCATTTGATTGTGAGCAGAATAGCCTTTTATCAAAGCACTGCAACGCTGCTGACAGACAGGGCAGTAATTATCACCCTCCCCAAATATGTAACCTAGAAGGACATATAGTGCTTAGAGTGATAACAATCCAGCTTAGGGAAACCACCCTGCTTGCTCAATCCTCCACAAGTTTTCTAAGTCTGTAATAAGTTTGTTCAAATACAAATGATAATTCTACTCAGACAATCTGCCCCACAAGACTCAACCAGCAATACCACATGGATACAGGACAAACTCTCTCCCAAGCTACAGAGCCCAGAAGTAAGGTTTTGTGGTCAAGCAGATACACACTGGAGGCAGAAGGCCACCCTGCAGACACACCACGTGGCAGATAACCCTGCAGCAGCCAAACACTGGGACCCACCTGCAGAGAGGACAACCACAAAATCCCAACCCTCTGGGCTACACCTGTGAGCAAAAGCAGTGGTGAGCATCTCTGAAGTCTGACTGTGACAGCCTTACCTCAAACCTCCTGCTGGTGATGTAACACCACGCACATCTGTATTTACCACAGAGCTCATCCTCAGCAAGCCTGAGTCCAAAGAAACACAGCTCTGCCTGGCTGGAATGGGAGGAAGGGAAATGCTATCATATTTTCTATTATATCACAAAGCACAGCAGGACCTACTGAGAGCTAGGATAGCATTAGGATGACATTAATTGCTATTAATGTCAATTTGTTGAACAAAACTGGACCTCTCACAAGGATGTGATCCATTTATTAATTCCCATTTTTCAAGATATCTTCCAGAAGCAGAGCAGACAAACTGCTGTTGTCATTGCAGACATTTCAAAAGCTTGTCTACTGCATTTTGGTGTGGGCTGGTGCATTTCTTTGATATTAAATGTCTTGGGCAGTCAGGCCCCAAAACCAGAAGGGTCACTATGAAAGTGGCCCAGAATAAAGCTTACAACAGTAGCATTCAGATACTTTACAATCTGAAATTAGCTGAATCTAGGGGTGCATATTCTAGACACAGCTTCAGTTTCACGCTAATTTCAGTCAGTCACCCACCAACTCATAAGGTCAACTGGACAAAAACTGTCTTTACTCAAGACAGAAGCAAAATTTTAATCTATTTCCAAGCTGAGGAACAAAAGGCCCTCAACAATTTCTGGACAGGTGGAAAATAAAAATACCTGGGACAATAAAAGACTAGATTTGTAACATGCCTCCAGGGAGGAGACTGGATGTTAAGCTCAAGCTTCCCCAAAGTTAGAGTCAATGTCCCAGCAGTCAGCAGAGGCAACAGCATCATCTGCAGCAGCTCCACATTACACAATGCACTTCCAAAACTACTGTTAAACAGATCAACAGATCTACCCAGGAAGCAGAACATGACAGTTTCAATTGAAGGATAATCATACCAAACAAAGGTGCACAGGAGAGAGAGAGAACCTCACACAAAACACTTTGGCAACTCATAGCTTCAAGTTCACTCCAGGGAAAGAGGACAGAAATCTGACTAACCAGAGACCACAACCACTTATCCTTGAGGACCTTCCAAACCTAAACCTAAACACTTGTTTGATGCAACAGCTCATCAAATTGGGAACATATCTGCAAACTGCTTCAGGATGGTGTTTTGACTGCTGGTTAAAAACCTGTCACCCAAAACTAGTCAGAGCAATCCTACAAAAAAACCCAAACCCCAACTTAACTCAACCTTCAACTTTATGAAGCATCACAGACTCCATGCTTAATAAATATATAGGGATATACATTGGAAGTATTGTGTGCAAACACTGATAAAACGTAGCAGCAAATCTATGCATAAAAATATGCAGAAACTGTAACTACTCCAGAGAATTTTAAACACAAAGAAATAAAAATATTTAACCAGTGGTAATCCTATCTTTAAACTCTTGCTTAAAATATGGGAACAAGACCTGCTTGCAGTTACAGCATTCTAAGCAGAGATACTGCTTTAAAAAGCAAGAAGCATAAAGTTGGTGTAAAAAACTCAGCACTCCTGGTATGTGACTATGGATGGATGCATCTTGAGCACCTCCTCCAGCTAGGTGCTTCCTTTGTCTAGGCAACAGTAGTTCCTTAAAATAACTAAAATACTATCATCAAAACACAGCCTTTGTTACTGCACTGGATATCTTTTTTTCCCCCTTTTCCTTCCCCCCTGATTTGGGCAAAAAAGGGGGGAGGGGGAAGGGAAAAATACATTCTTGCTGCTTCCTCACAGCGAAATGTGTGCTCGGGCTGTGCAGTGAACTCTGAGCTGTTTTGATTTTAATACTTAATTCATTAGTAATGGAAAAACTTCACATCATAGTAAAGGGACAATCTGGTAAATTTTTCAACTTGGAGGACATTGTTTTTGATCATTTGCCAGCCAGAGCAGGAGATTTATGACACAGAATATGCCAAAATGGCGAAAGGCTTCTCACGCTGTAAGGCCACAAAGCAGTCATTTTATGGGACTGAACACACTGATTTTCATGCTTTATGGCCCTGGCCTGCCAGGCAGAAGCACTAAGTCTGCTGTAGGTCCTGAATCACATTTCCACAGGCTGTGCCACCAGCTAGGACATCCCCTTTGGTCCCTTCAAGCCACCACATCACCCTCTCATTGAAAGTGTGCCCCAATGCTTGTGCCAACCTGGCTGCCAGAGGTTCTACATGCACTTGTGCTGTTGCTGTTTTGCTGCCTTTGTGAGCACAAATAAGAACAGTTTCTCCCAGAAGGCAGGTTAGTTTCACTAGCTTTGGATATAGTGCAGATGATAGATCAATACTTCTACACAAAGCTTATTTTTAGTATTCAGATACTTGCCACGAGATATAAGCATGTCCCAGAAGACAACAATCCTTTTTATTTTAACTTCAAATTCCTCTTTGTGATTGTATACAGAACAAAACACAACCCAGATCCAGAGCTTTCTATTAAAACCCAGGATTTATACCCATATCATTCAGATGTCCTTTGTCGTTCTGAACATTTGTGGAACTGAAGGAAAAATTCCAGTTCTAAAAGTATTTGCTGCAAGATCTAATGTCACTGATGTCTGATGTTAACAGCTAATGCTCTAACCACATCATGATAGCAGGAAGTGTACATTTTGTAGTTTCAGAGGAATACAACACTAGGAGTACAAAATTTCTGACACTGACAGGAAAAAAACCAAGAGTTAACTTGGTTGCTAAGCGTAGGAATGCACCTGCAGTGACTTCTCTCCACTCTCACTTGGAAGGAAAGAAAAGCCTCCTCATTCTTCCTAGTGCTTGCTCAGCAGCCCCTCACAGGCCTTTTCCAGTGAAAGCTGTACATGCTCAGATACAACTGCAGATGAAGCCTGGGCTGTTGTCATAGTTACTGAGACACCCTAGTACATCACCTGCCTTACAGTTTAATACTTTCGAAGAGAAAATTAACTGTTACATTCACAATTCTTTGCTACTAAACACATCCGTAATTCAGGGGCTACTGTTTTTCCAAGTAATTTAGTGTCAGTGGCCTGAGAGCAGTGGCAAATGTGGCAGAAAAGGGTTTCCAGAGCAGTTCCAGGCAACACTCAGCAAAATGTTTTCTCTTCATAAGTGGAACAACCCAGCCATAGCATACCACCTTCCAAAGATGTGGCTTCCCAGATGAATTACATATTCATTTCACTCCAATGCTTCAGCTAAAGGCTGCTTTATTTACTTATTCTGGAGACTCTTCCTTATGCTATTGAAATCAAGCACTTGCCAGCAATTTTATTTTTAGACTGTGGACTTTGGTGGTAAAAACTGAGAAACAGCAATAATTCACACTGCAATCTTGATTGGTATGGTTTAAAAATGATATCTGATCTGAAAACAGTTAAGAGCCTGAGGATGTGTGATAAAAGGGTGCAGTGCCCAGGTCATCTTTCACGTGTGCAGGAGAGAGAACCACAATTCAGATGTGGAAACAGGAGATGCTAAAAGTTTTTCACAGAATTCCCAGCAGCACAGGAAAGTGTTTATTTAAAATAATGTTTGTGTGCTCCAGCTCAGCAACTGGTGCAAAGCAATGCAAATTTGTACACACACAGCTAACCTCAAATTTTACAACTATGCTAATGCTCTGGCAGTTCAAGTATGCTGTTGACAGTGAGCTGACTGCAGGCATCTCGTTACTTTGGGGTGGCTTCGTCCAACATGTTCTTGGCTAATTTTAACACAGAATCTTAATTCTGGCATGATTAAAATTTATGGTGTGCATGTCTTCCTAGGGGTCAAAGTTTTTAGGGAACTACTGTTGCATCAAATCAGCTACAAAGGTAGATAATGATGTTGATGCCAATTATACAAGTTATATCTCTGACCAGCAGCAACAAGTGAGAAGAACCCCAAGAGCTGCCTTTGGAGGAGGAAAGCTCCCTGAGCATCTCTCTGGGTATCAGCTTAACCCAGCTGCTTTCTGAGGACAATGTCCAAGTTCAAAGTCACCTGGAGATGATCCTGGGCAACATGTTCTGGGTGACCCTGCTGGAGCAGGGGGGTTGGACTGGATGATCCCCAGAGCTCCCTTCCAACCCCCATCGTTCTGTGATCCACAATGGGACTGTTTACATACTCACTGAGGAAGCACCTTTCTGAAGGTCAAGGGAAGGAAAAAAAGGTAAAGGGAAATGAGATTCAAGTCAGCAGGCAGCTGGAAAGGAGATAATTCAAATTAATTCTTATCCATTAACTACCCAATATGCTGCAAACAGTCACAGTGACCAAAATTGCTCCCAACTCTGCAGTCTCATCCTCTTATTTTAACAAAAGCAAATTGCAAAACAAGGAAAATGATGAAGGCAGAGATGCATTAAAGCAAACAAGCAGGCTGCCCTCTCCCTCAGCAATGCAGGGATGAGGACAAGCCTAATTCAGCACTCATCTGTTTGGTTTATGCATGCTAGCAAGCAAAGCAGCAGAGAGAAAACTGGTTCATCACCTTGTTGAGAAGCGGACAGCTTTCCTCACATCACCTGCATAACCAAGCAGATCCACAGCATCACCTTAGATAAAATTCAATATTAATAATGAAAATTTAATGTGTGCCTTTCCCAAAACTCCATAGGCTTTAGTGGTATAAACTGGTGACTTCAGCAATTATTAGAACTGCCTCTGGATCTGTCACCAAATCAGTATTTCCCCACAGCACTACAGATGTCTGTCCAGTGGAGGAGGCAGTAAGGACCCTTTTGCCAGCACCAAAGTGGTTAATCCTCAGCCTCTGCTCAGGTCAAAAGGAGCCTTCTGATTGCTGTAACTCTGCCCTGGTGGCAAACAGAAATCAATCAGCTTGAGCAGGGTCAGACTGGGTGGAAACACCCACATGAGCCTGGGAGCATCCAGGTTCTGCTCAGAAGAACAACATTTCACTCAGACCAATTTCTGTAAATACAGAGAAAGTCTATTTTTCTTAATCAGAGCATGGTCTAATTTAGATGGGAATGAAGTATGCACAATGTACTGTCATTGTTTTTAAATTATGTTTAAATCATCAAATAACTGAAATGATTTTGTTACCTTAATTTGTTTGAGGAGGGCCAGCATCATGCGTCACATGTGCCCAGGGGAGGAAAGGCAGAGGCTAGAATCCAGTTACCTACATCAAGCCCTGGACCCTGCCACAGACTCAAGGCTTGAAGCAAATGCAACATCACACCCTCAGAAACATGAAGGAAAAAGCTCTAATGCCATAGGAAGTGCAAGAAAGGGGAAAAAAAAAAAAAATCAGCCAACCTCATAACCTCCCTGCCCTGTTAATGCAGCAGCTGAGCCAAGGTAAACACGTGCAAATGTCACCTTTACCCCAACACAACATAAAGGTCCATGGCTAGGTTAGCTCTTTGCCTTGGGTTATCTCATGAGTGAGCCAAACATAATAATTCTCTTTGGTAATTAACTTTAGTGAGAGAAGTCCAGGCATGAACATCATTTCACAGCTACGTCCTACCTGTGAAGCAGATGTCTGGAGACAAACTGCACACAAGCTCTAGGGTTGAAGGGAGACACATCTTGCTCATACATCCCCTTTGGCTCCTCTCCCAGTGAGCCCTGATGCAGATGTCCAAGCCCTGCCAAGCACCTGCTCCTTCACCAAAGCTGACACCCAGGCATCACAGCAAACATCAGGGACAAGCCTGGGGCTCACTTCCATCTGTGTCCCTCTCAGTTCCAAAAGCCCTCTTAAAAGAATCACCTAGGTTGGAAGAGACCTCTAAGATCATCAAGTCCAACTGTCAACCCAGCACCCCCATGCCCCTAAACCATGTCACCATACTGGAGCATTTTAATCGACATTTTTCAAAATAATTCAGGTGAAAGGAAGCATGTGGTTAGAAGAAAATCTCAGCTAGCACGGCCCATATCTGAAAGCTATGACTGAAAACACATCTGAGACATGGACGAGGAACAGACAAGTCTGAAATCAGGTGATGACACCAGCTCGACCTGTACTTAGAAAGTATTCATTGCACTTAAGTTTATGCCACATTACAACTGAGCCATAGGAACAACACCAGACATCACAGAAAGGTTAAGGTTGGAATAGGCCTCCGGGGATCAAGCCCCCCTGCTCCAATAGGGGCACCCACAGCAGGTTGCCCAGGATCACCTCCAGCTGGGGTTGGAATCTCTCCAAAGGAGGAGACTCCACAACCTCTCTACACAGCCTGGACCAGTGCTCTGCACCCTCACAGCAAAGAACTGAATTCATGTTTGTGAACACAGAAAAACAAGTATTCAGAATGTTTGTACATCAGCACAACTCACAGGCGTCTCCAGTGCTGAGACCATCTATGTATCCACTTGCTCCTCAGATCTGCTAAAACCTTAAAATGAAGGTAACTCACTCCAAAGGAAAGGACATAAAATACAAAGTGACATTAAGCATCTTCCTCATAGGTTTGCCACATCACATACATGAGAAGCCTCCAAAAACAAAATCTCAGCCCACTTAGCTTTTTCCAAGCTCTTTCCCAGTGCCTCACACAGAAAGCCTAGGCTTTCAATCCACTCTTCCTCACCGTCCAACTTACTACCCATCTCTCAGCAAAGCTCTCCAACTGGCACTGCAATTGCAGATGTCCTGTGGGCATAACAAAGGTTTACCTTTTATTTATCTACAGCATTTATCTAATTGTCAAGCTAGCTTCAGTGTTAGAGCCCCAGCCTGTTTACCCTCACTGAGCCACCAAATACTAATCATCTTCCTCAAAACAATTCCCACAAAGTCTAAGAAACCTTCAGCAAGCCCAACATCCAGAGCACATACACCTATGCAAAGATGATGGTGCAGCCACCAGGAAATCAGAGTTCTTCAGGCAAACTGAACCCGAAAAACTCCTCAAAGCCAAGACTACAAACAACTAAAGCTCAGTTCTGCAGACCAAACTGACAGGAGCATCCCAACTCCCACACTATTCTCTGATTGGCACAGAACTTCTCATATGAACTGAGGACTAAAAGGTTTGAGTCATTAGCAGTGAAGTAGCTTTTTCTAATGAAGTATTTAATACAGATTGCACAGTGAAAGACACAGGTAGCTCAAGTACTGAAGTCAAATTGAAATAACTTGGCACAAACCTCTCATTCATGTTTTTTCTTCAAAAGCAAACATACCCCAACTCTGACAGTCATACTGTGCTTTGAGTAGTTTTTCTGTGCCACTTAGTGTATTTTTCAAACCAGGTGTGGACTGCTGCTGAAATAAAACCTTCTCCCCATGACTCCAGAATGTGATGCCTCAAGTTTGCTTTGCAAATCAAAATCCTGAATTCTCACTGGTCTTCCCACTACATCTTTTAGTGTCCAGATGCAATCTACACAAGCAGGAGAGTACAGATGGTTACATCTCTCTGCAAGCTGCAGGCAGTAATGTGTTGACTTCAACATGTCAATCCCAAATAAACTCCTAGATAAGTGCCACATCTCCTCCTCTCCAGTGTCCAATTTGTTGTTTGTTTTTTTTTTTTCCTCTCCCCCCCTCTATTTTGAAATGTTGTCCTCGAAATGCCTGAAGTCCCTAGATATTTTTCTGGCTCCCTGCCTGTCATTTAGGGAGATGTTGTAGAGCAGAACTTTGCCATGAGTCCTGTCTCTACAACTCCTGGATGTTTCCCTTGCAGAAAAAGGCAGAGCTTTCTCTCCAGCTGCAGTGCAACCAAGAACTTAAACGTCAGCATTTGGTTCTGGTTTATTTTAAAATATCAAAAAGGCAAAAGAACAGTGGAAGAATGCAGAGTTTAATTAGGTCCTAACTCAGCGTAGATGCAACAAGCAGGGAAGGACAACTCCAAAGCCCCCTAGACACACTCCAGCCATTCCCTCAGCCCTTTTGGGAGCTCTCCCATGGGTGTCCATGGAGAAGAGTTAGTCTGGCAAGCTCCACACACTCACCAGGTGAAAGCTGGGACCATGAGATACAGGAGCAAGGAAGGGGTTTAACCACAGGAGAGGGAAAATGGCAGTGGGAAGGAGGAAAGAGGAACCATGAGGCCCTGGAGTTTGGGACACAAACTGCAAGTTGTCTGTCCTGCTGGACACTTGCTTGTTGAAGTTTGCTACCAACACCAAGACTGAATTACTGCTGTGACAACTCGGGGAGTGCTGCTTACAGGGGAAATCCAGGTCTATTCTGAGGCTGCCACAGGGTCTGGAGTGCATTCAAACAATGCAAAAATGTGGGTTTGGAGATCATGTGTCAGACAAACATCTCCCTGGTCAGAAGGACATCTGTATGTAGGACTGTCTCATCCAAACCTCAGGTATGTAAGTAAGCAGAAACAAAACTAGAAAAGTCTGTTCGGAGGAAGCAAACCATAAGACAGTTCTTGTTTTAAAATACCATGCCTAGATATTATTTCCATAGTTGCAAATACTATATTTTAGAGCTCCTTAAGAAACTGTACTGCACTTCAAACAATTGCCCTAGGCTTTCACAACATCTTTGCCCAGTAATCCAGAAAAAATGTCGTCCTGCTCCTTGTTTTAGCAGCAACATAAGGCAAGGAGTAGAACAACCAGAAGCAGAACAGAGGTATAAACACTATTTTTAGATCTTTATTAGCTGAAAAAAATGAGTATTGTATAAAACACAGAAGAAACACAAATTAACATTTGCTTTAGGATACAGAAGTAATTGGCATTTTCCTGTGAGTTCAGGGAAGTTTCCCTCAGTTGCTCTCCTCAGCTTCTGAAATTATCTGCTAATCTAGAATGCTCCTGTAACCTCCCATAGTGAGAATCCATCCTATTTTCTCTCCCCTTCAGGCCACCAGTCTCCTAAGAAAAGGCCTTCAGCATAGCAAGCTGATAATATGAACTAAGAACTTATGTCCTTGCATTTTTTCCTGACCATTCAGAAGATCTGACTGAAAAAACAGCCAATATTCCCTAACTGTTGGCTTACAGAACAAGGAACAGACCTTCTTTGGGGGTCTAGACCAACTGAAGCATTCACGAAGACTGTGCTAGAACAAGTGCTACAAACCCACTCCAGAACCAGAGAAGGAGCTGGTGGAGGTACACACTCCACACAGACTGAAGTGATAACATATGAAAAACAATAGAAAATTAGTCTGTTTGGATTCCTAGACCTGAGATATATCCTGGCTGCTTCCATGCTGTAGAACACAGCAGACAGGAAAGTTCCCACACCAAGCAGCAAGGTGAACTAGCAGAGTAGAAGACAGGGAGGTGCTGCAGGTGCTTACAGTTTACCATCAGAACATGTAGGTAATGGGTTTTTCATTTTATTAATTGCTGCTGGTAGAAGATACAGCTTTTGAGCAGAGATCACCTCTAAAGCTTTCAGTACAGCACCAGACCTCTCCATTTGAAGATGTCTGGCTCCACTGATGCTCAAAACCATAAGCTGCTGGTGTTTAAAGCTCCTGATGATCAGACAGCAGTGGTACTTCTGTACTGATTAATATCTTGTCTTCTCATGGCTCTCAGTTCAGACTTTAATGGCAAAATCTTCCCAATACCATTTAAGCTGCAGAAGTAGACAATTTAATGGTACAGCTCTAATCCAAGAGGAAAGAAAAGAAATAAAGGGATTATACTGAACATTAACTTTTTACCATGTCAGGTTTAAAAGTCACAGTACCAGTGAGAAGCAAAACTCCACACAGCAGCACAAACTTCAGATGTGCATCCACCACTCACCCCTACAACATTTGGAAGGTTGTCTACAGATCCAGAAACTCTCTGCTGTGATTTGCACCAAATCAAACTCATTTGCTGTGTTTTACCTTGACCCAGAACAAAGTGAAAGGTAGAGAGTCCATTTCCCTATAGGAAATATTCTTGGTGGCCTTGGCTGCTGGTGGGAAGGTAACAGATTAACTAGAAGGGATTTAACAAGCATTTATCTTCTTTACAAAAAAAAAGGTATAAAATACAATCCCAGCTTTCAAAGGAAGACAAACTGCTTCATACTTTACAGTAATCGCTTAATGTAGGGAAGATGTAGATATTCTGCATCAGCAGTATCAAGAATGCTCATCAGAAATGGAACCAATACTTTGTTTAATCTGATCTTCCACTGCTGAAAGAATAAATCTTAGTAATTTGGCTATGATGATTTCTGTTTGTAAATGTAATCAAAATGAAGAGTATAAAGATGAGGAAAAAGCTTTTTTCATCATGACATTATTGATAGAGGCAAGAAGGGCAAAGTTTTCAATTTAAAAACAGCTATATTTAGGAACATTATATTAGCCCAACTATGTATCACTACTAAAAGCTGTTTTCTAAAGCAAGATACTTCTTACCTTACAGCCTGCATTATGTCAAGTATTTATGTGACAGGTAACACTAATTTTTCATTAATATCAGTTTATAAATTCTACTGCAATTTGAACATGTTCTTGCATAGCCTTAAATCACCTCAGCATCCAAGCCCCTTTTGGCAAGGGGTAAATGACATTATTAACATCGATGCAATTCAGCACTACTATGGCTTCCCAGGACATGAGATGTGTGTGCACTGCCATTTGTTTTCCTTTATTAGCTATGGAACTACTTGACCTCCCATACTGTGAGAACTGGTGACATCTCCACAGCTCAGGTGAGGGGAACCTGCCAGTTTGCTGGATGTTCCTCATCACTACACAGCAAACACTAGGAATTTCCATCTCTATTTGACACAACCTTGACTCATTTTCCCTGTTCAGATTTGCAGTGTGTCTTGCCAGGACAAAAGGGCAATAAATATCTTGTTCTCAGAGAACTGAACTAGAGCTTAGCTGTCCTGGCACACACCTAGACACTGAACAAACAGGGGTGGCTTTTAGCAGTTCACGTCTTGCATTTCCTTGGGAATACACTGAAAGCCAAGCTGTTGGATGCTACCTTTGACAACTTGCTGACAAGGTACACACACTGGGCCAAGCAGCAGGCCTCAGGGGCTAAAGCCAAGAGCTTCAAGCTGTAGGAAGACCAAGCTGAACACAGGCTAGGCCAACAACTGCTCACTGCATGGATGACACATGTGGCTCTCACCTTGCTTTCCTAAGGGCTCTGGCATGTCACTTTGAATCAGTGACAGCTTGCTTATTTTGAAAGGAAACTGTTTCAGTAATACTAAAGAAACAAAGCACAGGAAGGTCTGGTTTTAAAATCATTTGCCGGTTTGTGCCATTCGGTTATTCAGAATAAACTAACAAGTTCAAATTCAGCAGATATTAAATAAATCAGTACAATTTCTTTTAAAGCTCCTGTTCCAGGAGACAGGGTTCAATGTGCTGCCAAAGCAGCCTGCACACCATCAGTCTGTCTCAGCAAGGCTACCTGCTAGCTGTCACTGCACAATTTTATCTGAATCCACGTCTACCAACAGTCCACATCTGCTGTCTCAATATCCACCTTTCTGGGACTTGATATTCAACTGCTATAATTACAACAAACATCACATTTTTAATCAACTGACCTTTTCCTTATTGTTTTTCCACATCCAGCATGCATGGAGCTTCCAGACAGGTCTGTACTCTCAGTTCAAACCTTCTTTAACCAGTTTAATCTATTTCCTAATAAAGACTCACAGTCCATCTCAGCTCCTGGGGCTCTGTTGACTATTCTGAAACAAATGCTTTCATGAAGTTTGCCTAAGGACCAGAATAGCCAAGAGAAATAAAACTGAAAGCCTGCCATATATGCAATGTGAGCACAGCTTGGTTATTGCAAAATACAGAGTGTCACTAAGTACAATTTTTCCTCTGACATCACCCAACATTACTTTTTGTTGAGGTAAATACATATGAACTGTATAATTGGCACTGTGGCTCTGTTTGAATGGAGCTTCCTGTTGCATAGTGCTTGGATATCAGTGCATCCCAGACAGATACTGCCATGATATCCAAGCACTATGCAACGATCTGTCCATTTTCTTCTACTTACCATTTTTAAATACATCTGCACATCCCCTACTGATGAACATGCCACAAACTGGGCTCTCTAAACAGAGAGTTTGTTCTGGTACGCACTTTAGATACTCAAAAATGTAAGAATCACAAGTATTTGAGCATACCTAATTCAGTTCAAAAAGTTCTCCTAGTGACTGAGTCACCTTGAGATGCCCAAGAGCAAATGTTAACAGAAGATGTACTGGCATATATTTACAGTAGTTACAATATTCTAAAATAAATGGGCAAAACACTCATGTTTTACTTTCCACACAGAAATGAATTGCATTCATTCCCAATATAGTTTTTCATGCCTTATCACACTGCATCACAATAACCACTTTTATACACCACCTCTTGTACCTCACATCTTTAGGAAGAACTGTTATCAGTCACATTTTTGCTGGCACAAAAGCAGCATTTACTCTAACTTGTGGAAAAGTGGCTGCATTCCCATTTCTAAATTCAGAGTGGAACACTGATTATGACTGGGTTATGAACCCAGATCCCACAGAGAGCCAATAAAAACAAAGAGGAAAAAAGTTCTTTTCTGAAGAACTTTATAATAATATTTTTAAGAGGAATCTGCAGGCATCCTGCAATTTCCCTAGAATGTTTACAACACTACAAATCTTAGAATCCTAAGAGAGACACAGACTAACTTCTTGCACATTTACTGCTGATAGAAGTTACAGCATTTGCTTAACTCTTTCGGAAACCGTTCTCCTTCAAAATTAAATGGATTAAATCATCAGCAATTCTGGATTAAACAATGGATGGCTCTGTCAATAACTTATTTACTTTCTTATCTCTAGAATGCTACTAACTGGTTTGATAAAACAACACCATTCTCTTACAAAAATAGGTAGAATAAAAAGGACTGCTGGGCATTGGCTCTTGGTTGCTTTTCTTCATTTTAGACATGCAATAATGTTGAACCCTACACTGCAGTTACAGCTGCACCTGCCAGAAAAACACAAGCACGTTGCAGGGTACATTTTCCTATGAATATTTTTTGACATCAAGAGCAAAGCCTCAAAAAGCTCCTTCAGGCTTAAAAATGTGACTCTTAAGTGAATCATGAAAGACAGTTCTTGTTGCACTGGCTTCTCAAGCTGCTATTTTATGCCTCAAGCTAAAATGGAAAGAAGCAACAGCAGAGTGGAACATCAACTCCTCACTTACTGCCTGCCTTCATTTGCATCCTCTCAACAAGGAACTGAGATGTTCAACTTCAAGAACATTTCCAACTTGTAACAGCAACTTTGCTTTGAGTTACCTCCTGGCTAGTCACAGAACAAAAAGGCTTCTTTATCCTAAATGTATTTCAGGCACAGATAAAAATAAGTGAGTTCAGAATAATACATCATACTAGTGAACAAAAGTATAACTACAGTCATTATTTATCAGCCCAAACATTTCATACATTCACATAAAGGCCACAAATGCTGCAATTAGCACCTGAACTGCTTGTTTTAATTAAAGGCCTTTAAAAAACATACCAAAGCATAAAAAATCTAATTAAATATATATGAAGAAATACATATGAAGGGAATCACTTTTTTGTGTGCTAGGTGACACAATACACTTCTAAAACACTATTTAGATATACAAGGCTCCAGGTAAAAAGTAAGCAGATAACACAGGTTGCCCAGAGAGAGGTGGGAGTTGTCCCATCCCTAGAACCATTCCAGGTCTGGTTGTCTGGGGCTCTGAGCAACCTGCCCTAGTTGAAGATGCCCCTGCTGACTGCAAGGGGTTGGACAGTGATCCAAACCAAGCACTCTTCACTACAGACTTCAGGATAGGTTGTGGATACTCCTTCCCTGGAGATATTCCAAACCTGCCTGGACACAATCTTGAGTAACATGCTCTAGGTGACCCTGCTAGAGCAGGGAGGTTTATCTAGATGACCTCTGGTGGTCTCTTCTAACTTTAGCCATCTTGTGACTGACCGCCCAAATTTGAAGTAACAACCACAACAGCCCAGCTGAGCTCCACAGCACCAAGAAGCAAACCAGGTTTCCCCACAGGCATACCTTGGCAGGCACTGATTGGCATCTCCCAGACTAAACCATGCCTGCTTTCAGCCCAGGGTCAAGCTGATGCAGGACATCACCTCTCCAGTGGAGCAGATAAAACAATGGTAGGCCTCAAAAGAGATCAAAAAATGGCAAAGTCTATTCCAGTTTTCTTTATCAAAGAGCACAGCAAATGGACTGTTTTCTACCCTATAGCTTTAAATGCTGGGCACTTCTCCTTGGAGGCAATATGTTCAACATGCAGGGATGTGATTTTGTGCTAGGAGAATTTATAGTTTTCTTGTATTTCAAGGAAACCAACACTATATACTGCTGCACTTTATTGCTCCCAGGTGTGTCTCAATTACCACCCATAGGATTTTACTCCATTATTTACACACAAGCATTAAACACATAAGCAGATAATGACTTGTGATGCATGATTCAATAGAAGAGATTCAATAGATGCATGATTCTACTGAACCCTGTTGAACAGAATTATTTTCCCAACAGTTTTCCTGTTTAGTAAGACAGTTACAGTCAAACCACTCCCCTCTCCTGGTGAAAAATTCCAACCCAACAAATGCTCAGCAGTGAACAATTTCTGTGTCCCTTGGAAGACAAGCTGCTGGTTTCAGTCCTGTTTTCAACAGGAACCACACACCCAACTGCAGTGCCACTAACAGGGTACAAGCTCTTAGCAGGCTTGTCAGGGAAACCACAACTACAGAAGCTACAGGAACAGAGCTCACCTCTCAACAGCAATGTAGGAAACAGAAATGTGGAATTTCATGACAATGCTGGTTCTATATAGCTGCTCTGATGTTATACAGAACACCTACATCTCCAGGAATGTCCCCAGGCATATTTCTTATGTATCAAAGTTACAATTATTCAAAGAAAAATACAATTAAAAATTAAAAAACTTCAAACAAAAAAAACCCCAATTTCATCATTAGCAAGAGGCTCATCAGGACAAGTACAATCATAATTCCCACTTAAATGGCATTTCATTTTCCCCCCAGCAATTTTTAAACCCTCCCCTTTATTTCTGCATTTCAGGTTGCATGGAACATGTTGCTTCAGGACTGCACCTCGTTAGAGTGGGCATCCAGAAATAGGTGTATCTGACTCAGAATTTCTGCACGCTCTGCCAGCCAATGGAGCCATCAGAACTGCAAGCTATGGTTAAGTGAAGCAATAAAACACCACGAGCTGCAAGTTGTAACCTATTAGCATCCACCACACTGCAAGGAAGATCACAACAGGAAACAGCTTCGAAGTAGGATCTGTCCCCAGCAGCGCTGAGAATATCGGCACCACTGTGACCTCGCACAGTTTGAGTCAGAGGAGCAACTATTCTAAACTGAATGCTGCAGAACAGGGTTAAACATGAAATCACAGGCTGGTTAAGGTGGGAAGGGACCACCAGAGTTCATCTAGTCCAGCCTCCCTGCTCCAGCAGGGTCACCCAGAGCACGTTATTCAGAATTGTGCCTAGGTGGCTTTGGAATCTCTCCTGAGAAGGAGACTCCACAACCTCTCTGGCATCCTGGGCCAGGGCTCTGGCACCCTCTCCCTCAAGTTCATCCAGTCATCTGACTAACTAGCAATGTGGCAATCAATTCCACACGAGGTGGTGGCTTAACATCAACTGCATTGTATCAATACATAGGAGTTTTAGATTGATACTATAAAGAACAGTCTTCATCTGTATTCATGATGAAGCAAATTCCTACTAAACACTGCTCTACACAAAGGCTGCAAACAATACACAATCAGCTCTCAAACTAAAATGTATAAGAGCTATTTGAACAACTGAAGTATTTCCTATTGATTTCACATGAGGAACATCCAGGTTTCCATGCCTGCAACAGAACAATCATTTTAAGAAATGAATAAAACTGTATGTAGCAAAAAATGTTATTTTGTACCATATAATTTCCCAAGCTCTATGGTTACTTTTGCAGCAGTATTTTCACTGCTACTTTTCAAGGAAAGGTACTTTGCCACTTCCAGTCTCTGTTACTCATTGCAAATGCTTAAAGCAAAGATCTAAAGCCACTGACTAGAGCATAGCGTGATCACTGCTGGTGATTCACCATCCAACACAGGGCAGCACAAGCATCACTCCTGAGGCTGCTCAAGGCAGCAATGACACAAGGCTGATAGAAACCTGAAGCAGAAATGTTTTTTAAAGTACACAGCACTCTGAGAAAATTCAAGAATACAAAGATAAAGTATCCTATTACTTCACTGGTATCTTGCTTGATTAAGAGCTTCTGGATTGAGCCTAGAATTAATGGCTAGTAAACAGCTTTTGGATTTGGCCAGCTATTTGTACCTGCTGAAGACTTCTCTATCCAAAAGTACTAGTGTTTGACTCAACAAAACACAAATCACATTCTCTGCTTTTATTAATGGCAGCTGAAATGTATGTCAGCACTTTATATATATATATATAAACATCATCATGCTTGAAGGCATCAGAGTCTCCTGAAAGCCCAAAGCAGTGTGAGCTGAATGCCAGGCTGCTGATGAAACTTCAAAGGAAATAAAAGACTAATAAAAGCTGTGTTCTTTTCACCTCCCAGCAGTGTCTACAGGGTCCACTTACAAGGGTGACCATTAGCAAACCCGTAGGTTCCAGTCATGGTCCTCTGATGGAGGACTGGAGTTAACCACAAAGTGCAGAGCTAGGAAAAGATCATTAGTCCCTTAGGAAACCAACCAGGTACAAGTAGAAGAAGAAACTGACTGGCAGAGTAGCTAAAAAGCCACTCAAAGGGAAGTCTAATGTCTATTTCTCCTAAGAAAAAAGTTTTTCTTCACCTTTCCGTTGGAAAGATAATCTAGAAACACTTCACTGCAGACTGAAAAGCTTGCCACGACTCTCCACCAAAAAACCCCACAAATAACTAGGGTTGGTTTTACTTTTTTTCAGTGGTTTGAGTTGTCAAACCTTGAAGAGACTACCCAGGGCAGTGGTGGAGTCACCATCCCTGGAGGGGTTAAAAAGCCATGGAGATGTGGTGCTTAGGGACATGGTTCAGTGGTGACCTGCCAGTGCTGGTTAATGGCTGGACTTGGTGATCTTAAAAGGTCTCTTCCAACCAAAATGATTCTGGGATTCTATAAAGAGATTACTGGGTTTTTTAGGAGACATAAGCAGCAATTCCCAGGGCTAGGCTGTGAGACACCAGCCTTCTCCTCCTGCCAGAGAACGGCCTGAGCTATACGTGCAGTGATTTGTGGCCGTCACCTGCACACCCTCTAGAGGTAGGCAAGGCAGCCCTCGGCTCACGTTACTCCACAGACCCACTCTTGAACAGCATCACCTGCCAACTCCACATACCCAGGAGAGTGCTGCCTCCCGTGCAAAGAGGAGGCTGAATGACACAACTGTGTGGCTGAGTCCTCACAGCTCTGACTACAGTAGATACCCTGTGGGCTGTGCTGAAGGCAAACACTGCTTCAGTGCAGGATGCTAAAGGTAGGTTCTCGGAGATGAGTAAGCATCCCTAATATACTCATCCCATTCCTGACATCAAACATAGACTTCAGATCTCTTGACTAACTCTTCTCCACATTAATTCAAAATCTTTACTACTGCTCACATTTTCATCCACTCTCAGTTTAGTCTTATTTCAGAGAAGTGCCTCTTTTACGCTCAAGACAGAAGAATACAATTTTCCCAGGAATTAATAAACCTGAAGACACCATTAAAACGTCATAAAAACATATTTCTTAAATGCTGAGCACTCTGCTAGTTAATTTTATCTTCCAGACACAGGTCACGTCTGAAATGCCACTGCACTGTCTTAATATATCCAAGTTTTCAGCCACTACTCACTAAAGGTCTTCTGTTATTTACGATTAACTCCTAAAGCTGTTGAGAAAGGCAAGCCAAAAATAATGCCATGACCTTTCATTGAGGTGAGATAGCTTACAAATATGTGCAGATGAAAAAATACTGAAGAGCAAAATCACACAAAGGATTTTTCCAAGTAAATACTTCTGACACTTACCAGAGTGATATCTTACTTCAGTTTGGTACAGCTACTGCAGCTCCAGCTCTCCCATTAATGAACAACAGCAATAACAACATTTAATCTAATATTACATTTTTAGATGTCTTTGATATTTTATGGATATCATTAACTCAGCTATGGTTTCAAAGAGAAATTCCCTGGAGAGGCATAAGACTGACTGAATTCCTTCCTGAAGAAAGAGTCCCTGAGGATTGTGTTTCTCTCTGAGCTAAAGGGTGTTCAGAAGTGCTGGATTTTCAGAGGCACCTTCCCAGGTTTTCCTCCAGCTGTAGGTGTAACCATGCTGGAGGTCAGCCTGGGCTGCCCTGCGCTGACCCAGCTACATCCCTTCCCATCAAATGAGCTGCAAGAGCAGCTGAAAAGTCACCTAAGCCCCAGCAGAGAGTGGACCCAGGTGGGAATAAACCAAGAGGAATGGTAAAAGGAGGTTGTTGCAAGGTGAGAGTTGGTCTCTTTTCCACAGGAGAAAGCAATAGGGCAAGAAGAAACAGCCTCAAGTTGTCAGGGAAGGTTTAGGCCAGACATTAGGAACAATTTCTTCCCCAGACGGCTTGCCAAGCCCTGGCCCAGGCTGCCCAGGGTAGTGGTGGAGTCACCAACCCCAGAGGGATTGAACAGACATGGAGATGTGGTGCTGAGAGACAAGATCTAGTGGTGACTTGGCATGCTGATAACTTGAATCGATGATCTTAAAGGTCTTCTCCAACCAAAATGATTCTGTGATTCTAAGTTCTGCCTCCCAACTGCACTTCAGAAGGGTCTGAGGGAAACATCTAAGAAAAACCCTCCAACTGCCAGCACAGGCTCTTCTTTCCTCTCCCTTTCACAGATACCTGCAGTAAGTCATTCACATGCTGCTTTACATTTCCTGCCATGTATACACATCCCTTTGTGGGCAGCAGCAGCAAAGGCTGTGCACCTTCCTGCAGCAGTGTTCATCTGATGTGTGCAAGAGACCTGACTCTACAGGAAAGTACCAGCTGCACAGAGACAGGAGTACAAACAGAGGTTTCTTTTCTCCTAATGGTTTCAGAGACTATTCCTAACCTCAGCATAGTTTTCTTGGATGTTAAAGTTTTTCAATCTGAGGAGTCCACTGCACGATTGTCTGTCAACACCTCTTCTGAGGTACCTCTTCTGTACAGCTGAGGCTGAACAAAGCCATTAAATATAATTCTCCAGGAGAAGCCAGATGCTATTTCTGACTAAGTTACCTCAAAAGGGTGCGTGGAAATGCTCTGAGACACTACTGAACTAGGGAGGCAGCCCAATGTGTCCAGCAGCATTTTCCCTCCTCTCTGGAAGCAAAATTTTTACTCTCTTGGTTTGGTCATGTTTAACTCCTGGCACCAGTCTACTGCTACTGTATTGATATCAAGTATGACTACAATAAAATAAACTCTACAGAAATCATGAAAGGCATAATATGTTTGCTTTGTTGAATCAAGGAGTCTCAAAGCAAGAAGGAAGCCAAGACAAACAGGAATATATTGCTCAAATCAAGAAGCGGGCAGGTACAGAACCTCCTTTCTTCATTATTTCTAATCAGTTTAAGAGCATGATTCATTTGTTAAACTTCATTCCACACAAGTGGGGAGAAAAAAAGTGAGTTACCCATTGAAGGCACAATAGAATAATGAAAGGTAGCTGCAGGTACTCCAGGCCTTTGAAAACCATTCACTCCTCAAGAAAATGCTTACGTACATATTTATGTCCACCTCTGCTAAGAAAAATATTTATATGCTTGAAGATTTTTCTTGGGTGAAGGCCAAACAAATTCAGCTCTGTCTAGCTGGAGGACTGTGTCCACCTCTGAATCACTGGACCAGACTGAACATATTAAGAAGTAATCACGTAAGTCTTTCAAGTAGAAGACGACACTGCCCAAGACTACACTTCAGTGCCCAAAATGATGAAGGTTTTGCTGAGCTCCTTGTAACACAATCCTGCTGCAGCCCAGATAGCTCTCCAAATGCTCCACAGAAAAATGAAAATATTTCTTGATGGAATGCCACTGACCTGTAAGACAGCATGTGAACTTTTAACTAATTATCTTTAAAGGGAGTTTACATTGCACATTGCTCAAAATTATTTTGCAATTGATAAACTGTACAGCTGATGAATTTTCAACCTGACCTGCAGTGGCAGTCCCCTGGCTGATCTACACCTTCTCTCTCACAGGAAATGTGTCAGCCAAACTTTGAAAAAATATCTCTGAGAAAAGAAGAACAAAGAACAAAAAATACAAGTTTCCCCTGAGACAATGTAGTTTCTATAACACACATTAGTGAATCTCAATACAGCAGCATTAAATGGAGGCTCTGTGGTGTTAAAGGTTTGCAAAGGGAAAAAGCAACATTTACCATAAGAATAAACATCTGCCTCATTAGGAATGATGAAACAACTCCTCAGCACGGAAGGAATACAGGAACTCAGGAAGGTCGTTCCCGTACAAGACTTCTACTCACCAAGCAGCTGGAACTAGTTTATTAGATACCTTGAGATGGATAAAATAAAGAAAAATAACTTCTTTCTGATAAGAGAAAACAAGAATTTAGGCTGTTGCATATTATTGGGTTTTTAAATCAGAATGTGGAGCCTCCCCAAGGATACAAACAGCACACTATGATGTGCATACTGCGAGATGATGCAGCACTGTCAGCTCACGTGCAAAGACACTGCTGTCCAGTAGCCACCTGATCATTTGTCAGCTACGTCCTTTCCAGCAGATCCCCAACAGTAAAATACCTACTCACATCTTTTTTCCATCATCAGTAACACAAGGGGCAAGAGAACATCAAACAGGTCCTTAAATTCACCTAGCACAGTCTTATCTCCAGCAGTGGCCAACAGAGGATGCCCATGGGAACCTGTCAGTGAAGGTCATGCAAAGTGATACTGCCCCTGTGCATTCAGCCCTGTGACTTGGGATTCAGAAGCTTCCAGAGAAAAAGGTGGCAGCCTTGTAAAGAGAAGGACATCCCCACCACAAACATTAAAGACTTCTGCATGGACTTCATTACAAAGAAGTCAGCAAGAAACAGAGACTTCACTATTCCTGAAACAAATCCAACGTGTTAAATCAGGAAACTTATACAACCAATTATATCCTACCAATATAAAGAGTATCAAAGAGCAATATTTTCTTCTGAACATCTCATGCCATCTCTTCTTCAGAATGTCAAATTAAGAATAAAAAACCCCAGAAAATCCTAATGACAACTAAAGTTGAAACCCAGAGTTAAATTTGCATCAAATCTGGAACTCCCCTTTGATCGTTCTAAGGCAATATCTACACATATTTATCAAAGCAAACAACCCAAAATAAACTAAATAAACAGCAACAAACAGAAATAGATCCTATTACAATACTTCAGGAAGCCAGTAGCACAGTGGCTTAATGGAGGTGCACAGGTGTTGAACTTGCACACACTGCATGTGCAGGCAATGTGCTGCAGCAGAAATACTTTACTAGCCAGAGTTTAAGTTACTGACTCATTACTCACAAACAGTATGAATGTACTTTTCTGCTTCTGGTAAGCATTCATATTTTGGGTGTATGATTAATAACAGAAGCCCACAGTATCTCCTAGGGCTTCCACGCAAAGAGCTACTGAGGTGCCCAAAAAGGAGCAAGAAACACGTCACTGACAGCTCTGCTCTCCAGCACAACTGCACTATAGTCAAAGCCCTTTGCTCAGAAGTAAATCCTCTCCCAAGCAGCAGCAGCTCACAGAGCTGCCAGGTCTGTATTTACAAATAAACTACCCAACTGACTCCTGAATGTAGGTCAGGACACTGGTTCCTCAGGTGGTTGGCCCATTTTTCTCCCATGTGAAAGGGCAAAAATAAAATGAGTGAACTGTGCATAATTCTCACCCTGAAGTGTTTTTCCCTGTGGAAATGAAAAAACCTCACTGCAGGAATGTTTTATTTGTAACTGACACTTATTTCCCTACTTATTTCCAAAACAAACAGGAAAACCTAAACAAACTTCTAGACCAAAGATTTTAAAGTGAAACATTGAAACCACCCTTGTGCTAACTCAACCTACTACCAGAGAGAGCCTTGCTTCAGGAGACCAGTGCTAGGTCTCACCCTAGACAGCCCAGAACTGGCACCGAGAGCTCCATCAGGCTCAGGAACAGCTCAGCAGGGGCAGGAGCAGACATCTCATCCATGTACTTAGCAATGTCTGCAACTCCAACCTACTTGTCCCAAGTCTTTTCCCACTCCCCCCCCCAAATAATTGGGAGTTTTGGTTTGGGTTTTTTTGGTGTGTATTTTTAATTCCACAACTGTTTTCCAAGATGCCATTATATCTCATCAGGTGGCTGGAAAATAGCTGGCACTCATGAAATTGATATAAATACATTAAAATAATTTACAGCCTGGCAATGAGCATTTCTCCCAACCTGAAACCCAATGGAACTTCAAATGCATCTTAAAGACTGCAGCTGTGACACATCCTTAGAGGTAATATTACTAGGTGCCTTTACATCGCAGTAATGTTTCAAGCTCTTTCGCACAGATCTGCTCAGATAAAAGTTAAAATGTTGGCATTTACAGCTGCCAAAATTGCCATTTGCAATTAAAAATTAAAACTGGCACTCTCTCTGTGCAGGCAATTATCTAAAGGCAGCTGGCAATCCTCCTTGTTTACAGTGCTGCTGTGTCATGACTTCATTCGCATTGGAAATTCACTTTTTTTAAAGTTTAAACTCAACCTTATTTCCAGCTGGAACTTCACTTGTTTTAATGATTTTCACCATGATCACAAAGGCAAAGGTCCAAAACTACAATTTACAGATTTTTGTATGGCAACTACAGGCACTGCAGTCAGATAATTCCTAGGAAATACTTTGGTGCTTCTCATAATATAAGTTTACATCCATGATGTCTTGGTTTGAGTCAGAACAGACCCAATTCTGCTCAGTGATTTTACCTTTTAGCTCTATCTCTTCTCACAACTGCACCATCTGAAAGGATAACACCTGTAAGAACCCAGACAGCAACATGTACCAAATGCCCTCCAAGACAAAATCTCAAACTGCAAGAGTCAATCTTCACCATCAAACGATGATCAGACTTAGGTGCCCAAAAATCCTTTTACAGAAAATACAACATTAAGTGTGTTTCTACTGTTTGTTATTTAAAGCAATTTTGATCTGCTAAATACATCTATCCATAAAGCACCTTATTAATCAGACTGTCATGGTTTTGGCAAAGTATTTTTTCCACTTATAAAAACTTTAATAAAAGTAGGGTAAGGGGATTCCCCTGCTGCTGGGAGAGGAGTAACACCTTATGCCACCAAACAGCTTTGATGGAACAGTTGCTTTTCTACTGAAGCGACTGTCAACTGCCAGCTCGAGTTCAGCAACTATCATAGAAATAGAGTTGCCTACAACATGTCAATTAAATCTTCTGGTTTATTTGTGATGTATTAGGCAAGCACGGAAGTACCTTCTATTAAGCCCCGATACAGCCCTGCTTATCATCCTTCCTCTAATTTATCGCCACGTTCTCATTCAGGACTATGACCCGACGCAGTGAGCGCTTGCCAGACTGTACTGTACATCCTGCTCAGCCATCCAAGAGACTATGGGGTCATTCTTTTCTCCCGAAACTCGTAAAAACAGAGGACTGCTAATGAACTAGGGAACACCACTGACTCTTAGGAGACTTTAAGCAGTTCGAGGTCTCAGACCAGCGCTTTCAGACCAGGCTCTCCCAGGGAAGCAGCACAAGTTTGCAGCGCAGTGACGGGACCTGAATCTTGGTCACCAGCTCTCCTAGACCGAGGGGCACTTAGTAAAATAAAACGGGCTGTCAGGACAAAGGCTGCTCACTACGCTTTTCCGGGGCGAGCGCACCTGGGCTGCGGGCACCGCAGCGCTCACTGTCCGCCAAGCCAAACACACCCACCGCGCCCCGACACCACGGTGAGGGTCCCGGGGGCGGCTGGCACCCCTCACCCCTCTATCTACACAAGGATGCGCATCCCTCCGCGCTCTCCTCCGGCTCGTTCCACCAAGTAAACCGAGTCTCCCCTCCGCGCATCTCCGCGGCTTTCTCCCCCGAGTGCAGGTAGCATTCCCTCTCCCACCTCCG
Organism: Galbula dea; assembly: GCA_013399015.1. Lineage (NCBI taxonomy): Eukaryota > Metazoa > Chordata > Aves > Piciformes > Galbulidae > Galbula > Galbula dea. Next base: position 772,627 of record VWZX01010541.1, read on the forward strand.
CGGGCAAATCTCGAGCGCGACTTCTTCCCGGGAGCGGCCGCGGAGGGATGCTCGGTGAGCGCCAAGCGGTGCGGGGCAAGGGAGGGGGGACGGGAGCAGAAGGGAAGAGAGGGGAGCGGGTCAGTACTCACACGAAGGCATGGTAGACGAAAGCCCAGCCGCGGGGTCGCTCCAAGACGTTGTACAGGTAGTTCTGCAGACGGCGGTACTTGGCGTTGCGGCGGCAGCTTGCTCCGGTGCTATACGATAGCGGCTTCCCCAGCAGGCTCATGCGGGCGCCGTGCTTCCCGCGGCGACCCTCCCGCAGCCCCCCGGGAGTGGCCGAGCCGCCGGTGCCCAGCAGCAGCAGCCCATCGCCGCGGGCCGCCAGCGCCCTGCCCCGGCCCGACTCTACATCCTTCATCCCTCCTGTCGAGCCGCTCTTCATCCAGAGCCCCGCCGCGCCGCCCTCCTCCCCGCCGCCGTGGTTGCGGGGCATGGCATCACCCCGGGCGCCGCCGCGGCGGAGCAGGGTGCGGGCGGCGGCGGCGGCTGCTGCTGCTGCCAGGCACCCGGCGGCGGTTGGCCGCAGGAGGCAGCGGGGGCCAAGGGTCTCCGGGCGGTGCCCGCGGGGCGCGGGGGTACGGGCCACTTTGGGTGCCCGGCACGGTCCCGGCGGAGGGAGCGGGAGTCCCCCCCCGGGTACTGCTCTCCTCCTCCTCCTTCTCTCCCCCGGGGCGGCAGCGCTCCGCCCGGCCTGCTGATGTTGCTGCTGCTGGCTCCGGTCGTGGTGGCTCCGTGGCCCGGGACGGGGCGGGGGGAAGGTCGCAGCTCGGCGGCTCAGCTCCGGCGCAGAGGCCCCACGGGGGGCGAGGGGCTGCCTTTCTCCGTCCGCTGGCCTCGGTGTGTCTCCCCCGCGGTGCTCAGCCCCGGCCGGGCCAGACAGGGCAAGCTGTTGCTTTCGGTGGCAGCGGGCGGAGAAAAGTCGGCGAGCGAGGCGGGACGGCGGGGGGCAGGCAGGCGGCAGAGGCGGGTGCCCGCGGGGACTGCAAGTGCTCCCGGTAGATGTCCACTGAAGTCCGAGAAAGTCACAGAAGTTCCCCAAGTGTCGTCGCGGGAAGCTCGGCTCGGGCGGGGCAGGCGATCCCCCGTTGACCCCGGGAGGCGGTGCGGTCCCACAGGCTGCTCCTGCCGTGCTCCAGGCCCCGGGGAACAGAGTCCCAGTGAGGCTCAAGCTGCTCCGGTAGAACGAAGCTCCCTCTGCCGCGAGCGAGCCTTTAATTCCCGATTGCACCCAGGTGAGCTCGCGGGTGTAGATGGGGGAGGGAGGAGGGAGCGAGACTGAGACTAGGACTGGGATAAATCAACCCCAAGTGGCTACAGGTGTGGCTGCTCCGTTCCTCCCCACCCAGTTCGGGTCTCAGCCACTCCCCGCGGCTTTGGCTGCTCTGTACTGCCGGTGCTCGGTGGGACCGTCCCAGTCGGCACCCTTCAGCCTTCCCCCCCCCCACCTCGGGGGATGCTCTGCCCTGGGGAGGGGGTGAACCACCGCCCGGGCACCCGGTACCGGCGATGGGACACTGCTCCAGCAGTCTGAGCGCACAGCGTGAGAGAGTGATGCTGATGAGAAGTAGCAGTGTGTGTGCTGCTGTTATGAGAAAATCAAGAGAGGTGTTCTGAAATTGTCACAAAACTGCCCTGAAATTGTTGTGGGTGCTCCATCCCTGGAGGTGTTCAGGATCAGGCTGGATGGGGCTTAGAGCAACCTGGTCTTGTGGGTGGCATTCCTGCCCATAGCAGGGGATTGGAATTAGATGATCTTTAAGGTCTCTTCTGACCCAATCCATTCTGTGCTTCTATGAAATTCAATTAAATTTTGGGATTTTCTTCGTACTAGCCTGTTAGAAGCCAGTCTCCCAACCCTTTGGTGTGCTGTAGCTGCTATATTCTGGCTCAGGACATTAACTTGTGCCTTTGCTAAGGAAACATGGAAGCATCCACAGCACTACTTTACTGCTGCAGTGTCTCCAGACCCATTCAACCAGTCGTCTTTTAAATAAAGTGCTTAATCTTCTTCCTTTCTTCACTGCACTTCCTCCTCCACTGCAGGCAGCTTCAAACAGGAACTTTCTAACATGTGAACCTCGGTGGCCACTCATGTTCCCCATAACAGCACACATGTCAAAACAGATGTTAAGCAGTTGATATAAGTATCCACAGCAACCCCATTAATATTTAAGCTTTCCAGTGGCACATATCTACTCTTCTTTCTTTGAATTGTAAATTGAGTTAGTTAATCCTTCATTTACTACTTGTTTGCATTTCCCTGGTTTGATAAGCAAGTGTTTATACTCTTCATTTTTCTCATCCCTATGTGCTCCTTCACAGCTGAAGATGTCCAGAATACCTTCCACGTCAGCTGGGCCTCCAGCACTGTTCTCAGATGTATACTTGAGTGACCCTAGCCTCTTCAGTAAAATATTGGTACTCAAGTTGCAGAAAGGCAAACTGCACCATTCAGCTGGGAGGGCATGGCCCAAGATGCTCAGTAGGCCCCATCCTGCAAGCACTCACCCCCCCAGCATTGTGTGGTTGGCACAGAATCGCAGAATCCAGCATAGTGAAGGTTGGAAGGGATCTCTGGAGATCACCTAGTCCAATCCCCCTGCTCCAGCAGGATCACCCAGAAAAGGTTGCCCAGGATCACCTCCCGCTGGGTTTGGAATCTCTTCAGAGAAGGAGACTCCACAACCTCTCTGGGAAGCCTGGGCCAGGGCTCTGTACCCTCACAGTAAAGAAATTTCTCCTCCTGTTCAGGTGGAACCTCCTGGGTTCCAGTGTGTGCCCAGTGCCCCTTGTCCCAGCCCCAGGGCTCTCAGCCTTTCCTCCTCCCAGAGATGCTTCAGTGCCCTCAGCATCTGCCCAGCCTCTGCTGGACTCTCTCCAGTAGTTCTTTGCCTCTCTTGAACTGGGGAGCCCAGATCTGGACCCAGGACTCCAGATGTGGCCTCAGTAGGGCAGAGTAGAGGGGGAGGAGAACCTCCCTGGACCTGCTGGTCACACTTTTCTGAATGCACTCCAGGAGACCATTTGGCTTTCTTGGCTACAAGAGCACATTGCTGGCTCGTGGTGAACTTGTTATGCACCAGTACTCCCAGGTCCTTCTCTGAGGAGCTGTTTTCCAGCAGGTAAACCTCTAACCTGTCCTGGTCCATGGGGTTATTCCTCCCCAGATACGGGACTCTACACGGACACAGGGAGGCAATGGCACAGCTTGCAGCAGCAGAGCCACACTCATGCATCACTGTGTGTAGGATCGAGGCTTTAAAGTGAGGATTTGGATAATAAACTATGAAAATTACTGAGCTCCTGTTCCTGATGTACTTTTTGTGATCTACTAAGCAATATTCCTATAATTCTGTGCCCTCTAGTGGTGCTTAAAATCATCTGATCATTGAAGTGGTGGTGAGGAGAGCAGTCTGTGAGCAGGAGCAGTGTGGGCCAGTGCTGGAGTGTCGCCATCGTTGCCAGGACAGCTAGAAGCAAGCAAAAGTAATGCCCTTAGTGATGAAGTAAGTGTTTTAATTTTACGGTGTGTGAACAGAAGTATTTCCAGTTTATTATCTTCTATTGAAAAGCATGTCTTGTGAGAAGAGATTGATAGCAATTAATCCAATCCCTAGTTGTTAATATGTCAGATATCCAAGGGCATGGTGCACTGGACGGAAGCTGCCTGCCCACTCCCAGGCAGAGGGGCTCTGCTGCCTCAACAAGCTCATCCTCCTCCAAGCACTCCCTGCAAATTAGAGGTCTACAGCTATACAGCAACAAATTCCACTGATATTTTGGCTTTGGACTACCTAATACCTACAGAGATGAGTCGTGTGAAATTCTAGCGTGGCCACATGGTCCAAGGACGCCCTGGGTTCAGGTGTCAGTAAGAAGATCTACATGATGAAATCTCCAAGGCAAGAACATCCCAAGGAATCTTGGCTTCTCGGGGCTGCAGGTACAGTATATCCCATGTGCAGGAGAAGGGAAATGCCAGGCTGAAGGGCAGCTGGGGAGTGGCTGTTGCTGTGCTTTGTGCCAAATGCCAACAACATGTTCTTCCAAAACTGTAAACCACAGGGTTTAAGATCGCCTTGTGTTGTTCCAAATGTATACATCAAATGTTATATATATCCTTCTGACTGATGGAAGGATCAGCTGATACACATAATCTTCTCTGATCAGGAACAAAATGTTACATATGTTTGGCATTTTCAGGGTTTTCTTTCTAGTGTGTTACTTATGATATGTTGTCTGAACTCCATTTTAATGAAAGAGAGGAAATAAAGAACAGTGATATTCCCTTATTTATAATACAATGTTTTTGCAACAGCATGTAAACTTCTTTTCTAAGACATTTACTGAAGTAATTTTGGGGTTAGCCACACTAGAGGTTAAAGCAACCCTTCAAAAGGGCTAAGTTTGCAGGTAGAGAACAGGAACACCAAAATGCCCTGGTGTAATCATGAGATGGGGCAGATATTAAGAGATGAAGAATCTTGTTACAGAGGAAAAGAAAAAGAGGGAAATTAAGAAGACCAGTGGTGTTAGAGGGCAGTGGCTGGAGGTCAGGATGCTGCCAGGCCAGGTAGGAGTTGGAGCCTGCCCATATCAAGTCCAAAGTACCTGGGTACGTAGTACCTCAAGTGATAGAGAGATGCTTACTGAGCTGCTGAAAACCAGTGGTGTATCTATATGCAGCTTCTAGCATTTACATCGGTTTGAAACATTTCTCTTTGTGTCTCAATTACATATCTGTCACAAGGGGTGGTAGCAGTTTGTTCCCAGAGAGTGGAATTGTTAGCATCATCAGCTCATGGAGCAGTGTAAGATATTCAGATGGTGCAGAGGGAATGGTACAAATCACAGACATACAGTGACTGTTCTGAAGAGTCAAGCAGGCAGAGCACAACCTGGAGAGCCCTTGTAGCAACTCTCTGCAAAGGTCATTTCACCGTGGTATCATGTTTTGAGTTCATCTGAGTTGCTTGTTAATAACCTGTTTTGTGTTATATAATACAGGCAGGTATCATGTGTGCTGCAGTTTGGCATCTCTTTGTAAGATCTTTAGCTTTCTGCCTAATTATATGGAGGAGGAGATACACATACCTATTCTTGGTGACAAGCACGCAGGAGTCAGGAGTAAGTTTTCATGGCACTTAGGTGTTAGGAACAATTCATCTGCTCTGTGGACCTCTTGTGTGGCCTGTAATAGACAGCATGCACCTCCAGGAAACCCGAAGTGAGCATTGCTATTGCATAATAAATCATTAGCAAAATGTCAGATGAGGCGAACAGCACGTCCATGTTAGGATGCTTATTAGGAGCTGTCTAGTCAGCACATGTAACATGCTAGCAGCTGGCACAGGGCTGTGATAATGGTATTCCAGAGTGTTGGAATATATCTATATTTCATCAATATTCCAAGATGTTGCAATATTTTCCTGCAAGCTTTTTTTCATATAAATGAAGGAAGCAAGACTGTCAGGAGCATGAGGCATTCCCACACTGAACACAGCAGAGAGGACTGACCAACCTTCCCTGTGTAATGTTCATGAGATCACTTAACCTTGAACTGGGGGGAGTAGATTCTAAAGTAATTTGGTTTTGATGTCCCTATTATGTGGTGATCTTGCTGTTAGGCTGCTATGAGGCTGCTAACTCTGAGAAGGACCTGTGTCCACAAAGAGCTGTCCTTAGACCAGACTCTCATTCCATGAGACAGACCATCACCAGCACTGATAATCACTCTGGGTTACTAGCAGCAAAGGCTAAACTTTAATTGGAGTGCAAGAGGTGAACAACTCATCTGCAGTACCTGTGCCTCCTTGGCCAGAGGTCAATGGTCTCTTGGGCTTTATTGACAAGATCATTGCCAGCAGATTGAGGGAGGTTCTCCTCACCCTCATCTCTGCCCTGGTGAGGCCACAACAGGAGAACTGAGTTCTGGGCTTCTCAGAACAAGAGAGACGTGGAGCTCCTGGAGAGAGTCCAGCAGAGGCTACAAAGATGCTGAGGAGCTGAAGCAGCTCCCTTCTGAGGAAAGGCTGAGGGAGCTGGGCTTGGGTAGCCTGGAGAAGAGACCCAGAGGGGACCTTAGCAATGGATAGAAGGATCTGAAGGGAGGGTGGCAAGAGGATGGAGCCAGGCTCTTCTCCATGGTGCCAAGCAATAGGACACGAGGCAACAGCCACAAACTGGAACACAGGAGGTTCCACTTAAGCATGAGGAAAAACTTCTTCACTGTGAGGGTGCCAGAGCCCTGGCCCAGGCTGCTCAGAGAGGTTGTGGAGTCTCCTTCCCCGGGGAGATTCCAAACCCACCTGGAGGTGACCCTGGGCAAGCTGCTCTAGGTGACCCTGCTGTAGGGATGGGCTGAACTAGATGACTTCTGGTGGACCTTAACCATTCTGTGAGTCTGTATGCTAGAAACACTTCTGCCTGGTTATTACACCTGTACAAAGCAGAGCCAGTTCCCAAAGTGGTTCTACTGGACCCTTCCTTCTTCTGCCAGGAGCTGTTTTCTCCTGCCCAGCTAGAGGAATGGTTTGGCCTCTTCTTGCCTGGTCCAGCTCAAGAGCAGAAATTCCTGGCCTTGCTTCTGTGCTGCTTGGCTGTCCCAGCAAAATGTTAATTTTGTTTCCTTACATCTAGTATTCCTTCTCACTCATTAGATATTCATCCTTGATAAGAGAAATAATTGATTCCATTGATTCCTACTTAACCAAACATCTAAACATCACTCTCTCTTAATAAGGCAAAAAGTCATTACCAGACCCCAGCACCCTCTCTCCTAAATAGCTCTACTGTTCATCTCTTTTACATTCCCTTTCATCTTCTGGGGGTTTTGGGTTTTGGTTTTGGGTTTTTTTTTTTTACTGTTTTCCTTCCTTCCTTGCTTCCTAAGCCTCCTCCCTCTCTGATTCAACACTGGGCTCCAGAGCAGGCAGTCTGGTGACAGAACAAGAACAGATGTCTTGAATGGTGCCAAGCCTGCCACAGGTGCAGGGGCTGCTTCCATAGACCATTCCCACTCTGATCCAGTGAAACCAATGCCTTTAACCATTAAAAAAAATCAAAACCACAAACAAACTAACTAACAAAAAGCCCAAAACAAACTGCAGAGCAGTTTACTGTACATGAGATAAATATAATAGAACACTAATTTAGGGTCTTTTTCAGATAGAAAGGTTTCATTTCTCAAAATATTTGGATTTTTCAAAATCATATTCCCCAAAAACCCTACAGGTTTTGGAGAAAACATGCCAATCAAGAATGTTAATGTTTAATACAGCCTTTTGTTGCCAAACACAGTTTGTAAATAAGAAAAGAGATCCTCAGGGTATTGCCTTCAAACCAGCTTGTCTTCAGTGCAGTTTGGCTAGCTGGCAAGTCAGCAGTGTCTTCCAGTAACAACTCACAGCAGACCTGAAGAAACCAGGCAAGGTCAGAGTATGGCCACTTAGTAATTCAGAAAGTGGACATTCCCTTTTCAGATTTCCAGTGTAAATAAGTAAGGATTTGTTTGGTTGTTTGGATTTGCTTCCAGTTTCTTTAGCATGGAGGAAATATTCTGTGAAAGCTTAGCTTGAGTATAGAATCATAGAGTGGTTTGGCTTGGAAGGGACCTTAAAGATCATCTGCTTCCCTAGAGTTAAGACAATTTCTTTAAGGCACGGCAGTATCTAGTTAATGCATTAAATCATCTAGAGATGTAGCTGAAAGAAGTTGGTGGCTGATATTTTGAAGTATTTCATGGTGAGCTTTTCCTTCAGGCTGTAATGACCTTCATTATTCACCAGACATGAACTTCTGACCATGTCCTCTTTCCCCTTCTCTGCATCTCTCTTCCACTTGTACTGTAGCTGTTCTGATTTTGAAAATTCCTATTCAACTGGTGGTTGAAGCACTGAAGTGTAGGAGGCTGGTTCCTGCTCTTGGAATAGGGTGTAAAATTTGAGGGGCTAAAGCACAGAGTTTCCTAGCATCCAAAGTCTCTGTTGAGATCTAGGAGTGGTTTAATGTTCTCAAAAGCTGATCAAACGCTCATCTTGCATACAAATGCTCTTGTGTCTTCAGCTTCATTCATAGCAAAATTACAGGACTCAAACCTAAATTGCTGTAATTCATTGTAACTGGAGTAGCACTTTTCTAAATTAGATGGTTAATCACCACCCTAATGCATTCTGCAGGTACAGTTTAAAAGAAAAAATAATTTACTGCCATTTTTCATTAGAAAAAATATTTGGCTTTCTGGATGATGCTGTTCAAACAATTTGACAGCACCTCTGAGCCTCCTGGAACTTGAGTAAGATGTTCCCTGAGTTACCCAAGTGACACAACAAGGATTGACTCACAAGCCAGGGACACCACAGAATTCTGGAGCAAGCACAGGCTCAGGCATGTGTGTGTTGGAGGACAACTGGGTGTTGGAAAGCTCTGTGGGAATTGTATGCTTGGGACTCCCTAATTGTATGCTCCTCTATTCCTGCTGACTCCAGGGAGGTTTAATCCTGTCATCAGGTGAATAAAGGTGGAGGCAAGACTTTCAGTAAGGTCCTCAAGAGCACCTGTTGGATGAGTAATGAGGTTCAGACAGAGCTGATGGAACTGTAGCCTATCAGAAATGAATTCCTTAGGCTGAAGTAGGCATGGTCAGACACTTGACTTACACGTGTTCTTAAATCTCAGCCTACAGCATGCACTTCAAAAGCCTCCATCAGGAGGAAGATGAAAGACAAGGAAGCAAAGGTGAAGAGACACGTAGGAGACCCAGTGAGGCTGCGAGACAACAATAATGAGAGAGCATTTACAGGAACAGGTGAGCAGGAATCATAACCACGGGGAATAAGATGATAGTAGAGAAGAGGGATTTTTTCCCACACAGCTTGAAGGGGTGATCTAACAGATGTATTCCTAGAAAAAGGCTGGAGGTAGCTGTTTCATTACAAAAGAGGAATAAAATAGAAGCTGTGATGTGCCTAAAGTTATCTTGGTTTATGTCACCACATATATCATTGTGTGCAGGGAAATATACGAGCCCAAAGTGATTTTTAGTGTTAGTGTAGGGTTGGGGAGAGCACTGGAACAGGAGGTGGATGCACCATCCCTGAAAGTGCTCCAAACCCACGTGGGTGTGGTGTCTGGGGCCACGGTTTGGCAGGCTTAGGTTCACGGTTGGACTCGATGATCTCAGAGGTCTTGTCAACCCTAATCATTCTATGATTAAGTGCCATAGGTCAGATTTATGAGAGAAGTATTTACATGAGAAACAAGAGGTACAAATATAAGGCAAAACTGTCAACTTTTTACCATGAGGGTGGTAGGACACTGGCACAGGTGCCCACAAAGGTGGTGAAATCTCTGTCCTTGGAGTTTTTCAAAGCTTAGGAGGCCTCAAGCGACCTGACAAAGCTTTGACGAGAGCCATGCGTTGGGCAGGTTGGGCAGGTAGGTGACCTCTAGAAGTTCCTTCCAACCTAAATTATTCCATGAGTCTAGATGACCCAGGGCAATGAATACTTTATGACCTACCCTGTGAAATAAAAACCCATTGATAAGTTTGACCTGGTCAATACTGGAAGGACACATAAGCATCTGTCACTGCTGATATCCTGCCCCTGCTGCAAAATCACAAACCTTACGTGCAGGGGACAGAGGGTTGAAAGGGTAGCAATGGTTTCTGCCTTTGATGTAATAGCTTCTCTGATTGCTGCTCTAAAAAGGGGGAGGATGGGAGAATGGGCAGAGAGATCACAGCACAGTCCCATGCGAGCATAACCACAGGGAATAGCACAGGACCGGGCACCTGCCCTGTCTCCTCCGTGGTCCCTCTACTCTGCAGCCACCAGACTTCCTCTCCCTTCTCTCACCCTCTCTGCCATAGCAAACATCCTTCCTTTTCTCATCCCTTTCTATCCCTGTGAATGGTTTCAGCTTGGCTGAATTTTTTGCAGCAAGCTTGTCACTGTCAAGAGACTATGGGTGATTAGTTGCAAACCTGATGTTCCCCAAATAAAAGTACAGCAGTTAAAACCAATATTTTTTCAGAAAGGAATAGTTATTTTAGTTGCCCTGCAGAACAAGACATTTCAAGGAAGTGTTGAGTGCTCCTGATTTGGAAATAATGGATTTGACAGCATTTCCCTACTAGGGTGTTGAGGTCCTAGAATCACAGAATGGTTTGTATTGAAGGGATCTTAAAGATCATCTAGTTCCAACCCCCTGCCATGGGCTCGGATGCCACCCACTAGAGCAGGTTGCCCAGGTCCCATCCAACCTGCCCTTGAACGCTGCCGGGGATGGAGCATCCACAGCTTCCCTGGGTAACCTGTTCCAGTGCTTCACCACCCTCTGAGGAAAGAATTTCCTCCTAATATCTTATCTGTCTCTCCTCTCCTTCAGTGTGAAACCATCACCTCTTGTCCCATCACACTCTCCCTACATAAAAAAATATCTCTCCCTCTTTTTTTAGGAAGGCCACAAGAAGGTCTTCCTGGAGCCTTCTGTTCTGCAGGCTGAACAAGCCCAACTCTTTCAGCCTGCCCTCACAGGGCATCTCTAGTCCTTTTTGAAAATCTTGATCAGACTTTGCCTCTGCTTAACAGGACATCCACATTAAACCCTTTTAGGTTGGTTAATTTGTACAGGGGTCAAGTTCTGCCTCTGTTTTGTTATTCTGACTGAAGATTCCTGTTCTGCAGGGAGGATCATTGGCTCCAACTAATGAGAAGAAGAAATTAACCTTCTCAGGTTGATGGTACCATAAATGCTTGGAACGAAAATTAAACATTATTATTAGCACTTTCAGCAGGGTTTAAAGTGTTGAAATTTAACCTTGCCATGTGGATCCCTATCACTTAACTTTAATGAGTAACCAGTAGCAGGAGAGTTTCCTATATCATGTGTGCAGGAGCTGCTGAAGAGAGATATGACATATTATCTAGAGTGGTTTATAGGAGCAGCAATCCTATCACTGCAAGAGAGAGAGAAACCAGAAATTCAAACCCTTATCCTCTAGAAGGTGTGCTGTAAAACTATGGGTCTGAAATTATTTCTGTGGTGCAGAGATCACATCCTGGAGGCAAAACTCTTACCTGTTTCTAAAATAAGTGATGGCCTAGGTGATAATGATGGGTGGTGAGTAAAAGCAACAAACTATTTTCACAGTTGGAAATGGTTCTCTCTAGTGTTCCACCTTCCTCATGGTAGAACCTGAGAGCAAACCTTAGAGGAAAGCTTAGAGGTGAATGTTTTGGAACATTCTGCAGAGCACACAGCCCAGGGCCATAAATCCACCATTCAGTTGTAACACAAAATACCTGATTGGAGTTGTTCTTTCCATTCACTGCCTCTTTCCATATTGAAATCCATGCAGATGAGGCTACCTCTGTGTTTCCAGAGCGAATCTGTACACTTGAGTAGCAGAACAGTCTCCTGCTGAAACAAATGATCTCCAGATAGCAACAAACATTTTATTGTTTACTTCTGCTCAGCTGCTGAGGAATTACTGACTGGGTTTTCTAAAGCCATCAGCATTTGCAGTGCTGATGATAATTGCAGAAGAGCAATTTTGCTTCAGACCCCTATTGATTAGGATCTTATTCCCCATTACAAAACAAAGGGGTTTTCTTTCTTTAGATACAGACTATGACAATCTCTTTTGTGCAGTGCCTTTGGCCGAGGAGGCTTATTAAAGGCATGTTGGATTCATGTGCTGCATTCATTAGGAGCAATAATTTCCACAGTGTAACTCTACCTCCTCTTGCATAATTATTTGCTGCCCACTGAACCAACACATCCTCTCCCCAAAGCACACCTCTGGACTCAGACAACATGCTTTGTAAAAGGGAAGAATTTACAGCAAAACACATACTGTGGAAATGCCTCACATCATGAGGCCACTAAACATCATTTCTTCTCACTTAGGATCTACCAACCAGCTGGCTCAAGACCTGCTTGGGACAGAAAAAAAACCAGTGACCCTGAATTTCTCTTTGTTTGACACGATCCTTAGACTTGGGATGCTGATAGTGAACATCTGCGTCGATGTGTGGGGCTGACTGCATCCTCCACATCCTCCTGGTCATCTCTAAGCATACAGAGGAAAAGAAGATTATAGGAGCTGTCAGCATGACTCTCACGAAGGGGAGATCATGCCTGACCCACTTGATAGCCTTCTGTGATGGTGTGTGATGCTGTGGCAGCACCAGGGATGTCCCAGGCTGAACTCTGGCACATGTGAACCTCGTTCAGGAGTTGGATTCTGGAACTGGATTCAGGATCTTGTGTATCAGGATCAAAGGTAAACCAGACAGTTCTCCTTGAACACTGGCCAGTGAAGAAGAGCTTGACCCTTGTGATCCCTCAGCTTTATCCTGACCATGACATCCATGGGGTGGAATCCCTTGTTGGTCAGTTCAGGGTCACCTCTCCTGTCCCCTCCTCCCTGCAAGAGCTACCTCTGACTTAACTGCACCCCAAGGTGGGACACAAGATGTAGCAGTGACCTTGGTCTGCACCCAATCCTTGATGCTAACTCTCCTTATGGAGTGTTGTCAGTGCTAGCAGCAGAGATTGTCTGGGAGAACATGCTGGGAGCTGCAGAGAGTGCAGCCCTGAGAAGAGACTGAGCTGGGAAGGAAAATCACTGAGCAGAATCAGCTCTGTTCTAAGCCAAACTAGGACACTCTTTTAATCAGTGCTAAGTAATTCCTCAAAGGAATTTCAACGAAAACCTGATGCAATAACAAAAAAAGAAAAACCTCCCAGCCACCCCCAAAACCTCCAACCTCCAAAAAAAAAAAGCAGAAGTATTACTCTCCTGCCCATGCAGCCCCTTTACCATCACAGCTGTGGCTGGACTGGTGCATAAATGATGGTAAAAACATCATGGTAAAGAACCACATCTTTCTGTTAAATTTAGTCAATGTGAATTTAATGCTGTTACAATTAAATACTTCAGTGAGAGCTTACACAATTGTTCCTAAGTGCTGCCAGTCTAGAGGTAGACCCTGAAGGGAGCAGGCAAATAAATATCCATGTAGAAGTATGGTGAAACAATTAGGTTTCAGACAGGTGATCCCTTTTTGTTTGAGCTTCCAGAATATTAATCATAAAATGGTTTGGGTTGGAAGAGACCTTTAGAGTGTTGACTTTCTACAGCAGCCATGGTAAATGGTGTCTCTGGTTTTGATTTCTTTTTGAGGTATTTCATATGTCTCTGTAATACCATTTTGTATATCTTAAGTGGTTTAAAATAACCTTAAGTTAAATATATCTCCTTTTCTTTTTAATGACTACCACAGGAGATTACATATGAAGAGGATTAGGGTTTGCAGGAGCAATTGTTGCATGGTGTTTGTTTAATTAGTACTCATCTAAATAAGGGTGGTTAAGATGCTGATCCAGACTCTGCTCCCCGTTGTGTCTGTGCTAACTTTGGTGGAATGACATCAGTAATGAATAGTGCTCATTAGTTTTGGTTATTTTGGGGTTTTGTATAGCACATGTGGTTCTGTAGTTAAGGAGGGAATAAAGCAAAAGTGATGGAGTGTTACCTTTTATATGTTTTATTTAGCTGCAAGTACCTGTTTATAATTTATGAAAATACATATATTTGTGTTTGGGCTCATTTGCATAGGTTGGCTGACAGCTTCTCTGTTCATTTTCAGCAGCAGTGTGCCCAGTAATTAAAACAGTGGCAATTTGGTGCAGTTATGTGCTGGCTAGTCAATGATTTCAGGTGGGATTCACATTTTCACTTTACAGAAATGATAGTTTTTGTGAATTGGGGCTTCAGGCAACTAGGAAATGATATATATTTTCCATGGGGGAAAGTGTATGTTTGTCTTGATTGGCAGGAGCTTCAGCAGCCTACCTCTGGAGCCTGGAGAGACTCACTGATTGACAGTTCCTCCTCACCTGCCCACTGCTGAGGATTCATGTGGGGACAGAAGAGGAAGAAAGCAGGAAGCAGAGAAAGGAAGGATGTGCAGGTTGGGTCCTTCCTCTGAGGTTCTGTCAGAGGAGACTTGCCAGTGCGGTGGTTTCCATGGCTGCACTGCTCTCTCTGCCTCCTGCAGCATTCCATAGCACCTAACTGCTCTCTCTTCTAATTGCTTCCCACTGGAGAACATTCCCAGGCTTTTTCCTGCTTTTGCAGCCAGGTTCTGTCCCTGACTCTGAGCCTTCTCACAGAGATCCCTGCAAGGTTTTTGTCATTCCAATGCACACTCTGGTGAAAGTGGCTAGTGAAAAGGCAGCAGAGGTGTGGGAGCCTGAGTGGTGTTAGTCTGTGGAAGTGCAAAGTCCTACACATTTCCCATGCTATGCTTATTAGCTGTCAAACTACTGCACAAGAGCAAGTGCCTGCAGCTACTTAAAGTGAAACCTGCAGCTTGCAGATTTCTTGAAACACATGCAACTGCAGGTAAACTATTGGAAATGATGAAGCTAATATTTACATGCTGTCCTCTTTCTCCTGATGAAAGGAGACAATCCCCAACTATTTATTGTTCTTTAAATGTAGCCTTACCTTGTGCACTTACCCCAGTAAATCCTGAAAAGGATTTCATCCTGAAAAGTTCTTCTACTCCCTTTCCAAGTGACATTGTAGCATTGAGTAGCAATTGTCTTTTTAAAGTTAAATAGAAAACTTCATGCCAATTATTGATCCCTAAGTTGTCTTTCTACAGAAGAAAGAAGCTCCCAACAGCATCTACCTCCTACCCTGAACTTTGCTCTTTGGCCCAGAGGTCACAAACTCTCCTAAGGGAGCAGGCAGTGGTCACACCTGGAGGAGATCTCTGGAAGGAGCTTAATTGGGAGTGTCCTAACCAGTTCCCTGATTATCAGGAAATGTGTTACTAAAGGAGTTCAACACCTACCAGGTGATAGTTGCTTCTTTCAGCTTTCTGCCTGTTTTGTTCCAGACAAATTCAGGTGAGTAAAGTTGTAATTTGTTCCTCACTTTCAACATGACTTTAGACATCTTGCTCCTTCTCAGAGGCATGCAGAATGGGACCTGACTTAGCAATTTTACTGGGACATGAAAGCATGAAGTTTATGGCAGGATCAATAAAGACCTGCCTGAGAGAAGCTGTTCTCTGCAGTATTAAGAACAATTTAGGATGTAGGTTTTAGAAAATTTTAACAAACAAGGGAAAGGTTCATAGTGATATCAAATAATGGTTGTATGGGGGCTGTAAACCTTCTGGAGCTTTTCAGCAGAAAGCCATTTGTCTGAACTAGTTCTTCAGCATACAGAGGAATGGAGTCTTTGGGATTTTTTGTTTTAGCCTTTTTGAAAACTCTTTACCTTCTCTAGTTCATTGCTCAGTTAGGAGCTATGCAGCAGAGAAATGCAGGGCTAGAAAGACCCAAAAATGCACATCTCCCCCTTTCTAAGCTAGCTGGGGACATAAAAGCAGCTGAGATCTTAGCCAGAGTGTGTTAGGATCTCAATTTTCAGATTAAAGTACTGCCATGGAAGGAAGTAAAGGAAGAGTTATTTCCTGGGTTAGAAAAAGGGAAGATTGCATGGGAAAGCATTGGAGGGAAGATTGTTTTCTAGTTTAAATGCTGCTGATTTCTCTCGGGTACATGGTATATGGAGGATGCTACAGCAAAGCTACATGGTGTATGGAGGATGCTGCAGCAAAGCCAATTGCTTGCCAGGAGCTTGGTGTTCTATTATCAGCATAGCCAGTAGATGTGGGGAAATTACATGCCATGTCTGTGCCTCAGTTTCCCAACTGCGAAAATTGGAGTAACAATTTGTTACTCCAGATGGTGTTATGATATCCCTCTCAGTTTTTGGAAAGTTGCTGCTATCATCCTTAAGCTGGTTTAAAAGCCCATGGTTAAACACATCTTTTCCTCCACATCCAAACCCAACAGTGCTCGCTTATCTCTTCAGTCATCTGCCACAGATGGAGAGGACTCTGCTCACAGTCAGGATAACTCTGACACCAGAGGATGTTGCTTAGTCAGTGAGATGTTTTGTACATTTGTCATTGTGCAAATTACATCTATTTTAATGCATGACTAAGGCAAGAAATTTATTACCACAGGGTAGATCAATTAAATGTTCCTAGTCTTCCAACAAGTATGCATTTCTAATGGAACATTTTGCAGCATGTTGTTAGATTGCTCTACAGGACTAACAAACATCTGTTATTATACACAACCAGTCAAAATCTGACTCAGTTACCCTGCAGATCATTTTAAAATGCCTTAAAAACTCAGATCATGAAGCTCTGGAGCACTACTCTTGAACAAAAAGCAGCCCTGCACTGAAGCACAGAAGTGAAAACAGCAAGATGACAAGGAGTGGATTAAACCCATCCTGAAACCAAGTTGTGCTGCTGTTTTATTGCAAAATATTTCAGCCTGAAGCAGAACCTTCTGAGTGTGTGCTCTGTGTGAGATATTCCTCTCTCCTCCAGTGGAGGTTTACACTCCCTTCCCCAATCCACCAAAGCAATTTATCTACTTACTGACTAGTTTGATGAAACATTTGAAAGCTTGCAAGCACCCTGTTGATAGGTGAACATCCAAGATTCCTCCACAGCTTTGCTCTCTGTTCCTTTTCCCACCACTCGTGGCTGGAGCCAGGGGAAGCAGGAGGGTTCACTGGTCACACTGCTGTGGGGAAGTAGGATAGCCCCCCTGAGATCACACGAGGGGTCAAGGGATGCAGCAGAATGTGGATCTGGCTCAGGGCTGGGTTCTGGGGTTTTGGTGAGCAGCTGGCCTCGTTAGTTTACTGTGCCACGGATATTCAGAAACTTCCTTCTCTTTTGGCTGCCTGAGGTTATGTATCAAATCCAAATTCCTACAAACAAGGGGATGTTAGCTTTCAACAGGTCAGTAGGCACTATTGGCCAGTGGCACATCTGACCATTAGCCAGCTGAGAATATGGACCTGGAGGCTCATTCCTGACCATAGTTCATTGGCAAGGTACTGAGATGCACGATTGTTATTATTATTATGGAGATTTACTGAGCCATGGCTTTTGTTCCAAACCTCAAACCACAGGTCATGTACAGTGTAACATACAGTATGTAGCTCCTATGCCTTAAAATATCTTGTTCCATGTTTATTTTTCCAGTAACTTGGTATTCTTTACCAAGTCAGTAGTCACTTCTCTGAGAAGTGAGGATGTAGAGTTTTCTGAGCACAAACCTGTCAATCTAGTGAGATATTTCTCCAGCTCTTCACCCCTGGAGATCTAGCTCTAAATGTAGTCTGTACAGTCACCAGCACTTGCAGTTTGTTTGTCTGCTCTAGTAGAACTGCATCCTGCAAAAAAATCAAAGCCAAATGACACCTGAGTATGATTATTATGATATAGCAGGGCTGCTATAAACAGCAAGTAATTGGTTCTCCTGATAATCTTCACTAGAATCTTTTCCTCTAAAGTGGAGTTTAGCTGCACCACCCAAACTATGAATTCCACTCACCAGAAAAAAAGGAAAAAGAGAGATATTTCACTTAGTCTGTAGGGTTTTTATTGTTTTTTATAAAAGTTGCTTAAATTATGGATGCAAGAGCTTATGTGCATGTATTATACTATAAATATTGTCAGAAGTCTGTTTACAGGGCAAGGTTATTGGGGAAAATGGTGGCAGGAAAGAAATTGGCAATATACTTAATGAACAGGAGGCAAGTAAGCAGCAGACATTATCTCCATTTGTTTATATATTTGGGGTTACATAACACATTTTAAATAATTCTGTTTTTCCCTCTGGTAAGCTAGTACTCAACCTGAGGATAAAGTGTTCTAGGGACAGAAGAGGGAAGACTGGTGTTACAAGCCTGGACCCATCCCACCTCTCCAGGGATCCCACCAGTCTTTAGGGATTTCAAAGAGCCCTGAATATCTTATCATTCTCTGAAGGCAGAAGGGCACAGAGGCTTGCACAACCATGGCTCATTTTTGGAAGTCCTGCAGTGGGAGCTGACATGCTCTTTTATATCCTCCACCCAGGAGCTTCATGTGGACAGGCAGAATCACTCAGGACATTCTCAGCCCTGTGAGAAATGTCCCAATGGTAGCATTGTCTGTCACTCACCACCTCCCAAAGCCCTGCTGGTAGTCCTGTCTTGGCTTGTTGTCCCCAGCTGTTGCTCATTCACTCTGGATGGAAGCAGCTGCTGCAGCAAAAGGGAGTTCATGGGCTGCCAATGTTTTAACAGCTGGGAAGGGGCAAGTCTGCTGCTTGTTTCTGGATGCTGCACATAGGACTGGCCCTTGCTGGCTGCAAGTGTTTTGCAGGAAATCATGAAAAGGTAAAGGCAAGGCTTGAACCTTTCTCAGGTTCCAAAGTGTTAACTTTCCTTTTCTCCACAAGGACATCTCCATCATGCAAGGGTGGATGGTGGCTGTGTGAAGGGAGCCCTTGGAGGATGTGGTGCCTCTGTCTCAGCTCTAGCCTCAAAACTTTGGAAAATGGAATCACCAGAGAGAAGTGGTTGTCTCAATTCCCAGTGAGCACCTCAAAAGGGCTCAGATAGCTCCTTCTCTTAAAGTCTTCATGGTTGGTCACACTTCCAGGGCAGACACCAGTGCAGAGTTATTATAGGCCATTTTATGTGTAACTCTGGTAACATGTCCATGTTCCACACTCCCAGCAAAGACAGAACTAGATGGACACTGAAAATGCTTCCAGAACTTCGAGTTTTCTGGAGACATTCTTATCCCAGTTCAAGAAGACTTCAGTATCAGTGTTCTGCAAAATGAAAAGTATCAGATGGATCAATTCTTTCCAATTCAGATTTTTTTACACCTCCCATATGTCTGTATAAAATACAAAGAACTCCAAGTAAAAAGCCATTACAAAAAGGAAAGTATAAGACTTTCATTTAAAGATGTCAAAATGAGCTATTTTGACACTGACAGTCTTTCATCCTGTTTTTTCCTCCCATAAAGGAAATTTCAGTACAAAAGGCAAGGCTTCACAAAGCATCTGAAAAGTGCTGCACTATTTGAATGAAAACATGTTCTGCTAGTGGTTTGATTATCAACTGTAATCAAAATAATAGAAGGGTTTGTTTTTGTTAAAGAAAAAAAAGAGAGAGACTCTTAGGTAATGATAAGATAGAGCAGCCCTCAGTTAACTGCCACAGAGTGTATAATAGCATCTACTTCAGAATTTAGTTCTCCAACAGTCATGTGTATTATCCATCAGTCACTGATTTTCCACACACAAAAGACAAATCCTCTTGACATTCTTCAGCTCTGGTAGGCAGCAAACAAATATGTGTCTGGATTTTTTAATAAGAAGAAATTTTCTGCTGTGGAGATTAGATACTTCACTTTTTTTTCTCAGTGGCTTTTGTTGGAATTTTGCAGTTTATTTATAGTAACACATGGAGCTAATTCCACTGAGTTTGATGGAAATATAAGAGTTGTCTGCCTGTTTGAAGCACAGAGCCTTTAATAAGAGAGGGTTTCAATGCATTTGCTCCAGCAGGCAATTATCCCTCATGGAAACTGCTTTCCACTCTGAGTTAAAAACAACTCCCTGGTAACAATCACTTTCTTCTACAGTGATTTAGAAACACAACTAATTGGCAAACTTGGCATCATGTTATATTAAGTAATTTGCTTTCTCTTATTAGGTCTGTTATCATACTCGCTTGGCTAATTGGGTTTGGAGATCTGAAGGACATGAAAATCAGCCACAGGAGCCACTTGTGCAAATAACAGGGGAAGAAAAACATCAGTCTTCCCCTGTGATAAAACATCTCATTGAGTACATGACACCTCACTGATGTAATTGATGTGAAACAGCACATTAGGCTACTCTAATTACAGGGTTCTCACTGCATCAAAATGTGTCTAAATGATTACTCTTATTATCTAGAGGTTTTCCCAATGTTCATTTCCTTATCAATGAGAAAAAAAATGAAAAAAAAATAGAGCAGTGGCCAGAAGGTAACTTCTGGAATCTCCTGTCAACAAGGAGGAGAGGCAGATATTAACATCACTTCTTCAGACAGCAAAAATACTCTGCAGATTGAAATGTAGTTCATCACATGGAGAAAAACAAACAAAAAGGAGGTAGGAGTTGGTCTGTTCTCCCAGGTGACTAGTGGTAGGACAGGAGGAAATGGTCTCAAGTTGAGTATGATCAGATAAAGACTCTGGTAGTCCATTTTTATGATGAGTAAGTTTCTACCTCATGGACTCTTTCAATATTTTTAGAATAAAGAAATGCTCAGCATGGAAATTCTTCCTTCTCCAGAAGGGATCAGCAAAATCTCTCTGTTTCCAGAAGTGAGATTCCATCCAGCTTAATGGAAGGGGACAGTATTCAGGTGCAAAGAGATGAGAAGATACTTCATGCTCAAATATTTAAAGGGTATGATTACCCAAATCATATCCTGGTGACTTCTCATGAAGGAGAATGAGAATTTTACTAAAAGCAGAGAACTGGGAATCACTGTAAGGGACAGACTGATAGATGGTTTTGAGTGGGATGTGTCCCATCTCTAAAGAAATCATGTCTAGTGCTTGCCAGAGCTGACCTCCAGCCCTCATCAAGGTGACAGCAGTCACATCTCAATGTGATTTTTGAGAAGGATGCTAGGTAAATCATAACCAACAGGTCTCACCTTGGCAATGCTGTGGAAGAACCTCTGTCCTACAACTCCTTTCCCTCTATGGAGTGAGCCTCACTCTTGGTGCTTTATGGAAAAAAGCCCCCAAAGTCTGACTCTTTGCAGGTAATTATGTTGGCTGGGGTTCAAGGTCAGGAGGCCATTCACACTCTTCCAGAAAATGAATCCACAGTGCAGAAAAGACAAGGCAAACGTTTCTCAGAGTTTGTTCTGCTGCATAAATTACTACTGCAAAATATCTTTTCATTGCTAAGGTGGTGATAGCTTGACATTCATGTGATGTGTTGCATATTGAACAGATGTGGGTGATTTTTAAAAGCCATTTTCAAGGTTCCCCTGGAAAAAAATATGAAGCTGTTAGAAATTATTATATTTGTTCACTTTCCTTAAGGCATTTGCTATAGAAAAAGGAGAAATTGTTTAGTACCTTGGGAATGAATATGTGTGGTTGAGATGTTATTTTTATTGTCCAATGCTGATGCTGAGGATTGTGTCCAGATGGTTTTTTGAATCTCTCCAGAGCAGGAGACTCCACAACCTCTCTGGGCAGCCTGGGCCAGGGCTCTGCACCCTCAGAGTAAAGAAGTTCTTCCTCATGGTTAGGTGGAACTTCCTGGGCTCCAGTTTGTGGCCATTGCCTTGCGTCCCAGTGCTTGGCAAATTGCAGAAGAGCCTGGCTCCATCCTCTTGCCACCCTCCCTTCAGATCCTTCTCTCCATTGCTGAGGTCTCCTCTCAGCCTCCTCTTCTCCAGGCTACCCAAGCCCAGCTCCCTCAGCCTTCCCTCAGCAGGGAGCTGCTCCAGCTCCGCAGCATCTTTGTAGCCTCTGTTGGACTCGAGATGTCTTCAGGTGCCTTGACCCCCATCTCTTTGGGGTGGGAATCAGTTACCTGAACACAGACAGTTAGTACCCTTTCAAGGGCCATAGACTTGAAATGCCTTAGGACATTTGAGCCATCTAATATCTCCAATTACATTAGTTGCTTATATTTGGGTATCGTTCTCTGTCTGCAACCCAAAGTCTGAGAAACCAGGGTCACAAATCCTTTTTGTCCATCCCACCAGCCTCTCAGACACACTGCAGTCTCTGGGAGTTCATCACAGGATTAAAATAAAGCACATGGGTAAAATCTAAGAGAGATCACAGTTACTGAAAAGAACAGTAAAGATGGAGAGAATTAAGAGACAGTATGGAAAAAACCTTCAGTTTCATTTTTAGTGGTGAGGAAAGACAAAGTTCCGATACAGAACAATGCCTTTGGGGATAAAGAACTACAACTTAAAACAAAAGTTTCTACAAGATCACAATGACAAATACACTAGGGAAGAAATTTATATTAAAGTCATAAATAAGACTCTCTAACTGCTAGAAGTGACAGCAAAGAAAAAGCTACAACTGCAAGGCTATGCAGTCAGAGTAGTTCTCTGTACTTGGGGAATGTAGAGTATTTTCAGTGTAAACAAAGGAAAAATGGATTTAAATTCTGGGAAGAAGAATTCTTGGTGAGCTGCAAGGATTCAAAATTGTGCATGAAAAAGGTACTTTAAAACCCACCTGGACACAATCCTGAATAATGTGCTCCAGGTGACCCTGCTAGAGCATGAAGGTTGCACTAGATGACCTCTGGTGGTCCCTTCCAACCTCAACCATACTGTGATCCTGTGATGTGCAGTCCCAAGCGTGGTTGCCTTGGGCAGGAGGCTCTTGCTGTGGGACATTTTGCTGCTGCACTTCACTGCCCTTGCCCAGAAGCAGCCTGTTCTGCTTCCTGCTCAGCTCCCTCACCAGCCAGACACGGACTACATCTTCTTGGCTTCACTTGCCCATCTCCTCTTGCGACAAGCTCCTGTCCCTCTGCAGATCTATACTCACTCAACTCAGCTGCTCCCCTCCACCATGCCTCCACAGCAGATTTCCTCATGGCTTCTCTGGTCTCAGCTTTGTGTGAGTCTGTGGGTGAAAAAGCAAAAGGAAGGGTATGGTGGTGACACCTTTTCATTTTTCCATGTTTTTCTTATGTGAGGTGTTTACGCTCCTGTTTATGGAGTATGGAAGAGACATTCCCTGACAGCACTCAGGGCAAAGCCCACACGAGCAATGGTGCCAAACCCCTTGGGTTCACCCAGCAGATGCATTCCCTGGCAGGGGAGCCATGTGTCAAACATGTTCCAAGGTTAGAGGAAGAAGTTCACACCTATGTTCTGTGTCCTAGACTTGAATCATCCCAGTGATCTCACCAAACCCTCCAAGGCTGGGGCAGGAAGGTGGGGGAGAAGACTCTTTGCCTCAGAACCACACAGCGACAGGGAGAGCCACCAAGCACTCAGGCATGTGCAGTTCAGCACAGAAATAGGGACTTTCATTTAGATGTCAACTCCAAGAAGCTAAATAGTCATACTAACATGGAGCATTTTCTTTTACCTAGAAAGGAGAGGAACATTTAGAGAAAGGGTAAATACAAGTGATTTTTTCCATGCTTCATGAACCAGGAGGCTGCAGAAAATTGATATCCTGATAAAGACAAAACACTGGCTCTTGCAAAAAGGGAATTAATTAGAGGGGTCAATGAGATTTCAGTCATGAGTTGCTATGATGATAAATGCAAAACAAGTTTGTTTGCTGATGGCTCTAAACAAAGCATTGCACAATCCTTCACAGTGCTGTGGTCAGAACTTGGAAACCCCAATAGAATAATCATCACAGGAATGAACAAAATCCAAGGTTTCAATAAACTCCAATCGAGAATGTAAGAATGTGGCTTTGGTCTCAGTCCATGGGTGAAGAATGTTTCATGTTTTTATTTATGGGAGGCCACTATTAGCTGACACTGACCATAAACCACTTGTTGACAGTGCCAGAAGGGATCTGGCAAAGGATGTTGCTGCTGCTAAGAATAGAGCTTGGGTTTTTCAGCCACAAATGGCTGATTTGCAAATTGAGCCCAAGTGGGGAGCGGATTAGTGGCTGCATACACGCTGAGAGCATTTTGACAGTGCAGTGGAGCTAAGTCAAGAGGTATGTTATGTACTGTGAACCTGATTAAAAATGTGGTCTGGTTTCAGGTGAAAATGAGGACTATTATTCCTGGCACTATTGTTAGGAACAAGACCCTGCAAAAAATAGCCCTGGAGCACCAGTACAGTGTATTCCTGGACCCCATTGTTAAGTGAAGGCTTTCAGTATTGTTGGGATATTATTTGAAAGCACCAAGATAATGATTGCCCAGCTATTACAGGGAAAAAAAAAAAGATTGCTTCAAAGAGTAGGTATAAGGATGATTTACAGAATCAAAAACCTGAGAGTAGGACAAGGCTTTAATGTTGACCTAAAAAGAACAATTGCTTTCATTAAGGCTGTTTGGCTTACCAAAGGTACAAAGAATATATATAGCAAGTCATCTGAAAGAGCCAATGCTTGTGATATAGGAAGATTTGGTTCATTAAAGAACTGCAGGTAGAGATTTTTTTGCACTATATGTATTTATGAAGAAGCTTTTTTTATAGTCATTCCACCTTCCCCAAGATTAAAATACTAGACAGTAATCATGCTGAAACAGATGATCATATACATTTTTTCTGTGTGGAATATAGTATTCCTGGCCTGACTACAGCATGCTTTTCAGTAGGCACGAGGTGGCAGTGAAATTTGAATTTTAAAATATAATTAAGTAGCTCCAATTAGCTGTAGCTGGAATAAATTAGTGACAAAAATACAGTACCTATTTAAAAAGCTACTGAGATTGACATGCATCTGCATTTAACACTATTCAGTTCAAGAATAGCACTAAGTATACCACTTTTCCTTTTTTTTCACTGTAGGAAACTGAACCAGCATCCCTTCACTGCTGGACACTGGCATCATCAGGCATGGACACTGAACCAGCATCCCTTCACTGCTGGACACTGGCATCAGGCATAGAAATTTGTGGAAACAAGCAAAAAAACCCCCAATATAAAATTTCATATGGCTTGGAATGCAGCTCCCTCAAATAGCATTGTAATAGCATTGGGGTAGCAAGAACTAGCTCTGTCTGATGAGATTGTTACTCAGGATGGGTAAATGTGATAAAGAAACAGAAAAGACACCTCAAGGTACCACCAGAAGAATGCCACAAGTTATTTGCTGTGCAGAAGGTAGCTGCAGGTAGGTCACAAACACAGCACGATGAAGTAGTTGAACCAAAGTACAGCAAAGCCAACATACCACTGACTACCAAAGCCGGAGTATTGCTGTGGGAGAGCCACAGGGCTAGAAAAACTAAATCCCAGGTGTGATTTAATGGAGGTGAGTGTAAAACACATGAAGAATAACTCCCAACTAGACATGCTCACTGACAGCCTCTAAATCAGCTATCACACCTCAGGAAACAGACCACAGAAGCATTGTTGACTGTTCTAGGAAGATGCCTGTTCAATACTTAAAACATTACAAAAGATTAGAAAAGGGAAAGAATCACAGAAAAGTAAAAACATGATGCTACTGTCTGTCCACTTCTTGAGCATGACACGTGGTCCTGTCCTCCTTATCTAGTAGGATGAGGAAAGGAGAAGGTGACAAGGATGAGCAGGAGTATGAAACAACTGTTTTGCAAGTAGATAGAACAGCATTCTCCAGCACAGGAAAAGTTCCCCAAGATGAATGTTTTAAGAGTGTATGGAACCATTAGCACCATGAGGAACATGAAGAGGGAGTGATTATTCACTGCTCTCAACACAGGAATAAAGAAATGAGCCTAAACAGTAACTTTAAAGTAAAGAGATGTACTCAAGCCCAAAAGTGTTGTGGAACACTTGCTGCAGGGCATTAGGGAGTCCAGAAAGATAAACTAGTTCACGCTTACTTTGATAAATGCGTGGGTGAAAAGACCACCAAGAACCATTACAGACACAGGGAAAATCACTGCTGACTGCCAGGTTGCAGGAATTTGGGGCAACAAAGGTAGAGCAAGGGAAGCAAGACCTGATAATAGCCTTCTCTGTCCATCTGCTCCTGAGAACAGACTGCACTACAGGCTGTAGAGACCCTGCTTTGGCCTGAGCATAACTCCACGTAGGTCCCCTCCCCAGCACCCATGTGCTGCAGGTGAGAAGTACATCAGCTGAGCACCAGGTGAGAGGCCTCTGGTGTCTCCACAGCCGCTAGCCACAGAGCTACATCCGCCTGCAGGAGCTCAGTCTGGTCTGGGGTCTCTGATGCACCAGGGGCACATGGTAGCAGGGAGCTGGGGACCTTGCCCTGCCACACACCATCACCACTGCAGGGATGTGGATGCTGCTCTGAGCAGAGGTGCTGGGCCCCTCTGCATTGTCCAAAACCTGCTGTGTCTGGGAGCAGACTGGCCAGAGCAGAAACACATCGCTTATTTTCGGTTCTGCACTGGACTTGTTAGCAGAGCATCAACTTTTGGCACTTCTCCTCACAGCTGTATGAGCTGTACTCTGTCTTCAAACCAGTTGGAGACACAATTAAGTCAAGATGCTTGTCCCCGGGTAGACCCTCAGAGATAAACAGAGAAGACTCAAGTTCCTTTCATCCTCTTTCTAGAGCAGCATCATCTTCTTAAGGTTCACAAATGTTCACCTCTTTGTTTGGAAGAGTACAAGGGCTCAGGACTCTAAAATTCCCCCAGCTCTCTGTTTAGCCACATTCTCAGGTGTTTCAGTTCAGAAATACAAAATATATGTTTGCCCTAGGACTTTCTTATTCTGTGCTTCAGTTTCCCCCTTGTAAAATAAGGATAATACACCTTCAGGGCACCTGCTACTTGAAATTACCAAACTGTGAGAACAAATCATGTCACTTAACAACGACAGCCTTGTTCAGTCTGAGCTATTCCACGTAAATGGGTCAATTTCTAATTTAAAAATGCTTTGCAGGAACATTTTTCTCTGCTTTATAAACCAGAAATTAAAAAGACAAGAGTATTCTAGGTAATTTCATGCAATGCAAATTTCAATTCCCAGACGAGTCTCATAGTCAATACTATTAGAAACCTGGGAGGGAATTAATGATAATGAGAAAAACCTCCTTAGGGGGTTAATTTTAAGAGTGTGCTGTAAACAAGGAATGAGACCACATGCTGCACCATGCAGAACAAAAACTTAATAAGTTGTTACCCTTTAAGTAAGATGCTATCCATCCTTTTCTGTAAATGAGGGTGAAATCCTGAGGCAGCAGCAGCATTTGTTCAGGTAATTAGAGGCCCTGTGATAGCATATGCCATATGCACAAGAAAACTAAAAGTTGAGAAAAACAGTTTAATTAAAGTTGCCTGAAGATGAGAAAGGAAAATCTCAAGGGGGTCCTGCAGGCAGCCTTCTAGGGCTCATGGTGAGGTCATCAAGAAGACAGAGAGGCAGGATGAGAGAGAGCAAGCCTGAACTGCAACAGGAAAGGTTCTGATTGCACAGAAAGAGAAAGTTCCACGGGGTGCTGACAGCAGAGCAGGTTTCCTGGGACCTGCAGATTTTCAGGACCCACCTAGACAAAGACATGAGCAACCTGGTCTGACCCCTAGCTGACCCTGCTTGGAAGAGGAGGTCGGACCAGCCACCTCCTGCAGTCTCTTTCCACCTGCATTATCCTGTGATTCTCAGAATGTGCTTTTTTTCTTCAGTTAGACTGCTTGACTTTGTAACCTTATTACTCTTCATGCATTGTATTTATGCAGTGTCACAGAAGGCTTGCGAAGGTAGGTGGCTCTTAGTGCCTTCTCCTGGAGCTAAAGTGCTCCTGGTGACAAACCTCCACAAACCAAAGGTCATCTGAAGTAAACTGATCACTCTGATTTCTAAGGTCTTGTTTCAGACCTTGTGTGGCAATTTAAAATACATGTTCATAGTGCTGCCTGCAACTGTGGACCGCTGGGGAATGGCTCTTCCCACTGAGGCATCCGAAGGTGTTCTATAGTCCTACCAAAACTGATTGGTTTATTTCCAACCTCTGCTTTTAAATCTGAATGCACAATTAACTGTGGAGGAAATCAGGACCAGGCCAACTACTGCTTCAGCTTTTTGGTTTTATAAATGTATGTAAATTTGGGATGGTCTAGTGACCTTAGAACATGAGGCTTCTTATCAGAACCCTCCTCTGACCCCATGGCATACTCTAGCTTCACTAACAGTGAAAGGCCTGAATGGATCAGGGAAAATAAATGACTCCAGAGATACTTTTGCTTAGGGAGAGAAAAATCCATCATCTTCCCCTTTCCTTTTTCTATTGTGCAAGAGACTTTGGGGGGAGGACCAGAGTGTTTCCTACTGATTATGAGCTTGGAGGGATTTCTAAAGATCATCTAGGGAGGCTTTACTCCCTCTCTCAACATTAGCTGGGTAGCTTTTTTTTTTTTCCTGGTGAATATTAATTAGTAAAGCTAGGATTTAAGTCTGCCCAAATTTAAGTAATAAATTGAGTCCAGCTGTATGAAAGTTTTTTAAGTGGGTCGGTTGGTTTGCTTTAAGAACAAGACACACAAAACCAGAATAAAAGAAATTGGAATAGTGTTCCCCAGTCACAGAAGGAATCAAAACCCAGAGCTCTTCAGGATTTTTCAGGAATGCGCAGGATGCTAGAGGTGCAAATTAAGTTTGATTCCTGCTGAGGAAACTGAATCCTGTCCTTTCACCTTCCTGGTGTAAACCAAGCAAGTTTTAAGTTGCCTTCACTCACACTCTGTGGCATAAAGAATATATACATATCCTTTTCCTAATGGTGTGTAAGAATATCAACAGAGATTAGAGAGAAAGCTCAGGCTAGAGTTGTCCTACTTGTTTGGAGAGTGGGATGGATCCTCTGCAAGGATACAGGGCACATAGGAGAGGAGAGGATTCAGCTGGTCACAGCTTGGGTGAGAAATCCAATCCCTTAACCTATGGAGAGAAGACATGAAATTACCACATCGTATTTTATGAAGCTAATGCTTTATTTCTTTGGCTTTTCTTTCAAATACCTTATAATGGTTTTGTTTGTGCCTAATGGGAACATTCTGTGTCAGAACATCTTTTTTTTTTTCCTTCTTGTCAAAATAAGGACTTGGGATTTGGTTGGTGCCAATGACATTTTTATTTCTCATTTCCTGTTTTACAGCAGAACTAGAAAATAAATAAATCAGTAATTCTGCTGCAGGTTTGCAAGGGTTATCCAGTGTAGAGCTGGAGTTAGAGAGCTCCTTCCCACCCTGGAATAAACGGGCACAGCTCCTGTTGGCTTTAAAGTTTATCCTGGTAACTCTCCAGGGCCGTGTTTGAGCCATGGAATAGAAAAATATATGTAACTGAAAAGGCCTTAATAAAAGTCTTAGTCACCCATTAAATAATGCACCTTTAATGCTCCAGACACCATAATCCCAGTGCTTCTAAAATTAACAAGGGTTCTTATTGTCCTTGCCTGACTGGCAGTGTAGTCCTGTCTCACATTACTGATAAACCCTGGAAACAGAGGTGCTGTGCCTTCTGCTTGGACCCTTCACAGCCCAGCTCTAAGGACACATGCTGTACCTTGGGCTGGGGCAGGATCTACTCTGTGTCCTTCTCATCTTTTCACTCCTTTCAGTCTTTAATGTGCAAGATCCTTTCCTATTGCCATGGGGATAGTCAGCCAGCCAGAAAACCACTTACTGCATTTCAGACACTTACATGGTAACAGTAGGCTCAGGTTCATTCCAGCTTGTACTCCTGATGAGGATAAAAACACAACCTTCATTTTAAAATATACTTTGATTTCCAAGCTGCCCATTTCATTTTGTTTGCTTTCATCAGCAATGATTCTTGGAAAAAATGATCTTTGTTTTTCAGTACCATAACTCTGGAAAGAAAGTTTTTTTCAGATGTGTACTAGATTTAAAGTCTTTTCAGATCTCCACTGCTACCAGACATGATTCCCTTGCCAGACCAATCAGCCTTGCTCTGAAAGAAGGTTTCCTGTCATATGAAGGTACATCTGTCATCTTAACCCTCCCTGCTGTAAACAAGCAGTT
The DNA here is from genome assembly GCA_013399015.1 of Galbula dea. NCBI lineage: Eukaryota > Metazoa > Chordata > Aves > Piciformes > Galbulidae > Galbula > Galbula dea. Next base: position 802,261 of record VWZX01010541.1, read on the forward strand.
GCTGGCAGTGGATCCTAAACAGAACTGTAATCTATGTACCTCAATTTTCCACATGTCTGGCCAAGAAAGGTATCTCTCCATGACATCATTCCATCCCATCCATTTCCCTGTCTCCTCAGCCTTACACTGCTTTAATCTTCCTTTTTATTTCTTCTGCATCCACTTCCCTTGCATCCCCTGGAATCACTTCTCAGTGCTGGTTTGGTTACTGCCTGTAGGCCAGCAGTGACTCATGGAAACGCCTGTGGACTCCTTCCCTGTTTATTCTACCAGCCATATCCTGTTATTTGTCTGTCTCTCAACTATTCTTGTAACTAGACACTTTCTGCTTGACTTTAAAAATGATGCTTTTCTTGCTTGGGCTTTTCATTCTTGAACATACAATTCCAGTGTTGCTTCAGTGCTTTCACCATCTCCAATTTTCCATGCTCTGTTGACCAAAAAAACCCAGAATGCATCCATCTACCTTCTAAATTCTGCAGTGGAAGCTGAATTGGCCTCTTCTTACACAGACTGTGAGTTGGTGTCCCTCTTCTGTTGCCAGGCAGGAGCTAAGGACTGACCCTTTCAGGCTGCTCTCTTTAGCCCTGGTCCCACACTCCCAGCATGATGAGTTCAGTGCACTCTGCAGGTGGGTGCTCATTATCTGTACATCTTGTCTGCCAAAGAGATTCAGACATTACCCACTTGCCTATGGCTATGGCTGAGAGATCTTGCTCCTCCCTCTGTAAAGGAATGACAGAAGTAAAGGGGGAAAGAATGAAAAGATACAGGACAAGAGAAGACAAAGCATCTTTTCTGTGCATTTAATTTCTGCTCCCATGAAGTTTCTTCTTGCTTTTTCTTAAAACTCCTCAACTAGTTGTGGAGATGCAAGGGAAAAACCCCACATATTCTGTACTTTGTCCTCCTTGGGGATACTGAGGCTGTCCTTGGAGATGACATCCGGGGACAAAAGGCACTGGTTCTGTGCCTCAGTAACATTTTTGTTAGCATTTTTGCTACTAATATTTTTAAATTATAAATCATATTAATACCCAGTATCCTTTTTATCTTGTTCTATTAGCATTAGCAGGTGGGCATTGGAGCACAGTCAGTACTGACAGTTGGAGTCTTGCCTTCCAGCCTCCTGCAGAGACAATCCCACTAAAAGACAGCACCTCTGTGGAAAAGAAATGCTATTCTCAGGAGCCACTTAGACTCATAGACCCATAGAATGGATTTGGTTGGAAAAGACCTCTGAGATCACTGAGTCCAACTTTTGCTTCACAGAAATGATCATCCATACCACCCTGAGTTGGTGCTACAGACACACACCACCTGGTACAGCTGTAAGGGTCTGTAAAAGCCAAGGTCCTAGACTTTTTAAATAAAATAAATCAGTGAAGTAGGGTAGCAACAGAGTCACCTTCTGTCAGAAAAGGGAGTCAGAGACACCTTCTGTCCAGTTAACAGATAATGGTCTTCATTTTAAAGACCAGCAAGACACTTTGGCTGCTTAAAGCCTTAACTCTTTCCCTAGCCTGCAGGGAAATGCGCGCAGGGAATGGAGGAAACAGCCTGGAAAGAGACAAACACACACAAACATCTTTAAGAAAATTTGGACTTTCTAATAAACAGAGAACTATCCTTAGCAAAGTCCCAACTCTAAGTACACAGCAAAAAAGAAGAATGAATGAATGAATCCTGTGCTTTATATTGCAAAATGAACACTGCTCTCTTAAAGAGGGGAAGTAAGAGTACCAGGATGCATGCTGCCTTGTCCAGATAACCTGTGTAACTTCTCAAGCAGATAAGGACACAGATTCTCTCTGTAAGCTCATTCCTCCTGCACACTGCAGAGTGTTCACAAAGTGAGGACCCTGCCTCCATCAAGAGCTGGAGACTTTCACCACCTCCATCCAAAGCTCTTCCTTGCATACACCTGTTACAGGTCAGCAGGTGAAAGGAAGAAATGCTGTTGCTCCTCAATGGCACAGAAAACATGATTTTAAGCAAGGAAAGAGCACCAGTGAGGTAGTCCCTTCACTAGCATGCCTGAAGAAGTGGGAATTTAATCTCACCAGACCTCCTTCTTCCCCAGAGCTGCTGTTTCATATGACAAGAGCCTGAATCATTTGCGTAGGCTCACGAGCACAAGGTTTTCCTTTCTGCATGTGCTTTAGTTGTTGCCAAGTATTCTACTCTCCTGGGTACTCTCCTCCAACTGCTTCTTTCCTGGGGTACAAGAATACAGCTTCTCAATCTGGGAATTTGTGAGTGTCCTGCCTTCCCACTGTGACTCAGGGATCTGGGTAAAGCAAAGTGCTCCTGGTACATATCCCCAGTGAAGTGTTGGTGCTGTGCGGGGAATTAGGAATCACAACAAGGAAGGCTTGGCTCACAGAATCACAGATTCAACAGATGGCTGACATTAGAAGTGACCTCTGGGGATCATCTAGTCCAACACCCCCAACAGCAGGCTCAGATAGAGCAGCCTGGCCAGGACTATGTCAATATGGCTTTTGAATACCTCCAGAGAAAGAGACTCCACAGCCTCTTTGAGCAGCCTGCACCAGTGCTAAATCGCCATCACAGGAAAAAAAGTGTTTCCTGATGTTCAGACAGAGCCTCCAGTTAATACCCATTACCCCTGGTCCTATCACTGGGCACCACTGAGAAGAGCCTGGCCCCATCCTCTCAACTGTCATTTAGATTTGTATTAAAAATAGACAAGATTAAAAAGCAGAAAAACAACAATCAAAGATGTGCCATAAATTCAGGTCCCTCTGCTGAGGAGCTGGACATCAAAATAAGGACTTGCCATTAGCATGAAATTACACACACACCAGATTCCAGCTTCCACCTTATCTGTAATCAGCTGTTCTGATACACATGGGGACACAAGCTCCAAACCCTCAACATGAAATGTCTGGGTCCTGTAAGAATCGTATGCATATGTGCACATCTAAACACAGTTCTCAGCAGCTCTGAGAGGATCTCATCTGGGCAGAGAACTGTTGTGACTTTAATATGACAAAACTGAGAAATCATTCTAACATCTTATGTGATACCAACCTGTGTGCTTAACGTTTTCCCACTACACTACATTATCTTCTCCTTAGCTCTAAAGCAGCAGCTGCTGTAAATTTGCTTTTCTTAAGAAACCTTCCATTAAATGAAACTCTTGGAAGCTGTGTGCACCTGAATTATCCTGGTGTAATTCTACATTTCTTTGCCTTCCATTAAGCCAGAAGTGAGCTTGGCCCCATCTGCTTAGGCTGGTCATCATCACTCTTTCACCTCTTCTCTGCAAATGTTTTTATTGTGTTCCTGCTAGCAGGAGAAAGGATCCTTTAGAACTCATCAGGTTATTGTACTTGGCTGAGCAAAGAGCAGTGCAGGACTGCAAGAAGAAAGAGAGGAGATTTCTCCAGAAAAAGCAGGTCCCACCTAAGACTCACAACTCCACTTAAACAGTCAAATATTTTTATCCATGAGATTCTTAGTAATCCTGGCACAACATGTGCTGCTTCTCCCTACAGCCAACAGGAGATTTTACCTGTGTCATTAAAAGAATCCTCATTATGCCCACAAAGGAACAAATATTAAAGATCCAAGAAAACATTGCTTAATCCCAGTGGGGAAAATGTTTCTCTGTGGTATCTCAGGGTGAAGAGCAGAGCTGTTTAGTCTGTTTAGGACTCCTGATTCTCTGAGGTGATAGCTCCTGATGTGCTGCAGCTCCTAAGAACAGACTGTGACAGGCAGCACCATGCCAGCTTAGAGTGAAAGAGTGCTCAGCTGCAGTGCCTCTGCCAAGCTTTGCCAGGTGGGACAGAAAGCTCTGACCCAAATCAAACAGAGAACATGGCAGATGTGGGAAACAGAGAGACACAATCAGGCTGCATCTCCTTTGGGAAGCCTCTAGTGCCCAGTCACTGGGTCTGCTGGAACCAAGTCTACAGAGAAGTTGTATCGTTTCTGTCTTGGAAACAGTCAAGAAAACAAGCTGCTTGGCAGGAACCACTAGGAAATATGTTAACCTTTCTTAAAGAAATGGTCAGGGCTAACTTCCAGATTTCTTAGTTGCCCAGAGATACCTGAAAGGCACAGCAGGAGTATTTCCTTCTCTCCTCAGAACTGGTGGCAGGCATTATCACCAGGATGTCCTCATTGACATCTTCCACCAGCCAGCTAACCACAGTCACCTTCAACCTTCAGCAGCTCTTCTCTTCTGTAGTCTTAAGACCTCTTAGCATTTTCAAAACACTAAGGACCACAGAAAACTGGGAGCAATCAGAGCCTGTCCATCAATTCCTGTCTCTTAAAAAATAATAAATAAATCAGAATTAATTTTCTTTCTGAATGCTATAAAAAGAAACATCAAAACTAGCCCAAAAGTAATATAAATATTTCCTACAGAAACATGTTCAAAATTAAAAGTTTTGATGTTAACATCCAAATCAAATTATTTGAAGATTTGGGATAGTGGAATGTGATGGGACCCAGCCAGCACTTTCAAATGGATTTACTTTTCACTATAGTAAGTTCCCAGAAAGATGAAAAGGCTCCTAAACCCCAAAAGACAGGTCTCCTCAGGAGAGAAATACTTCACAGAGAGAGCAGCATTCAAAGTGACAGGCTGAGATGGAACAGAAGTAAAAGGGTTTATAAACAAATCTCTCTCCCACTCATTGTGCCCTCACTTTTTGGAGAGCCTTTGGCCAACTCTAAAGCTTTCTGCTTGGGATCACACTGCCCATTCCTTCTGGCTCCCCAGGACACCTTCCCTCCCACCTCCACCCATGCTGGCTGTGTGCTGGCTGCCTGCTGCCTGCTCCCCTGCAGCCCCACATCAGAGGGTGTCCTGCTCAGTGTGGGCCTCCTCCAGCTCCTCTGCTGGCTTCTCTGCAGCCACCTCCCTTGACGGGTCCCAGCAACCTTCACCCTCTCCTCTGTGGGCAGCCAGTGTGCTGAGATGGAGCTCCTGGGGCGAGTTCAACAGAGGCTAGAAAGATGCTGAGGGGCTGGAGCAGCTCCCTGCTGAGGGAAGGCTGAGGGAGCTGGGCTTGGGTAGCCTGGAGAAGAGGAGGCTGAGAGGAGACCTCAGCAGTGGATAGAAGGATCTGAAGGAAGGGTGGCAAGAGGACAGAGCCAGGCTCTTCTCCATGGTGCCAAGCAATAGGACATGAAGCAATGGGCACAAACTGGAGCCCAGGAAGTTCCACCTAACCCTGAGGAAGAACTTCTTTCCCATCAGGGTGATGACTCTGTGCTGATAGAGAGGAAATCAAGCTAATGTGCCACCAGGACCCACCCAGAACTGTTAATATATACCAAACACCAAGGCTACAAATCTACTTTGTGCACCTCCCAGCCTCCTGGCCTGATGACAGCTGTGATCCAAAGTGGCTTGTACTGTATTTATGGTCATTTAGGATACTGCTTCCAAAATTATTCTTGGCAGAGGGGTGGGGAAGGTGAAAGAGCAGCATCTGAAAGAAGAAATAATCCTTCCCTTGAAAGGGTTAGTTTTGGCTATGATTTATTACTATAAAGCATACCTCTGTCACATCCTCTCCAAAAAACCCCACCTCAATTATTCCAGATAATTGTAGAAATAAATAACTGAAAAAGCCTCCAGCAGTACCCAGCAAACAGCATTTGCACTTTTGCTCTGTACTTCCATGATCTCAGCAGCTGGGTGGGAGAGCACAGCATGGCTCCAGGAGACCCTGACAGGACCCTGAGCAAAGCAGCAGCTCCTGCCTGTCTACATGGGCAAAACAGGCAGTGCTGGTGGGTCTCTAACCAACCAGCTGAGAAAAAGTCCTGATAAAAGCCAGGTTAGGAGGATTCTCCAGCACATGCAACCAGTTCCCCTTCTACTCAGCAGCTATGCACATCACCTTCAGTATTTGGTAGAGCCATAGACTGAGCTCCCTCCCTACCAGGGCAAAGGATGGGGCTTGCTTGCTCTCAGGTTGCTAGGAGACCTACTCCCAGATACAGGGGATTACTACTGCCACATTTCAACTAGAAAAAAGATTTCTTTTGCTATTTTTACTTTTTACCAGGGATCAGGCCTGGTCAGATGGCCAGGAGGTGGTGAGCACTCCTACAGTGCCAGACACGGTAGGACAGAAAGCTACAGACCAACTCTGATTTTGCAGCCAGCTAGTGTTTGGGTGGGAAATACCTGCCCAGGCATCATCTGAGCTGGGCTCACCCACACCTGGCCAGTCAGAGGTTAGCTACTCCCCAGAAAAAGCTGATGCTGCTGCATAAGGATTTTTTGCACCACAAGTTTGAATTTGTGAGGCTAAAGGCTACCTAAATCCTGTTCCAAGCTCTTAGGAGGAGAACAAAAAAAAGAGAAAAAGAATAAAAGGGAAAAAGTCATGGGTTTAGATTTCCAGTGGCCCAGTGGTTAGGGCAGTCAGCCCACAAGGACCAGTTCAGGAAGCTACTGGCTCCTGTTTGACCTCCTCAAAAGAACAGTCCTTCTGAGACCCTCTGAAACAGAGCCAGAACTGGGCATGTGCTTATTTATCTCATTGAACCACTGAGCTTAGAGCAATAGATTGGCCAGGAGGGAAGAGATTCTTTATACCGCATCTTGTTATTGCAAAATGAAAGGAAACAATTTCTGCATCCAAAATTTGATCTGCACATTTCACTTAGTTTTTATCTTGAGGATATTTTTATATTAAACTGTTCACATAAATCTTTTTGCCCTGGATTTTTCAAATATTGTTCACATTTGGGATTGTACCTTCTTGCTGCTCATTTGATAACCAGTACTTTATCAAATTCTACTGTTCTTATTACTTCTTTTTATAGACAGCACACTGTAAGCTTGGCACGTAGCTAAATTCAGTTAATCGATAATCTGGATGTCTGGGACTGAGCAAGGATCTTTTCCCTTAGAACTGAAGCTGTTACAGAATGGACACTTTCTGCTTTCACTGTAGACATTAAGTAGAGAACAAGACTTATTGCAGTTGTAAGCAAGAGTACCTCAAAATTTTCCTCTTCATTAAGTAGAAATAAAATATTTGTCTTTCAAGAAAGACCAATAGTATTAATCAAGTTGAGCGTTTGGAGCTGCACAACTTTCTAAGTCATTATTTTTGAGATGAAAGATTTTCCATTCCTCTGGCAAAATTACCTGGTGATGAACCAGGAATATCTTGTTTGGATTCATTTTTTTCTTTGAGTTTCTAGATCTGACATCCAAGCTTTGTCATTTGTAAATTCTTCCATACCTACCTGACTACATTTTGGATTCAATACTTCAAAAGGGAGTTTTGCAACAGTGATCTACTTCTGCTCTGCAGATTCACACCTCCAAAACAGGGCAACTAGTGTGAGCTCCTTAGATTTGGTCCTGCCTCTTCATTACCTCTCTTTTATTTCTGAGTTCTTTCCCTGACATATTCTGTTAGGGAAAATTCCCTTGTTCCTTTTATGAGAGCACAGATTTCCCTCCCCAGGACACCCAGCATGGTTTGTTCTGTTACTCCACAATGACTTTAACAATGCATGCTGACAACTCTGCAGTTCAGACTCGCTCCAAGAGAAACAGGTTGGTATTTGAGTAAAGCTAGAATAAAAAACTAAAGTTAAGCTTTTCAACTTGTGCTTAGGCACCCAAATATGGCATCTTTTTCACAGGGCTGAGATGCCTTCACTGCACAAGGTTTACTCCACACTTTTGGGAGAGAGGCAGAGCAGCTCACACCACAGAATGCACCTACAACACTCTCAGCATCTCACATATCCAGATTTGCATATTTGGCAGAAAAAAACCAATAACTGCTGCTAAGGAAATCAACTTCTTGAAAAAAACCTGAAGGCTATGGAAAGTCCTGAACTTTACCTGAACATTTCAACTCACCCAAAAGCCTGGGAGACAAAAGTACCAAATTTTAACATTATGATTAGAAAAAAAAGCATAGGATGAAGGACACTGAGACTTCTAGGTGATGAGCCTGTGCCATACTTCAAATCTTCCAGTGTTAATGATCTGAAACATAAGGTCACAAAGTGCACTTGTGGTGGAGAGAGGAAAAGAGAAGTACAAAGTTTCTTTCACACTTATTCTTGAGTAAGTTCATTCTTTCTGCCAGCTTTTCTGATGCACGGAGAAAACATGCAAGAGAAGCAAGTAGGCAGAACTCCCTTCCTGAGCAGGGGCCGACTGCACACCAAGCCTCGTGTCACCAAACTGCACAGGTCCTTACAGACCTTTACAAAGCTTAGACCACTCCTCCAACCTCCAGGACTGCTCTGGAGCTGGAGCACTCCCATCGAGCTCTCATTTGTTTACTTTTTCTCTTCACAGAATGAGTTAGTTTGAGAACTAGAAACATGGTTCATTGCCTTTGTCCCAGACAAACACACATGGGAACTGTACATTTCAGGCTCCCAAGGATCCTAATATAGATGACCTTATTCCCCCAAAATAACATATCTATGTTCTTTACCTCCTTGCTTTATTCTAAGCACATGATAGTTGAAAACTGCTGTATGTCAGAGACTTTGGAAGTAAATGAAGAGAAAACCTTTCAGGCAGAACTGCTTATTTAAGCCTGAGATAAGAGTGTGAACTCTTCTCTCAGATTCCCTCCCCCCAGACAGCTTTTCAAGAACAAACTGAATTTGGATGACATTGAAATCTTCTTGGCACCTCTGGTTTTTGCACAGATTTAAGGTTTGTTAGAATGCATTCTTTCCACCCCTACGTGATTATGTGTACATTGGCCAACACTTTAAAATGTGGAGCCCTCAGCTGAGCATCTTTAAGTACTAAATACATGATCTGACTGTCAGATATGCTCAGCAACTGACCTCACAAATCCCATCAAATCCCAGTGTCTTTTTCCCCATAAGGAACCAAACACCAGTAATTAGCTGTAAGAGAGCAGAATTCAGCACTGGCTTGTTTTCCTCTGCAATTTCCAACTTGGCAGTGGCTGGTTACCTGGTGTGTCATCCTGTTAGTGTTAAACAGCTCTTCCAGACTTGTCTGTATGGAAATGGGTAAGATAAATCTTGTTGAAGAGTGCTGTGTAAAACCAATCTGCTATAGAGAACATACAGCCAAAACACAATTATATTAGCTCAGGGAATTGAGGGATGTGGCTCAGGTTCAGCAATACTTTGGAAAACAGAGAGGAAGAAAAAGACACTCACTGTTTCATGATTCATTGAAAGAATATATGGTACAATGGTGACCTTTAAAACTGGTGAAAACCCAATAGCCTCATTTAACTTTCTGGTGCTGTTTGCAGGCAGCACAATGAGAAAGCAAAGGTCCCAAGTACTCTGGTCTTTGGGTGGTTTTAAGAACAGACATGATAACATGTATGCTCATTCTTAAATTGTGAAGGAACTTTAAACCTCTGAGGGAAGTAGAGTTTGGAGTTAACAAGCTTACACCTTCTATCACTAACACCATTCCAAGTAGCTCACAGCTGAAGAGCCTTGATTTTACACAGGTGGCAAACAAAATAAAGAAATCCATATCATTTGTTTTCTCCAGTTCTTTCACTGTATCTTGGCTCAACATCTGTTTTTTTCAGTCATGAGTTCCAAAGAGCAGGGACCTCTACCACAGCATCAAAGAAATGATGCTAAAAATCTAACAAATCTAAGCCGGCTGAACCTATTGGAGAGATTCTTCTTAGTACAAAAAGCTTTGGTCTCATTACTCAACCTCCCAAAGAGCAGGATCTTTTTGGCAGCTCCAACTGTTCTTCATAGCCATTAAATATATACAAAAGTAACACCTCTCTTCCCTCCCCTGCACCCCTCACCCCCCACCTAACTTTCAGACATATTCACTAAATAATTAGCGTAAGTTTGGAAGCTGACTTGAACAGAGTTCTGGTTTCTCTGTACATCTCCACTGCACTCCTTGTCCCTCTGCCCCCTCCCAGCTTCATCCTCTTCCACCTCCAGTTTCTACTAGCTCACAGCCAGCTCCACTGGAGGACACTCCTTACACTTTCTCCAGAGATTGTGAAAGCTCAAAACCTCTCAATGCTGCTGACCTCTTCCAATGGCAATGCCCCAACAGTCCCCTGTATGAACCAATTTCCCCCTGATAAGCTCCAGCACCACCAGAGATGTGCATGGACTATGTGCTACCTAGGATGAACCTACAGCACAGCATGACCACAAAGGGTGAGGCAGGACATTGCTGGTCCCAGGCACACCAGCCAACAGCCACGCTTGGCTCCAGCCAAGGGATCAAGACAGAGTCACCATCCAAATGAGGTCTGTTCACAAAGGAGCTGAGGTGTGATCCAAGCCTCCCTGGCTATTGAAGAGAGCTGATTGTCCTTAGACTGTTCAGTGACTTTTCTCCTCATTGGCAGCTGTATCTGTGACAAGTTCCACAAAACATTTGTCAACATTTTGATGTAAAACCTTATTTTCTCAGAAAAAAAGAAAAGCAGGAAGAGACAGATCTCTCCTCTTCTGGACACCTGCCTGCTCATGGGTGCACTCCCCAGCTAAAACTCTTCTGGGTTTGAGGTTTGCCTTTTAGACAGTGATTGATTATAAGACATCTTGGCCCAAGATTGGCCAGGGCTTCTGAATTCTGGTTTTGGCTGAAATTTTTTTCCATCATGTGTGAAATTGCAGTTTCAAACTCCAAAAGTCCAAACAATGCAAGATCTCATAAATCACAGCCTGGGGCAAGTATCTGTTTAAAAACCACTTTAAAAAAAAAGGCTGATCTTAAATTTTTATGGCTTTCATTTAACTACTATACCAGTTATGGTCAAGGTATAAAATTAGACTTGAATGAGTTGCACTTGATATTACCTACCTGAGCACTGCCAACAGGGCACATCTTAAAGACAACAGGTAATAGTTTTCAAAGAGTGTTTTACCTTTTCCTTTAGAAAATGATAAAATAAATGTATTTACTACACAGTCTTCCTTTCTTTGTTTTGTGAACCTGTTGGGAATTTATAGTGAATAGAAGCCAGGCAGTAGGAATTGGGTTAGCTGTTCTCAGTGTGATCATTTCACTCAAGCCTAGATATTCTTATCTCATAGAAAAAAATATAATGAAATGAAGCATGTGTAAACTTTATCTAGCAGTGGACAAGCTCTCTGTGGATATACTTTTATGGTTCAATTCACACAGAGGAGCGTTCATGAGATAAAGGAGAAGGTTTCTTGCTAGCCTGGGCAATCATATTAAGCTGTTTTCCTGAGATCTCTAAAGTTTCATAAAGAAAACAAACTGCGGATTTTAGATTCTAAATCATGTCTCTGTCTACCACCCATGGGCTTGCACTTTGGCCACTGTCTCCCCTGCTGACTCATGGACTGACTCACACAGTGAGCTGCATCTTCTTCAGTGGTAATGTAGCTCAGGAGAAGCTGCCATCTTCACACACACACACACTCACTCACTCACTTTTGCAGCTAACAACAAACCCCAAAGATGGGCCTGGATGGGGAAATCCAGGAGCTAGTGCCCTGCAAACTTTGCTCCTGTCACTGAAGTCGTGCACTGGGGCAGGAACATGGCCCATCCCAGGAGCACTAGATGTAACATGCAATGCTTGGGTGCTGTAGCTTAATGTCAGTTCAAGCTGCCACTAGTCAACAGACAGCTCAGGGAGGTTGTGGAGTCACCATCCCTGGAGGGGTTTGAAAACATGTAGATGTGGCACTTGGTGACACGGCTTAGAGGCATAGGGCTGTTGGGTCAGTGGTTGGACTTGAAGACCTTAGAGATCTTTTTCCAACCTTAATATTCTCTGATTCTCGTTACAGAGTTCTACCATGAAGTGAGACTTAGGGAAATGGTGCTGAAACCTTTCCTGTGGCTACAGTTTAGTCACTTTAATTATTTAATATAATGCTCTGAATATTTATGACTACAATTATAAGTGAATGTTTTCCTGGATGGAACTTGGTTTTCCCTTTCTTTTAAATGCTAATACATACACACACAATTAATGTCTGGGATGATACCAAAGACAACAGCTCAACCCTTGGCCCTTCAAGGGCTTCTTATAAAAGCTTTCTGAAACCCTTACTTTAGAAAGCACACCCAATGAAAATAGATAAAAATTATTTCAACAAGTAGCACTGTTTGAACAGATCCTTATCACAGAAGGATGGTCATCTCATAATATTTTTAAAGATCCTAAGTCAAGATGGAATGGTGCTACATTATTGACACTACTGCAGCTTTAACCTTCCTTCACCCCAACCTCAGCTATAAAAGGCATCCAAAGACAACAGGAGCAGCATCCTCCCTCTAGTAACATTTGATCTGGCCAAGACAGAGCTCAGAAGTTTTCCTCAAAACCCAGGCAGGGTTGCAGGCTGGTTACCTTTGTGCCCCTGCTTTTTGTCAGCTTCACACCCACAATTTTTGGGGTGTGGGGGAATACAGAAGTATTGGGAGACTTGCAGTCTTCTGACTTTGTTTGCTCAGGTACTCAAAGGAGCAAGAAACAACAGCCCACAGTGGAGGTGACGACACAAGAGGTTGGAAACTACTAAGCCTAGCCCATAACCTCAGAGACATTCCTGCCATATCCCAGGGACACCAAGTCCACTGCCCTGTACACAAGTAGGTCTGAAAAGTGATAGCATCTAATTTTAAATTGCTACATCTTGGGCTGACAAAGAATTCTGGGCAGACAATTTTCTTGGCTTTGAGGTAACACACCAGATGTGCTGCTGAGAAGGAGAGTCTGCCAGTTACCAGCTGCTGAGAGGAGTCAGCTAACTGCCACCATCCCATTTCGAGACACCAGCTCAGCTCAGGAGTAAGCCAGGTAACAAACTGCTCTTTGTCATGGCTGAGGCATATATAGAAGTACAACCCACAGTGACCCTTTAGCCTCTAGTGTGATAAACTCCCTAAGGCCTTTGGGAACTGAAAGGTGGATGGCAACTGAGTTAGGAGGATCCTAAACTGTAGTTTGCGACTTGAACAGCAATGCTCTGCCCAAATCCCTTGTTCAATGACCACACCCTTCTGAATGGTTCAGATGTCCTTCAGATATCCTATAGGCTATGTGAAATCACATATATCCTCAGAACACCAAATCATGTTCCCCTTTTTCTGATTGCTTGGTTGAAACTCTCAAAGGTGTGACAAAAATCAGAGAGGAGATGAAGTCTGAGAGAAATCAGCCACGAGTTACTCATGATCAGGCACTGAAACCTAGTGGGCACTGCTGGCAGTCTCAGTCCTGCAGTGATGGAAGAACAGCAAAGTCCACCAAGAATTTAGTAATTTGTGGAAGCTTAGTGGAGAAACTGCAGGATGAGTTACAAAATTGAGAGTTGGGAGTGAATAGCAACACAGGACATTCCAACACAACAGCCATCTGTCATTACTGCTTCAGCAATGCTGGGTCTGGAGAAGGAAAGTTTTCTTTATACAATTAGAATTTCATAACCAAAATAAGGTTGTATATACTTCATTACTGTTTCCTCATTTTTGATTGTTTTTACTGAAGAATCTTGTATTTTAGATAGATGTAGTTACACAGGTAAAAGAAGGTAACCTCCTTGCAGACACTTAAAGCAATGCATGGAGCTGCACATAGAAGAAACAAAACCAGAACTGAGGGAAGGCCCATAGGTGGCTGGGGTCAGCCTCCTGCAATGCCACAAACATTGTTTATTCCCTGTGCCTTAATTTTCCTTAAGTATGGGTAAAGTATCACTTCCTTACCTCCTGAGAGTCTTCAGGAAGAAGAACAATGTGCCCAGATACTGCTGTAATGAGGCCATCTAAAGGATACACAGATAAGAGAAACATCTGCTGCCTCCTGTAACAGCCTTTCCTCTTTTCCCTATCTCCTAGGCAGCAAGCAAGGTTGTTAGGAGGCAGAGATTATTCAGCTTTATCCCAGTGTATGCAGAGCTCTCATCACACTTTGTCTAAATCAAAGATATTATCACTGTATCAGAAGCCACACCAGGTTCCTGTGTAAGAAAAGCAACATTTCTGGCAAAGTCTGTTTGTCAAGCCTTGAGAACATTTGGCTCCAAAGGAGAACTCCCTTCCCTCCTGGTCTATGCACACAGGCTACCTGCATGGCAGTAAGGTAACAGGAGAGGGAGAGAAAAATCAGGTCAGGAGTTGTTTTTCCCTCTGCTCCCACTACCAGAGACACAGCTCAGTCTGACTCCTGGTGCCCTTGCAAGGCTTTTACCTGAAGCTCCCCAGAGCTGTGCTTGGAGACTCTCTCTCCTCAACTAATGCACTAGATTCCCTTTATTGATTTAGTAAACTTTCTGCCGCTTTACAGTTAAGTCTGTGGCACAATAAAAGGTGCTGTGACACCAGCTTTGGGGAAAGGTCTACCAGGCCAGATGTCTATAGGAGAATTAGGATGCCTAACATCTTCACAAGCCTTCAGCAAAGTTTCCTTGGGAATTTAGCTCTCCTTGTGCTGAGGCTCATGTGAAACAGCTTTGAAGTGGCAGTTCCACTACTGCCAGACACATCTGCAGTGTGGTGTGAGCTGTAACAGGATGCCGCTGTGCTGCTTAATTTCTCAACATTTCTTAACTTCTAAGTAGTAGACTTTGACATCTTCATACCATTTTTAACAGTGCTTTTTGGTCGTGATGGTATATTCCTATGAGCACCAGTACAACGACCCAGACTTAAGAAACAGCAAGTTCAAAACTGAAGCTCTCTCAGGTGGAATTCTATTGATACTTAGGAAACTCATCAGCAGGGCTGGAAACATTGGATCCACCACAGAGATCTGTCACCTGAGATGCACACAAAGGGCATGGAGTAACAATGAGCAGCATTAACCTGCTGCTTAGAAAACCAGTTCTGGTAGGGACGGAGCATGCTAGTGTAGAAATCTGTTCACAGGGAGTAGGAAGATTTAGGAGTCTCAGTTTATACTCCTCTGGAAGTCAGCATGAACAAGTGAACATGATTGTCCTGACTCTCTTCCATCAGCTTCATTTTTCTCCTCACCTTTGCCTTCATCCCATGCTCATTTGCTTTCACCAGCCAGTGTATAGCTCCTCATGCCCATCTCAGTATTTTCTTA
This sequence comes from Galbula dea, assembly GCA_013399015.1. Taxonomy (NCBI): domain Eukaryota; kingdom Metazoa; phylum Chordata; class Aves; order Piciformes; family Galbulidae; genus Galbula; species Galbula dea. The sequence continues at coordinate 817,317 of VWZX01010541.1, forward strand.
CAGGAACACAAAGTGGCACAATCAGCTTCATGTAATAATACATCCAGGTAACAAAATGTCCAAGGTGTCTTTAATAAAAGCAGCTGATGAATGCTTATCTCCAGTGGTATGCATTCAAACACCACAGGCATCCTTACACCAGCCTTTTTACACAGGGTAAAAAAGATGTATGTCAGGTATGTAAGACACTGATTTCTGTCTCCTGACATGTCAGCAGTGATTTCTGGTTTATGCACTTCCAGGTCTCAGCCCTGAAAGAATTTGTTCTCCTTTCTGTGTTCTTCTGTGGGATGGCATCTTCTAAAGCTCTGGCCAGAAAGAGGTCTGTTGCTTACAGCAGACAGATTGAATGCTAATTCCTAGCTGGGTGAATGTTGGTAGTCTCTCCTGATTAAATCTCTTGCAGAGTACAAAACTGGGTTTGAAACATGAAAAGCATGTCATTAGCAAAGCTTGTCTCGCTGATAAATATATCTCCTACATTCTGTCTCATGCTTTGAAGTCTAATGAGGCTCCTTAGGAAGCAGTGCAGAACAAAGGATTTGAAGTATTTGGTTGCTTCCCTTGCTTGGGGAATTAGCTTCTTTTCTGCTAGGAAGATGTTAGTTTTGTAATTTGGCAGACCATTGTCCTTCTTTCATTATGTTCATACTTAAGAATTCCATGGAGAAGCACATGAGAGGAGACAGGAAACACTGCTGCAACTAATAGCAAAAGCAAAGAGAATTAAGATATGAAAATCTTGGGCAGCCCTCAGTGTAAATCACTCTGGATCTGTACCTCCAGATTTCCTTTTCCCATAATTAATCATACTCAGCTTGGAAACACACCTTGGTTTACATGAGCTCTCTGTAATTCTTACAAGACTCCAAGGTATGTCATACTGCACCAGACCTAAGGGGGCTTGAAAGGAGGAGGACAGACAAGTTTGGGCAAAGCAAATCTCCTGGTGGCTCTGCTGGTCATGCTGCTGTTAAAGGGGTTATATGTAGCCTGTTAGAGAAAGTGGGGCTATGCCTGTCACTGAACGAAGTATAACTGACAGATATTGTATCTCACAGAAGAACCTTTTTGTAACCCCAAAAGCAGTCTGAGGAATTAAACATGAACAGACTGAGAAGGGACAATTCGTTAGTGGGCTGTCTAGGCAGCTCTGAAGGCACTTGGCTCCAGCTAAAGCCATCTGGAATATTTCCATTTGTACTCAAATCTTAACTAGAAAGAAATGTCAGAGGGGTAGGTAGAGTCATGTCAAACATAAGGAGCCATCTGGAAGCCCTAGGAAATGTCTGAAGCCCCACTTTTTGCAGCTAGGAGATGGCAGAAGAATGGAGGTGACAGGTATAGAAAATAGCTGAAAAGGAATGTTGTTGTTAAGTACAACACGACAGAAAGAAAAACGAAGAACACCACCAGAAATGCTCCATGCTCACAGTAGGATACATGGCACAGCAGAAAAAAACCAGAAATGTTGCTCAGAACATCTGTGGGGACACAACAGGAGTGATTCTGCTGATGCTGTGGGCAGGCCAGCTCTAGAAAGCTGCCTCTGGAACCACTGACTGCTCTCAAGTATTGCCACCTCCTTAGCATCTGCCAGTGGAAGAAGCTCTTAAAGTGTCTTAGCAGCTGAGGGCTAAGGGCACTGAGGAAGGAGAGACACTCTCCATGTCTGGTGCAGCCTCAATCCCTTAAGTCAGAAGCAAGGACCTGGATTTACACCTTGTTTCCTTTCTCTTTTCTTTTTCTACGATAAACATTACAGTTAGCTCCAGTTTGGATTCAAACAACTTTTTCCCATGCAAGATAGAGGGGGGAAAAAAAATCCTATCTCAAAATATCCCCCAAAAGAAAACAAAACCAGTGCAGTAACCAAAGCAAAGTTCTTACTCTGTGAAGGAAAACTGGCAGCTGCTCTGTGAAGCCAACTCACAGCTGCTCCAGGCTGCCCCTCCTGCTGCAATTTTACACAGAAGGTGTTCAGAAAGCACAGATGGGATGGAAGAGGCAGAAAGAACAGACCAAAGAGTGACAAAACAAGTGGTCAGAGAAGAAACTTCACTGTTTGGGGTAAACTAATACCAGTATTGATCATTTAAACAGATACATTTGTGTCCATGACAGACAAAATATTTACTCAGAAAGTTTCTGATTATCTTTCAGAAGGAAGTGGCTTCAGGTGCTGCACAAAAGACAGATCCTGGCCTAAGAAATTCAGTCTTGCTTGCCAGGATGTCTAAATAACAAGGATCATTTGCTAATTGTAGTAGAGCAGCACATAGCCACATAGCTCCTCTACTCATGAACTGCGGTAAGGACCATCCACAGAGGTGGAAGTGCTGAGCTCTGCTCAGAGAGGCAAGTCAGATGGAGAACAGGCACAGGGAAAACAAACACATTATGAGTAAATCCTCCTGGCAGAGGTCCCATCATCACAATTTACAGTTCACATAGGTTTTTGCAGGCCTTCCTACAGAGATGGGTCCCATCAGGAGCCTGAAAGACTGCTGAAAGACATTGCTTCATTGCAGGTGACTTTAGAGAACTCCAAACATGAGGGCTGGTAGGAAGATTATATCTGAAAATATTAGCACTGGGCATTTTGAGAAACCAGCTGTGAATTGCATTTGCAATAATCAAATAAGACAACAGGCTTTGAATCAGGGAGTAAGAAAAAGGAAATGGTTTCATGTAGAGTAACATTTTTGAAATAACCCCAGAGGGCAAAGCACCACTGAAATGTCCTCACTGTCTGACATGAACACTGCTTTCACAATTTTTCTTATACAAATGCTCCTATGAAAGGAAAATTCATCAGATCACTAAAAATTCCGATGGTGACCTGCAGTCTGAGGTTCCACCATCACCCTGCTTTAGATCTGAATGACTTCAGGATGCCCTCAGAGTGACAGTAGTTATTTTGCTAGTGTAACTTCCAGGTACCACAGGAAAATCTGATTCCTTGTAGAATCCAACTCCAAATGTCCCTCTTCAAATTCAAGGGCTGGCATTCATGTGAAGTGCTGAAAAAAAACAAAACATAAAATGTGGCTGAAGGCCACAAATGATGCTTACTAAAGTAGCCCAAGGGAACACACAACTGTGCAGAGTGGTCATGAACCCCCGAGGCAACCAGTGCTCTGCAAGCATATGGTTGTGAGGTTATGCCCTAATCGAAACTCCAACCCTCTGATTCAGCAGGAGGCTGGGTCTCAAGGAACTTACCCTGAGCACCCTCCAGCCAGCCAGCCCCATGCCTTCCTCCCCCTTCATCCTCTTCCTTCTCTCCAAGGAGCACCTTGCCACTAACCTTCTCTCACTGCCTGCTCCTCACTTGTGTCTGCCTTTCTGTCTCCCTTCATTCAGTGTATCTTGCCTATTGACAGGAGGAGACCCATCATCTGAAAACTCATTTTACACATAAAGGTATGAGAGGCACAATTATGAAAATCCAATCTATCAGTCTGAGCCCTTAGCAGTGAAAGATCAACACTTACTGGCAAAACCCCAACTCTAATCCAGCTGTCCACTGAAGCATGCATAAACACAGCCCAAATGTCTCCAAAGCCAGTAAGAACCACAAATTCACCCCATGAAAGCTCCAATGCACTTCCTCTGAGTGGAGCAAGAGAAAACATCTCCATCTGCCAGGGGAGCAAACGAGCCTCCTTGCTGCACCTGGACCAGCAGCCAGGCTCTCATGCCATCAAAGCCAGCAGGAACAATGCCATTCCTTTAGCCAAAGTCCTGGATTTGATCCCATCCTCCTGGCAAAACAGATATTTGAAAGGAATATTCAAACCTGAATCTCTTACCCTGAGGTCAGGATGGCAAAATCAGAGTTTCATGTATTTGATTGACACATTGAAAACAGTTTTTCCCCTCCTTTGTGGCTTCTTGAAACACATCTACTGTGTTTCTGCTCCACTAGATTCCACAGAAACACTCCCCTTTGCTTCACCTGCTTTTGGCATTATACCATAGGACACAGATTACAAATGTAATCTGGATGGACAGACAGACATGATGGACAGACAGACCCCCACGTGTGACCAGTTGTTGCTGGCAGCAAGGAATATTGCTAAGTTGCATAAGCAATATATGGGGAAGGAGAGCACCACGAGGGGAGCCCAGACAGCCTTGTCCAGCCTTGCCTTTCCTCACTCATTTCCTGGCAGTTTTAGGCTTCAGCATTTTTCCTTTTAGCACTTCTCTTGCTTTCTTCACAGATGACACCTGGTCTGCCTCAGCAGTTAGCTCTGTAAGACAGCGACTAATTGCCTGAATTGCTTCTGAGGTATCAGAGGCCAGAAGAGGTTGATAGGATAACTCAGGACTCCAGCAGGATAATTCAAAGGGAAGGGCAAGTCAAAGAAGGGAACAAATAGAAGAAACCTTCTTGAACCTCAGTAACCTGAATGGCATGACACAGACCCAAAATGTGCCCTCCTCATTTTCTGCCAGGAGAAAAAACAAGAGATGCTGCCTGAGTCTCTCCAGGGCAGAGCCAAGGAGAGCAGCAGGGAGCCTAATACCCCCAGGTGGCTTCCAGAGCCCCTGGCCAGCCAGACCCATGCCAGGAAATGCCAGCACTGGCAGGTCTGTGTCCAGAGCAGATGAAGCACCCTGGCCATGGTGAGGCACGTTTCATCCTGGTGAAAGCAGCACTTGTTAATCTAAACATATCTCAAAAATCTAGAAAGAAGATCCTGATAAATATATCCTCTTTCTCCATCTGCAGGAATGACAGTAGGCATATGCTGTGTGAATTAACACATTCTTTGCTCTTCCCTCCTGCAAAGCAAATTCTTTATTTCAGATCCTAATTGTGCTGTCATTTATTATGACCTAGGGTCTTCCCTTACAGTTTTGGCAGTTGAAGTGTTATAGCAACTGTTTTGCTATAAATAGTGCAATTTCATTAAGACTTGCCAACAGAAATGCAATTTCCCTCCCTCACTGGAGCACCCCAGACCCTCCAGTGCAGCACAGGCTTTATTCCCCTCCTTAGAGGATTTATTTCCTCCTAACATTTCTTACATACTTTATTTCATTTGTATCACTAGAACTCCTTAATGCAGACTTTTTTTGGCCAAGTTCAGACAGGCTGCCTCATAGCCTAGAAATATTAGCTAGATTTTATTCACTGCATTTGCACTGTGGATAAGATTTTTCTTTTAGGGGGAAGAGGATGAGAAATATTGAAGTCATTTGGAAAACAACCATTACTTTGGTTCCTTGTTAGTTTAGCTTCTACCACAAATCATACCCTCTCATTGCTTACTTGCTATTCTTAAAGAAGATATTGCTGGGTTTCCTTCTGATACTGCTGCCTCCCTAAAATGCTTAAAAACCCATTTAAGCCCATCAAGGTCTGCTAGCAGCTTTCAGAGCTGTAGACAACTGAAAACTAGGACCTACATTGGTTCTTATTTATGTGAACAGGCCCTGGAATTGCACAGGTATGATAAACTGAGTAAGTTTTACATAAAGAGGTTTATTTTCAATGGAGCACAGAGGCAAAGCAGCAAGTGACTCACACCCTGGTGGCCACAAGCAGCCCAAGACCCAGAGAACAACCCCAGAACTACAACCCCAGCAACTCACAGCAGCCAGAGCAGATTCCATGGAGGATGAGCTGAAGGAAGTTCCTTTCAGGAGAGCTAGTCAACATGCTTCCAACTGCTTAAAAACAGCCATCACTGAACAGAGCAGGGAGTGGCAACTGAGCCCACCTGTGCCATGACCCACCTTCTGCTTAGCAAACTGGCCAACCACAGACACAGGTATTTCCCATTCCCCCTCAAATGGGAATGGTTTGGCAGAGGAGAGGCTGCATAGCACACAGCTTACTGGGGTGATAGAGACTCACTTGAGATCTGTTTCTAATCAGGAAGGATTAGATCTTTCCCAGGGTACCAGCATATCCTTGCCCTACAAGTATCAACCACAAGGTCACCTTCTGAAGCTGCTTTGAAACTATTTGCTAAATTTATATATGAATATATATATAAATCCAAGTATCCTAGCTTCACATCTAAGAGGGACCCTGCTGTTGAGGGTTTTCTTCCTGAAAAATCAGATACTGGCATTTAAATCATTTAGCCTCATCTTCCCTGTGTGTAGTGGTTCCCCTCAGCAGCATGTTCTTCTCACTGCAATTCACTAATAAACCTGTCCTTGTGAGAAAGGAAGCCCCTGCAGCAGTGACAGATGTCCATGTTGGTGGGCTTATTGCTTTTCCAGCATCCATTGCTTGCAAAACCCTGACTGCTCAGCATTTTAATATCTGCAAGACTTTGGTGTTGTCTTCTCTCTTTCATGTGCATTAAGTGGAGAAATAAGCAGGCACTGATTGTGAAATCCAGATAAAGAGGATACACAACAATGGCAGGCTCTGCAGCCTCCCGGGGTGGTCCTACTATGCTCCCCTGAGCTAACAGAACTAACTGAGCAAGATCTGATGTGCAAGCTGTGAAGGGTCTAGAGCACAAGTGTTGTGAGGAGCAGCTGAAGGAACTGGGGTTGGTTAGCCTGGAGAAGAGGAGGCTCAGGGGAGACCCTCTCACTCTCTACAGCTCCCTGAAAGGAGGTTGGAGGGAGTTAGGGGTTAGTCTCTTCTCCCAGGTAACAAGAGACGAGATGAGAGGAAATGGCCTCAAGTTGCAGCAGGGAAGGTTTAGTTTGGACATTAGGAACAAATTCTCCACTGAAAGAGTGGTTAGGCATTGGCCCAGGCTGCCCAGGGCAGTGGTGGAGTCACCATCCCTGGAATGGTTCAAAATACATGTAGCTGTTGCACTTGGTGGCATGGTTTAGTGGCATGGGGGTGTTGGGTCAGTAGTTGGACTTGATGATCTTAGAGGTCTTCTCCAACATTAAAGATTCTATGACTATCATATGGCCACCATATTTGTTTGTAATGACCAATAAAACTTCCATTAAAAAATAAAATAGTGATTTGTTTTTTTCTTTTTTGCTATGTGTACAGAACTCTCAAGGCTCCTCAGTACCTGTCCCTGTGCCCTTGTAACCCTCCAGGTGCCTCTCACACACCCACACTGCAAAATGCCAGCACTCAAATCTCCGTCAGAGATAACCTCTAGTAGCCAAACAGCCTCTGCTCAAGGTCCTTCCCCAGGCAGCTTTTGAACATTTCTTCTCAAGGCAACACTTCAACTCTCTTCCTTAAATGTTTTTTAAAGACAGATTGAGCTCCTTCTTCATGTCTCCTAGATATCATCTAAAACACAGTTTTCCCAGGGTTTTTGTTTTTTTTTTTTCCTGTACTCTGAATCTTACTAAACAACAATACTTAGGAAAGCAAACAGTATCTGATGTGGCTCTGCCTTGTGTGCACTCAGGCTGAAAGGGAAATAATCTGTCACAAAGAAATTCTGCAAAGGAAAGTACTCCTAAAAAAAACCCTCCCATTTTTGTGCTAGAGGAACATTAAACAACTCCAAAAAGATTAAAAACAACATATGGTATTTTCCCCTTCCCCCCACAATAGGAGGACAACCTGACATGTAATTCAGCTGTTGATGATCTGGCATCAGCAGGTGCCAGTTACCATTGTTCAGTTGCCATCACATAGCTCCTTAACAGATTGCAGTATAGCTACAATTAATTAGGAGGAGAGCTCGCTGCTGGCACTGCTGCCCCAGGTCTCCACAGCTCCTGGGGAGTGTGTGGCACTCCCCAGTGGGGACTACTGGTCTAGCAGAGGCCAGCAGGCTCTCTGGGATCCTTAACTCAGATTTTTTCAGAGATTCACTGCATTTAGCACCTGGAGGGTGTCCAAAGAAGGGCAATGAAGCTGGTGAAGGGTCTAGAGCACAAGTGTTGTGAGGAGCAGCTGAAGGAACTGGGGTTGTTCAGTCTGGAGAAGAGGAGGCTCAGGGGAGACCTCACTTTCCACAGCTCCCTGAAAGATGGTTGGAGCTAGGTGGGGGTTGGTCTCTTCTCCCAGATGACTGAAGCTATCCTGCTTCTCCCCAGGACAGTTCTGCAGCTCTCTACAGGCCTTCAGGGGGACCTGACACAGAACACCAGCATACCTGTGGCTTTGATGTAGCTGAGTTTCCATCTCCTGTCTATCTGATAAATCTCATTAAAGGAAGCTAAAAATAGAATAACCTTACTGCTCCATTTCCTTGGCCCAGGGAGGTGGAAGCCTGTGCTGGGGAATGGCAGCAGCAGCCCTGTGTACATGTCTGCAAGGCCAAGGAGCCATGTCCTCCAAGACTGTTTTTCATTTAGCTGTGTCTTAGTGAAAAAAAATGGTGAACTCTACTTTAATCCCAGAAAAGGTTTTTAGCTTCTGCTGACTTATAGAATCAGGGAAAGTCTGTCTTTTAGCAGTGATTTAAACGTTTGTGTATGGTGGAGCTAAAGAATTAAATTGTCAAAGCAGGCAGACCATGCCCTCCCTCACAGTGCTGGTCTGAGGCTGGAGAAGGCTTATGCAGTTGCAATGACTTTATATTGAATAAATCCCTCTGTTTATGTATGTCCACATCAGGAAATGCTGAGTACATGGAATACTTCAACTAGGGAAAAAAAAAGCAGTTTCCCTTCCCTGTTGGTTCCTCTGTGATACCTCTGTTCCTCATTCATCCTGGAGGAAGAGTCAAGGTCTCCATCACATTTTTCATCCCCTGTTCCTGTGCTGTCCTCTGCAGTTCCCAGTGACACATTTCAAAGGGAAGGCACCCACAGCCCAGCCCCAGACCAGATGACAGGCACTGAGGTGCAGTGTAAAACCTCAGCTGCTGCACATCAAATTCTACTAACTTGGCCTTGCACTCATGTGTGTCTGCTCATGGTTCTGCCTCCAAAGCTCTGCAGAGCAGCAGAAGATTGTTATCCTTGAATCAGGGAGTCAAAGAGGATTATTTAACTCAACTAAAGCTATACAGTGAGTCAAACTGGAATTAGAAAGAAGATGCAAGCACCAACACCTCTAATCCACTCTTCATGCAGTATTTTCACCCTCAGCTCAGGAGATCTTTTTGTTCTCGTATTTTTCCTTCAGAAGACTTTTTTTTTTTCCAGTGCTACTTTCATGTTCTTCTAGAAACTTAAGCCAAATTGTAAAAACAATTCTAGGAAAGAAAGGCATACATATAGAAGTCAAACCAGAACCCATGAAAGAGGTCTTCTTTCTCCAGGTGCACAAATCTTTATGGAGCTTCTTAGCCTGACTCCACCATCTTTTACTGGTAAATGTTTAAATTTAAAGACAAGGAAAAAAAAGCACTATAAATCATAGAAGGATATAACAGGATTATTCACAGTAATATTGGATATGTTTCTGGCAAAACATACTTTATAATGTACTTTCTAATGGATGTTGTATTCTTAAAATTGAATAAAGTAGCATAACTTAAATTACATTTGCTTTGCTATGAGGAAAATGATAGCTGAATTAAAACAGAGAAATACCATCTAAGTTCCAAGGCGATTACTTACAGGTCTCCTAATGCTCATCATTTTGAGAATGCTTATGATGCTGCTGACAGCAGGTTTGGGTTTTTTAAAGAGACTTTGAGTCCTCTGCTGTTGTTTTCCTGGGTGTTACAGCCCAGGGTGGCACCACCATGGGTCAGATGAAATGGCCTAGGAGAGGGTAGATAAGCACAGCCCAAGGACAGAGGAGAGCACAAAGGGAAATGCAGAGTTTTTTCTAAGCAGTACAGAGTTTTGAAAGCCTTAGAGAATATTAACTATTTCTTTAAAGTTATTTAAAATCACTTATTTTTTATGACATAGCTGTCTGGCTGGCTAGCTTCCACCCAGGGTGGCCAGGCACATGTGACTGTGGTGGCCAAGGTCCAGCTAGGGTCTGCAGGTGCAGTTGACTTCCCTTTTCACCCATGGCTCTTCCTTCAGGAAGAGAAAATGAGTTTACCGGTCACACAGATGCAGGAGCTGGAAAGGGAAGGAATCCACAAACACCACTGAAACTTCAGCTCCCCTAGGATAAGAAGATCAGAGGAGACCCAGATGGGTCTTGGGACCTTCCTCCAGCAAAAGCCAGCAGAGGGACATGGCCCCTGACCTCCACCACAAAGGCTGCACCTTCACACCACGGTGCCAGGCTGACCACCACCAGTCAAGCTGCAAGTGGACAAAGGTGGCATGGCTCTGGGGATGTCCATCCTCAGTGCAGGGGCTGAGTGACACCTATCCCACTGCCTGGCTTCCCCCACTTCCCCACTGGCTCCTAATATCAGTAATCAAACATACAATGTCATCCATGAAATGCCACCTTGGAACAACCTTTGTGCCTCTGGAGGTTTGACATACACCCTGTGACTTCCATGGGCACAAGGAGCTACTGAGCACTGAGGTAAATGTTGTGCTTAGTTACTCAGATTTGCTGCTGTGCAGTTTCCTTGACATCCTCTGGTTCTGGGGGGTTTTTCCCTATTTTTTTTCACCTTATCTTTTTAGCACCTAACACTGCATCCTTTCAATTAAAACACTGATAATGTTCTTCATGTGGCTCACTGGTTTGCAAAGCCTCTGCACCTGCCTTCCTGGCCTCAAGCTCTGCTCCTGGTTCTTTGTGAAAAGACAGGTTCTGCACTGAAGCACAAGCCAAGGATAGAGAGAAGTCAAGGACCATGTATTTTTTAACAGGGCTGTCAGCATAGCAACTTCTAATGTTATGTGTTTTTAACAAAATATTGAGATTCAGAACTGAAACCTCCTGTCCTCCTATCTCAGAGAGACTGAAGGTTTGAGTCAGGGTGGGCATGGAGGTAGACAAGCAGAGAACTTAGGCTTCTGCAAATTGGATTTTTAGAGAGATAGACAACCCTCATTGATGGGGCTAGAAACCTCATTTCATCTCAGCTATCCCCTGTGGACACTGGCCGGTGGGGGTGGAGGGTAACAGCACCAGAGGAAGGCAAGGTCCCACTGATGTATCAGATGTACCAGCTCCTGCCCTCTTAGGTGGCCTGGAGGCAGCAGAGACAGCTGTTGCCATGAACCCAAGATCTATGATATTATCTAATCACTTTTTCACAGAATCTGGAGGAGGGACATTCAGTCCTTTCCCTGGGACTTTATATAAACACCTCATTTTGAAGTGCATTATGAAAGCACTCAGCAGCACACACCTCTAAGCAACACCTGGAACCTCCTCATCACAGCCCTCTGGGATGCAGGATGAGAGCAGAGCTGCCTCCAACTGGGTTCCTGAAAATGTGGTTAAGAAAATGAATTGTGCAAAGTCTTTGCCATGTGATTAATAATAAAGAGGAGGAATCTCAGTTACTAGTCAAAAGGGAAGCATGTTCTTAATAAGAGAACATTTGGACCAAAACAAAATGTCAAACATTTTCTGATCAGCTGCATCCTCAGCTTGATGTGCCTCCTACTCTCTCACAAGATCAGCATCACCTACTGAGCTCCAGAGAAATCAGACCTGCAGCTTGCTGGGTTTTACAAAGGGGGCTGGTGCTGTCAGGGAGTTAGGGTGGGGTGCTGGGGACAGCCAGGCCATGTTGGGAGTCTGGGCACAGCAGAGAGGTGGGAACTGAGCTCTGGAGGGAACTGAGGGGTGATGCACCCTTTGGGGTGCATGATGAGACCAGCAACTTTAGAAGAAAAGCAGAACCTAGTGAATACAACTGAAATGAATGCTCACAGGTAATGGAGAAGGCTGCTTTGCAGAAGGTTTGCTCCCCAGGACCAAAGGGGTTTGTTTCCCTGCTGAGGAAAGGCTCAGTAGCCTGAAGAAGAGGAGACCTTAGGAATGGATAGAAGGATCTGAAGGGAGGATGGCAAGAGGATGGAGCCAGGCTCCTATCCAAGTGCCAAGCAATAGGACATGAGACAACAGCCACAAAGTGGAACACTGGAGGTTCCACCTAAACTTGAGGAGAAACTTCTTCACTGTGAGGGTGCCAAAACCCTGGCCCAGGCTGCCCAGAGAGGTTGTGGAGTCTCCTTCTCTGGAGAGAGTCCAAACCATCTGGACACAATCCTGAGTAATGTGCTCTAGGTGACTCTGCTAGAGCAGAGAGATTGGACTAGATGACCTCTGGCAGTCCCTTCCAAACTTGACCATTCTATGATTCCAGGAAAAGGTCACAAGCCTGCAGCAGCTCTGGGCTTCACTAGCATGTCTTTGTTTCCAAGGTATCTGGCTCCCTTGAAGCTGTCCCATAAGACTTTCTGACCAGTAGGAAAGGCTACTCTGGAGAACAAATGTTAGGCCAAGTGAGGCATCTGCATTGACCCATGTAATTACAAACTCCATGTCAGACTGCTGTTACTAACAGCATATACCTACATGACAAGGACTTAAAAACCATGATCAGAGAGGTTTTCTTCAAAATATAACCCTCACTGCACACAATGTTACTGCTGAAGGACTGGGAAGCATGGGGAAGTGGCAGCCTGAAGAAGGAAGATTTCTGATAGCTCCAAGCAACAGAAGAGCGAGGCTTATGAAAACAACTGTTTCATAATCAGCTATAGTACGTGATAAGGCAGAGTATTCTCTAGTGTGGAAACCAAGAAGCTGTTTCCATACCAAACTGCTTGGCTTATTAAGTTAACAGAGAAGGTCATGGTGAAGCAGGATGATGTTCCCAAGAAACAAAACCCCAGCAGTTTTCCTCATTATTATACCTATATTCCACACAGTGAGCAAGTTCCTAGACGCTGTCAGATTAGCTGCAATTATTTCACTCTGTGTGGCTCTCCCTGGCCCTTTCTCTCTTCTGGTTTCATCTCGGATGCAATAGTCAGCAGCAGTATTCTGGCCATTTTGTGGTCCACTGCAGGCAGAGAAAAGCAGCTACACCCTGTGGTCATGGGATCCAGGTCATCCTGGGTCAGCTCTTCAAAGTCAAAGCTGGAAAGGTGTTCCTGTAGGACCTTATCTCCCCATGCCTTGTTGGACATCTTTGCTGACTTGCAGTGGGCACCTCACAACCTGCAGCTCACCTCAGGCAGGAAGTGTTCACAGAGCAGGAGATTGAAGGGAGGGTCTGGCTAAGCCCCTGCAGCCCTCTTACCTTCATCTTATGGACCTGAATTGTTCAATGCTTTTGGGAGAGCCCAAGCCACAAGCTGAAGACTGTTTGGATATCAAATTTGATACAGACTTACCTCTTTTTACCAACATCTGCTTTAATCTTTAACGAGGCAAACTGTACCTTAGCATGCGACTGGGAAGAGAACCAAGGAAAACAGGGGTTTGATTTTCAGCCCATTCAAACCTCACCTTTCCAGCCCATTGGAGTCAGACTTCAGGTTGCTGTGAGTCTGGGACTAGGAGTTTCCTGCCATATTGTGGCCCCGGGTCACCAACTTCACACGTGCAGAGCAGCAGCCACCCTGAAAAGGTCAGGACCAAACCAGGCCATAAGAAAACCAGAGTAAAAGCAAGCAAGAAAAGAAAAATTGCTGAGGCACTACTGCCAGAACACAGAACACCACCAATGGAAATTTTCTCTGGCCAAAGCCTTAAGCATCTTACAAACCACTTTTTGAAGTCAAATTCCACAATGCAGAGGCTGGAGCTCTTGGGCTCAGTGTCTGGCTGCAAGGCCACATCTCCATCTGCTGCAGGAGTGGCTTCTGTTAATTCTAGTAGCACCTGAGCTACCTTTACCTGAGCTGCTGCAGAGCCCAGCCACAGAAACAAGGAACTTCAGCAACAAGGTTCCTGTTCAACACCTGAAGCAACTACTGTGAAAGTACATCTCAAGCTCAGTTAGAGTGACATACCCTCCTCTTTCTGCCCACCTCCAATTGTGTTAAACACTCATAGTTTTAAAAAATCATGAGTTTATTTCCTGCTCAGAGGTTGCCACAGTACTGTGACAGTCAAAAGAAATAAGATAGATGTTTCAGTATGGCAACTAATGCAAAGAGCCTGGTGAAATCATCACAAGTAATGCAATGAGCCTGGTGAACTCATCACAAGGGCTGTCAATGACATTTCCTGGGCTCACAGTTTGTTCTCACCTGTTTTTAGCTTTCTTTCTTTATTTATTTTTAATGCTGATATCAGCATGCTTGGGAAGGATAAACTGAAAAGTTATCACAACTCAGAAGCACACAGGTTTGCAAGTCAAATAGCTGTTGTAGAGCTGACAGGTCCCTGAGGAACCTTTAACACCAGAAGGAAAATTTTCAACTGGAATGTATGATGACTATGTCCTGCCTGACAATCAAGCAGGGTGGAAGCAGCACCACCTTACTTTTAGAAGAAAAAAATATCTGAACATTACATTCAGGGCTCACTAATCTATTAGTGTGGCAGGAATCCATTAAAAAGTATAAAAGATCATCTGGATTAATCAGAATGGAAAGGTGAGGCCATTAGCTGTGTTCAAGGAGAAGCAAACCAAGACACAAATGAAACATTAATAATGCTTGTGTTGTGGTGAAAGATAAATATTCTGGAGGAGGACAGAAAGGGATCAGGGAAGGCTACTCAGGGACTGGAGTCCTTCTCGACTGTACCACTTTTCTCAGCTGTGTTACCTGGAAGGTGCTGTTTAGTACAGACAAATTTATAATGCTGTGATGTGTTCCCCTCAGTCCAAAAGCCCAGAGGACACAGTAATGCTACAACACTGCTTGTTGCTCCTAGTTTTTCTTTCTTTCTTTCTGGCTACAGTTGCTGCTGCCTCCATTTCCTCTTTAGGTTATTGCTGGTATTAATCTCTCCAGGGAGGAGTTCTGCAAAAGCAAACAAACCTATCAACCTCTCCTTTGATAGCAATGTGACAAAGAAATAGATAGGCATGAAGATGTAAAATAGGAGAATTTTTAAGTATATTTTACTCATTTATATAATTTTTAGCCCAGCTTGACCTGGTATTGCCTGGCCATGAACAGCAGATAAATCACTTTTCAGTTCCCTAGGAAAGAAAGGCCAAGGATCGCTTGATTGTCACGGTCTCTTTAAATACAATATACAGGATATTTTACAAGAAACTGTGTCTATGGTCTTCCACAGAAACAAAACCATGCATTGCATGAAAATATTGCCAGAAAGGCAGTTGTAGCAGTTAAGATGTCTTTGGCCCAGTGAAGGACGGCTGTCAGAGGAATGAGCTGGTGTCTCCAGCTCCAGCCACTGCTGCTTTCCAGCCTCTGCTCTCCCCCTGAGGACAAGAAGTGGGGTGGGAGGATGTGAATGCTCCTCATGCCTTGCCTGGGAGCCATGTGGAGAATTTCTGGTGGGAAGCTGGTTGGCAACCAGGGAAGTTTACGGATCAAGTGTGTGAGCCAGCAGAGAAGGCGCTGGGTAAGTCTAAAAATGTCCAGGCAAAATATGCAAACCAGAGTACAGCCATGCAGAAGAGAGAATTCAGGGCAGCGGGTGGATAAACAGCAGGAGAACGAAGGAGCTGCATAAACATCACTGGAGAACTTCAGACTGGTGCAGAAAGGGCTGTGAGGCCACTTAGATACTTGAAGGCTTCTGTACAGGTACTGGGGTCTCAGCTCCCATCTCACCTCTGAGATCCAGGGAGCAGTTCAGCAGGTCACTGATGGGCAAGCAAAATAGCCTTGTAGTCTGAGCTGTCTGCTCTAGCTGCTCTTCCAGAAAGGCAAGAGTCACATCTGCTGGCCTGTTCCCAATGTCTGGGCTACCCTAAGGATAGTCAAATGGCTTGAGATGCCTGACACAAGCAACTGAATCAAGTTTTTAATCAGCAGAGTGGTGGAACTTAAGGCATGGTTCAGGGTGCCTTTGGTATGCATCTGGGCCTCAGTCAAGCTGGCTGAATGTTGGCATCTTTGTTGTGTTAGTTTAAGCACTATGGGACGTCCCATGTGGCCTCTGATAGATCCCATATCAGATCTGCCAGCCCTGTGCAGCTCCTGATGTTTCTGACTCCGTGGGCATCTGGATTTCAACCCCCATGGCTAATGAGCTCTAGGCTGCACTGACTGCAGTGACTTTCCCTCTCTGTTCTGCTCAGAGCTTAGAGATCTATAGATATGTAGCCATTCAACTCCAGGTATCCATTATTGCTTTTATTATTTGAGGAGCTGTCTGGAAAATTACACCAAATTAAACTGGAAACTAAATAGTACAGCAATTTCCAGTGGATTTTCTCAGTTCTTGAAACAGTAATAATTATTCCTTCAGAGACAGCTCCTAGGGACCACAATCTATTGCCTGTGTATAGAATCAGGCAAACACAGACCCAATCTCTACAAATTTACATTTGTCAATGTAAATCCTAATCCAGAAAAAACATTTCCTCACTCCCTTTACAGTAAGTGTTTAAATAGCTAGAGGCTTTTAAAATCATGCTGTCACAGATGAGCTGTGTGAACATGAAATATGTTTGTTACTTTCTGGTTTTTTACCAGAATTTCCATAACTTTTATAGGCACAGAGCTCAGGAACACAAGAGCTGAACTTCTCAGCAGTCCTTTTACACACACACACTCTCTGTCTGTGTACTATATGCATAGATCTGTGCATAACCATGACTCCAGTACATATGTGTATGTAATTACAAAGCTTACACAAATGCTGGGAATCCTAGTCACTGCTGTGAGCTGGAAAGGTCACTCCAGCTGTATGAATTCAGAGAATTTGCTCTGGGGAGAGAGTCTGGAAGCATCAGCCCATATAGCTGTCCAAGTATGGGAAAATAATTCCAGGATGTTTTTTTTTTATAATAGGGATGAGCCTGAAGAGCAAACCATAAAGCCAAACCATCCCAAATGTAGTGGAGCTTGAAACAGAGCTATAAACTGATTTCTTCATAGAGAAACAGTCATCCATCTTCCTGAAGGACACTCCAGAGGGTCCAGTCATAATACTGGGTGGGAGCCAGCTCTCAGCTTTTCACCCCCAATAAGGTAATTCATTAAAATATTGCCAACACTGTGCTACATGCTTCAATTTTGCATTCTCTTACTGACTCAGAAAGTTACAGGGGTCAGCTGAGTGGAGCAGTAGCTCTTTGAACTCTCACCTGGATAACTCTTCATCCATCTCTCCTATGTCAACGTCCACGGGAGTTTTCCTCCATCTTTGATGACTCCTTCAGCTCCTCAGTGGAATTCAGACCAGTTTCACAGGACTGCAGATCTTGGCTACATTTGACCCAGGAATACATCAGTGAGGCACAATTACCAGAGCCTCCACTCACACATCCCTACCCAACACCAGCCGTGTGGGCACAGAGGGAGAGGGAAATACACAATCACCTTGGGAAGGAGACTGCAAATGTAGGAACATGCCCTCAGTGATGTGAGGGAGTGCAGGAGGAGGAGCAAGGAGGGCAGAGCTCTCCGGGAGCACCCTGCTCCTCAACACTATCAACTGAAGCCCTTAGCACTGTCTGATGTCGGTACTCAGCCTGCAGACTAACTGTAGTTGACATTTAATGCCCTAGGGCTGTTACCAGCTGAGGTTTAGCATCTGCTTACTTACAAGCCACTGAGTACAGGAAGATAAAGTCCTGTAAGGAATCTTTGTTCTCTTTTCTTCCTGTATTTCCCTTCCAGTTCCTCAAGATGCAGTGGTTGGTGGTTGCCCTTGGCAACAGTCTCCGGATTCTTCCCCAAATTTATGAAGATAAAATGGCACATTTGAGGACAAGCCAGTTTGATCATTAAATAAACATTCACTTTCAATTCCGTGGCAGCATCAGAGATGCAGAAA
Source organism: Galbula dea (assembly GCA_013399015.1). Taxonomy (NCBI): domain Eukaryota; kingdom Metazoa; phylum Chordata; class Aves; order Piciformes; family Galbulidae; genus Galbula; species Galbula dea. The sequence goes on from VWZX01010541.1 coordinate 834,988, forward strand.
GTCTTTTGCCTGAATTGTTTCCTGAGATTATTGTAATTTATTACCAAAGCTACTGGGTCTTGCAGCAGAAACCTAGCAAGTCCCAGTCCTGCAGTAGAACCCAGCCCTTAGCATACCCTGGGACATGCACGGTCCTGCTACTTGGAGAACAAGGAATTCTTCATCAAAATACTTAATGAAATGATTCCTTTTTGAAGTTCAGAGTTACCCATTTAAAGAAAAAAATCCACAAAAATATTCTTAATTTTTTCTTTTTAATTCCAGACTTGTTTGACCTCTATTACCATAGACCCAAAAAAAGATTTTAAATGAGTAGCAGTTCTACAGCTGCCTTCACAGAAAATTTTATCTAATGTTCTTGGGTGGCTGACCCACAACTGAGTAGTTTTTGTGGCCCACAAGTAACCTAACAAAAACAGGAAACCAAAATAGGCACAAAACTTCACAATGAGAAAAAAAGTGAGAAAGATGAAGAAAAAAATCCAATAATTATTCTAAACAAATCCTTAACTCCATCTGCACAGTATTTAATTACAGCAATGAGAGAAAATCAAACCCTTCAGACACCAATATTTTCAGGCAATTGACACATCTTGGCACTAGCACAGCCACGTTACAATGAAATACAGAACCTAAGGCTGCAAAACCTTGGCTGTAGAAACAGGTTTTACAGAGGATGGATGGAAATAGGAGAAAACAAATATTATTTGCTTCCAGGCTGAAGTGCACATTAGGCAGGGCTATGGGCAAAATATGACACACAGGTCAGAAAACATCACTGAAACGCAAACTGCTGAGGAGAAAGATCAGCTGGAGATGGTGGAGAAGCAGTGATTTGAATACAGGCTAAGAAGGGGTTAACTCATGCTTTAAGTCATTTTTTAGAGCAATTTTACAAATAGCACTGGCTTGAAAAGAGGCAAACTCTGACAGTGCCAGTTACATTTGTACTTGCCAAGAAGGAAATGGAAACTTTCTTGTGAGAGTTGGATAGAGGTGGAGCAAATCCTCAGATTTTGTCCTTGATATTTTAAGATTAAAGTGTTTTGTTGTGGCACAGAGTATGGGGTTTGTTGGTAAGGTTTTGGTTGCAGGGAAACCACAGGGGTGGCTTCTGTGGAAGCTGCTAGAAGCTTCCCCTGAGTTCAATAGAACCATTGCCAACCTGCTCCAAGAGGGACCTGCCACTGCCCATAACTGAGTCCATCAGTGGTGGTAAAGGTAGTGCCTCTGCGATAACATTTAAGAAGAGGGAGGGAAAAAAAACCTGCACAACTGCATGGAGAATATATGAGAGAAAGACCTCTGCAGACACCCAGGTCAGAGAAGAAGGAGGAGGAGGAGGAAGAAGAAGTGCTCAAGGCTCCCTAACAGAGATTCCTCTACAGGTCATGGTGAAGCCTATGTGAGGCAAGTTGTCCCCCTACAGCCCACGGAGGTTAAGGGTGGAGCAGATGATATCCACCTGCAGCCTATGGAGGTTAATGCTGGAGCAGACACACCCAGCTGCAGCTCATTGAGGTTGATGGTGGAGCAGATACTCCCTTGCAGTGTGTGGAGGACTCCATTTCAGAGCAGATGGATGTTTGATGGAGGCTGCAGTCCTGTGGTGGACCCGTGCTGGAGCAGTTTGTTCCTGAAGAACTACAACTGGGTCCTGGAAGGACCCAGGATGGAGTAGTTTGTGAAGAAGTGTAGACTGTGGGAAAGACCCATGTTAGAGAAGTTCATGTTTCCTGTGGGAGGGTGGGGACCCACCCTGCAGCAGAAGAAGAGTGTGAGGTGTCTTTTCCCTGAGGGGGAAGCAGCAGCAGCAACATCTGATGAACTGACTACAAACCCTATTCTCTGTCCCCTGGCACCACAAGGAGAAGAAGATCATTTGGGAGTAAAGGTAAGCCCTGGAAAAAAGGAAAGGTATTTTTAACATTTGGTTTTATTTTATTATCTTACTCTGACTTGATTGGTAATAAATGAAATTAACTTTTTTCCCCCAAACGAAGTCTGCTTTGCCCATGATGGTAGCTGGTGAATGATCTCTCCCTGTCCAGCTGAAGAAGGCTTTGGTGGGACCCTGGCATCTAGCCGAGTCCAGCCCACCACATGCAGTCATCACTGGCAGTACAGCATGTCTTCACTCTCTTGATTTCACAGTTTGTTAGCATTTTTAACCCTTGTATTTTAAGAGGGACCTGAGTGTTTTTGCAGGAGACCAGGCAAGGGTGAATGTGAGACTGCTCAGCTTGCCAGAGCCTTTACCAGCCTGTCTGCTCAGTGGCCAGCAGGAGTGGGGTTGGAGATTAATCCATCAACCATTCTGACCCAAATTTCTTAATATTTCAGACAGAGATTGATAAATGGAATGAGCTGATTACTGTTGAATGAAGCTTTTTGCTTCAGCTGGGACCCTATGGGATTGTACTGCAGCCTCCCACTGCCCTTCCCACCAGCAGAACCTGCCCAGCCTCCTCCACTGCCTACCCCACTCAGGTTCATGACAATGGTTGAACTTGAGCTGCTGACCCAAGTTAAAACTGAACAACTTGCTACTCACAGCTCTTTGAAATGGGGCTAGTGAACCTACACCAAGAAGGGATCTTTTTTCCATCTACTAGTAAAGGTGTTCTCTCAGTTTGCCAGCCTGCTTTGGTGGTGCGGTCCAGCCCAGGATCTCATGTACTTAGCAGCAGCCTGTTTGTTTCCCACCCAACGCATCTGAGCAAAGCCATTTCAGTGCAAACTTTGTGTGAGATGTTTTAACAAGGGCAGCCCTGGAATGCCCAGGTAACAGGCTCAGCTCTACTCACAGAAGAGGCTGAGGATGTGGCCCACATTTACATAGCGGTGCTGTCATGAGGAAGAGTAACTTTTCATGTCTCTGAGTCCTTCTCTTGCTTCTAGAAGCTGTGAAGGGACACAGAAAATGAGGAGTCTGTCAGGAAAGAGGATCTGGTGTAAAGGACATACAAAACAGACGTCAGGATATGGCCAAAAACCCAGAGGCAGCTGACCAAAAGCCTATTTAAAATTACCTCTGTAATGTAACAGTTCCAGCTGATGGTATGTTAAGTTCCTAGTGGAGATGTTGTTATGAAATTAAGGGAAGTGCTTTCCCTTTTTCCTGTTGATCATCCCTATGTTTATTCAAATGTTAACTTCTGCAGTTTCTCACCATAAGGGAATTGGGTACAAGGAAACACAAGAACCAAAACCCAAAATGAGTCCAGGCCTGGCTGTAGATACTCCCCCACAGTCCAAAATAGTTTAAATTAAGCACAGAGCAATCTCCTCTGAGAGGCTGCTCTTGCTGGAGAGGGAGACAGGCAGGTAGCGATGTGAGCTCTGCTCCTCAGCTGGAAGCCAGTGGGAAGCAGGAGGAGCACAGCCTCTGCATGGCTGGAGGATATGTCCCCTGCAGTGGCCTGGGGCACCTTGCTCTTGTCAAAGAGTCCAGTAAAACATTTCCTTTATCCTCATACATAGAGGCTGCTTTAAAAGTCACTTCCTGTACACAATGTAAATCTTGTCATTTTGAGGATGCAGAGGTGTTTGCAAGATGACAAGTGTTCAGGGAGAAATAAAAAAACCCAGGAAGCCAATGGGAACACAAAAGAAGCAAAATCTAACAACCCTCCTATTTTTGCCTGGGTGAAGGTTAATTGTGTCCTGCAGAAAGGAAGACATGGTCACCACAGAATAAACAGACCATTGCAGCCTGTTTCAGTGAATAATTAACTAATTCAAATTTTAAAACTGGCCAAGCTGCCAATGGATGCTAAAACAGGAACCACTCTGAATGGGCTTGGATTTCCAAGCATCATATTGCGTTTATCTGGAGAATAGCTTCTTGCAGTCTGAAGCTAAGTTAAGGACCCTTAACAGCCACAGCCCACAGGTCCTGACTGACTGCTGGCTTTAGAGTGACTGGCTGCTGTTTTAGAGAGCTGCTGAGGAATGTGTAGGCTGTGGGTAAGACAGTTACAAGAACTGACTTATGTCTGTAATTGACCTTCTTTACTCAAGCAAAGATTGGTGATGTTGAAGGAGGAAATGCTCAAAGGTCTGGCTTCAAGCTCTTGGTTCAAAGGTAGAGCTTTCATAACCCCTTAACAGCCAACCTTAATTGCAAACAGGTACTCGTGACAGGTCTCAATAGCAGTCCTTTGCAGCCCCTGGGGACAAGGAATCCCAAAAGGAGCTGACACAAAGGCTCATGAGAGCCCTAACCATATTTACAGGCAAAGAGATGTGCAAAACCTGACTGGCAGGGCAGGATGGCGATCAGCAGCTCATCTGAAAGCATTAGTTATGGAGCACGGTGAGATTCAGGAGGCATAGGCATGCAGAGGCTTAGTCAGCTCTGCATGGCTTCAGCCTGCCCCAGAATCAGAGGGATTAGGATCACAAATTCAGAACAGAATCTGACCACAGGCCAGCCTGCAGGATGGTCTCCTCTTGCTGAAAGCTTCATCCAGAGTCATTCCCTCACCTGTGTGCTCCATCCAGCACCTTGGTGGGGAGGGTCACTTGGGTGTAAGCAGCACAGCTCTAGGTACATTTCTGCACAGAGCCACTGAGCATAAACAGGTATAAAATGGAAAATTTTCAACTAAGAACACAGTGTGTGGCCTGGTAAGCAAACCACACAAGTGTTCTGTCTTGTGACTGATGTATACCTTTATTCCCTAGAAATGAGTGTTTCTATAAACATATAAACAGAATCTCTGCTCCTCTTGGAAAGGACAATAAGTTTCCAAATACTGCTACACTTGTTTCCCCAAAAAGTCAGTCCCTGGCCATGGCTGTGTTGGCTATTTCAAAATGGCTGCTGTGCAGTAAGCTCTCATCTTTCCACAGCCATACAAGTTATTAATTAATTGAGTAGTGCATCAAGCTTAAACCAGCATCCAGAGTCATTGAGAGAGGGTGTGAACTCCTTTCAATACACAGGTGGTGGTGGTGCTGTTGATTGACTGACGTTTTGTTCTTTGGAGGTTAGGAGTGTGTTTCTGCAAAGGCAGGAGTGGAGGATTAGCTCTGAATTCCACCACCTAAGCACCTTTCATCTGTCAGCCCTTCCACGTGGTAAGGAACGGGAGCTGTTGCTATAGTGTAAGGTACATTTCTGTCTCTGCCCTCACGCATGTGAATGCCCAGTCCTGGGTGTAAAAGCAGTGGGACACTAGAGGCAAAAAAAGTCTCCTTTAGAGACGTGTTGTGGAAGGCTTGGATAACAGCCCGGGAAGAATGCTTAATAAAAGCAGCAGCATTCCCAAATTCCTCTTTCAGAGTTTGCACAACCAGTAAAAGGAGCTTTACATTCACACTGAAAATTGATACAATTTTTTTGTTGATATAGTTACAGTCTTCTGCAGTTGTATAATTTATTATCACCTACTGCTGCTGGGGATAATAAGAGAGTGAGCGGGTTTGGTGATGTGAGTAAAACATGAGCACAAAATCTCCACTGGAAACACTGAGTCACTTAATAAACATGTAGACCACAAATTCATTTTGCATTATTTATTATGCAGATTATACAGATGGGCCTGAAATAGAGGAGTCTGCTTAGGTTTGTGTGCACATCTGCTGGTCGCCACAGGCTGGAGCGCGGAGGGTGTCCAGCCCTGGATGTCACTTCAGCTCCAGGGACAGAGGCCAGAGAGAAAGCTTGGATGCAACAAACTATATTGCAGCTACCTCCAGGCCCATGAGCCTGCAGCTTGATTGGAGATGAACCAAAACCTATGTAAATGTTGTTGGATGTCCTTGAAGGCATACTGATCAGGGATGTCTGTATTATGAACAAAGGATAAGAGATCTGATATATCAGCTCCTTTCTGACTCTGGTGCCTACCTCCAGTGCAGCAGTGGCAGCTGGCTGGACCCTGTAGCGTGTCTTCCTGTCAGTAAAGTAGGCAGAGTCCAGATGTGTCCACAGGGTGGTTTGTCTCAGTTGTGTTGATGTGTCAGCCTGCCACTAGATGATCAACTGGTTGATGGCACCCTTGGCTCTTAGGAACCGATTTTGCCCTACAGGTAGAGCCTAGGCAGCGCTCAGCAGGAAGGAAGAGCAAGATGTATGTCTTCTCTGAAGGTAGCCTGTAGCAGCCCCATGGTTAGGAGAGGTGACTGGTGTTTGAGAGCCCTGGGAGGAGAGAATCACAGAAAAGACCTCCGAGACCATCAAGTCCAACTGTTCACCTAACCTTACCATGCTGACCACAATACCATGTCCCAAAGCACCACCTGCAGAAACAGAGGGGATGTGAGCACTCTGGTGGTGCACAGCAGCAGGGAGCTGGGACCATCTGGCCTCAGCAGCAGCTCTGTAAGCAGATCCTGCCCCAGAACTTTAGCCAGAGGAACAAGGGCAGTGCTTTACCTCAGCTTTCTTCTCACCTGGTGCACTTGCCTAACCCAAAACAAGCAGCACAATCTGCCTTTTCAAGGCTGGAAACTTGCTCACCTGCTTGCAGGGGAAAAAAAACCCACCACAAATCTTTGAAGATTAGGTGTAGCTGTGCCAACCCTGACACCTGTTATGACATGAATAAACTACTGAGAGTTTGCATTTGCCATTTGATGTACATTTCGTAGGTGAAATACAAGGAAACTGGTGTTCAGGGTAAGCCAAATGCTAATCCTGCACGCCTTCCAAGGCAGAGGAGGGAACAGGAGGAATTGTGGGAGATCTATTCTGAGTAAACTTCACCACTTCTTGTTTTTACTCAGCCATGGACCACTCTAAAGTATTGACTCCCTTGGAATAAGTAACCACTTGCAGATTTAGCCACTGTGGCAAAACTGATAGACATCAGTGTAACTCCCCCAGACTGGAGCATTCATTTGCTTTCTCACAGTTTTGCTGCTGTATTAAAAAAGACTCATTATTGCTGACTTCCAGGAAAAGCTCTGCAGTCATACTTTGCTTCATTGCATAAGATATATCTCAATCATTAAATAGACTTCATCAGTCTTTTTTTTTCTTTTCCTGCAAAAGGCCAGGCAGTGCTGCAGTTCCAATCCCTAGAAAGGCTGTAATTTCCTTAGATCATCATAACCCTTTTGTAATAAAATGGGCAAAACAATTAATGGTAACCTTAGCATGAGTTTTTGCAGACAGTTGTGGTTTGACATTTAGACAAAGGCTCACCCAGCTGCCAAACACAAGGGCATTCAAGCTCAGGTGCCACAGTCTGGCCATACAGTCCATCTGTGATCCCTTTGTGCAGTTGTCAGGGTGTCTACAAAAGGACAGGACCACCACCTTACCTAGAAATCACATCACAGGCATTCAGAATTTCAACACATTTCAGACTCTTCCCCACCTCCTGAAAAGCCACTCTACTCATCTGCAGTTGACAACACATCTATCTGGATTCAATCCTACAGCAGTTTCCTAGGTAACTAGTACTTTGGCACAGAAACCCTCTATATGGCAGGAGGAGACAAAACACCAGTTAGCATTTCCACTTCTTTTCAATCCTGTTGGAACATGCAAAGATACAAAAGAAACACCCTAGAAGCATTAAAAAAGGCAACAAGAAAGCCAATGGCAAGGTATGTTCAGCAGCTCTGTTTAACTCTCATCCAGGAAACTCTGCATCTGCCAAAAATTATCTCAGATCTGGAGACAAGACCAATCTAAGGTCTCAAACTGTTTCTCAAGGGTTGGATCTCTTCAGCTTATCTTCATAGATCCCAAAGACCTTTCTAGGCTCTGAGTCATGCCTGAAGCGTGGACAGATACTTTTGAATCATGCTGGGAGCTAACAATCTGAGTCTCTACTCTCCCAGCTTCTCCCACTATAGCCAAGCTCCTTACATGAGCTGCAGGGCAAGGACCATTATCTTCAGCCTGCCAGTGGACTTCTGAGGAGCCCTTTCTGTGCAGTGCTCCCTCTTCCACTGCTTGGCTGCAGAGCTATGATCAGTACTGTGGGCTCACACTAGCCCTCATTTCTAGTGCTCTACATGTGGCTGCAGCTCACTTTCCAAAGGTTCCTCTAGCCACTCTGAGAGAGTCTCTGCTCCCCACAGTGGGACTGGTTCTAGAGGACTCTGGTGGAGGGATGGCAGTGAGAGAAGGGAGAGGGTGACTCTGGATTTGCTCTGGCTGTCACACTGCAGGTCAGCAAGCACAGGTGGTTCAGCAGCACAGCTGTGCCCAACAGCTGTGCTGAGGCAGAGTGCACTGCCATGGTTTGCCAAATTCTTGCCCTCACCTAATATCTGCACTTAGGCACTGGAAAAAAAAGCCACAGCCTGAAGGCAGGATCATATTAGAAGAGACTGGGCTGCAAAGCTACGCTGACAGATCTTCCTAGCATTAGCATACACACACACAGAGCTGAGCCCTGTGCAAGGCAAGTGAGGTGAGAGGGAAACCTGGGAGCGGCTGGCACAGAGTGCCCTAAAGGGGGGGAGTGAGTCAGGAATGTGCATCTGCAGGGCTTGGTCCCCTCTCAACTTCTCTGAAGAAAGTCCTGCTGAGTCTTGCATGCATAACTGGGTGAAGCCAACCTGGCAGGCTCTTGCCAGCCCCCTTCACCAGGCAGTGAGAGGACTTCACAACTGGAGGCTGTAGCTTGCAGGCAAGGCCCTCCCTTCTCTGCCTGCAATTGTGCTGGTTTGCTGAAGGGCAGCATGCACACATCAGAGTGGAGCATAGTTCAACAGAGTAAGCGTTGCCTGCAGCTGTCCTCACTTCGGAGCATGTTCTAGCAGGTGAAAGGCTGTGGTAAGCGATGTCAACCACCAGCTCCAGAGGCTTTCCTGGCAACCAAGCATTGCAAGGACATAAGGGTATGCTAGTCATGTCCCCTTGAACAGTCTCTTCTTAAGGAGCTTGGGGGAAAATACCAGATACACCTTTCTTCATGGTATTGGATGCTTTTTTATGGCTCAGGTATCAAATTAGACCTTGTTCCCCAAACCCAGCCTACTTTTTTGTCTGCTCTGAGCAAGACCTTTCCATTTATGCCCTTGTCAAATGACCTTTCTCAGATAGCACCTAGAGGAGCAGTACCTGAGTTACCAGACCACTTTGGCAGTAATACTTGCTTTTTCCTCCTTAAACAGGTTATCGAAATTTAATATTCCACCAGCACAAGCATTCACTGGTCACAAGATGTTCTCTTAATGTATCTGACTTACAGCTTAATGTGAAAGTAGCAAAAATACAGTGAGGGTACAGCACAGTCTAACAATAAAAGTAATACTCAGAGAAAAAAAAACACACCACCAAAAATAAGGCTTGTTGCTTTACCATGTGGTAGCCTGACATTAAACTGTCAGAGCAGCCACTGCAAATAATGCAGGAATAGGGGAAAATGTGCTTTATTTTACACTTCTTAGTGGAACTGCATTATTTGAGTGATTTCATAATTGCTACTGAATCAGAGAAAAGGGTAGGCTGTTAAGCACAAGCATTCTTTCTTTTTATGCTTCATAAATTCTCCTTCAAAACTTCTGAATTTTGACTGTTTCGAGAGCTCTTATGTGAAGCCACAGAATCCCTGAATCCAGCACAGTAGGGGTTGGAAGGGACCTCTGGGGACCATCCAGTCCAACGCCCCTGCTCCAGCAGGTTACCCAGGACCACCTCCAGCTGCCTTGGGAATCTCTCCACAGAAGGAGACTCCACAACCTCTCTGTGCAGCCAGGGCTCTGCTACCCTCACAGCAAACAAGTTTCTCCTGTTCAGGTGGAACCNACAGCACAGTGAAAACTTTGTGCCCTCCAGCTCTGAGCCCACAGCAGCAGCAGCGCTGCCCAATGGCCTCAGCCAGTAGGCTAAGGCACACGGAGGGACTGGCGGCAGCGCCAAGGCGCGGCCAAAACCTGGTGGGGCTAGACAGGAAAGACAAGCTCGGGGACCGGGCGAAGCCGAGCTCTGCCTAGTGGGAAAGGGCGGAGGGCGCTTCCCGCACCCCCAGCCCCAGCTCAGAGCCCGCAGCCCGCGGTGCTGAGGCGCCCTCCGGTGGCAGCAGAGGGAGCGGCGGGCGGCAGAAAGGGGCAAGGAACGAATTGCAAAGGGTTGTCCTCTTGCACTGTTTGCAAGCTGCCTACAGCAGCCGGGNCAGCACAGTAGGGGTTGGAAGGGACCTCTGGGGACCATCCAGTCCAACGCCCCTGCTCCAGCAGGTTACCCAGGACCACCTCCAGCTGCCTTGGGAATCTCTCCACAGAAGGAGACTCCACAACCTCTCTGTGCAGCCAGGGCTCTGCTACCCTCACAGCAAACAAGTTTCTCCTGTTCAGGTGGAACCTCCCAGGTTGTAGTTTGTGAACAACAGGCCACCGACTAGACTGTGCACCACTGATCACAACCATCTGAGTTCTGTCCTTCAGACAGTTCTCAATCCACCTCACTGTCTATTCACGTAAGCCACACTTCCTAAGGTTGCCTATGAGCATGTTATGGGAGACAGTGCCAAAAACCTTTGTGAAATCCAAATATACATTGAACACTTGGAAAAAACCCACTACAGCTGCCTCCCCGNTGTTTGCAAGCTGCCTACAGCAGCCGGGCACCTTCCTCTGACTAACTCCCAGAACCCAGCATGGTGGGGGTTGGAAGGGACCTCTTGGGAATCATCCAGTCCAAGCTGTCTCACGGCACCAAGGCTGACAATTCCAGAAGCATTTGGACAAGGCCCTCAGGCACATGGTGCGATTTTTGGGGTTGTCTTGTGCAAACACAAGAGTTCAACTTAATGATCCTCGTGGGTCCTTCCAACTCAGGAGATTCTGTGATTATAAAAATGAAGTTCATCTGTGGTCTAGGTAACATCCTCTTGCCATGGCTGTCACCACACAGATCGCTGCCTCCACACAGAGAGAATGAGGCTCTGTGTAACTGGGATTGCTGGCAGGTCTCCTGCTGTCTGTGAGCTTTGTTGAGGCTGCACTGTACACCTGTCACCTTTAGTCACAAAACCACTTCGGCTTCAGCCTCATCGAAATAAAATTCCCACATTTTTCAGCACAGGCAAAGCAAATCCAAAACCTGTAACAAAATGCAGTGTGCACGAGCTACGCAGCTATGGCAAGGGAAACACTGGTCTTAAATGAGCCTTGTACAAATGGAAGAGCAGCTCCAGAGAGGTGAGGAGTTCAACAATCCTTCTCTGCTTTCCTCCCATTCACTGTCACTAGCTGGAAAAACCTAAATGTTATCAAATCCACCAGGTGTTCTCTGGAGACAACAGATGCAGCTCTGAGCTAATATCAGGCAAACAGGTGATGGAAGAACAAGCCCAAGTGCTGGAGGGAGATACCTACCTAAAGAACAAACAGAGAAGGTGAAGCCCTGAAGAGCAGCTCCATGGCATGGAAATGTATCTCCTTCTCCTCCTCCTTTACAGTTCAGGTTTGTTTCAAGGACTCTTTGAATGGCCTAGCTGACTTCAAGAAAGAAGCCTGCGTGTATGGTACATAGGGAGCACAGCAGGGACTTCTGGCACAGCTGTAGTTTAATTTTATTTCAAACTACCAACAAAAGAACTTCCCTCTGTCTTTCCATGCACATGATGAATTAAAAAAGGCCTGAGGGTTGGGGTCTTTTTTTTTTTTTTGTATTCTAACATGAATGGTTTAAAAAATGCTGGTGTTTTCCACCAAAAAGCTGTGGAATCAAGTGAGCTGCTGGCAGCACTGGAGCAGAGCAGCTGAGCCCAGGCACCAAACTACGCTCAACTTTGCTCCATAGTTTGCAGGAGCAATGACCATGGAAAAGGTGAGAGGAGGGAATCAGCATTACTTACATTTCCTAGGAGAGCACATATTATACTTCAGCTGTCTCCGAAATCTTAGGGCTTTTTCCTACTGGGTAAAAAGAAGCAAAAGAGGTCAACATACCACTCTTAAGCTGCCAGTGAGAAGCTTGTTGATACTCCCTATTCCCAGTAATTACATCCTTTAGGTGCCTTTTGAGACTAGGTACAGAGTAATTCATTTGTGCCATCCACTTGCTCCTCTCCATTAGGTCCCTTAGAGTCACTCATCAGAAAGGAAAACAGCACTTTGTATCTCAAGGGAAAACCAGGAGGGAACGAAAGCTCACTTATCTGTCTATTGTCATCCCAAAACTCAGCCATGAGTTTTAAAAAGAGACAGCCCCTGGGAAAGGAGAGCAGCACACAACCTCCCTGTTTTAGCACAGTCCACTACTTCATTCCTCAAATCTTTGCATATGTGATCTCTGTTCATCACAAACAAAATAGTTCAGTGTGTTCTTCTGATGACTTATTTTCTGTGCTGTAGGGGGAGATCAGAAATAAATAAATCCCTTATTTATTTCTCAGGATCAGAAAGGAAGAGATATCCTAGTACTGGACACAATATTTGAAGCTAGAAGATCTATGAAATTGAGGGCTTTTTGCATCTGTATAACAAATTCTGCATTTAAACAGATCACTCCCACCACACAGAAGCAGAAATATAACATCTTTTGTTCAGAGATTTACCATGTTTAATTAGTCTTTTTTTTTTTTGTCAGTACCTTAACCATGTATTCAGTTAAATAAAGTAATAAACAAAAGTGCTCAGAGTGAGGCAATATTGTATTTATGTTATTTTTAAACTGTGACCAGGTATCTGTGGGACATGGCAAACTAAAAATCAAACAAAGTAGTACATCATCTTTGCTTCTCCAGTAAAATTTAGTGCCAAATTCTGCTCTCTTAGGTAAATTTCTATAAAGCATTGTCCATAATGATGTTACAATACAAGGTGTATTTCTGGGTTTAAAAAAGTGCAAAAGATCAGGAGTTGTTCTCACACAAGTTGTTCTTAGCTGTCTTAAAGGCTCAGCACACAGCAGACGGAGAGCTGGTGGCTGGCCCTAACACATATCACTCTGCTAACCAAGCAGCTGCAGCATTTCTCCACCCCAGTAAACTGGTTTGATTTCACCAGATGGCAATTTGGCTAAATTTATTTCTTGCCTTCAATTTGCCTCCTTCCATGAATGAGAGCACAATTTGGCTCCTTTCTCAGGGAAAAGGAAACCAACCAAACATGACTTTCACCGGGCCTCAGGACATGGCCCCAGATTTCAACATACACTATTACAGCAATCGAAAGAACCAGAGCAATTACTTGTCATTAACTGTTCCTTAGCATTTCACACAGTCCTGCCACGAGCAGAATCACAGGGGGACATCAGAACATACAGAGAGCACAACTACTACACTGGACATGAAAAGGAAATTTTATTAAACATGTTTACATAACATGAGTTGGAAGTTCATTTAAAAGCACAGGGGAGTGTTAAGACAAGTGGTCAAAATAGAAAGATACTATCGAATTGTAACTAGTTGGTTTTTGGCCACTAAGACAGAACAGGATCTAGTAGTAGTGCACCAATGCTTGAGTTCTTCCTGCTCAGCAGGTCGAGCAGTAACCAATCTGTGCCCTATGGAAAGATGGGCAGAGGAATTCCCACGTGTGGAGTAAGAATAAATAGTTCACTTGGTGCAGGCAGTATGTCTATGAATTAAAACCTAGTGTGTACACAGTTTCTACATGTGTTACAGCCCCACAGTAGGAATCTACACCAAAAGAGTTATCAGAAGGAATTTGGTCCGTACTACATCACGTTTTCCATAGGGTAAAAAATAAAGTCCATCTATAGACATTTAGCACCAGACTCACAGACCTAGCCTGGCTAAAACCTGCAAAATGTCTATCAGAAAAATGGATGGCTTAGATTTCTTGGTTACTTCAGTATAGTAATTACGAGCAAACTGTACAAGAACATGCAACATACAAGCTGGCCTATGTGGAACTAACATACATTATTAAATAACCTTTTTCATCTCTTTTTACAAAATGTGCATGCAGCTTTGAACAGTTCCAAGTCATGCTGCTCTATTTGTGTGATCACAAAATTGAATGGCCTGTAAAAGGAGGGGAAACATATCAATGCACCTGCAGGAATCTGCAGCTGTTTGCACATTTACAGAATATCACAAGGGATTTGAAGGCCAAGAAGAACTCAAACCAATAAAAAGCAAATTGAAATTTGACTTTTTTTTTTTCTCCAAAAAGTAAGATATCTTGCGTTAAAAAATCAAGCCTTGTGCTTGCATCAATCTCAAAGAAATGTAAACTTAAATCTGATAAAAACATTAGTAAGTGCAGAACATTTCAACTGGAATTTCCAGTGAAACACTGAACAACTCATACCATGCTCTATCCAGGGCAGACAGGCGTGTCTGAAGCGACACACATCAGAGGAGCCTGGGTACAGCTGAAAGTGTCATATGCTCAATCCATTCCTGGTCAACGTTTTGGGAAGTCAAATATACATTTATACACAGAAATGTAACTATTTCCTCTCCATTTCTAGGAGGAAAATTGCATTACCAGTAACATAGTCAATGTCAAAATTAAGACTAAAGCTGCTTTATACCAGTCCCCAGCAGTAGTTGCAGAATTCTTCAAAATTCTTCCATGCAAAACATCATCAACATAAAAGTTATTATATATAATGCAAACAGATCTGCTTGTTTACCAAGAAAAAGTGGCACTGTGATGATTATTTATTTTTAAGAATATAACTTAGATTGGTCATTTGTTCTGGGTTCCCATGGGAGAGACTTGGAGACCAGAACTGAGAAAGGATCTGAACTGGCTGGAATCGTAACTGTGGCTGTTGAACACTTGAATGATGCTTACAGAGATATGCTTCAGCCCTTTTTTGTTTGGTTTAGTAAAAGAAAGGAAGGGTCTCTGTTAGCATTGTGAGGACTTCTACAAAACTAGCAGAACCACATGGCAAAAAACTAGTGGAAGTGACAAGAACAGAAAAAACTGCTGAAACACCAGGAAGGTAACACTGCTTGAGGGCTCTGTCAAAATGTGAAAAGTACAACATTAACAGAGTGAGAGCTTCCAGTTTGGGTCATCTCTGACTTCAGGTTGGATCTAAAGATCCCTCTCTTTTTTTTTTTGTTTTGTTTTGTTTTGATTTCTTTTTGGATCATTATTAGCATCAGTGACGGTTGCTAACAGATTGGCCATATAGGATACACCTTTGTTCTATCACTTTACACCATCTCTTGACAAACAGACATATTTTTGGATAACTACTACAACCAAACCCAGAAGTGATTGTCTCTCTCCAACAGTGTTTTCTGATCATGTGAACATCTAGTTCCAATTGTCATCCTGGGTGATGTTTGTTAGACAGCACCTGCTACTACGATCTAACACAGGGAGGCCCAGTTGAACTTTCCAGAGATGACTGGGAAGCCCTGCGTGTCAGGGGAGTCAAGGTTGGATCCACTAGTGATGAAGGTGGAAATAATTTATACCAGCCTATTACCACACTGGACAGATCCAGTTCCTCCAGAAGGATCTGGGCAACTCCCATGAAGCATTTGTGGTCCATCCGGCCATAGTCTCCCCAAACTATTACCTGGAAGAACATAAAACAGAGGTTGACCATTGTCTTCAAGCTCATGTTTAGATGTTCACTCCTGCTGTTACGTGTAGAGAATGGAAAATGTTATTCTTAAGGGTGAATGATTGCTCCCTCTTGTGGGAAAACCTAACGGCAGGACAGGGATGAGAGTCAACAAAAGAGAAATGTTTAGCAGAGCCAGACATCTTGCAGGTCTGAAACCAAAAGCCATGAGGACATGTTTGCTGGTATTTATACAATTAAATGCTTACTGAGTTGGAATGGGTTGATGCATATTGCTAGAACTTAAGTAAACATGCAAGTGCTTCTCCAAATGATAACCTAAAATGGGATTAAGAAGCAACTGACCTGAAGGACTTTACCCTGTGGACTTTCATCAAAAAGCAGAGTCTGTTGGTACAAAGGATCGAGAGTCTTCCGTGCAATTCTTGTCTTCTTCTTAGCTATACATGCTCCATTCTCCAGTAAATACACTTTGACATAGGGAGCTGCAAACAGAACAGCATGGATTTTATGTTGGGACCTAAAAACTCCGACAGTGCACAGCTGAGCTGAAGAACAAATGCCTTAAAAGGAAGCTGAGTGAGAAGAAAGTGACACACGTTGTCTTCCCTCTATTATCTGAATACAACTCTATTCATAAAATAAATGACACAGCCCACATGAAATCAATTTGACTTGTATAAACTGCAAATGTAATGATCTAAGATGTTACTAACAGCAATTACATTTCACGTCTATCATTTTAAAAACACTTCCTTTTGCCAGCAATTAACTGTCACTGATAGCTCCTCTGGAGTCTCTGCTATGCTTAGGGGTCAGAGATATTAAAAACAAAACACTCTGATGTTTCATTGAAAGGAATATTTAAAACTCACTCACTCTGACTGCACAGACATTAATTGTTCTTTCATCTTCAGCTCCTTAGAAGGTTGTAAAGTACCATTTTGGCAGAATGTTATCTAAAACATTATCTGTTACCTGGCTGTTACAGTAAGCAGTGGTCATGGTAGCCATTATACATCTCCTCTGATACAGATTTATATAAATAACTAGAATTAAAAAAGATGTCCTGACAAAACGATACCAAATTTATTCTCATTCACTATACAAATGATTGACAGTGGCACTAGCATAACCTGCTGTCTTTTTGAAGCACTGCTGTGTACAGAAGATCCTGGCATGTGGGTCTGTTAAGCTGTTTGTTCAAAGCACTTTCATCTGTTCTTCATCTCTTGTTTTGATGTGGAGCAAACACAAAGGATTCATCTACACCAACAGAGCCTCTCTGAGATCTATGACTTGCCTAAGAGAAGCAGAACTATTTCTGCAAATGTTCCCTCCAGAAAGGATGCTGAGCTGCTGAAAATCATTTCCCAAAAGGTAGCATGCAACTGGCAGAGGCAAGGTGGTAAGAAGTGGGCATTGGTAGCAAAGATATATCCATGCACACATTGGTTTGCTTTTCCAGCAAGAAAAATACAAATGTGACAGTTCATGAGTTGCTCAACAACTCTCCATTCCCCAGTTCATCAGCATGTTTCATACTCTTGTTGTCTGTTCATATATTGTCTATTTTCTTTCCTTACCTGGGGTAGATTTGGAGCCAGGTTTTTGTGTGAGGCCACGGGCTCTAATGACTTCTACTTCTAATTGGCCCTTTTTATCCACCATTCCAATCTGGATGTCACCTGAGAGGGAGAAGAAAGAGGCCCACACTTTAGAGAAGCTGTATGGCCCAGGAGATAAGGTGTAAGAGCGAGAAACAAAGTCTAGTTTGCTGCATTACTGTGCTTATCACCTCTCCTCCTCACCCCTTTAATTTCTCCATTCTCAAACCAGGAGCACGGTGCCCTGTCTTGGTGCATGGCTTATACCACAGCTCAGTGTTTCTGACTCAAGGAGGGAAGTAGATCTATAGCAACATTATGGTACAACCATCACACCTTGAATTTTCCCCTGATGAATGATCATCTAGAGCCTTCCTCCCTAGGACCCCAGTGTCCCAGTCACTGCTATGCACTGCCCTGACAGAGGTGCCACACTCAGGGAGCCTAAAACCCAAACTCATAACCAAAAAACCTCTTGGCTAGAAGCATCTGCCTTCAAGCTGAGATGCCTGAACAAATAAATGAACTATACATATATCCATGGAACACCTGAGGATGTGTGCATTTGACATGTAAACTCTGTCTGAAAAATCACACAGACAGTCCTAAACTATAGAACTGAGGATCCAAATTTAGAGAGACAGCATTTTGAAATCAACTGGGGAGATCGTCATGTGCTTGTCTAACAATATATCAAAGCAGTGTTTATACATTGGTGTGTGTGGAATGACAGAGCAGCAGTGGAGGTTTTTTTTTTAATAAAACTCTCATTATTCATAACCATATATATATACACCATATAAACAGAGCTGTGTTGTACTAAAAATAGTTCACAGAAAAATTCCAGCTTTTTAAGATGTGCCTTTTTAAGAGCACTTCTCCATACCCTGTATGTCCAAAAATCAAACATGCAACCAGAAGGGGGAGTGATAATACAAACATTTCCACATCATCACTAGAGACAGGATACCACATAGGTCTTCTGGAATTTGTTAAAAAGCATGATTGAGTGCTTTTGGGGGCAGTACTTGAGTCTTTAATAAATAAAGCAGTTCTAAGTAGTAAAAATAAACATATTACTCAAGTAATCTGCAGAAAAACATTTAGTCAGAAAACAAGATTAAAGAGACGGAAGAAATCTAGACCCTTATACTGTTACAGCCACTTAGATTTTTATAGGGCAACAACAACCACTGACTTTTTCAGCAACTGACTACTGTGCACTGCAAACAGAGGCAGAAGTTCCACATTCTGGGGGTTAGATGAACCAAGCCTGGACAAGTGCAGAGTTTGGCCATAAACTCTGTCACATCCAATATAATCTGTGGCAAGGAAATACATAAACAGCTGAGATCTTGTAGTGAGCTACAGCTGGAGAAGCCACAATTATTTTTGAATGGGAAGTACAGCTCCTATCTTCAAATCACAAATGAGATAACAGGTGACACCTCAAATGGAGCCAATGCTGTTTCTCATCCCACTCTGGATGCTGTTGTGCTAGGAACACCAGTGACTGCATATAGGCCCTTCGAGTTTGCAGGGAGGAAACTGCTTTGTAAAGTCTTGCAGGTGGTGTAGTCTGGCAGTATATGCATTAGTTAATTGACTTATTATTCATTTAACAGAGGAGAACATGTTATTCTTACCCATGGCAGGGGTTGCTAGTGTCTGTCGGCCTACTAACTGTGCAGGTCCAAGTCCATCCAGGAAATCACTGAACTGACTGTCAACGCCCAGCCGTACTCCAGGAAATATTAAGCTGCAGCAAAATAAAAGCTGGTTAAGCATAAGAAGAGGATTAATTTCTATTCTCCTACAGAAGTCTAGGTCCATAGGGTGCATTTGCCTGCCTTCAGTTCCCCCTTTTATGGGGAGGCATCTTTAAAAATCCCCTCGTGACCATTGTGCCTTGGCAGACGCAGTAGAGTCCTTGAGAGCTGTGAGGAGGCTGGAGAATTCATGCACCCGTCTGTGTCAGATCTGCCTTTGTTGTCCTCTCCTACACATCAAGTCACTCTGCAGTGACTAAAAGTAGCTGCCCCGCTCCCCTCAGGCATCTGCCCAACTGCAGCTGGTGGGGCTGCTGGGATCTGGGTTTCCAGTTCTCTCTAACAGAGTTGCACCAACTCCAAACTTTTTTTGTATATAGCATTACTGAACAGGGTTTCACATCACAGGGATTTACATACAACATCTGAGATTTAACTCTTCAGTTAACCCAAACATAACTCAAATAAAAAGCACTCCTATGGTGTGTTTTGAAAAGCATGGTCTGAGTTTAGTTGTCTCTGGATGAACAAAATGGCTCAACTGGATGACAGGGAAAACATGAATCCTTAACAATTATTCTGCTTCAATTTCCACTAAATTTGTGTCATGTGCCCAAAATAGTTCAGTTTTGCAAATCCTGCAAGAGGAAGGATCTGCACACAACCATCTCCTTCAGCCCAAGCCGAGCTCTCTGTTCCCATCCCAAGTCTTCTTACACAGGCAAGGAACCTCTTCTACGTTCCTGATATTTTTAATGCCACTCACTTGCCCTCAGAGCTGTAACTGTTTATGCTGCCGTCAGTGGATTCCCGACTGGGCTGCCGAACCATGCGACTTCTCATCTCTGCTGCCATCCCTGTCTCTGTGCTTCTCTGTATCGTGCTCTTCAGCTTCTTGCTGCCAGCCTCTGAAAACAGAGGAAAAGCAGAGACAGTTAGAACAACAGCTTAAGAGCAAAGCCTTTCCTTGCATTTCCATCAGTGACCTGCCCCGACCACCACTGTTTAATAACACAGACTATTCTGATCCAAGAAGGAATCTCTCTTCTTCAGCTGCAAACTGGCAATGGCTCCTCTTTAAAAGCACTGCAACCTGAAAATCTCTGTTAGGGCAAGCCATTAGAAATCAGGTGTCCTATTAACCTTTACAGAGTTGGAACGCAGACAGGGTAACTGTGACAGCGTCTGCTAGCCATATACTCCATAAGGTGTCTCCAGACAGCTTGTTAGTTAGGTTGGGTGACTACAGAAGAAGTTACAACTCTCATAGAAAAAAAAAGAGGGGGGAAAAAATCCTTCATGCATTCCACAGGAAAAACATTAAGTACTAGAATACTTAGTATCAGAAATATACTGATGTGTTTTGACTCAGCAAAGTCCTGCTTTTCACCACAGAAATTCTTCTAAGCAAGCAATGAGCTTTACACAGGTTCTGACCTCAGCACTTCCTAAGCAGAATTAACTCTTGGAGAACCTGTTAGGGACATGAAGGACTTCATAGTTTAGGCTTGCAAATGGCCACTAGAGAGTAATGTAAATCTTGAGCAACTGTTTAAAGGCTTGACCCGTTTGGAGAAGTTTCCAGCACAGTCTTTAAAATGCAGTGAGTTCCACCTGAAGGCTTTGTGTTACCCTTGAGCAAGGAGAGCTTCCAGTCTTTACAGGGGTGGTTATGGGCTCATGGTGCAACAGCTGGTTTACAATGAATTCTGCTGTCCATGGCAGAAATAATGCTTCTAGATGACAGTAACTGTTCTCAAAGACCTTCAACTGAAATACTTCCACCAAGTCTCTGTGATGCATGTTGACTTCAAACTCAGTGTCCTGTTCTCTGTCATTTAGCTCAGCCAATCACTCAGGAGGTAACATTACTTTCTCTCAGGAAGTAACAGATTTGATGAGGTCTCACCTAAGTGCATGCAAAGATGTTCTCCAGTGTTTGCCCCTTCATTTGCTCTCTGCAAAGTCTGTGCTGCCTTCCTAGTCTGCTCAAAGGAGCATCTGCTAAACTGTTTCTTCCACTTCCAACTGCCCTGGAGACCAAATTGTTCTGAAAGATGTTTCACCTTCTCATTTCACATGGACATTGTTCATGTTTGAAGCTGATATTGGCCTTTCTTCACATCAAAGTTACAGCTCTGGTTGCTCCTCCATGGCCTGCCCATTGCTCAGGGTGTCTGAACATGCTGTGGAGAATTATCTGGCCCTTGCTCTTTGGGTCTGCAGAGCTGGTGGAGGACAAAGATTAATCACAACACAGAGCAGCTCCTCCTTCCTCTCAGTTGTCACAGTGACCTCCTTAGAACAAGCAGAGAGACAGCAAACACGGTCAGAGCAAAAAAAGAACTCATACATTGGGCTTAGAGGAGACATCACCACATCAAAGGGACTGTGGTTTTCCTCTGAAGGCTTCTGGACCAGTGGCTGGTTGTTTATCTATTGTCTCCCAGAAGCAGAGAAACAAATACCTCTGAACATTTAAAGAAATCACCTGCTTCCACAGACCTTTTACTCTCTTCTGAGACCAACAGCTCTGAGGTTTTGCTGTAGGCCACTGCAACTCATACAAATTCCTGGTCCTTGGTGAGCTGAAAACACCTTTTTCCATGCTGCTAAATGTGAGCAAGACTAGGCTGGAGAAGGTACACCAGGCTCTGCCCCTAGCACAGGTGGTTGTGAAAGGTGTTTGCTGGAACTTCAGTGCCTCCACACGCAGAAAATCAAATGCTACACTTGTATCTCAGCTTTCTCTTTAAAAGTAGATGGTATCTCCAGTATATCAACACTGAAAGGTAAGATGGGCATCATAAATGAAGCAAAAGTCAGCCAAGGAAGAAACTCACCTGCAGAGCCCTACACCAAAGCAGGATTCTCTGGTTTCAGTAGCTATGCATTTGCTACCCATGCTGTTTTGTGCCTCTCTCTTGCTGGGACCTTTCTCGAAGTGCTTCTGTTTCCACCTGCTCTTCCATCTGGAGAATGCCAGGACAAAGCAGACATAATGTGGTTCACCCACCCTCTGCCTCCTCTTCTGGAGCCAGCCAGAGCAGGCAGCATGACTGGAAGGATATAACGTGGAAGAGGCTGAAGTGTGGGCAGCTGAATAGAGAGCCTGAGAGTATTCGCAGTGATGAGACACTAAAGGTAGCTACAAGACCATAAAGGTAGCTACAAGACCATAAAGGTAGCTACAAGACCATCATGACCTTGGCACAAATTGGGAAGAGATGTTACTCTGGACACTTGGACAACATGGTGGGTGCTGAAACTTAGGGATTAGAGGCAGGCTGGTGGGAAAGCATAACAAAAACACAGCTGTAAAAATAATCACTGTAAAAAATGTTCATTGACTAAATTGCAGAAACAAGTATCTCAGCTTTCAGCCACAGCAGAGACTGAAAATAGCAAGTGCGATTTTTCTTTTTGTTCCTGAAAAAATTATCATGGATAACATCCCTGGTGTTGCTTGAACACACTTCTTTGTTCCAGTGATTTTCAATGAAGTAGGAATCCTCATGCTTGGCCATAAGCAGTTCCACAACCTTGTCTTGCTGTGCTGCAAATATCAGATTGTCATCTTCTGCATATTCTTCAAGTCACTGCTCTGTCTTACTGTGGTGGATTTCACGTGGCTTTTTTCCTTCTCATCAACAGTTCTTTTTTCAGGCTTAAGATTAAAACCCAAATTCTTTTGTCTCCTCTTGTAACTGCTACTAATATCCACAGTTTCCTGGGAAAACTAGAGTCCTCCTGTGCCTTTCATTTTGTAACCACAGTGGTAATATTCTGCAGTACATACAGAAATACAACACAGAAGTAACCCAAGACAGAATGGTAAACAACCTCAAGAATTTTATAGCATAAGAGGAATTGCTTTTGCCCATGACTGAGGATTGCAGCACAGATTGCCCAGGTTTTGGAAGTTTTAACCATGGTCAGTCACACATATTGTGTTTTTCTCATTGCACTTACAGCACAAAAAGAACCAAGACAGTTTATCTTTGTGTCCTCCTGCAAACTTCCAGCAAAACCTACATCTGCAAGGGAGGGAGGTGGTTAGCATACAGCTGAGTTGGGAACTGCTGTAACTTCGCTTGCTATAATGTCCTCCTGGGATGCATGCAGAAGAGCGTGACCAACAGGCCACACACTCTGGGCACAATCTGGAACCCAGGAGGTTCCATCTGAACAGGAGGAGAAACTGGTTTGGTGTGAGGGTGTTGGAGCCCTGGCCCAAGCTGCCCAGAGAGGTTGTGGAGTCTCCTCCTGTGGAGAGATTCCAGCCCCAGCTGGAGGTGATCCTGGGCAAGCTGCTCTGGGTGCCCCTGCTGGAGCAGGGGGGTTCGACTGGATGATCCCCAGAGGTCACTTCCAACCCCACCATTCTGTGACCTGAACAAACACCAGCATTTCTCCTGCTCTTGATAACATTGTTTAAATAAAACCTTTCATTTTCATCTTGTCTTACTTCTAACCTAGCAGTTCTGCATCTCTTTGGAACACTATCACAGTACAAACAGTACAAGTTCATAAAACATTTATGTTCAATATCTATGCTAGATGAAGATGATTTTTCTGCTTGTCTGGATATCTAGTGGAGAAATCTTAATCTTGATCCTGCTCCTGATTTTTAGTTTAATATTAGATTTTATAATAGGCTACAGCTATTTGCCTGCACTGTGTAAATGACACCATATTCATTGTACAGACTGAAGATAAACTCCCTGCATACTGAATACCATTTAGGGGCAAAATTTACTCCAAAATGGTCTGTATGCTTCAGGCAGGCTTTCTGTGCACAGAAATGCAGATTGATGTGCATAAACTGCCTGGGAACACAGCTTAACAGGTACAAGCTAGAGAAAACCTACAGAGCAATTGTGATGAACACTTGCAGCTCTAATAATTGATGCAAAAGGATCATACAGCAGCTACCAAACACACAGAACTGGTAAGATTCTGCAATTCATCCACATCCTTTTGTAGCTACCACACACTGGCGAGTGCACAAGATGTGCTAGTTCACTAGAGCTATTACAAATATAGCCTGGAGAGATTCCTTTTTGGTCTGACAAGGAACTGGCCCTTGATTTTGGTTTTCTCAGACAAAAGTAAAAAAAATGGAGATCCTGCTCCAAGTAATGAAGAGCAAAAACCAAGCTTTCTAGTGTATGCATTATGTTACATGTGTACAAATAGCAATGCAATTGGATGCATCCTCAATTTCTTATACCTCCAAGTATAGCAGCCAGGAGCAACATGCTATTAACAAGAAGATAGCATCAGTGAGAAGGGGTCAGTGGTGGTAGCTGTAGAATGCAGATGTTCTACTGGAGATACCTAAACAGTAGCTTTATGTTTTTAAAGGCATCCAATTCAGAGAGGAGAATGCCAGGACAAATGGCACAAAAGGACTTGCATTATGACTGGCCTTAGCAAAGGCATGACTGCACATGGCATCACCACTAGCCTGGCTTTCCCTCTGGGCTCCATGTGGTGCCTGGAGGCAATTACTACATTTTGCTCCTTTCAGTATAGTTAAGTCTGAAGTAACAGGAGGGGCTTTTATCCTGTGATACCAAGGTGTGCATCACATGCCATGGGACAAGGCCTAGGGGACATACAAGAATATGCAAGGTGCAAGGACACAAGCTTGGTGACTCCATTAACAGGACAGAGTTAGAGACCTCTAAGATGACAATCCTCAAGTGGTCTTCTGCGTACTGCCTACAGGGAGAGGTGCCTTAAGGAAGCACTGTCCAGAATCATACCTGAGGGCAACTGGTTGGTTGGCACAAAAAAAAAAAAGCAGCAAATTTACATAGATGCAGCACCTGGAAATGTGGCATGGAGCATTCCTGAGTGGTTCCAAAGAACCCAGCAGAGAACACAGCACACACCACAGCTAAATCCACCAACAGCCAATGTCATCGCATGACCCAAGGGCAAATTCCTCACACCCTGACAAATGCCTAAAAGGACTCAGCTCCAAGGCAGCTCAGACTGAAAGCTGGCAGAGCTGTGACCATATTGCTGTTTTGCACACTGTGTGAGACACCAGCAAGCTTACGCCAACTGGACTAGCAAGGGTCATCCTCAAGTCAAAGAGGACGAAAAGAAAAGTCAAGGGCCATGTTTCCTTCTGGTCCTTTCTGATGTGTTACTGATTTCACAACCTCAAAAATTCAGCTGCCTGGAGACCTGCTGAGTTACAAGCTCTGCAGCATCCCACTCACTCTGCACGTAGCACTTTTTAACAACCACCAAATATATTTACACATGAATTAACAAAGTGCTCTTTGGCTTACAGTCCTAAAACAGAGAAAGGAAAGAAGAAAATTCAGACAGCATTTGTTCTTTGACACATGTACAGCTCTCAGATTAACTCAATGTAAACTGGTCACAAAGACTGAAAGTACATAGTGACTGTGGACAGAAAATAAATAGTAAAAAATACGACATCTAAATACAAATGTTTCCTAAACTTTCTATCCTGCAGTATTCCACTCTCTCCTCTCCTGAATACATAATGCTGCTTACAAAAAGGCATCCAAAATATCACAGTAATGGTCTATGAAATATCTTTTCCAACCACCACACAATATAGTCAAAGAAAGGAGAATGCTGTTTATCTTCTGTGGTGTTAGAGCCTGAGGTTTAAAACCTAGATAAAAACCATCCTCTACTCCTTCCCATTTCTATTTATCAAAAGACATCCACAAGCAGCATTTATACTGTTAGAAATAACAAAACCTCCTAGAAAGACTATTCACCTTTTCAGCTGTGATAATTTATCGAGATACATCTTTTTATGAGGAGTTTGGGAAAAACTGTATCTCATAACTACACAAATTCACATATTCAGCTGGCAAAGCAATTTCATTCCCAATAAATACTTTCAGGCAATAGAAAAAAGATAATGCAGTTAGCCCACTAATACAGACAGTATTTTCTCTGATGTATTTAGAAACAAAGGAACAAGAAGCACCAATCCTAACCAAAGGATACCTCACTGAAGTACTGTGAAGGTTATGTTCATGCTTGGATGGCATTTTAGCCAGTGTACTGCACAATCTCAGCTTTTGCCTCTGGAATTCACAGAAAACCAAACTTGTGAACTCAGGCTCTTAGCAGTTTGCACTTAGATTTGAAAGGGAAGTAACTTTACTCATCCAACAACTCCGTGACTCCTAGGAAGCTGAAGTAGTACTTTGAGAACCAATGACAGGAACTGCTCAAGGTCCACGCTCAAAACAAAGTAAACAAGACCTTGAAAACCAGGCCATTATTTACCACCTCGCAATGGCCTCAGAACATCAAGCAACTCCTTTTCCAGCTCCTCTCTGTTTAAGAAGATGGACTTAGGCATATTTAGTGGAGGAAAAAAAATCAAGTGAAAACAAGCATGTGGATTCTCTATGGTTATCCTGAGACACATGATTTTCTCATGTCAGGGAAGGAAACCTGTGTCTAAGCAGCACACATGTCACTTCAGGAAAAGCAAGGACGTCTGGTCAGAAAAGGTTATGGCTTCTGAAATCACTCATTTTTTATCAAAAGACTTCAACGTTAATAGTTTCATCCATGCTTGCAACAAAGGGAAAGGAGCCACTGTGTCAGCTAAAATGAGGCCATCAGTGATGATATACAGTAATGAGCTTTTACTGCTGGGATTGCACTGAACACACTTTATAAACAGAGAAATAACAGCATCTTAATCACCTTGTTCAACATATGCAAAGAGTGTTTAATGAAACTGGAAATAGGTACAACATGCCTAGTCCTGCAAAGGTTATAGCCTATTTCAGTGAAATTCAATTAGCAACACAACAAAGTCAGGTTTCCCACAAATTATTTACTAGCTAAACAGTTTATAAAATTTCAAGCACTCACTTCCTCATATACCCTTGGCTTTGTCAGACTGGAGCAGAAAGCAAGACAGAAGGAAATAAGAAGCTCACAAGAGCTGCTGGCACTTCAGCAGTGACATTTTTACAGCACAACACATCCCTGTATTCCCACAGGGTTCATCACCAACCCTTGGAAGAGAACTGACAAATGGCACAGAGAGAACATTTGTCCCCTGAAAGGGTGATGGGACACAGCTGCCAGTTAATACAGGAGGGGAAAACAAAGTGGTCATGCAGAAGAAAGTTGAAGAGATTCTTCTGACAGACTAAAATGACATATCAGATCTTCAGGAATTTAAGCATTTAACAACTGGCTTTAACAAGTGCCTTCCTTGGTTCTAGGTAGACACTACAATTCTGGTAAATTTGAAACTGTTTACATAAGCCTTCACAATTACTAATACTTTATTATTGAAACAAAATGAAGTATGATTACTAAAAGACAATGTTATACAAAATATCACCAGTCATTTTATAAGACATCACTAATAAAACACTTGCTGTTGCTATGCATCTCCAAGACTATCCTAAGAACAGTGAGGCTCATAACAGCAATCCAAAGGCTAGTCATTTTCATATTTTCTTCTGTAAAATCTGTAAATTCAAACACTGTCAAAGCCATTAGTGCCCAAGCACCTTCTAGTAAAAAGGTGTTACATGCCTTTTTGTACAGTTGAAACGTTTCTGATTAATAACTCAACCCTAATTTGACAGCACAGCAAGTTATTGAGGAGTCATGACAGCTTCAGGAAGAGTCCTCTCCTGTTTCTCACAATTCACATCCTGTGAAGTGACCAGAACATGATGTAGCTTTTCTGTAGGTTCATTTGTTCAGGCTGCAACTTTCAAGCCTTACAAGTTTCCTTTTATCATTACCAGCACCTCCCAGGTGGGTACTACATTTCCCTTTAAAACCACTAGTAACTTGCCCTCCAAGAGCGTTTCTAGTCCCTCAGGCTGATGGAGCATCATGCAGACACAGGTTTTGCCTTGGAGCAAAGTTGCAAACCCAGACTAACACAGACTAACAAGTAGGCTCATCACAAACACAAAGAAAACACAGGCTTACCTGGGGTTTAAGCAAAACTAACCAGCAGCTACAACACAGTCCTCAGTGAGCAGCCAGCACCTAAAGCAGCTTCACCTCTGACTAACTCTCTGCTGTTCCTGAGGAGGATAAGTCTCTGGGGTCCTGGTGCTGCCTCTCCCTCGTTCTCCTGTAAGCACTTGGCACCACAGCACCGACAGGAATGATCAAGTTGCTTCACTCACCAGAAGTTCCTTTTACAACTCTGATTACATTATAGGGTCTTGAAGTTTAAAAAAAAAGAGCACTGAGCTACCTGCCAGCCAGCACTTCACAATAGACTGCTGAAAGGTTAAAAACATCCAGTCAGCAGAGGATTTTCTACTGATGTGCAAGTGGAGAAGAGCACAAACTATTCTTGGCAGCCTTGGCCGATGCATTCTTTTAACATTGCTGTTCAGAACTCGATGAGGAGAGGCAGAGAAACCCAGAGACATTTCTCTCTCTTGGTGATTTTGACCCATTGGGCATGAATTTTGGTACAAAACCACCTGAAACACTGCAAAGCTGAGAAAGCCTCAAATTAGCATTAAATACTAAATGACAGTTATGCTACAAAAAAGCCTTCATGATCTTACTGTCTCAGAGGAATTTGAGCACAGCAGAGTTAAAGTTTCACTGGCCCCTAAACGCCCACATGCATTTTGAGAAGAAAACTTCAATTTTATTTACTCCTTACACCTTTATTTCCCTCTCTTTCAAGGAAAGGCTTTGCCATACTGTTGTTGCATCTCAAATTGCTCAGTTTTTCTGATGCTCCATTCTGAAAATGCAATATGCTTTCCTCTTGCAATTGGTTAAGAATCAATTAATTTAACACACCTTTATCAGCTTCGCATTCAAGCACTGTAGGGACTGGTGTGCTTCTCTCTTTTACAAAGAAATGAGGTACCCAACCTAATGTGCATACTGAATTTGGGTACAGATAGAAAGGAGAAAGTGACTCAGCACTTGTCCAGCAAAAAAGAAAACTATGTAAAAAATAATAATGGGAAAAAATTAAAAACATCCATGCAATAAATTTCTGTCCAGTGGCTCTTCAAGTTAGGGTGAAGTTCTGGTTATTTAAAGTATTGTAAAATGATTAACAAGAAGAATGCCACAAATATTGTGCATTTCAGCTAGAAAACATCTAACAGGACTTATGATTGCAAACATTGTCTAGGTGACTAATAAATTCGACACATTCAAAATCCTCCACAAGTCAAGTGTACAGAAGTTCCCTCCCATTCAGGATCTTGCTCAGGGAAACGCAACAGAGGTTTAAAGCTTCAATAGCAGACCCACAGAGACATGAACCATGCCATAGGCATGTCACAGCATTTCCTCCTTTATAGTCTTTCTCCTAGTCCTGTGGAAAATCATTCCTTATATATTTTATTTGATCAAATTCCTTCTCAGGATTAGAACTGTTTGACCTCCTCTGAATCCGTACCAGAAAGGCTGAACAAAAGCTTGGATTGTTCCTCCACCACTGCAGGAGTGAATCTGAGCTCCTCTACATCCTGAGCCTTAGCCTCGGACTCTCTACAGAATCACTTTTTTCTGGGCAGCCTCCAAAGCATCCCAAAACCAAACTTTCATTTAAACTTTCTACATTCCTAAACACAGATGTGTTAGTTTGTGCAACCTTGCTTGCACCTTGCATGTCACCATCAGTGTCCCCACTGCAGTTTCATACACAGTGAAATGCTCTTCCTCAGCCAAAGGACCTATGCTAAGGTTTAATTTGCTTTTCAATTTCTTTTTCACTGTGAATATACGAAGACCCAAACTGGCTGTGTTGTGATGACCTACCTGTCCCACTTGAGGTGCCAGCTGACAGGAGGGAGGCTAAAAACTCAGGAGACCTTCTTTTGGCCATCTACAGTTCAAATCCACTTCATGGCAATCCTGGTGCAAAATGTTTCTTTTTAATCAGCCTTTTATTCATGGCAGTAGCTAAGAGAGGTAAGTAGTGACTGAGGCAGTCACAGTGTTTGTCTTCCAACAGCTGTTTGTGGCATGATGTTCAAACTGGTTTATATTGGTTACAGGAACCAGTAAGTAAACACACCTACAGACTTGGGCAGTGGATCTGTGCTAAATAAACACTGTGTGACTGCAAGATCTAATTGTTCCCTTTGTGTTTGTATTATTGAGAGTGGACAACTGTACACAAAGATTCAGCTGAGAGTTCAGCCAGGTCTCCCAGATGAATGCCCTGCAACAACTCTGCTAGAGACACTAAGGTTTGCATCCGGTATTGCTTATTCATGTCCAGTATCAAACATGCACTGAGGAGAACTCTACTGACAAAAGCCGAAGGTTCAACTGTGCCCCAGACACCAGCACAAAAAACTGCCATGGCAGCAGTATTGCTGTGATTACTGGGCAAGGCAGGGAGAGATGGGAGATCAAGGATTTTCTGTGACACCTTGCTTTTTGCTGTTAAAAAGGGATGCAGGTTATTTTTGCAGGTCCCTGTGACTGCCTTTTCCTTGTTCTCAGTGAGAAAGCCCTTGACCTTCTGCAAGGCAAAGGAACTGAGACAACAGTCAACAGACACCGTGCAGAAAGGGATTGTGTTTTGTTTTCCCTGCTAACTTATGCTGGATTTTTATTACAAAGCAAGATTTCTTTATTGTGATTCATGCCTTGTTTGATAACAGATTTCTCATATAATTAATCGGTTACAAACATGATAACAAGCTAATAAAACTATAAGCAGAAGGGAGAATCAGCCATAAGTTACACATGAATACTTGAGAGCATATGAAGTGGAGCCAATAAACACAAGCAGACAGCAAGTGTTTACCAGATTGTAAAGCCCTTCCAAACACAAGGCAGGATGAGACGGAAAAAGAAAAATGTAACAGCACTAATACAGCCAATCTCTGTAGGAAAACAAGCTCCCTCCTGAACTTCTAGTTATTTCTGAAGTGAAAACACCTCCTAACTGCTCTGCCAACAAAACCACAGGGTTACCTGAACTACAGTTTTCACTGCGACGGTGCAGGTGTGCTAGTAAGCTGAATGATTAAACACATCTTGAACTAATACTCATAATATTGCTCTGTGTATGCTAGTGGCAGACATTACAGTACAATATTCCAGTATTTCCAAACTATTTAACAGACCATTTTTCTCTTTCTGTATTATCCAAAAGTAGAGCATTAATTTTTCTTGCCGTTTTGACACAGAGGGCACTGAGTAACTGATCAGAGATGAAGAGATGACAACCACTCTAAAATAAACTGGAAAACAGTAATGGCATGTGAGTATCAGCACCAAAGGAAATGAGAAGGGGCAGCAGAAGATGAACAGCTCAGGGAGAAGGGAAACTTTCAAATCCACATCACAGAAACCAATGTGAAAATCTATCATAACCCGCCAGCCAGTCTGAACCACAGACTTCAGAATCTGAATTTACTTAAAGGTAGCATACAGAAAGACAGCTCCCCAGAGTACAAAATAAAAACAGTAACAACCAAACCCTATTTTCATGGCCCTAGGCTTACCATCAGCTACACAGAAACTTGCCTTTTACAGTAATTTTAGACCCTATTTTAGCACAGAATAACTCAAGCCAAGTACTACTACATCTTTCCAGGGATTTCAATACATATTAGCTCATGGATGAAGACCATAAAATACAAAATAAAACAAACTTGCCTTTCATAGCAGGATTACACCATGGTGCTTGAATCTTGCAGAGCTAATGGTTTGAAGGTCAGGCTCTTGGGGACAAATGCACTAATCTCTTATTATCTGTATATTACACGAATTATTTCAGATAGCATTTTTTCTTGGAACTGGCAGATAAAGCTGTATTTGCTGCTCAGGATTACTATAGTCATTAATGAGAGTGCTTCTGTTTGGGTGTGTTCACATTGTGAGAGGTTAGCTTTTACTGAGTACAGGTAGCTATAAAAATAGCAATAGCCAGTTAAATAGTAAGCAAAAAAGACATGTAAACTCTACACGGGCAAGACATCATCAAAATAATGATTAAACACAATATATGCACAGAAAAAATATCACTATACACAATATAAGTTGAAATCACATAAGGCAAAACTTAAGATCAAAACCACCTTGGTCTTATTATGAAATACTCTTCAAGGACACATGCAATTCTGTTATTATAGCCTCTGTAACAAATGAGATTTTAAAACTCCATGAGAATAACAGGATCTGACATGATGGAATGTTGGAGAGAAAAACTGTGCATGAGTCCTAGCTCATTTATACCAGTCTAATATCACTGCCCTCCTGAATAAGATTGGATGGACATAATAAAAGTAGCAAGTGACTTCTAATAAAATCATAATGAAAGATAACATCAAGAGCATGCAAATATCACAAAAGAAATAGGTTAAGAAGCTTCTTTACCAGTTAAATGACATAGCTACTGCCAGAATAGGAAACAGTATGGAAGCAACACTGCATAAGCTGAAGCAACAGAGCATAAATTAGTATAATAACTATTTCAGAGCCTTTAAATGACAACATATTATTTAAACTCGGTTAAGGAGCTGTTCACATGTCTTATGTATTTCTTCACAGTTCAACAGATTTTAGGAATCTTCTCACAATGAAGTCCTGACTCAGCCTCTGGTCAACATACTTTTGTAATCATACCACTAAATACGTCAGGTAATCAGGTACCACTTCTTGCTCATTTAGCTTATTTTACACTGCAGAGAATAATATATGGTATTAACCTTTAAAGCAAGTCCTCCCTGGTAGACTATTTACTTGAAATCCCCCAAACAGAAACTCTCTTACTAAGAAGACACAAGAAATGAAGATGCTAAACAAAGCCAAGGATGAATGCGTGCATGACCTAAGAACTACTGTGACATGTTGTAGGTGTCACACATTACTGCTTTCAGCCATGCATTCACATTTCAAGAAAGCTAAAACTGTCCTAATTTGTACATGAAACATGTTTAATGTGATATTGAGACATGCTTTAATGTATGGACATTTAACGTCCCACAAAATCTCTTCTTAAAGCAATAGCCCTAGCTAAAGGCTCCACACACATGTACTCAAATATACACACACACACACTGTGGGCACTCTAGGTTTCTTCTTTTCCACTACCATTTCCAGGAGATTAGTGTCTCTCTTTACAAGGTGCTCCTATGCATTTTAAAGAGTGATGCTTTTTTTTCCCTTTTATCTGGCAATCACAGCCATAAGTTTTTAGGGAGTCTTGGCTCTTCTACAGACAGAGATTTTCAGTAGGTCACTTCCAGTCCTGGAGCTTGCTCCTCGATACAATAGGACAATGGCACTTACCTCTCCTTGGTAAAATGCTTTGAGGTCTATGACTGCCACCAAGCAAGTACAAAATCACTGCTATTAAAGATCTCTGACATGGACCATAAACTCAGAATATAAGTGAAGAGATCATAAACCAAATTGCACCACACAGTGAAGT
This sequence comes from Galbula dea, assembly GCA_013399015.1. Taxonomy (NCBI): domain Eukaryota; kingdom Metazoa; phylum Chordata; class Aves; order Piciformes; family Galbulidae; genus Galbula; species Galbula dea. The sequence goes on from VWZX01010541.1 coordinate 868,231, forward strand.
TCAACAGCACATGTTCACACAGTAGCCACAGCAGTTCTTGCTCCGCTCGGGAATGCGAAACAATTTTGACACTGCTACAGCAACTCCCAACAGGCTGGAAAACCTTGGACAAAATAAAATCCATCTGCAAAAGGTCATCCATTTATTCCACAGAACAGTTTTACTTGGTTATCAAATTCCTCAGCCTTGAAATCAATGGGATCTTCCAGCACACCAAGCTCTCAAGAGTAATTCATTTCTAAAACTAAGCATATCCCCTCAACAGAGAGCTCTTTATGCATAGAGACAGGACCCAGGCCTTATGAGGAGAGGCTTAGGGAGCTGGGCTTGTTTAGCCTGGAGAAGAGGAGGCTGAGGGGAGACCTTATTGCTCTCTTCAGCTACTTGAAAAGCCATTCTAGGGAGGCGGGTGATGGCCTCTTCTTCCTTGTGACTAGTGACAGGACTAGAGGGAATGGGCTTAAGCTGAGCCAGGGTAGGTTTAGATTAGATATTAGGAAGAATTTCTTTACTGAAAGAGTGCTAAGATATTGGAATAGGCTGCCCAGGGAGGTGGTGGAGTCACCATCCCTGGAGGTTTTTAAGAAGAGGATAGATGTGTTTCTTCAGGGGATGATTTAGGGGTAAGAGTAGTGTAGGGCCATCGGTTGGACTAGATGATCTTGAGGGTCCTTTCCAACCGTAATGATTCTGTGATTCTGTGCACCATGCTGGCCAACATGCCTGTGGGAAGGAGGAAGGTCTGGAAGGGCACAAGGAACCCTGTGATGCAAAGCATCAAGCTTCACTCCTCAAGTTTGCAACTTCATTCACAGTTCTCTTATAAAACACAGAAGATCCTACTTCTCTGTGGCACGTGGCTTCTGTCCTAAGCACTGCTGGTTTAGTGATGGGTACCATGTGAACACAGAGAAAGAGGTGAACAGAAAGTCAGGTGTTGTCACATTTGTCACCCTAAACTGACATCATCCAGCCTTCCTCTGGGGAGCAGTCACTGATCCAAATGGACGTGATTTGCCTCACTGTTTCCCTTCCTCGCTTTTAACTCAATTCTCGCTCTTTTGCTCCTCAGACTGTTTGCATTTATATGTGATTAGTAATATTAACACCACAGTACAAAACCATAGTATGCATAAAAGCATTAACACGTAGAAGTCATCCCCCTGCTCCCCAAGTAAAACTGAGGTACCACATCTACTGCTCATGACACCAGCACCAGACACATGACAGCTCAGGGGCTTGGCGTGCTCTCCAACTGCCCGTTGAGGACTACAAGCATCATCACATTCCCACCTCGTAGAAATTGGCAGTGGCACATAAGTTTTTTTTGTTCGTGGTACACTAAAATAAAAGAACATTAGTGAAAGTAGTTACATTTTCACCATAAACAAGGTATCAGAGAACAACACTTACTACATGGCCATGTATGAAATGTTTGGATGGTGACAATTGTGCTGAGTAACTAATCAGAGGTACCATAAAGTCACAGTCCACTGTGTGGGTTCCATCTACAAGGCCATTCCACTTCACGTTTGACTGGAAAGATTTACACCAACTATGCAGCGCTAGTGTTCAAGAAGAAAAACATCTCATTTGTCAGATTTCTTGTAAAGCAAAGCTGCTGAAGATATCAGGCACCAGAAATTGGTTTTTGCAGTATGAAAAATGACTAATGGGTAAACGAAATAAACTATATGAGTGTCTGCCTGGGAGCATCAAGGACTTCTATAAATACTAAGTCATTTCAAAGCAATTCACAGGTAAGTTATGAGGATAAACACACAACAGATCTTTGAGAAAAACAGTCTAGTTTTAATCTTTTTGGTTCTTTGAATGTCTTACATCTAGGACACTGCAGTCAAATATTTGTAGGCTTCAGCCTGAAAATCTAAACAGATTGTCAAATTTTAGTAAATTCAAGCCAGTTTAGGGGTGAACCTTCCAAGAGAGACCAGAGGATTAAAGAGGCAACGTGTGCTGTTAACTAAGGTCTAAGTAAGTAACCACATCGAGGTCTGTACACCAGGAAAGGGTAACAACTTCACTACTGCACAGGATTTTCATACCTTAACTCAGAGTAAATTACACTAAATAGCTAATACACAGAGCAACTAATAATGCAATAGAAACCAAAGCAGATTTGAGACAAATGTAACATTTTACACTGTTGGTTCCCTTTTGGAAGTTGCCTGACCATCACATTCTAAAAATTCACATTTATCAAACCACAGAGGAACCGGCACAGCATTCAAAATGCCAATGGAACTACAAACATATGCCACAGCTGATAAAAATATTTGCATTTTGACAACATGCCAATGACTTAAGAGACTTCTCAAACTTCCTGAGCTGGGGTTTTTTGGTTGTATATGGATTTTTTTGTTTGCTTGGGTTTTTCTCCTTTGTCTTGGCAATTTGAAGACAATCTAGGAGACATCACAAACTGGCTACAGAGTGGCTAAAAATCAGTTGAAGTTTCATTTAAACACTTGAAATACAGGTAAGAGGTGCAAAGGAAAAGAAAAGGACAGTGTAAGAATAAAAAAGCATATTTGAATATAAACCTCTGTCAAATTCTCACTAGTGTCCAAAGGATTTCCTTTAAAAGAAATCACACCTGGTGTGTTCTGATGGAAGTCATTCCCAAGCCCAGAGAGCAGCCATTTCCATGGGATAAACCTCACTGCTCAGCAGCAGCAAGCTGATGCCAGGGAAGGGCCAAGCTTTGTTCTGAAGCAGCAGAAACTCACTGGGTGCCTCAACCTCTGTTTTCTCTTCTCTGTGTGTATCAGATAGGTTGGGAGGAAGCAAGTTTGGACTAACAAGGACCATGATGTGCTCATTTTCATCTCTTCTATCTTTATTCTATTTTAAGACTTGCCAAGACTTGTTACTTATGTTAATTTAATTTATATGCCATCCAAAGTATGGAGAGGACTCTGGGTAATAAACATTCTGCAACCAGAGATCAAATGCCTGTGTCAGACAGTTTATACTAGACTGCAGCTGCTTCTCTTCTTGGAAACTAAGACAACACTGGACTGGCCAATGGCCCTGGCTAACAGAAAGGCTGCCAGAGTGTTGCTGACACTTGTCCTGCAATGCTGCTGTGACCTGGGTCTCAGGCAGCTGAACCCAACCTCCCTCCATCACCCAGAGTAGGAGTTGCTCTTAGGACTGGGCTCAAGAGGAGACATGCTGAGCAGGGTGCCCATCACCCAGACTCTTTCCTATTCACCTACAGAGCTCCTGCCTGGGGAAAAAACTGTACCCAAAGGGCTCTGCAAAGCTGGGTAACATTCTTCAGTTGACTATTTCAGGAACAAAAGAAAACACAAAATAAGGAGATTCAGCAACACTGAAATGTTTTGTGACCTGACACCTGCTCTGATGCTGTCAGCGTTTTGGTTTAAAATATCATTCATATTTATTCATATTTAAGGAAGCACCCAAACTGAGCTGCATCCTTTCAAGATTGAGCCAGTAAACTGTTAGATTTGAAATAACTCTTTATCCAAAAAAAGGCTTGCCAAAAACCCTTAAAAATTGTGTTAAAAAATCCTATGAACCATTTTTAACCATTTTACTGAGTTCTGCATATTTCATGACCTATGATACACAATTATGGTTCAGTGGCATAGTGGTGTTGGGTCAATGGTTGGACTTCATCATCTTCAGAGGCTTTCCCAACCTGAATGATTCCATGATTCTATTCATCCCAGTTTTACAGTAGGTAGCCTGAGCTCCCAAATCAATACCTAAAGATGGAATGAGTTCTCATGCTGAACAGGCTCCCTCATTCAAATGGAATCAGTTTATGTTAGCTAAGAAAGGAAAAGAAAAAAATTAAGTTTGAAGGAAAAACAATAATTTCATGTCTATCACAACTAAGTTAGATGATGGGACTGTACACAAATGGAGCTTTATCCTTCTAGGAGAGGAATTCAGTCCTCTGCTACAGAATGAGAGTATTTTTCCTCTGGAAGGCTGCAGGTACTCTAAACCCTTCTACAAAATTCCACAGGTTCCAGAAAGCCACAAACTGTGAAGCAATAAAGTTAGTGCTTAAGGCTGACATTCTCTTACAGCTAGGCAGGTAGGTAGAGATGTTGAATATGAAGATGATAGACTATTTTTTCCCCTCTTGATAGTACTTTGGCATTGCTCTACTTTTCTGACAGAATTCTGATGTTATTTCAACTCAGGGCTTACACTTGCACACAGGAAAACTTGTGAACAGTGAGAATAACGAAAAAGCAAATAAAAATCTGCTTTAAACAAAGCTCAGTTAAATACAGTAAAAATCATCAGCAGGTCTTTCTATAAAACACTTCATAAAAGTGCAATAGAAATATAACAGTAAAGCTTCACTTATTAAATGTATTTGATCTAGTTTGAATTTATAGTTCTACAAGACACGTATGGCACAGCCTAGCTGAAAATAAATACTTCACTGTTGGAAAGAAATTAGTTCTAAACCTCACACTAATGACATATTGCAAATAGCTCAAAGCACAGTTCTTCCTGCAGGAGTCTCTCTCAAAAATTTAGGGAGAAATTGGAAATAGAAAAGCAAATGAATACTTCTGAGTGCAAGTCAATCAACTGCGTAACAGAAGATAAAGTCAAAATCTGTACTTCAGGAAAAAGGAAGAGTCACATGTAACATGAACTCAACAGAGAGCAGGACTTTGTGTGAAGATATGAGCCCTTATTAGGAAATCTTTTGGAAGATGAGTAACTGGAGCTGAATGATGTTTCTATTAAGGGCAGTGAATTCCTCAGCCCAACAGCAGCAGTAAATAGAAGAGAACATGCTTACATTCACTCCAGAGCTTCAAAGCATCCAGTGTCATTACTAGAACAAAGAGTGCCTCTTACAAAAAATAACCTTTTCCCCTCCCCTTTGTTTTTAACATCATTCTTTCCCCCTCCTGCTGCAGGAGCATTTGGGTGCATGCAGGATGGGTGTGAAGCTTTGCAGGCTTCAGGGGGTGGCTCTTTGCTGCCAGGGGGCCAGAGCTAGAGCCTGTATCCTGCCACCATCACATCCCTGCTGCTGCACCACTGCCTTTTAGATCAGCTGAAAAGAGAAATTCATCCTGATGTCAATCTCCCTCCAGTATTTTTGTGCAACAAAGCCCTTGCCCTCCTAGATCACCACAACTATCTACCACCACCCTTAACCACCAACCAGAGAGGAAAGGCAGAGATAATCCGAACAGGCAAAGAGAGCTCCTGAGTGAGCTGCAGGACTGACCACCATGCTTCTGCCAAACTGCAGAAAACTGCTTTCCAGGTACATACAGTTTAAGGAAAAGATTTGCCAAGTTTGTAGATGTAAGAAAACCACCCAGAGGTATTTGTAGATAAGGAAGCTCCTGTGCATATTCTAAGTGTTCTTGAGGAGATAAATACCCAATGTAAGCACATGCTCTGAGATGCTCCACTACAGCAGAGGGAACAAGAGGTGAAGACTAAACCTGTGGGGTAACTGTGAGGCACATGGTAGTTCTGACTTCCAAGATAATATTCTGAATCTGCCGTTACAAAATCTGAGATCTTGTAGCACTCATCTGGATGAGCAGGAGGTGACAGTACAAAGGCACAGCATCAGAAAAGAAATCCCATGAAAACAGCAAAGGGATACTGTGCTAGATAAACAGTACAGGCCTCTTTCATCCTAGCATGCTAAATGCTCTGCAATATTTAAGATATTTGTTAGAAACTTTATTGTAATTTTGAGACAAATACAATATGTATTCATAAATTTAAACCCATTTGTTCTTACACCACAGTTTCTGATGGTGTTGCTCTTTAGTGTCAAAAACTCTTCTGCCTTTTTAATGTTTGCTCTCATTGCACTCAACAGAATAAGCATTAATTTTATCCCTCTCCAACCTTCATTTTTGTAGGTTGAACAAATCAGGCAATAAATCATCCTTCCAGGTCTTGATTCCCAGACATCCCAACAGATCATCCTTCCAGTCTCAATTCCCACAGACACCCACCATTCATTTCCTTGAATGCTGAGTGACCAACGCTCCACAAGCTGTGCCTCAATGACAGTAACATTCCTTAGCTCTCCAAGGAAACATCTTCCCTTCTGTCCCCAAGGCAGCATTTACCTCTTCCCTAGCCAAACACTGTACATAGCTCACATTCACTCTGATTTTTATTATACCCACGTCTTCCTCCTCATCCTGCTTTTTCCAGGTGACAGAGCTCCCAGATGGCATCTGGAAAATTTTCCTTATTCATTCTGAAAGGAATGATTGTGCAATCCGATTTACTACCTTCTACCCAAGTTCTATAATCCTAGCTCTCAAGCTCATCACTCCTTCCTCTCCATCACCTGGAAGTGACATGCTTTCCAAATCAGTATCATCAGCATACACACTGCCTCATTAAAATATTCAAGAGATCTCCACGTGTTTTCTTAGGTTCTCACCCAGTAAGCACACACTGGCTCTTGTTTTAATAAAACCAGCCGATGACTCCCTCCCTCCTGACATCCAGTATTCCATACTGATCTCCATGCTTTCCATACAGCCTAATAAGAGAGGATTTAGTGAAATCTAGGTAAGTCTTTTGAACTTCTCTCTGGCATCCAGCTTTCTTATCAAATAAATGCAATTTCAAAATTAAACACAATTGCTTTCACTCCAGCAATGAAAAATAAACTCAGAGGCAATGAGGTAAAAGGAACACTCAGAAGTGATCCTTCTTGTTTTTAATTGAGAATCAATGGAAATGAAATGTAGGGGGGGAAAGACAAAAATGCTGACCAGTGCAGGAAAAGGTTTTTATGCATTATTATGTCTCTCTTTATGCTATAAATTCTGCAATAAAACACATTCCTCCTACGGCAGCAGATTTTATCCCTTTTGAAACAAACCCAAAACCCCAAATCCAAATATAGGAAACTGTAATGCAAGAGACTCTGCAGAGCATAGCCTGGGGTATCACAAGATGCAGACAATAGGTGCTGATTTCCTGCCACAACCTGTGCAGAGTGTGTACTGTTCTAAAGAATGCATGAATCCAACTCCCTGATCTCTGATGTCATTTAAACAAAAAAATACTGCCTGACAAAACACGGCATATTTGATTTGCCCTGCTCCTACCACAGACAGCACTGTGTGCTTGAGCCACAGTAAAGCAAAGTTAAGTATCACACAACTGTTTTACAATCATAAATAATGCAGAAATCTACTTTTTATAGTTGATCTGCTGAGCTTCATTATAACTCCATTCCCTGCAGAATTCCTACTGTTTGGAAATCTACACCAAGTAGGATCTGGAGAGCTATAGTATCTTTCTGTGACCAATGGCAACACCTCAGCTTTAAAGAGAGAATGCTGAGAAGCGTCCGGAAGCCACAGCTTAGATTTTAAGTAGCTTCCTAACTCCACCGAGAGGAGCGTTGGGCTCACACAGGGCAAATCACCCTCACAGCCCTGGCTCCTGCTCAGAGCTGGACTACTGAGCATGATGGAGCAAAGACTTGCTCCCATTTCCATGAGATTTAGGAGCCAGAAAAGAATGGCAGATCAAACCACAAAAACATTCTGTGGAATACTTACAATGTTTGTTCTCTACAGTAAGTGGAATAACATCAACCTAAACTCCTTTCTGTAACACAATCCATTCTTTATTACCTTCAGAGCACATCACTGATCCTCATGCATCTGAAACAGCATCGACTGCACAGTAGTCTAACATTTGGAATGCATTTTTGAGCAATACAATATTAATCATAGTTCTGGGCTTCAAATATACTGACTACAGCTACCACTGGGTCCAACTGCACAATTGTACGCTGCTTTCTGGCTTACAGTTCATACCTGAGTCCTGCAGAATAAAGTGTTCCAATCTGTTAGTTCAACCTGACCAAGCTTCACATTTTCAATGACTTCTACTGCTCATCTGGCAATACAACAAAACCAAAGGAAGAGGGGAAGCTAGTTGATGGTATAAATAAATGATATTGTTACTTACCTTTGTTCAGATTGCCCTGACTATGGGAGAGAAATGCTGCAATATCTGGGTTCTGTGCTAGGCTGAGGCTTTTCCTCTTGCCTTTCCTTCTTTAAGAAAGAAGGAACCCCTAAGGGTTCCTTAGGGGGTTGCTTAGGTCAGCTCCTGCTCCCACTGAAGACAAAAGTCTTTACTAGAATTCAATAGGAGCAGGACAGGGACTTTAAAGCATTTGGGTTTGTTTTTATTTTATTTATTTCCTTTTGTATCTTTCTGTATGAGCTTTTTGTTCCTTCAGGCTATGCAGATAGGAAGCTTTTAAGATTTCTGAAGTGGGAATAAGGAGTTGGAAGTTTTATGTTCTCAATGAAGCATCATGCCGTCATCTCATTTATCTGAAATCACTGACCCCAGTTCATCACTGCTGTTTAGAAAGAGAAAATACTGGATTTACTCTTGACTGCAAAATCAAAAGGTAGTTTTGGAAAACATTTTTTTGCCACTACAGGTACAACCTTCTATGAGGTACCCAAGAGCCAGTCATTTGCTCAGATTTCAGTTCCCCCTTTCATACTCCACTCTTCTGCTGGAAATCTCCTGCCCATAAGAAGCTGCTCTTAAACAAACCATTATCCACTCTTGGTGGTACCCACACACCTCTTTGCATTTCCTACCTGTAAACAAGTCTTCCAAGAGGTTAAAAACATTTTTCATTGACCAGGACAGAAGTTGCTACAGTACATAGTCTAAAAGGCATTTGTTTATTGTTTCTCACAGACACCTAATGATCAAAGAAAACTTGTATCTCAAATTTATTCACCACTGGAAAAAGCTTCTCTCCTGAGTGCTCTGTGTCCACACACAGGTAACGCATGTCACAGATGAGATGCTGATAAACCACGTGAGACGAGTCCTGTTTCCGACCAGCGTGTCTCACTCACCTGTTTGGCTAAGCTGAGATGTGCTCCTGCTCCTCCGGGACACTATGGCAACCACCTTGGCACTAAAGCTGGAGCGCCTTTTCTTCCCACCTGTGCCCAGCGTGCCGACAGCCGTGTCCGACTGGCTCCCGTCGGTGTGCTCCAGCTTATACATCTCTCCACTCACACTCGTGCTCTTAGTGATTCTCCCTGAAGTCCCCATCCGTCTGCCTTGCATTTTGGGAGTAAATGTACTACAGTTACAAAGTAAAAACAAACATGTTAATTTGTCTGAGCAACAGCATCTCCAAAAGCCTTTTTTTCCTTTTTTAATTAGTAAAATAATTTAAGATCTTGATACACTTTCATGTATTTGGTTCACAAATGAAAGGTTGGTGTGATGCTCCCCAAAGTATATGTTTTCAGTAGTATAATTTATTCTTCAGGGGAAATAAAGTGTCTCTCAGAGTGACAGAGACAGTTAAAAGCCGCAAGGAGCCCTCCTGTCTACATCCCCAGAATACAGAAAGCAATAAAACAGCAATTCTACCACCACAGAAAATGAGTACGTGCCAAGAGAACATACATGGGTCAACCCATGTATCTGATGGGCACTGCTCTCCACAGCCTTAGGACCTAACAGATATGAAGATATCACTATCTGTATTTTCATACTTCACAGAAAGAGACAATCTGTAGTAAAATCTATGTCTTCACTCTGCCACTACTTTAAAGGGAAATTCAATAGTCACAGGATGAAGGCAAAGTAAATTTGAAGCAAAAAAACCCCTAATAACTCACTAGACCTTTCACTGATTGACAGACATACAAATTGCTCTGTCTGTTCTGTTTGATTGTCTTCAGCCATCACACTGCATTTCAGTGCTTCCGTACAAACCCTTTTTCTGCTTCTGCATGTAAAGGCTGGATAAAGAATTCAGACACTCTCTAGAGCATGCTCTCCAATGCACACAGGACACACTGACACAGCCCCAGCACTGCCAGGAGCAGGCACAGCCCTAGCTCTGATGGCAACACAAAGCTAGCTAGAAAGACCCAAGCATTTAAGCTGCATCCTGACTGATTTCAGATGGAGCTGTTAAACCAGCTTCATGTGAGAAATCCCTTGATCTTGTATTGCTCATTAGGAGACCTACAGGCAACATACTAATTTGGGGATTTTTCTTTTCCAGTACTTCTGCATTTTGAAGTTAAATTTTGAATTTGTGTGTTCAGGAATGGTCCTGATGTCCCTGCCAGCAGGTTCACTTCCCAGCAGATGTGATGCTCTGCTCCTGCCCACCCCACCCCCCAAAATAAGGGGAGGAGCAGTAAGAGGCAGAGGATTCTTTATGTCATGGCAAGGTTCAGACAGATTGCCAGGGAGAAATGAAAGGGCCTGGAGAAGAACAACTGAGATCCTGTGACTTCTACAGATATAGGTCCTGCTAAAGCTTAAATCAGTCCTGCCCAAAGACATATGCAAGAAAGCATAAAATAATGGATACTTTGTTTCACTGCCAGTTAAGATTTACTAATGGGTGACCATAAGAGCAGATAAAAATAGACAACACTTTCTGAAGAAGCAGCTGGAAAAGCCCTTGGACAGGCAACAATCAACTGAAGTGTTGTTCCTGCACAGGCATTTAAGTATGTTCAACACTTAGCATCTGCTCCAGTTGGGTTCAGATAAAAAGCATCTTCGACACAGGACATACTCGAGAAAATATCTTAGTGGAGGACCTGAGGCTCACTGAGCTTCAAAAGCAGGCTCTCTGGTTCCCTCCCACTGCAACTTTAGTGACTGGCTTTTGACTTTGCATGGCAAAAGGAGAATCTGTATTTTGATGTTTCTATATAAAATTCCTTTGTATTTTATTGTAGAGAAGTTTACCTCACAGGCTACACCTACTGCTGCTTTTTAAAGCTGCAAAGATCACTAAATAATATTGCTATTGTTGTTCACAGATTGACATTCGGAAAGACGGAATCACACAGGTCTCTACTTCAGAAAGCTTTGAGTAGGGACCATCATCAGCACCCCTGAAGAAATTTTGTTCCTATTCTGAGCCATGGAGTTGTCAGTTCTGGAACTCGAGTTTATGCATCAATATTTTAGTAACAGAGAGGAAAGAAACTGAAAATGCTTCTTTTGATAGCTTCTGTAGACACTTCAGCTACACTGACATGTACTGCCAAGAATCATTAAGGTTGGAAATGACCTCTAAAGATCACCAAGTCCAACTATTAACCTAACACTGCCAAGTCACCACTAACCCATGTCCCTCAGCACCACATCTACACATTTTTTGAACACCTAATATTTATTAGCATACTTCTTTTGTTTCTAAATTAAACTCACTACATTTTTATTTAACATTATTTTATCATCTTTAGCAACTATTTCAATGATTAGTTCAGCAAAAACCTTACACATAACATCAATGTGTATGTTAAGAATAATTGCAGACACCACCTGTGCCTCTGTTTTACCTCACAGATATTAAGCTGCCATCAGCTGAGAACACATCACTCCATCATGGGAAAGGCACATCCCTGCCAAAGCCTGTGCAGGTGAGATGGATCCTATCTGAAGGTGCACCTGCCCTACACAAGGCAAAATGAAGAGACTGTGTGTCTCCTACCAGAGTTATGACAGAAAGCAGCACTTTCAGCTCTGCAAGATGCTGCTACCTCAAAGTTCTGTCTGTGGGAACCAAGAATAGACTATTAAATGAGAAACACTGTTCCAAGAGTAGTTTGAGTTACAAGCTGCCAAAAAGTTTACTAAAACAACCCCCCTAGAATTAACCAAAAATTAAATTAATAAAATTAGATTAAAACATCTCATTAAAAATGAACTAAAAATTATTCTATAAAATGAACACACTGCAAGGACTTCATGGATTATACCTGCTGAAATTAAACTACAGCATATACAACCTTACAGAACTGAACCAAAGCCACTTACATGCTGTATCTTTCTACATACAGATATCCAATACATATATTCCAGATACATAAAATTATGCTGTACAAATAGTATATAGATGTATTTAGTATAGAGATATACACTCAGTATCTCAGTAAGTATATAAAATGTGCCAATAGTATCTATCACCTGAAAAAGAAAGAGCAAGACACAGGAAGCTAGAACAAACTGCCCATAACTCACCTAGAGAACACCTGGAAGCATATCCTTTCAGGGAGGAGATCTTACATGATTAACCATTGCTATAATTAAAGTAGTTCCTTCATTCTCATAGACTTACTGGTGATTTATAAGAAAAATACTTCAGGTGTTTATTTTATGGTCTCTCCTTTTTGACTCCATCCATTTTCCCCATAATGCAAGCCATGCATAAATAAATAATCCCCTGTACTCCTTGCCTTATATTAATATATCACTTCATATATATAATGTATTATATATGATTATATTATTTAATATCCAAATTATGTATTAAAATAACTATTATAAAATATATTCTTTAATATCCACATAGCTGCAGTATCTTGACTCCTCTGACAGAAGCCGTGGCCCTCACCAGCATGAGCTAACAGGTTCCTTGCTCTCCTGCTGATGCAGGCTCACACTCACCCAGAGCCCCTGTGGCACCTTCTGCAATGAGGGAGCTCAGAAATATTAATAACCTCCTAAAGACGTAGTAGTTGTGGGACAAGGGCAAGAGAAGCACCTCATTACAATGAGGAACATTGCATTTCTAAAAATAAACATTTCTAAGTCTTGTTCCTAGTATTATACAATAATTAATAAATCCAAACTAAATTATCTATCCACAAATTGGTCTGTCAGTGGTGGAGTCCACAGCTGTATTTTCACATGATATATAACATTTGCTGCACAATTAATGACTCTACAATTCACGGTATTTCACAACTTCATTCAAACATGGTGCTTTGCAATCCAAAGGACAAACATACCCTATATTAAAACTCTCTGGTTAGTCAAGAGACTTTTTTAGACCACAAAGTAGTTGATTCAATGAAATCGTTATGTACAGTCTGTACCAAATGGCAGCACACATTGATCTCACATGCACATCCATCATACAATAAATCCATGAAACTGCTATTAGCATCAGGAAAAAACTTCCTTCTCCTTGAAGTCACAATCCATTGGTGTATTCAGAGAGCTGAGGTTCAGTAACTGCTGTAAATTATATCTGTGCCTGACAATATTCCTCTATTGCACACAGGTGCTGCTCAGTGACAGACACTGCCCTGGGATGACAGTCCAGCCCTACCATGTCAGGGGGTAAACTCTCAGGGGAAGGTTTTGTTACAGAATTCTCCTCTGGGAGATTAACTGAGTAATATTCTACTTTGGAAGAGCAGATTGGAACACTTCTGGCAGGAGGAAAGGCTGAGAGCCCTGGGGCTGCTGAGCCTGGAGAAGAGCAGCCCCAGAGGGGAGCTGCTCAATGCTGAGCAAGAGCTGAAGGCTGGGGGCAAGAGGCTGGGCCCAGACTCTGCTCAGTGGTGCCCAGGGCCAGGCTAAGGGGCACTGGGCACAAACTGGAACCCAGAGGGCTCCATCTGAACAGGAGGAGAAACTTCTTTGCTGTGGGGGTGCAGTTAGTTACTGCAGGGACACTGCTCAGGGCATGGGAATCAAAGCACGAACAGCTCAAACGACCCAAAACTGACTGCAAGGAGCCATGTATTCATGAAGGTCAAGTGTCCCAGACATAGCAAGCACATGGATGTTAAATCTGTCAAGGAATAAGTGTTGGGGCTCATGTTTGTGTATAACGCATACAAAAATGTGGAGTTTTCTTATGGAGGAACCTTTCTTCAGCAGCAGGAGAGCTGAATTCACCAGGTTTTCTTTCTTTGTATAACGTTCAGCAATAACATATCAGTCTCCCTGTTGCAACATGTAACAACATTGCTTTAGTCCCTCCAAAGCAGGAGGCACTGAAGCACCTGTGATGTGCCTGCTCTTCCCACCTCATCAGTAGGAAATTGATTGCTCACTGCTCCTCCAAAAAAGGAAACAACAGCAACTGGCAACAGCCACAGAACAGGGACTGGAGGAGGAAAATCTGAAAAGGGCTAAGTGGAACAGTGGAAGGACAGGACTAACACAGAAAATACAGGTAACAGATTGAAAGAGATAAACTGAGGTGAACACAAAGCAAGAGCTACTCTGAGGGCTGAGCCATGGCTAAAGCTATCTTCCTCCATTTCTTCATTCCAAAAGCAACACTTACTGCCTGTTAAAAACCTTAATGTTCTTGTACTAGAACTCTGAAAATTATATTTCATATTAATCAACTGCAATAATTAAATGAAAAATCAATTTAAATTCTTTTTCAGTGTTTTTCAAAGCCTTAAAAAAGGCTCCTGGTACAGTGACAGGTTCTTTGAAAGAGGAAACATAATTAGATAATTAAAAATGCAGAAGCAAATCTCCACAGTACATTTTTCATGTACAGATGTTCTGAAGGGATTAAAGACTCCATCTCCCTCCCTCCTGATAAGACACACAAAGCAGTTTTTAATGATGGATTTGAAAAAATCTTTATCTGTAGATAATGAATATTTAGAACATTAATTAGTCTGGTTTCACCTTGGTTTGTACATAAGTGACCTCAGAACCAGAAGTTTCCATGTGTTTAAGGGTAAGCAGTATACATTACATATTTTAAGCAGCTTCACTTAACTGTTTTCACGTATCTTGCCTCCATGATAATAATTTGGAAGCTATAGCCCTCTATTTCCCCCCTAAAAAGCAAGAGTTTTGGCTCAGGTTACACAGCTTTGCACCAGCTACTAGGAAGAAAATTAACTGTACCCCAGACAAAACCAGTACAAGCAATTAATGAAACAGGTTTGGTGTTTGGTTTTGAGCTGCAATGATTGGGATAATCAGAACCAAAGCAGAACTGCTCACTGTCCTTCCCTACCCCTGACAGCTGATGGTCACTCACTGCTGTGCTACAGAAAAGGCTATTAGGCATCTCCCCATTTATTCTCCCCTGCCCAGGCATAGCTAAGCCTGCTGATACAAAGATATGCTTCAAACACAATTCCCTGCAAATCCCCCCAAAAATCCAAACAGCATGAAGAGATCTTCCAACAAGGAATCAGCCCCCAGGCTCTCAGCTGGCTGTCCCCTGGTGATGGTCACTGACAGTACACACACTGACTGTTCAAGCATTTTGAGATCCCAGCTCACAAGGAAATCACAGCAACCTGAGCAGATTCCTCACTTGCCCATGTGTCACCATCTCCTCCTTCTGACATTCCTGTTTCACAACTCAAGTGGTACTAGCACCAAAGTTCTGGTGTACTGAAAGAGGAACAGCTGCCTGCAAGTTGCACCTGTCGTTCTGCAAACTGGGGATGAAAAGGTTTGTCACAAAGCCTGACAGTAAGAACCAAAAGTTCTTTACCTTCAGTAGTGTACTGACAACATACAGATGAGTTTGTGATACAAGCCATTCAGTGGCATCATGTAACAGGTAAAACAATGAGGACTGGTTGAAGTCCACCATTACAATCCACTGTATTACCCTCTCTCTGTGGTAAGCTCTCTTAAAATATTTCAAAACTGAGGGAGGAGAGAATCACAGAATCATTAAGGTTGGAAAAGACCTCTAAGATCATCAAGTCCAACCACTGACCTAAAGACACCATGCCCACAACAGAAAAAGATCAATTCTGTCTGGACTGATGGGGAGAAAGCATTAGCCAGTCTTTTTAAGGATCTTTTCTCTGTGAAGATTTGGGAAGGAAGGTCATGAAGCTGATGGTGTTGGCAGAACTGGTGGTGTAGTTAGTGGATGTAAACCACACTTACTATGACCTTAAACCTTGGTCCTTCTGACATTTGTACAAAGTGTCATTGCTGTTGGAAGTACAGCAGAAGTTAGCTTCCTTAATGACAGCCCTAGGGAGGACAGCATCTTGCATTTCCATATGTCTAGGACCTGAATTTGTGCTCCTTTTCACAGCTGCAGTAGTGTGAGAGGCAGTGGGGTCAATACTGACTAACTTTAACTCCAACTACTGCTGTCTTAGCCTGGCACCCTTCACATGCAGTAATCTGAGTAACTAACCAGTGGGG
Organism: Galbula dea; assembly: GCA_013399015.1. Lineage (NCBI taxonomy): Eukaryota > Metazoa > Chordata > Aves > Piciformes > Galbulidae > Galbula > Galbula dea. The sequence continues at coordinate 884,227 of VWZX01010541.1, forward strand.
TTTAGCTCCAGTAGCAATATTACAGGAACACAGTTTCACTTCAGGTTACTAACCTGAACCCTGGAGCACTCTCCAGTCACACTTCTCCATTGAATTAGCTTGCTGATCAATAGCCTTAGGATTCATTTTTCCTTCCTCAATGGAGAAAAAGGTGGAGACAGCCTTTCCAAAGGTGATGCAGACCAGGAGACTTACGTACTCTGATTTGTGTATTTTCCTTCTGGTTACAGAAGGTACCCAAGGATGCCGGTTGAATGACTCAGCTTACTAAGATGGCTAAAACTGAGCCACCTCTGAGTTTCTACATGTGCCTCCTAGTGCTGACCTCCAGAAGGTATCTGGGGAACAAAAGCAGATGCATAAAAAAGGCAGTGCAAAACTCTGGCTTTGAAAACTTAACATTACTCTCAGAAATTTGCCATGGCCCTTGGGCCGACACATTTCCAAATGAAGATGATGGTGGACGTGTAGCTTCAGTAAGACAAAGTAAAAAGCATCCCTCTGTGAAAGGCAAATGCTGAAAAGCTGATTAAGAAACCCAAGGTGGAGGTAGTTCACACACAAAGTCAGTTTGAGATCCTCTAACACCCTTCCCACTGACAATCAGATCAAAAGCCTAGAGCTGAACATCTCGGTGAGTCTGTCTAGAAGCGTTCCCAAGTACTAACTGATGCCATCCAGACTTCTATCAGACTGATCTCCTTCACAGAGATTTTTTTAATAGTTCCTAATTTTTCTTGTGTCTTATAATACTTAAAAGTCAAATTTTTGAGAGCTCAGACACTGGCATATTATTCTCAAGCCAATCCTAGAGCCAAAATTGCTGTGGAACTTCTGTCAAATTAAAGACAGGAATCAATTTGTGTATCTAAAAAGCTCTAAACCAAGGGACAGATTATTATCAAGGATGAAAAAGATACTTCAGAGATATTTATTATTGGTAATGCAACCGAATTAAGCTTCTTGTGAACCAGAGATATCAAAATTACTATAGAAATACTTATATCAAATCTAGTCATTTATTATGCATAAAACAATAAAATAAAAGTAGGTAGTAGGGAAATAAACACAGACTGAAAGAAAACCAGAGCTTTTAAGGAAGAAAAGTCTTAGATAAAAAAGAATCTAGTTAATACTTCTGCTGTAAGACCTTACTGGCATATAGATTACACTGGTTCACAGCCAGCAGCAAGAGGACAGTGCATGTTCAAGTTGCACTTGCCACAAATAAACTAACTGTCATCTCCTGATGGGAAGCTTGCTTTCTGCTTTAGATGCACAACTGCAAAGACACTGATCCCCTCAGGCTAGCAGGGGAAGACAGTTTAGATGTGCATGACATTCTTCACAAATTCTTGTGCAGTAATGATCTCATTTCAACCACTTCTGGTGGTGTTTTGGCACTAGAGGAAAGAGGAGGTGTGACAGAATGGAAGCTGCACTGAGAACTCACCTGATCCTGCCCCGAGGGCGTTCAGATTGCTCTGACATAAAACTTGTGCTGCTGAGGCGTGAGGCACTGCTGGTTCGGGAAAGGGCTGACAGGTCACTGACATCACTATCTGATGACTTGGCAGAGACGTTATCACAACTTCTGTACTGATCTGTTTGTATGTTATACTAGGGATCAAGAAAAGAAAGGGTGAGGAGTCTCATCGAAACAGAGCAGATACTGAGACAACAATTGACCTAGGTATGACAATTCCATTAGATCTAACAGAACTCTGATCCCCTAGAAACTGCAGCCTTTTCCTTCCCTCCAGAAACAGAGCAAAGCAGTGCTGAGGTGGGAAGTTACTGCTGGGAGCTACAGCTTTTACATGTCACTACTACTGCTTCCAGCTCTAGCTCACTCTTCCTACAGCTGCTGCTTCTCCTGAACTCCCTTCTCCTCTAGAGCAGACATGCAACTTCTCCTACTTATTACTCCCTATCTACCTCTTTTCAGTACAACCTGATAATCAATTATCTCAGCTAACAGATGAACCAAACAAACCAATTTCAAAGTTAACCTTTTTCTCCCCCCTCAGATACAGACAGAAGTAAAGAATACTCTTCCACAGAGCAGTGATCAATAAAGAAGAATATTTTACTTTGCAAAACACCTGAACTTACCATTCAGAAGAAAGACTACCACAGGCTAAGATCCACTTATTTAGTATCTGCATTAAAGTAATGCCTGAAGATGTTCAGCTGGGCTCAAAAGTACTATGATATGCAGGGCTGCTCTATTCTGATACACCTAGGAAACTTCTGCTCTTCATAAGTCTGCAAGTGTTTGTAATAAATTTCCCTCCCATGTTACACTTAAACATGATATCATTTTGAAGTTTCAAAATAAAGCCAAGTTTCAGTGCAATTGCTTCTCTTTCACCCCTGTTGTACAGAGGTAAAGCTCATGGCAACATTTCCATTCCATGGTGCACTATTTATCACATTAGGAGAGTTGCTGAGTCTGGCAGCAGCTTTGAAAGCAATTCCTGAAGAGGAGGTCTGGGTTTATAACCATTAAGAGCAGCTAGCTTCAAATGCCCAAACTATTTGTGCTGTCTGCTTCTGCATTACAAATGCAGAAGGTTTTCAGCACAACTAACTGAAATATAAACAGTTTTCATTTACTTTACTACCTGTGGAGCTGCTGCTGCTTCTACACCAACAGCAGGAGAAACAAGGAAATGATGAACTGCAGATGTGCTAACATCAATGGGAAGACAACAGTTGTAAACCAAGAGTCTACTTTAAATACTTCTACAGTTCTTCAATGACTGTGTTAGTAACTTTACTGATTATAATGCACGTTTTAGAAGTTCATTATAATTACCTTCCACATTAGTATTTATATTTCTAAGATTTAATCCCCAAAACCATGGAGAATACAATAGTCCAGAGCTCTGAAAATTGAAGGAGTGTCCCTTCCTTTGAGGTGACTAACCTCTGAAAAGATCTGCCTCAGTAAGCGCTTCAAAGGAGAAAATTAAATGAGGCAGTTAAATGGGGATTAAACTGAGGAAAGAGAAATCCAGAGCAGAAGCATTAAGGGCTAGACTCATTCAGAGGCTTATGCAAGTCTTCAGACCACAGCTGTCTTTTGAGACACCTTATTCTAAAAAGGAATTTTGTCAGGAAACACTGATTTGTGCACAGAGCACCCTGAGTTCTATGACTGCTCAGACAGGGTTCCTCCAAACACTGCTAGGGTCCATGGCCCAGTAGGCAGCACCTTGGGGTGTCCAGGCCTCACCTCTGACTCCTACCAGCACCTGGGTCTGTGTCTTGGGAGCAGCTCACACGATGGTCCCGAGCCCAGTAAAGCACTGTTGATCCTAACTCACTCTTCCCATAACTATACCAGCTTGACTACTCTGAACACCTCTCAGCTTCCTACCAGGGAATGGTAAACATGAGTGAGCCAAACCATGGGAAAGCTGCACTGAAGCCCAGGAGTTGAATGAATGGCTCTCACTGGGGTAACTGTCCTACCAATAGCATATAGTGTCAACATTTTTTTCCTGGAAAGTGGATGAGAGGAGATACAGTGCCTTGCTCAGCATCCCATAAAACTGAACATAATCAGCCTCCTACCATCCCCAGTCTCCTTTCCAGCCCCTTCCTCGTAGACATTAACTGTCAAGTTAAATCCAGAGTGCCACTGAGCTAATGTCATGATTATGCTTTTATGCTAAACACTTTCCAATCACAAACAGTCTTGAGTTAGTAATGGATCTAAATAGAGAGTGAGGTCTATATACATAACTCTTGAATAAACAGACCTTGAAAAAAAAAAAAAAAAACCACCAAAACCAACCCAACCCAACCAAAAAACCCCAACAAACCAGTGTTGTAGATTCTCTTGCAAGCTGCAGCAGCTGCAGCATGGTGTTTGTGTTGTGTGTGGCAGCTTACTGCACTTTGAATCCAAAGCCTAACTAGACACACTGTCCCTCGTAGCTGTGCAAGGCCTGAACTATGCTCTCAGTCTCTTTTGATTCTTTCTGACACTGAGCCAGCACAAGGATGCATGTACTAGCCACAACAGCCTGACCAGCATGTAAGCATGAAGGCAGAGAGATGACTAAAGTTCTTTAAATCCTTTTGCCTAATCCATAGAGGGTTTTCTAATTTATCTTTTTAAGATTTAACTGTTTCACCTAAGTTATGGAGTCTCTCCACTGGAACTGAAGGAATCAGGGTGTGGTCTCAATTAGGACTGCAACAAAGAGCTATACAAATGTGGAGTAGACAGCTACCTAGACAAAACAACAAACTACTAATGGATGTTTAAAACAGATGTTTGAAGATGTTTACACACTACCTTGTAAGGTCCATGCTTTGAAAACTAGCGTTTGCTTTCTGAAACCAGGAGACTGAAAAACTGAGTGGAAAAATTACAAAAATGGAAGAAAAGCACCAGAAATGGACTGGAAATTGCAAAGGACATGTTATAATCCCTCTGGGGAAAAAGGCTTGTTTCACTGTAACAGAAAACATATTTAGATTCAAGGAATTAATTTTGCACACACAATTAACTATTTCAAAGGAGATCCAGTCCCTACTGAAATAAAAGTTTTGAAATGTTTAGAGAATTTCATATGTAATCAACCAAGTGTATTTGCAAATACTAAAACAGTGGGAGAACCAAACCCATGACAGCTGACTGCCCTGAAAGGCAGAAGGGAATATTTCCTGAATGTGCAGCACAGCCTAATTTCTCTAACAATATAAATTAAGTATTTTCTGAACTAGCAGGGAATGCTGCTATTAGGGAAAGAGAAACATTTCTGTTACTGAGGAACAAACTCTTATTACAACTGCCATTTCTTTAATGGCCATTTAGGATTTCTTCCTCACTTCCAGAAGTATCAGGCTACCAAGTATTTTTCCTTTTTTATTTTAAGTCTTGCTCCTGCTGCTTTCATAGACTTTTCACAGATTTTGGCAGCAGAGATTCCATCTAGTCTTAAGATCTTAGAAGTCTCAGTCATCAGCTTTACTGCACCACCTGCTAGGACTTACTCCACTTTCATTAGTCCTGCCTAAATGTCCGACTGCTTTATTTTCTTTACTCTTTCAGCATCTTTGAAGACAGAAGCACAAGGTTTGCCTTAGTAACAATTTGTAAGGTGATGACCATCACTATAGCAATGTGAAGCAAACAGCCACATCACTGGACAGAGTACAGGGTGGTAGAATGTGATGTGTGATTTGTTCTCAGCACTTACAAACATACTGCACATTGGAACATCCTGTGTAGGGCTACAATAGATACAGGACGAAGCTACACTAAGTGTAGGACTAAACTACGCTACATGTAGGGCTACACCATTATCATGCAGAAAATACAAGGGAAGTTATAAAAGATCTTTTGATTTAACAAGTTCAGGACAACTAGTTCATTCTCCCTACAACTCCCTAAGCTACAGGTGACACTGGATTGTTTCTCAGCTGTGGAAGGATCTTTCTACCACGAAGTATTTCTGAAGTGTTGGGGTTATTTTCAGATTCATTTTAGGTGACAAAGACTAAATCCAACACACATCAGGTGGGGTAAAAGTGATCTTACAAAGCTATTACTCAGGGACATTTCTGTCAGGCTTTAGAACAGTTTCTTGAGGATTATATATTTATATATTATGAGGTTTATGCCTTCAAGTTTTCAAGCCAAAGTATCATTTCAATGCTGCTGACTTTACCTTGGTATACTGCTCACGCTCATGTTCTTGGCTAGAGCCAGACCCTGATGTCTGATTATAACGATGCACTTTCATTTTCATCTGTCTCGTTCGCTCCTCCACTACTAAGCTTGCTGCAAAAACACACAATGAAAATGAATTAAAAATAGAGAAAGATTCTTTGGGAAAAAAACCAAATGGTTTAGCAACAATTTCAGCTTATTTCCATCTCAATGCAACAAAGAAATGTACAAACATGTAGAACAAGCAGGGTGTAAACAGACCAAGGGAACACCAATGCCAAGGAACCAACCACTTCCACTGCCAATCTTTACCTGAAAAGGGGCAGACATCCCATTTTCCTATACACAGATATGAAGAGAATTTAGGTGATAAGCTTGAACTATAAACCTGTTCAGGATTCTGGATACAGGGGACAAAAATCCATAATCATCTAACCAAGTATTTGCTTAAAGGGAGAAAATATTACAGTAGCAGTCTAAGAATTAATACATTAAAAACAGCTATTAAAATCTGGTTTTGAAGTGATTAACTCCTACTACTATATTAAAACATGACTGTTTACCATAGCTAAAGATTATTTGAGAGGAACAATTTCTCCATTCAAGCAGTCATAGTAAAAATCAGTCATTTTCAAGTAGTTTTTATTTTATTTTTATACAAAAGGCCCTTTAAAAGCTCTACTTTGAAACAGAAGTGAACATCAGAAAGCAAAGACATTTGGGTTTGTGTTTTCAACTTCCTTGCAATAGTGTCTGCTAAAAAAGGAGTCTAATCTCAGACTTTAAAGTCGTGGTGCTATAAAGAGCATCTTCAATTTGAAGAAGTTATGGCAATTAACATTGGCTGTGCCTGCCACAGGAAGATAAACTTGCACTTAACAGAGTGGCCTGAGAACCCCTGGGCTAAGGCTTCCTTAAAATGAGATAACCTTAATGAGTTACCAGGGGATAATTTCTGCCACTCTTATACTTGGTAGTTAGATGCGAAGGAGCACTAATAAAGCCAGGCCCTGGGAAAGGAGCACTGGGTAATAGTGCAAGAACTAGACACAACTGTTCATCAGCAACCACTCTAAATCGCAGGAGGACACACTATGGTCAGTGTGTTTTAAGAGGTTAAAACATCCAGAACAACTTTTAGCTGCAATTGTTTGTGTGGTAATAAATTCAAGACTAGCATTTTACATGGGAAAACCTCTGCAAAATCATCTGCTTTTGGGTCAACCATGGATTTATACAACTCTCTTTAGAATGATTAGCTTTAATAGCCAAGATCTTTGTAAACAGACAGGAGACATCAACTTAAAGCAGTATAGAATCAAATTTCACTCACAAAGCAGAGAATTTTAGATTAAAAAACTAAAATAAGTACTCTGTCAAGATATATCTTATGAATTAAGAGGCACTGAAGTTCTCATATGTGGGTTTTATGATGTTGGTTAACTGTGGGATTCTTTTCACTTTGTGCTTTGCAAGCACAAAGGTATCAAAAGAAGAAAAAGGTGTACTCAGAGGGCTGGCTATTTGAAACTGTGCATGCAAGGAACACCTGGAATGTGCTGGGTGAAGATGAATGGCTGTGTCCTGGTTGGGTATCCAAAAACACACAAAGGCATCCCTGTGAAAATGTCTTCATTAACTCCTTCCATGTTTCCTCTTTTAAAATAAGAAAATCAAACACAGCTAATTACATCCAAATTCTGCTACAGCTACAAATGTAAGGCACGAAATAAAGTTATCATTGTAATCTTCAATCTCCCACAGGCAGAAGGTCCTAATCTGCACATGCAGAATGTCACTGGGCCTAGAGACTATTCCAGATGACTAATTATGTTGGTAAATGTGTACCTTAATTGCAATGAGTCCAGTTCCACCATCAGATATGCAGGCACAGCTCCAACTACTTCAATGGAAGTTGCATGGAGGCATCTGAAGGCAAAATTGAGCGCTTTAGGTGAAATTTTTAAAGATGGCCTCTTAAGGACAGATATGAGAGGATTAAGATATACCAATTACTGACTGAAGAAAAACTCAGGTATCTTAATCCTATCATACATGCACAAACTGAAGATATCAAATCAGAGGGAAAACTGAGACCCCTTTAAAAATTTCTCCCTGTGTGTATGGTGCACAGATGACAGTTACTCTAAAAATTAACCCTTTCATCGTGTGACTTCTAGCACTTCACCCTCTCACCTGTACCTTACACTAATTTATGACATAATGCTATTCTGTGTTACAACACCTGAGGAAGAATATCCTGCTCTGTAATAAGACACTATTTTGGTGACTATATGTGAAAATTACTGCAGTTAAGCTTGAGTAAATATTCAACCTAAGTCTGTAATTGTTGATTTTTGTATGTTTAAATCCTTAACAAAAAGCTTATGTTCTGGTTAGCATTATTAGATATCATTACACAAAATGGGAACAACTGATGAGGACTGACTATAATTCAGCACCAACTAGCTGTTCAGGAATTTCCAAGCAAGCAGCTCTGTGAAATATAAGTCTGCTCTAGAAAACACAACTGTGCTCTTTCCAGCTTTGTGCACCATGTATCTCTGAGCCCGTGTTGTATCTAGCTCAGTTTTGTGATGGAAAATTTCATCTGCCTTGTGAGCAGCCTGGGTTTACTCTTTACATGTTAATCACAAAAAGCAGTAAAAAAATCTAACATGGGAGCAAAAGCACATTAGCAGAAACTTAACAACCATAGGTAACATCACCACACAACCACGTTACTTCCTTGGAACACAACTGGTTACCACAGCTCACAAAACTTTGACATAAACAATACTTGAAGAACTAAACATGCCTCTTAGAAGAAAAAGTTCTACTTTCTTTTAGGACATCAATATTTACGGAGAGCTTTTCCTGAAGCTCCCAAAAGTAATTTGCAGACTGAAGCACTGTAATCCCATCATGGAGAGTGGAGTGAGCCAGCAGCTGGGGCTACCACACTAAGCTACCAAGAATTAACTGCACATGGAGTTCTGAATGGTCTTCTGTCAAAAACAAGTTCTCGTAGCTGTTAATTATTCAATTCACTGCGAAGTCCCATCTGGCTTCCCCTGGGAGTAGGATTCAAATGGAAGAAGACAGGGTTTGCAAGAATTAGGACCAGTTCCCATCCCATAGGACAGCAGGTCCATCAGCTCCTCCTGCCTCTCTTCCTCACGTCACTGAAGAAACATACTCATGAAGACTGTGCACCTGGCACTGTCAGAACCACAGACCTTACAGGATTCTAAGAGTGCTACATACTGGGAGTACAGCTAAACATCTGGATTTCCAATCTCTGCATGGGTGACATGGTATTAGTAAAAGAATAACTGAACACATGCACATAATGGAAGAGGCTGTTTTAACTCCAAGTACAGAAGAGTCCCAAGAGCATAACACATGGAATACACATGTGGGCACTTACTTAAGGAGTCTACCACAGGCAGCAATACTGAACTAGCAAGGAACACCAAAAACCCTCTAGCTGCCTTTCCTGGTCTAGTTTTTAGTTCCTGAACTTAATCAGTTAGGTTTCCACCTCCTTCACATTGTTAACAATCAGAGACTCCACCTCCTGCTGCTGTTGGAAGGCTCTGGATCTTCTCAATGAATAACATCTGAGAACTCACTCAAATATTTGAAAAAAGGGATTAGAATTGTTTTAGCACTGAAACCACCTCCTGTGTAGCAGTGTGACCATCACCAAATTCCAAGGAAAACCACCTTACACCCCCAACTGAACTGCTGTACATGCTGCTCATGTACCTCCAGCAAAATATGACCATATCTGAAGAGGAGACTTGTTGCTATCTAGCAAATGATAAAGAAGAAAGGAAATTTTGCCATGGTACATGAAAAATATGCCTTTATACTTACAAAAAGAAAAACAAATTCTTAAATGCCATACAGAGATAGAGAGGTATAGGACATCAAAAATAAATGTGAAAACTAGAAGATACTAATTTTATCTAAGGACAATGGATTTTGATACTTTTGGAAGATAATCATTCCAAGCATACTGCTGATAAAAGGGCTCACAAAGAAATCATGAGAATAGGTAGTTCAGGACATGTCTTGCAGAAACAAATTTAGGAAAAGATTGAAGAGAAAGGAGATATGTGACTTGATGGGGTCTATAATTATTTACATGTGGGAGGACTTCCAACACCACAAGACTCTTCAGTTTAGCAGATACAGGTACAATAATGCCCAGGTGCTATGAAGTTAGGTCAAGTCAGTTAAGTAATAAGACACAGGTTTAAAAAGTCAGGTGGTTAAGCACAGGAATAATTTTCCATTGCTTGCAGTCATCAAGTGACAATACCTTTCTAAGGGGACATTCTTGCTCAAACCCAAGCATGGGCTCAATGCCAGGATGACTGCTGACATTACCTGGTCTGGGATTAGAACTGATAGTCATACTGGTTACCTTCCAGACTACAGACAACCTAAGGATGTCTTAGCACTGGCTACACCATTTTCTGTAATGCTGAAGTCTGCAACAAACATAAAATTTGCTCTTGAGGCAGTTCATGTTTCTGTTCAAGATGGTCAGGACAGAAAGGTGTAAGCAAACACTACAAGCTGGAAATCCTCCAAGTATCACCTGCACTACTGAATGCTGGAGTAAGCTATGGAACAAGAAGAAACTGGCATCAAGATTTCAGACAGCTGCAACCCTTCGAAGCAAGTACCACACATCCTTTATGATGGAAGCTAAGGGAAAGTGACAGAGATTTGCTTACACAAGCAAGCTACTGAAAAGTAGCAAGTTAAGTGAAAATTTCCCTCAAAAAATATTTTATTGCAAGAGTGTTTCTGGAGCACAAACAGCAAGGCTTGGCAGTGCAACAGGAAACCACACTTAGCCCAGCAGCCAACAGAGCTCTGACCTGTTCTTCACTCAAACAAACAGCTACAGCTGTAAAGTAGGCCAGGGGCATCTACACTTAGCTCCTCCACACAGCAGAAGCCAGGAGGCTCCATCTGCCTGTGCTGCTTAGATGCTCTGTGGAGGGGAATCAAGGCAAAAAATTATCTGGTTTGAGGAAGCAAAGTGTCCAGAAGAAAGGCAGGGAAATAAAGCAGCAGTGAGATCTGGATGGGAGAAACCTAGGGAAGCATCCACTGGAGAGCTGAGTGAGCCACAGCAGAGAGAACTCACACTGGTGCTGGGCCACAATGAGTGTGTTTCAGAAATAACAGTCTGCAGCAAGCTTTGTTCAACCTTCAGGATGAGTTCAACATGCACACACAAAGTATCCCTGTGGTAGGTTTCACAACATTAAAAGTCCACAGGGAACTTTACTGGAAGACTAAAAAGCCACAGAATTTTGAAATCATGACCATATGAATGTTTTGAAATACAAGGTTAGTAACACTGAAAAAAGTTTGTTGCTAACATGAACTTGTTACCACTTTTCTGCATATATTACTTCAAAAAGCATTGCTGGCCTGATGGAGGCAGGCAGGGAGATGTGCTGAGCCCGCTCTGCAGCCCTGGGCCCTGCACCTGGATAGAATATGCTGTGGCTCCTGCAAGCTTGGTGCAGGGGTTTCCTTCCCACGGGAGCTAGCACTGCTCTGGACTTCCTCCCACATCAGAACTGAGACGCTACTAACCCACATACCAAGACTGCCAAGCTGGGAAATGAGCTTGGATCTCCCAGTAGATGCAGAGGCATGGTGGCCATCGAGTTAAATAACAACTCCAGAAGATAAGCTAATGTAAAAATCTGAACTAGCTGATGCAACACTCAGTTCTTCCTCAAAAGTTTCAAGGATGATTCAAACAGAAGCTTCTATTTGAAAGAAAACAGTAAAAAAACAAACATACTACTTAAAATTTGAGGAAAAACTAAACCACTGGGTTTGGTAGCAACCCAAAGTTAGAATTTTCATACTCTGCTGAAGACTTTATCACAATCCCTCCCATTAAGAGATGTTTGTTTCACTGTAGGCTTATTTGATAGTGCTGGTCACACCTGTGGTGCATGCTTCCCCTCTTACTTGCTTTTCTTGCCATGTACTATCCTATAACCCCATTCCCAATCTCCCATTCGCCTGTCTGTTCCTTTTAACTCTTACTCTGCACTGGGGACAGCCAGAGGAGACTGTGGGCTACTAGTGTACATTGGCTCAATTTCAGTTACTCATGGTCCCCCAGAACTGCCAGCACTCCACTTCTTCCTGATCCTCCTCTTTTGACTAGCATTTTTCTGCCTCCAGGTTGCACTTGCATTCAGTTCCCTTGAGCCAGAGGCATGTGTACACAATGACCCCACCACCTTTTACATGCTCCCAAATCCTGGGCCAGATCCATCCAAATCTTGTGGCAATAAGCCCTTTTAGAAACCTGTTACAGGCATGGTCTGGTTTCTCTGCATAAAGTCAACTGTTTTAAACAAAAGCATCCACTGCAGTCCAAAAACACAGGGCAAGGTTTGTGAACTCGAAAGAGGGATAAACATGATTGTTTGGCATTGTTCTGAGAGAAATAGAAACACTGGAGAAAGCAAAAGTGACAGAAATAAGTTGCAAAATCAACCATTTTTAGCACTTTCTTAAGACCTTTCATAATGTACCTTTAACACTGAAAAATAACCTGTAATTGTTATTTTTTCCCACCATCTTTAATATTATGATGAGAACACACTCCTGAGTATCAATGTGGCTGTTGGAGCTCATAGGAAGTGGAACAGCTGCTTTTTTCCCCCTAAGCAAGTTTGAATGTGCCACTGGGATCCACACTCCTGAGAGTAAGGAAGCTGGAGGAGATATTCTGATTCAAGTTTAACTCAGTTTGGCTTTGACAAACCAAAACCTGTCTTCAGAATTTCCCAGGATCTGCAGGACTCAAGACTAAAAGTCAGAAAAGGTTAATCTGTGCTCATATGTTATGCTAAGGTTATGCTGTGTTAATATTTACCCAGCATAGTGTTTTGCTGTTAACATTAAAAGGGATTCATGATTTTCAGTTTTTCTCTCCAAGTTTCATTCTAATTTTGAGTTAACTCCTACTTTCAGCAAAAAGGAGGGAAAAAAGCACTTCTCTGCAAAGTTGCCACACAGAGCACTGTGTGCCCGCCCCTAGAAACCTCCCTCACAACAGGACTAACCTTCTGACTGTTGAGGGCTTGTCATGCAAACAGAACATCTCATTCCTCAGAATCTCTCTGCATCCAAAGGATAAATTTTGGCCATCATCACCTTCAACTGCTCCTAAGCACAGACCTAGGAAACCTCCTTCACAGATGCCAAGAGCCAAAGCTGCATCATCAGGAGCAGATACTGTACAGAGCTCAAGACCACCTCAGGTCTAAAAATCTAAGTTTCTGTATGAGCTTCAACCCAATTGAGCAGCTTCTGAGCCACATAAAATACCAAGTGTAAATGTATGGTTAAAGGTACTGTTTAAATATACCATTAAATCCAGTATATTGCATTGCAATAGGAACATTAGAAACCCCAACAGAAACCATTTTCAGATTCTAAAGAGGGGCATCAGGTAGCATACAGATATTTCAGAAACAACCTTCTACTAGATACTGACACAGAATAGATGGAGGGGAAAGGCAGGATTAACAGGTGCCAAACATTTGTAAAAAATTCCATAAATATTTACCTTTTGTGGAAGAGTTAAGAGTTTCTTGCTCTTCAATGAATTAAATGCACGGAATGATGGAAACAGAAAAAGAAATCAGCAAATTTAAAGTTAGATAAAGAAATGTGTCCCAAGTGACAATGGCAGGTACAGTAGGCAGTACTCCAGCACATGTGAAAGTAATGTAGAAAATTAAAGTGATAAACCATGACAAATAATAGAGCCTATGGCCTTTTCTTTATAATTAACAGCAACAATGAGGATACTGAGAAGCAGATTGTGGACTCCTGAAGTATTCCTCTCCAGCAGTATTATCATACCCAAACTTAGGAGCTAGACAGTTAAACTGCTTTAAGCACCACTCTCCCTCCTGAACCTGCTGTAGAGTCTGAAACTTTTCTGCAATGACTGTTGTAAGTTTACCTTCTATTAACTGAAGTTTTTAATACCCCCCAATCATTGGGCCACTGAAAATTGTTCCTTAAGGAAAACATTAAGATTACAAAAGGCTTAAACTCATCTGCAGGAGCCAGCAATGCTGAGAGTAAAGATTCCACAAGCTGCCTCAAAATGTGCCGTACCATCTACTAATTTAAAAATAAAACCAGAAATATGGAGACAAAACAAGCAATGCTAAAGGACTAAAATCTAAAATTGAAATGACTTTTTTGTTCTGCCACTCAAGTTTTATATTGATGGATCTGAAAACAGGTTTTAACCAAAAGGGTTTGATCTTTTACCATTACTCAAATCATACTCTCACTGCAATGACATTTCAATCATCAAGTACACAGACACAAAACACTTTGCACTAGCTAGTCACTTGTTTTTAGGATCTTAAGTTGATTAAATACAAACATATATTTGCAACTCAAAGGTATTATTTGGCAACATACTGTTTTCCTGTACAAAACTGATTCTTTTTTTGTTGAAAGGAAACACTAGGCATCAAAACTCTTCATTCATCTGTGAAGTGACTACCATGAAACACTTGTACATGTATTATACACATGAACTTTACACAAGTTATCCCTATTCAGTACCAGGAGAATCTTCAGCACAGCTTTCCCTCCCAGAGCACAGCACACACACACACACCCCCTTCACCCTGCACAAAAGCTATGTTCAAAGCTTATGCAGCTGTAAGGTGAGCCAAGACACAGCAATACTTAATGCAGGTTGTACTTTTGCTCTCCTAAAGGTCACCTCATAATGCCTATTGCCATACCAGGTGCCACTGGAAACATCCAGCCACGCTAGTTCAGTTATGTTTGCTGCAGATGTTCTGGACACACAAACAGATGCTCACAAACCTCACTCTCACTACAGGACTCCTCACTCATGAAACCACATTGTCAAAGCTACAGAAGAAATCGTGCTGCCAAGAGCCAAACAGAAGCAGGTACAAGGAGAAAGCCCTGTTTTGCATGAATTAGCTCTTAAAGATTATTTCTGTACTACAACCATTACACATTTATCTTGCTGGTTCATAAATTTCAAGAGTACATGTGGTTTTTCTTTCCTACTTGCTACATTTCCTAATGTTATCCCCAATACTATGTACTACAACTAAAAAGGAATGTAGAAAACTGCTACAGATTTTCAGGCTGTGTTAATTTCCTTGATGAAAACAATGATTATCCACTATACAGAAGTGTAGAGACCATCCTCAACTTCTATTCAAGCAAGAATTCCTGTGATGTTTGAGGGATGGAGTGGCAGAGCACAAACTGAATAAAGATCACAGAAAAATGCTTTCTACAAAAGCATCATTTAAAACCATGCAATCACAGAGCAAGTTGTTACAGAAACAGTGGAAACCCAAAGCCAAGGCAGAGCCCCTGCCCCTTGGAGAAGTTTGTGCATTTCCACTCAAACATGATGCAAATAAACCCATGCTGAGAGCACACCATTGTCCTTACCATGGCTTACAATTGCACTGCTTTAGTCACTGAGCCAAAACACCTTCATATTTATTAGGTCCTTTTATAAAACCATCTGTTAAAACAAATAAAACCCACTTCTAAAGTAGCAGAAGTTAGGGTAATGACTGCTAAAGGATGACTTCTCAAAAACACACACACACCAGTACCAGACTAAGTTTCAATATTCAAGCATCTCAAGACCCTTAGACACAAGAACATCCCAGTGCCTACAATCCTTACTGTAGCCACTTTACAACGGTCTCTTGTACTGGAGTTACCAAAAACATTAGTTAGAACTGTTCCAAGTGAAAATCATTACCTCCCTCCCCCACTCCAAAACCAGGCAAACCTGCTACCAACCTCCTTTAGAGCAGAGGTACCTTTTTTCCACTAGTGTGCACAATGATGTTCTTTGGAGGTTTTACTCCTTAAATTGAACTTCTTGCTCTAGATTTAACTTTTTTTCCCCTCTCTTCCTGCTCAGTAGTACCAATCCCATCTCTGTAATGGAACACAGAACACTACTTTGCTTTTCTCTCTAGCAATTACTTCTGTGAGGTTTGGGGTTTTATTTTTAAGTAAAAAGTGTGTCTACCAAAAGCCACCTTTCAAAACTACCTCCTTTTGATGACTCTCAAACTGCTGACCAGACCAGTAACTAAGACAACCACCAGCTGGTAGAGACAACAAAACAACTGGGGGTTTTTTCAGTTCTAAACTTGACAATGACCAAACAATGTCCAAGGTGCAATGTCAGTGCTAGCAGAAGCCTCAACAGCATGAATATAATCATTCACCATTGAGATCTAAAGATTAAAAGTATCACTGCTTCTCAAGATGGAAACCACTGTCTCTTGCTCCTTCATTAACTCTCATTTGTTACATAAGAGCTTTATACAGTAACAAAATTCCTTTACTGGATTCTTCTATGCCTCCTGCATATGCAAATAAAACCCCATTCTTGATAATACATTCAATCTTTTTACTGCAATCACCGTGACCTGTGAAACAGACCTGGCTTACAGATGTACAGGTATGCATACAGATGTGTATTCAACCCTCCTGACACAACAGAGTCTGTGCAGAGTGTGAAGTACTTTACTATACAAGTGACTCCTTATGGGGTACCTTACCAGGTTTCCTGGAGCCACTGGAAGTCAATACCAACTACCAAAAGAGAACTTCATTCATAAATGAAAACACAAGTTGAAATGCTCCCTAACACGTTCTCTATTGCACTACATTTTGACATCCTCTACACCCACCGTGACCATGAAGTAATTTCAATCATTAAGGACGCAACTCAGTTCCAGGTTTAGTTAATGAAAAGCCTTTTACTGTCCTCAATATGCTCTGGATTCAATCCTGCATTGGGGTCAGATCACTCCCAGTCACTCCAGGTGACCCTGATACTCATTTGACAGGGATTGAGGAGGCGAAACTGATACGAAAACTTGATCCTGTAAATCAGAGGTGTTGCAGCTCCCTGAATTTCATTGCTTACAGCATTATCAAGTCTATACATACTATCATATTTATCTCAGAAGATACTGACAAAATTGTTTTGAAGTGTTCTATAAAACCTATTCAGTTTAGCACTTCTATAAAACTGTATTTTCAGCTCAAAGTATTAAACAGGTAAAATCAGAAAACCTCCCCTTCAGAAGGAGAAGCCAGAGACAGAACCAAAGCACTGCACAGCCTTTGACTCTGAGCTGCAAGAGGCAGCATGGTACAGAACAAAGCACATGGCATCTCCCATCCTGCCTGCACGTGGTATACAGAAGGCACAAGTGTATCACCCACCAGTGTACAGAGGAGTGCAGTGAAGCAGCATCACTTGACAGGTGTTCAGCTTCCTAAACCTAGAGCAGCCTCGGTCTGCTGCCCAACTTTCATTTTATCCTCTCCTCTTCTGTATACATCCCATCTCTGCTCATTTTCATGGTATGGTCTACATTCACTTCCTAATATTTTATTCTCAGCACACCAGTTATCAAGAACAGGAGAAAGATGATAGATGAATATCCAAAGAAAAGCCAACTTAAATTAAAAACTGATTCACCAATATAAATCACATCAACTCCTGAAACCACAGAAGAAACATGGAAGAAATCTGGAAGTTGTTACTCATTCATTTCCCTAAAAAGCTCCCAACTTAGTAATAAGCAGGAACAGAAGCTGCAAATGTAGTTTGTAACTAGTTTATAATCCAGACAGTCCTAGGTTTACTACAAAAAAAAAAAAAAAAATCAGAGGACCCAATGTGAAGTTTAAAATTAATAAAGCCCAGTTGTGTTAGTATATCAATCATCCAGAATAAACACATGTATAAAACAAGAAGACATCTTTATACACATTAATTGAAGCCATAGCAGAAATGTAAGCTGACTGCATGTTGATGTAAACCATCACACAAAACCACCCCGAGGTAATGTATCAGGATAAGTAGTTCATTGCCTGCAACATTATCTGTTCAGGAGAGTGGTCTGCCAACAGTTCTATAAAGCATTACAAGATTTCGTTATCAGAAGCATCCTTTAATTTCCATGCAGAACAGCACCTTGAGGTTTATGGCAATCTGAGGTGTTGCTGGCAGTCTGACAAAACCCAGGCTTTTTAACACAGAAAATCCAGGTGTGCAAAGTATTACCCTTTGTGCCTTTCACCATAACAGCTCATAGTCTGTGTGCTCTATGTTGCCAGATGAGGAAATAGCAATATTCACACTTATTTGATATTAGTATGTAAACAACATCTTTCACAACCACTAGGTCTACACAGGGTTTTTTTTTCCACAACAGAGTAGCACCCTTTACCCCATCAGTTTATTCTTAGAAAGAGAGATGATGACCTGTGCTTTCACACTTCCCATGGTGATTTTCTCATTCTTTATTCACTGAACTATGAACTCCAGAAGAAAAACAGATTTGTGATTTTTATTATCAATCTCTGTTAGTAATGCACAACAATTATTATACACCACAAAATAAGGAACAAGTAAGGTTGTCAAAATGTTGTCAAAATCTTTGCCCCTGATTCCTTAAGCTGAATACAAACTGGGTAAGTGTTGGAAACCAGGCACAACTCGACCAGAATTTTAAAGCAGACAAACACAAAAGGGTATAGAAAGTTAAGGCAATTCAATCATGTGTACTAAGCCACTGGTCAAACTTTCCCAGACTATTGATACACTTTTGTTCTCTTCTATGGCTTTATTGGTAGAACTATACCATTGAACACAGTTATCAGAGTAGACTTTAGGTAAAAAGAGGTAAGAAATCAAAGAGTTTGAGCAATTGTAAGCTCATTATTTGATACCTTGCTCTATACTGCCACTTCTTACTGGAACTTGAGGGAGTTGCCTTCCCCTGCGACTGCTGAAGGATGTGTCTACAGGAGGAGACTGGCTGGGACTTCCTTGTTGGTGTATTCTGCAAATAAAATCAAGATAAAAGTAAAATAACCCAAATGAAGAGTATTTTTATATTCTGCATTTTAAACACATTAAGTTGCATATACTGAAGATGGGTTTGAAGAAGTTTGCATTTGGTGTATGCCATATGCACATACTCAGCTTTAGATACCTAGGTAACTTGTAAGGGCTCACATGCAATTTCTCTAACTACCTTCAAACTCAGGAGGAATATTTTCCTTTGTTGTTTTTTGGGGGGGTTTGGTTGTTTTGGGGTTTTGTTTTTTTAATAAAGTGCTACTCAAGAACCACTGAACAAGAAGCAGTTTTCTAAGAACCATTTGTGCTTATGACTCTAAATTTGTGTGTGTTCTCCTGCACTGGCACATGGGCAGTACAAAATTTCACCTATTTTATTAACTTTTGTATTCCCTTTGTGCTGCTGCAGTAACTGCACAAGGCCACAGAGACCAGGACAGCAAGTATCTATTCCTATGGGATAACATGTTGGTTTTCACTAAACTCAAGGGGAAAAAGACCTTTAACCTTGGTTGTGGGTGCACAAAGAATGTACAAGATTTTTAATATCTGTACTGAGGTGAACACTCTTATCCACCTTGGCTGAATTCTACTCAGCACTGTGTCAGAACACCTTGGCTACTTCATTTCTTAGATACAGCATCTTAGAGTAACACAAACACCTTTGGACTCTGCCGAGTTTGCAGTTAAAGCAAGTAGGGCCACCTCTAGGAACTGGAGAAAAAAGGTTTAATTACAGTAACCCAAAGATGAGAGGAAGCAGACTGCTGAGGAGGAGCTCACTATGACATGTCCTGGCCAGTCACAGTAATATCACACTCACTACAGTGGATAAACCCTGATGATCTGCTACACTAAAGCTGCAAGGAGACAATTTGCAATTTTAAGTAACACATCTGTGCAACTTCAAAACACCACTGGCTTTCACACCACATAGACCAACTGACTCCCTCTCAGCCTGTAAGATCCGCATTAGCTGTGGGAACAGCACATGATTTCCTGCACAGTGTTCAAGAGAAATACTTGAATATTTTCATATGGCTACAGCACAAAACACAACAATGGAAGGACAAAACAGCCCATTTTTTACTCTTGGGCTGCACAACTGTTGAAGTTCAGCAGCAAGAAGTACTATCTGGAGGGTGAAGAGAGGTGGCATAAAGGACATGGAGAAGTGCCAATAGCATGAGGATAGGATAATCTAGAGTGCTGGAATGAGTGAATGCTCACACAGCAGGAGTGAGCCAGGTATGCTTGGGGAGATACAACACCACAGTGACACCTGGGAGGCAGGACACAGGAGCTGTGCTGTACATGTAATAGCAACCTGGTCAGAAGTGGAGAAGGTGGTGCTGACCCTCCGGGCGCTCGGTGAGGTACAGAGCACAAGGGTCTGACACCAGAGTGCTCACTCGACCTCGAGCGAGCGTGATGCTTCCCCCTAATGACTGGCTGCTCAGCTGTTCCTGGGGTTGGAAGTCCCCTTCTAGAAAGACAAGGTAGCAGACCCCTAAAACATCAGGGCCAAAAAGAAACTGTTCAGTTGTTAGCTGCAGGCACACCTTCCCATGCCTCCCTCCCCCCACCAAAGAACATCACAAAGTGTGGCTGCAGGATTAGGGGAGACGTTTCAGATCCAAGCTATTTATTCTGGATGTTGAACTGCAGAACACTCACCACTGCAGATATGCATGACCCTAACTGTGGAGCTCCACTGCACATGGCCCAAAACAACGTGGATCTTAAACACAAAGACAAGCTAACACCACACAAGTAACTAGCACAGAGTAGGCAACAAATACCTCGTTTTACCACAAAACATTTCTGTTTCTGAAACATAGCTTTTATCTTTAAAGTTTGGAGAATGACAACGTGTTCTAACTGTGCCTTTCTACTCTGTCTTGGTTTCCCAACAGTGCAGCATTTGGTAAAATGCATGAATGTATCTACTGCTGTTTCAGACATTTCCATTTCCTGTGACATCATTTCATTGTGGGGTTTGTATTTTGCTTTCTAACGTATGCAGACTAAGTCTCCCTTCACAGAGCCAGCACAACTTTTCCACAAGATACAGGCAAAATACCCAATGGACTATCTAGTTCATGGGACAATAAGACACTGAAAAGTCATCCAAAAAAAGGATGCATGAGATAACATGCAGATGCCTACCAAGGACGACAACAGGTTTGGTTTCAAAGCCATTTCATCAGTAACAGTTCATATGGAAGCCCACTCACAATGCAACTAAAAACAGGATTCTGTTGCCCTTGCTACAGTCTCTCTCTCAAATCCTAACACCCCTTTAGGTTAACTTCTGCCTTGCTCTCGTTATAAGGAACATTGTTGCAGAGAGACTCCCGTGCACGCTTACAGTAAAGATGAGCTGAGTTCTGACAGTGCCCATTTCTCCATGCTGACCGCAGAAGCAATCCATGCCAACCAGTGCATGCCAGCAGCTTTCCAGCGTCTAGTTTAGCAGATGTTTAAACATGTAACATTCCTAAGGTAAACGTGGACCCCACTCTCTGCCAGAAAGTGCTTGTTTGCCTTTACTATGAATGAAAGCTCTACTCTAACCACGTCACCGTGTTCTCAGTTCTGATTGTTCTCATTTTAGAGGCTAAATATCCTGGAATTATATCAGAGCCTAGGAAAGCACTAGAGAGTGTCTCAACATTACAGAACAGACACTTCACCCAAGGCTCACACTCACCTCTATAATACCCTGTTACAGACCTGTCCCCTTCCACGAGGGAAAGAGAATCTGCTTAACTAAAATGAAGACAAATTGGCCTTAAGACTTGCATTAGCTGGAGTATTACCTTGAGATGAATATGCTACTTGGTGTGCAGATGAAAACAGAGATCAAAGGGAACCGGAGAAAAACTAGAATGGAGTTAAGGACTTGCTGGCCTAAGAGGGAGATCAACTGCTGAAAGGAAGAAGCCTACAAATGGCTGATTTGTAGACTTTTGTAGAGAATGAAACCAAAAGAAACAAGCATGTAGACAAAAGCTAGTGTTTGACTGAGGAAATGAGACAGAAGTATGGAAAGAAGAATTTGGGAGAGAAGTGATTCCAGGGGAGCAATGAGACTGCAACAACCACATACATGTGTATCATCTCATCTCCTGCCATCTCCTGGTTCCTCACAGAAGAAGGTAACACTGCAGGCAGCAAACCTATTAGTGCAGGTGGCAGTGGTCTACAGGTGACTCCTACAGGTTCAGGCTCTGCCTGCACACAAAACCCCCTCAAATTCCTCTCTTCACACCAGTGCCTCAGTGGCATGTACAAAATGAAACATGATGCCACTTATGGAACTATTAGCCCTTCCAAGAACAAGAGGAAGCATCACCAGCCCAGTGCAGCCCTGGCACAGGGTCCTATGGAAAGCACTGCAAGTACAGTTGAAGACTGTGTACCACGACAGGCAACCTCCAATCTGACACTTCTGGTGAGACCAGTTAGCGCTGGAAGAAAACATTTTAGGACTGTGAAGAAGCAATTTTTACCACTGTTTTGCTCACTCATACAAGCACAGAAAACATTTGGGTTCCAGGTAATCAGTTTTACTCCTTCAGAAGAGTTTACTGAATCACATCTTGAAGGCTTATCTCATTGAATTAAGAGAACTCAGGGTCTGTAAACAAGCCTCAAAAAGGTAATTACCTTTGGGTAATGCCTTTGGTCTTCCTCTTCTGCTAAGGAAGATAACACACCTCTGATTCTGACAGAGGCAGTGCTCTTATTTCAGCCAATACACAGGGTTTAAAACTGAACTAGATGTACTTGTGACTTAGCAAGTATCTTTAAGTAAAAGAAGTAATTTGAATACATTACTGCAGTGTCAAAGCTAAAAGTTACAATGATAACAAGTACAGGAAAATTCAATGAATTCAAAGGTTCCAGTCCCAGTGTTTATACTAACTTTACATCATGACAGATTTTAATACATTTAAAGATGCAAAGAAAATGGTAACTTTTCATATTATAAAGTGAAATTAATTTGATCAGAGACATCTTGAATCATTAATCTGTTACTCTATTTTTTCATCAACATTACTGTAAACAGACAAGATTTTTTGACAACAGATGAGCAGTAAAGTGCAGAAAAGGTTTAGTCCCACCCTAATGAAATATGCTACTTGCAAAGTCCTGTTAGAGGATGATCCCCAGGCTGGAAGCAGGTGGATGCTAAGAGCTGTGTACTCATTCCTACCTTTCTCCTTCAGCTGCAGAGCCTTTCCTAGCTTGTTTCTGGCTGCTATATCTTTCCACTTTTCTGGACTGCCTGTGGAATGACATGTCAGAACAGAAATAAACAGAGAATACAGAAACATGAAGATTATTTATTAATGTATTATAAAGGCAGTAACAGAAATGGTTGGCAGATGATGAAATGACAGCTGTTGTCATGGACAGAGTGGTTTGCTCCAGGGTTAGGATATATTGATAAGCTTTAATTGAGGCTGATGGTGTGAAACCCATAACAGGAGAGAGAACATTCACCCTAACTGGACCTGCAGCTAGCTCCCACTTCACAGCCTGTTTTGGTTAAGCTCCTCACAGGCCTTAGGTCATCTCTTAAGAGAATGAAAGGCAAATGCAGATAGACAGCAGCAAATAATGTTGCAGAAAGGACCACAAAGTACTATTTAAATGTAAACTTTCCAAACTGCTTTTCAATCTAAATTTCAAAAGCAAAACAAACACTGCATCACATCATGTCTACATAATGCTGTCAATATCTTAAGAAAAACTTGGCTTTAAAAAAATCTGATTGTATTCAAACTTGTTAAAGTTTTTCATGAACAGCTTAAAACAATTCTTTTTTTCCTATTCAATATAAGTAAGCTAGAAGTTTATTTCAGCCCTTCACAAATCATTTAGACTTCATCTCAGGCACTAGTTACCTCTGACAATCTAAGCACTCACTCTGATAGTAAATGAGTCAGTAAATGTAAGAACAAAGGTAAAGCATCTTTCACCACATAAATGTGCTATGAAATCTCTACAAGTCTTGTGTGTTCCAAACTTTTCTTTGCCATCTGTAGTAATGTAAGCATGTACAAATTAGCATTTACAGTTTTGAACCTCTGACAATCATCAACATATATTAGGTTCTTTTAGAATAAAAAGTGCACAGAGTATTTCAGGATGGTCAAAACCAGGGAGCAATGTTTATTCACTGATAGACCAGAGATGCTGACAACCCCTAACTGGCATCTTACACTGGTGCAAGAAACAGTACAGGAACTCAGTGATGTAACTGATGCCAGGTACTGAGACCAACAGAATTACTGTTGGGTAAAACAAAGAGAGAAAACTCTCTTTTCATTTTAAACCTTTGTGGTTATAAAGTGTAATGAGTGTCTGATACAGAAGGCACCCACGATACACCAAATCATACCCAAAGAATATGATCACTGTGGATTTTCATCATCTGTATCCTCTTTTTTGGATATTCTCATTACCTTTCATTTTTTTTCTTTAGCAGAACAAGTACAAGATGGGTGTACAGAGACACATATTAAATGCTGCAGCTTTACTTAAAGGCTAAGGTTCACAAAGTATTTCAAGTTATGGATAGCTCCACTGAATGCAGCAGCATAATCACTCAGATTTCATCCCCCTCTTCATTTGCCTTTGCTTGTTTTCCTCTTGCTCCTTACACAAGTTGCTTAGACTGTGACATGTGCCATGGAGAAAAAGCACATTGTGACCACTCTGAGGAGTGGAAAAGCTGAGAGCAGGACACAAAAAGACTTGTTCCTCTACTCTCCGTGCTGTCCTTGCAAGCAGCACACACTAGAAACAGGTTTAAAATCACCAACTCCTTTGTTTCCTCCCTCTTGCCAGGAGGATGCTGAAAACAATTCCATTCAGCTCAACAGCCTCTTACAGCACTCCATCCTGGCTCAGCCTGAGCACACTGTGGGCACTGGTAGGTACACATTAGGTGTCCTTCCATGCCCATATGCAAAGTACAAAGAGTGCACTGGAGATAAGAACACTCATGGCATACTTAAATTGACCTGTTAAATGTACTTTATAGGAAATTACATATTATCTATGACCAGTACATGCATATACGTATTTGTACATAAAAGGAGCAAAGCTAAAGATGTGAAAGTTATGCAGAGCATATGAAGAATGTAATCAATACCTCTTTTACTTGGAACTATGATTTGAGTAAATACTGATACCTCTCTTCTGCTCCAGGTTTAGCACTTAGGTGGTCTACACTGTCCTGTTTGGGAATGCAAGATGCCAGCGTCCTTGTTCTTCACAAAGTTTGGAAACATGGATGTGAATTTGGACACAATGAGCAGAAAGAGAGAGATGGTCACATGCAGTGAAGGTGGAGACATGAACTCAAATACATAAACCAAAAGTGTTAAGGAAATGTCAAAATCTTCTCAGAGGGGCTGTATTTCTCAGTTCCCCTTCCACTGATTTAATCCATACACTTTAAGGAAACATTAAGAGTTTTAGCTATAATACCAACAACCTAAGATGCAAAAAAGTGAAGCATGAAAGTCACAACAGCAGTTTCAAAACCCTTTACCTACTGAAAGGCAGCACTGGGGCTAAGAGTTGCCATTTACCTTTTTAAAGGCTTATTTTAACTGTTCTTGGCTATATACTGAAATTATATATAGAATTCTCAAAAAGATCAGTCTGAATTAAAATCCAACCTACTATTAAATGCTCAACTTTCATTGTCCTTGTTTTTATCAGCACAATTTCACAATCACACAGTTCTCCAGTTACCAGAAAGTCTTTCACTTTAAACAGACTTTCAAATATAAAAAAACCCTTCCAGCAATGAAGCTAACAAATTCAACCCCAAAACTATTCTTTAGACTATCCTAAAGAAATAGACAATACTATCCAAACCCTTGTTAGTTCTTAACACTGAAACAACACAGAATCCATGTCTTCATCTTGCCAAGGTACATCAAGATGTCTCCATTTCTGATCTGGCAAATGAATGAATTCCAGAATCTCAACAATCCTGTCAAGACCTTTACTGAAGTTGATGTTATGAACACACGGATATGTATGAATGTATATGAGCGAGTACATTGCAACAACTGAATGTAAATTATCAGAATTAGAAATAATGCACAAGTCATGTTTAAGAAATGTATGCAGAAATATCTCCTTGATTGCACTCTATATGCAAATGGGGCCAATTTGTAAGACAAATCTGGAACCTGCTCAAATGAAGAGTAAGATGACATCTGCCACAGTCAATCTGTGAAAATATGACTTGCAATCAGCTCTGCAATGTTGGTTAGCTACCCCTGCTGCTGCACCAGACACCACCACATTAGTGGTCAAATCGATAGGGACATCTTAAAGCCATCAGTTATAGAACTGAGTGGTGTTGGCCAACTGCTAAAGCTACAGGAAACAACCAGAATGAATGTAAACTTGAAGACGAGAAAGCAAAGGTTAAGCACCTTTGACTCCTTCACTGATGCTCTCTCTAGGGATTAGGTAAGCTGTTATTCTGTACTGGGCATGCAATGCCAAGAGCCCAACGTTCTCCAAACTTCTCTTAATGTGGCAGAAAGATACTGGAACTGGGAGGCTGCAACCAACCACCAGGACTGAGAACCTGAACTCCTAGGTTCATCACTGACTGCACCACTGGGACTTGGTGGCCAGATATCCTATGAGATTTCCAAGCACAGGGCAGCACTGATTTCACTGTGAAAATCAAGACTGTTGTTTATCCAGCTCAAAATCTTTCCCATAACAGACTCTAAATCATAAAGATGCTTTACTGCAATAACTTTGCTAACAGGTATTAGGTGATTTCAAGTCTTTCTGCGCAAAACTCCAGCTGATATCAGAAGGCTTCTAACTGTGTTAAGAATGGCAGTATTTAGATGAAAACCTCATTTCAGTGATCTGTGATCTATTATGTTTTAATTCTAATTGCTTCAATGGCAAGATTTTATTAAGCCAAAGACATCAAAATCTTGCCATTGCTTTGAAAAACGGGAACTGAAATTACTTAAAAATGGAACACGGGAAGTTCCACCTGAACATGAGAAAATTCTTTGCTGTGAGGGTGCAGAGCCCTGACCCAGGCTGCCCAGAGAGGTTGTGGAGTCTCCTTCTGTGGAGAGGTTCCAAAGGCACCTGGAGGTGATCCTGGGCAACCTGCTTTAGCAGGTAGGTTGGACTAGATGTCCTCTGGTGGTCCCTTCCAACCTTATCCAGTCTGTGATCCAAGGTACATTTGTGAACTATTAACAGCTGTTCCACCAAAGGGATGTGTTGGCACAGTTCCTACAAGAGCAGTATGCAGGGGGGACAACTCTGATATAATGTTTCACATATTTCATTTTATACTCCTAAACTTACAATTCAATTCACACACACGCAATTCCATTCACACACAGCTGGACTCTTCCCACCTCGTGTTGGTGGAATACATCTGGTATGAACTGAAGACAAACTACAGCACCAAGAGAAGTGGATAGACTTCAGCAGAAGTAAGTGCTAGCACTATAGTAACAGTTTTATCCAGGCACTAGTCTTAAAGTTTTACATGTGACTTCCCAAGAGCTTACACAGGCAGTGGTAGTTTACATGCACCTTCTGCATCCTATCATTCACTGTAACACAAAGAATTGGAAGGGGAAGGTTTTGAATTTGCACTTCAATAGGAATTGGAATGCCTGCTTAAAACCCCCCCAGAGGTCCATCTGGGGGAAAAAGGTACCCCAAAGAATTCCTACTGCCAAAGCAATGGAATAACAAAACCTGATCTCAGTAGAAAGTTCATGACAAGAAAAAGCTTCTATTAATCATAGGTGGCATTCAGCACAACAACTTCTGTAAAGCACTAATGTTTTTAACCAGAACCTACCTTGGTAGAAAACCTGTTCCATGGAGACCACCCTGAATTTACCAACAGTGTCAATTTTTCTACACATCACCTAGCAAGTGTTACCAAGACTTCCAACACAGCAGGCTGTGGTTGGTTTTCTCTTAGGAACAGTTTGTTTAAACAAAGGGAAACAACCCAACAAAAATAAAAAGTAAACACCTAGACAAGGACAGGTTCTACAACAAATATTTATCATCTTATAAAGCACCACAGGGAGAACACCACCAACATTTACAGAAGCAGGTAAAAACAGACTAAAGAACATTAGGACAGATGATGTTCTGCTGTTTTAGACATCTTATTTCATGGCTTGTGACCATTCTGGCAGACAAAAAAAAAAAAGACATTAATTCCCAGGTGCTTTATAACAGTTCAACAAAACACAGAGAAAATAGCTAAGCTGCTGTTTTACTTAAGGCTTTGGGAAGTTGTAAGTCTCTTTATATAGGCATACTTTGAAATTTTAGTCCAGAAATCTCTTCTGAGAGTGCAAGATGCAGTAAGCCACTGTTCAACTGGGAGGAGCTGACTAGTACCTGTCATCCTCCGGAGATGCATGCTGGATATGAATCCTGGGACTAGTAGGTCGTCTCCTCTCTAGGGAGGGGGACCATCTACCCCTGCTTGCCCGTTCAATGAAACAGGAAAAAAATAGCATATTTAGTTCGTGATAAAATTAAAGAGATGGCATTTGGGACTGGAAAAATACCCCAAAAAGTAATGAAATCGTGTAATTCACTGTTTCTAGCAGTCTTTGGATGCCCAGGTTTGCTGTTCTTACGGCTGCTTACTGTGGGTACAGAACAGCCAACACAGGGATGAATGCCCCAAGATGCAAAACTCAGACATGTCAAGCCTTTACACAGCATACCACTCTCTCTTCTACTGTTCTCCAATGCTAGCCTCTCTAAAATCTATCATGTGTGCAGGATGTCAGGATTCCAAACTCAGAGCTTTTCAAGTCCACATGATGGCCATTTTTTAGCAGCTGAAGCTCATCTCTCCTCCCTCTTTGCACTGAAAAATATCCATTCTCAGTAAAAATATACAACTATGAATTAAGAAAATTTCTAAAGCATAAAGTGATCCTTTTCTGGAATGTAATAACAGAGTAAGGGTAAACTAGCTCCAACTAACATTTGTCAATATATACAGTGTGTGCAAGCAGCTTCCTCCTCTGTTTTGCTGTACCCCTGCAGTACATATCAGCAGATTACAATCTATAATTAAATTTAATTACACTGTGAATGAAAACTGTTGTCTCACAATATTTTTCTTGAAAAAGTTCATTTAATTTAGAATGATATCCAGTGTACTGTAGAGTGGTGTTGCTGATTTTGTTGGGACACTGTGGTTGTAACAGCACAAGTGCATGTATAAACTTACAAAGCCAAAATATACTGATAAATTCACAAACAGCAAAATGTTTACATAAACTCTGCTCGACTATGACATTAACTTTCTGAGGCATCCTTCCAGTCCATGTAACAAGGAAAAGGGTTTGATTTATGAACATGCAAACAACAAAGGTTTCAGGGAGAGTAGCATCATTTGAACAGTCAGGTAGATATTTCAGAAGTTTCAACAGCAAATATGTTGTTAGTAATTCTGTTTGGTTTTTTTTTTTTTCCTCTCCAAAGCAAGAGTTAAAGAAAATGTTAATGCATCAGTGCACTCAAAGCCCTTAATATGCTGATATCCACTACAAATATTAAACATCATTTGACAGAATGAGCTAGGCCATGCAGTATGGACATCAAGAACATGCTCTCACTGGAGCCACAGCACAACACAGACACATGCAACAACCTATTCCTGTACATGCTTGAGAACTGGGAGCACAACACATTGCACACCTAATGCAAATAGTTATTTTACTGAATGTTGTTGTAAATGGTGATATTCAACATAACTCTAAGGCATGCAACATAAACACCTAATATTGCAGACGAAAAAAACACCACCTTAGAAAAATTAACTTGAAATCAAGACAAGTCTTAAACTGACCAAACAACAGCTTCAACTTCTGCTACCCATTTATGAGTAGGTCACAGTAACTAACTGCTCAGCTTTGTGCTTTGTGTCTTGTTTTGGGTGGCAGTGATCAGCTGGCAGCAAACATCCCGCAGATCTCCAAGATGTTTTGATGCCTACTGCAGCTCAGCCCAAAGTTAACACAGCTGCACTGTGCAGATACATTGACCCTGCTGTGCAGGAACTGACCCCTGGGCTCTGCTCCTTGCTTATCTCCTCAGATCTCCGCTACTCTCTCAGCAGGACCTATCTGTACAACTGCTCTTGTGCTAACTGCCAATGCACACCACAACTTGTAACACCAGAAACCCAGAAGGTCAAGAAAAGCCACACTACCTATTCTTAACTCTCAGTGGCTGCAATCTTAAAGCAATCTAGGGAAGATGCTATTACAATGAGAAACCACTGCTCAATCAGTTCAGATCCTGCACTTCAATAACATGCCTATGTGGCTTCCTGAAATGACACCCAATTTAAAAGAGAAAAAAAGAAATTGAGACAGTGAATGGGACAAAAAAAAATCATACTAAAAGAAGCAGTAGCAATGGAAACCTTTTAAATGGTATTAGATGATACTTATGGCTTCTTATAAACTAACACATCTTGCAGTTCATCATAGGAACTGCAACAACACAGCTATTTGGGAAAAAAAGTGCCAGCTGGAAGAAATGGGAGGAGGGTTGGAAAAAAAGTAGAGAAAAGACAGGCAGGCATGGTGCAAGGTGTGTTAGCAGAGGCTGCATATTTCTGAGTATCCTACCAGATACTGTGCAAAGAGAAATACACAAAGGATTAAGTTCTGTACCAAAACATTCCATTCACCAAACAACTTTGGCAAGTCTGTGTCAGGACAAAGTCAGACTGCCAGTCAAATTATACAGGCTCAAAGAATGAAGGTTACAGCAGGAGAAAAAGACTCTTCATCGTTTTATTTTATCACAACTAACAAGACTTGGCTGTCTCAAATCTATGTATGCTGCTGAGAATCTTTTCCTGCAGATATACAGGGGTCAACAAAATGATTTTACTGGCAAAGCAGCATCTTAAAAAAAAGAGTAACTACTGCAACACTTCCAAATGACACAAATAATGCTGTATAGATTTGAAGAATCAAAAGCATCTCCAACAAATCACTGGCACAGAGAAAAAAAGGCTCTGGTGTCCATCAGTAACACACAGCCAATACTACCTGATTCAGTAAGCACAAGTGGACTATTTCAACCCTGAGTCTCAACTACAAACTAACTTACACACTCTGAAGGTTGGGGGAACGAGTAGAAATAATTTTCTACAGGGGAGTATACTCAATTTTGTGGAAGGAAAAATGCCAATTTAGAAGTCTGTATTTTGAGGACTAAGTGTCACTTTTTAAAAAAAAAATAAATCTATAATTCCATGGGAGGGGGAGAGGAAACACCACGAAAACAGCTGACACCTTCAACACAGGTCCCTCAAATGTAATAATAAAGTGGTGCTGTATAAATTGGACTCACAAACCCAGTGTTTCTCTTTTTCCAGAACCAGAACAAAGCAAAACAAAAGGCAAAACCTAGTGTTTAGCAGCAGATCAAACACTTTTCATGAAGAGCTTGTGAAAAAAGCAGCAAATTTTGGACAGAGGTTGCTGGACAAGGGGTATAAAGACATAATAAAACTAGTGAAATCAGTGAAAGGTGGAGTTTTGAATATACTTTAACTGGATAGTTTACAATTGCCAGTTACTGTTTCATTGAAAACTCAAGTTGATTGCTGGCATCTTGAAGTAAAACTCCAAAATTTGAGAAGAGCAAAGTTCTAGCCAAGGAGCAGCAGGAAGTGGGGAGGAAGGAAAGGGAAATTTCACAAAAATCTAAAAGCCACACTTTAAATACCTATTGTACAGATGGAATTGGAATTCCACCATATTCCCACTCACTAGTAGCTTATTATTGCCTTTAGTGAAGCTCTAAAATCTACCACCTCACCCTAAAACAGGTTAGTTCTTAGCCACAAACACAGCTGGTGATGAAAGACTCTCCTGTGGGACAATCCCATCTACAGTAGTATTTGGGTGTAAAATTTTGAACCAAGCTATTGTAATATTAAAAGTTCATAAAGCATCCAAAAAAAGCCTGGACAATGTATGTGACACGACAATATTTCATTAAAATGCAAACATGTCTTCTAAGACTTCTGTTAGCCTTAACACAATGTCACAGAGTGAAAAGAACTGAATGCAGTGAATTTCCCCAGAATTGCAAAAGCAGATGCAGATTAGGTTAAGGAAGCAATGAAATTTAGCTGTTTTGCAGGAAATACATCACTTTACAAACTACAGTCCTGGCCTGAAACAGGAGAGTTTTGTCATGATTTACGAATTGTGTCACTGCCTTATTAGCAGTCCACAGAACAGGCAAGAAACAAGTGTTAATACTGTATAGCAAGTGATGGTGAAGACTGACAACCAAGTGGTACTTTGTCAACACAATTAACACTGCAATGCTATTATCAGCATACTGAGGACTTGAGTAAACAATGACATCAGCTTGAACTGAAACAAGGAAAGAAGCCAGAAGCAGTCAAACTCCAACACACAGGTTACATGACATACATGAATGCAGGAACAAAAATGTCTACGAATACCAAAGCAGACATGAAGGTACAGGAATGTAGAGTATGGAGGAAAACAAAACTGATAAAGGTCACCAGCACAGATGACAAGAAATTCATAAGTTTTTATTTTATACCTTTCTCGTTCTGGTGAATGCAAACTAGTATCTGGTCTCAAGCAGTTGGTACTAGCACTCCTAGCCCTGTCAAGGGAGGGCTGTAGTTCACTAGTGCCAGTGCATTGCATCCAATGGTAGAAGAGAAAGAAAAAGAAAACAAAGGAATACAATGTTAGATATTAACTCATAAAGGAATGCTTTTTTTCACAGAAAATGTAGAATTACAATGATTTAATTAAGGAAAACATAAAAGAGCTGCTGGATGACAGTGCCAAGGTTTGTTCAGAAAATAAAAGCAAACAAAAGACTGCTAGAAAATTTTTTGCTAAGATCATTGAAATGCTTAAAACTGAATGAGACAAAAACATTTGCATGTCAGAAAGTGGAATGAGAACTATCAAAATTTAAATCCTTATCAGCAGCAGGAAATCTTAAGCCAACACAAAGGGATGTGATAGACTATACATTATGTGAGATTACTCTACAGTGAAGCTCCTTTACTCTGCAAATCCACATCAGATACCCAAGAGGAGTAGCAATTCGCCCTCAGTTCCTTACCTAACCAGTAGATCATCTCCACATTTCAGTATTGGTGAGTTAAGGCAATCCCGAAGGAGTGAAATATCCTGTCTAACCAGGGGTTTGGCCTTAGCACATGCAGGAAGAGTTGAGCTTTATAAATTAAAATGATTTCAACAAAATGAAAATAAATTTGACATGCAACCAAAACATTATGCATAAACAAAAGAACATAGCAAAGAAAAAATATGCAACATGTAATTTTAACAGTAAAAGACAACTCTGCCTAACAGAAGTGGTTTGGGTTGGGGTTTTTGGTAATGGAGAAGCTAATCTAAAAGACTGATATGAAGTTATTTTAGGATTAGATCTCTCAGTTATCAAAAATGTATGAACCTTCATTATTATTATTTAGCAAGGTAAGACTAGTTATTCTTCAGAAGAGGAACTAACTACTCAGAGGGGACTCTAAAGACTTCTTACCTGTACAAGTTCCAATGAGTACCATTTTCTAACAAAGGCATCTTGGGTGGCAATGTTTGATAGTGCCTAACAGAACTTCTGGAATGTGGTGAACAGAAAAAAAAACAGAACACAAAACAATGCCAGAAATAAAAAGACGAGTAGAGGTAAACCAAGGCTGAACAGAACATAAAATAAATGCAGGTCTCTACTACACATAATAGCTGTGTGAGTAAATTTCTCAACATGTTTTTCACAACTACTGTCCCATCTATATGGGGGCTGAGCTTTTGTATTTACACTCTTCTTAATCCAGCTCATAAACTTCTGACAATACTAGTGCAGCTCAGGTTTTTCCCTTGCAAAGGAAGCAATCTAAATTCTATTTATAGAGATTTTTAATTAAAGAATAAAAGCTGTTGTAAAGGATTAGGTTAATACTAAACTTGCCTTTATTTCTACTAGTGATGCCTTACTTGGACTGACAAGATTTTAACCTCTTCAGCAGCTCAGTATGAACAGTTTGCTGTTTTACAGTGACATGTAGCATCATCAACTTCATTATAGGTGTATCAGCACCTGGCATTTTTGAATGTGGAAGTCTTTTGGAAGTGGCATGTCAGCTTAAAAATCTAACAGTAATTAAATGCTATTAATAACAAGCTAATTAAAAGGCCTAGCCGATCTACTACTTCAGCCTGCATAGCAGTACTCCAAGATGACAACTCTCTAATATCATCACTTACAGGACAGATTTTTACAAGTGGAAATATTTGCTTTATTATTCACTCTAGCCCATGATCAGGGGAAGCATTCAGAGGCAGACAGTGGCTGCCATTTAAGGGTTAAGGGTTAATAACCAAGTACTAACCATTTTCCACACACCCTACCAGGACACAGCTGCAGTGCTGGTTGGCAGAAGGACCAGGAGCCTTGAGGACTTTGCACCTTCAAAACCAGTTTCTCCTAACAGGATTAGGCACAGCAAATCAACATTGCAAATCCAACTGTGTCTCAGAGAGGTGAAATCCAGAAACCCTCCTGTTTGTAAAACCCTGAGGGATTCAAGACAGCAGTTTGACCCTTCTCATATAGGTTTAGGAGTCATCACAGAAGTGGCTGCCCATCAGGTTTCTGGCACACTAGCAGGTACTACAAATAAGTGGTTGTGACCCAAAACACAGGATGTGACAGCCTATGGTCTATGGCATAGATGGACATGTCCTTCCAGTCTTCCTGCTTTTGGTCAGTAACTGTACCCAGATGGAGAGGATGGACAGCTAGGACTAGCATTCTTCTCAGCTGCTGTATTAAACCAACCACACATCTGAACGTTGCAGCGTGGAGCTCCTCATCTTAGCAGTTCTCTAATTTAATGCAAGACCCTTAACACTTCTTCCCTATTTAAAGACAAAGCTGACTCAGCAATTAAGACTTTATTCAGCAAAATACCCAGAAAATAAGGCTAAAGCCTTGTATCTAACATGAATAAATGTCAGGCCACTACAAATGAGAAAGGACAGAAGACTGCAACCAATGTACAGACAAAAAAAAAGCAGGAAAAAGTGTAATTATATGATAGTAAATGGACCTGAAGTAACAGGGAGTAAAATAAATTATTAACCTTTAAAATATGAAGTGTTGAGGAAAAAGCTTTTTTTTGAAGCATCAGAATGAAAAGCTTTCTCCTGATAACAAAGTCTTAAATTGTAATTTAACAGCTCCACTGATGCACAGATTTCTTTTTTTTAAAGTTTTTGTATTTGTTGTTTTCCCTTACACTGCTGGACCTCAGAACCCCACTGCAGCATCTCCAATGCTGTTTCAAATTCAGTGAAGAGAATTAAAGCGATCCAAAGCATATTAAAAACCATCCAACCTGCTCTGTAGTGGAAAATCCCACATCAGGTACATCAATAAGCAAATTAGACAACATGTTTAAAAGTTTGATGGTTTTAAACATATAGCATGGACACAAAATCCTTAGCAACACTCAGATCCTGAACAGAAATATGGATAACTCCTTGGCTGAATGGTTAACTACTTCAACCTACATTTTTACTTAGAATAAGTGACAGATTTTCTATAAGGTTAACAGACATGATGAAAAAAGGGGAGGGGCAGAATTGGATTTATTAGACAAAGATATTTCAGTCCCGTTTAGTTTCACAACACTGGGAAGAGCTGAGACAGGGAACTCCAAGCTTTGGAATGAAAGATTAATGAAGACTTAAGCTGAGCCAAAAACTGCAAAGGTTATGCCTGGCTCTAATTCATAGCACAATTTGTAGATGCATGAGTAACACAAGACCCCTCCAATCCAGGGTTCCCAGTGAGCCCTCATTCATCATTGCTCTGCTCTACAAGTGACCAAACCCAGCATAAGATTAGGTGTCACAAAAAGCAGATATTGGTGACGTGTGTGTGGCTGTAGTATAAAAGTGCAAACAGAATAAAACAAAATCAACCAAAAGAGAACGTTTGAAATCATAACAGAGTGGTGCATTGGGAAATCAAGACTTCTGTGAGCAGACAGAACATCTACAAATACAACTGCAAAAATCAGAATTTCTCTTCAGCTGCTTTAACCCCTGCCACTGGAGTTCTCAAACACATATACACATCTCAATCTGAATTAAAATGAACAGAGAAAGGAACAACTGACATCTGGACCACAATGTACTAGGAAAGTTCTTTACTTACTGGGACTAAATATTGCTATGGAAAAAAGCTGGGCACACAGAGTACAGAACTGACCGGCTGTGTTGGTGGTCACGAGCTCCTCTATTTACCTGATGGTATGGAGGCACTCTGCACTTCTTCCTCGTTTTGCTCTGGGCAGCATAAGAAGCTCACTGCACAGACAGGATGGTGGTGAGTGAAACAGGAATTGTCATGAAGCACTCGATGATATGACTTATGCCAATGATACGCAAATGAAAATGTCAAAAGAAACAAGAAGCTTCCACCCAGACAGTCTGAAGGTGTCCAAACCCAGACTGCACTTCTCAAACAATGAGCCAAAAACACCTGTGGTAACTGCATTTTCAACAAGTTCCTTCAGGCACCTAATTTTGTGGGAGTTCTCCTTTTACAATTGAGAAGCAGAGTTTTAGAGCTCTTCATGGCAGAAAGGAATCCCTAAACCAGCTGTTTCTCTAGTAGCCTCCTTTCTCATCAACTAATAAACAAAGAAATACTCTAGAAAAAAAATCGTGCTTGTTGGGAGGGGGTGGTAGTTTTTATTTGGGTTTGGTTTTGTTTTTTTCCTTTCTAAGCTACAAAAACCTACACAAAAAAAGCAGGGAGGGTTTACTACCTAACTTCCTGCAGACCTGTTTATGGGAAGACTAACCAGCCACCCTTTTGGGAAGAACAAAAACCTAAGTTCACTGGAAGTACTAGATTTGGCCAAATAGAAATTCTGACTTGTAGATCTTGAGACTATCTTGTACTGTAATCCTACGGAAACAAAAAGAATTGCTGCTCAGCCATCAGACTTTTTGTTTCATGTTGTTTCCAACAGAGAAAATAATCTATGTTTCATTTACTGTAACCAAACACGCTACAGCCAGCAAGATGGTAAAATTAATACGTTTTCATGCCTGTGGTAAATATGACTATGATATGAATATCCCTTGATTTAATCTTACACAGTCCAACACAATCAGAAAGGCCAATCTCCAAACCTCCTTGTTATCATAAATATGAAACTAAAGTTAAGCTTCATGAAACATGCTGTTCAAAAACAAGCAGGAAATTGTATGAAGTACTATGGCGACAAAGAGAGAAAAGATTACAAAATAGATAAAGCAGCAGTTGTTCAACATGTTTTGTGCTTCAGACCATTACAAAAAGACCCATTTAATTGATCCAGTAAAGGTAATATTTATCTAAAATTCTAAAATGGGCAGTTTGAAACAATGGCTTGAGTCATGTGAGAGATTCAACTTCACATCTGGAACTACCAGCTCCATTCTGGTGCAACAAAATGTTCTGAAGTTGAACTGAACCATGTAAGGTTTTATAAGCAAAATTTCCATTCATAAGCTCAGAGGACTGACAGAATTGATATGCAGGTTTCCAAATCACAATTAAA
The DNA here is from genome assembly GCA_013399015.1 of Galbula dea. Taxonomy (NCBI): domain Eukaryota; kingdom Metazoa; phylum Chordata; class Aves; order Piciformes; family Galbulidae; genus Galbula; species Galbula dea. Next base: position 921,643 of record VWZX01010541.1, read on the forward strand.
CATACATTTTAGGAACAAAGTTACCATTATCTCAAGAGTAGATGCAAAGTCTGCATTAAATCATCGGGCACATTGTTAAATGTTTCCTCTGCCTTTGCTAAGCCAAAGAATATCTATTGTAACTGGCCCCCAGAAGACACCAATATAAAATTCATCCAGAAAAGGGATATAAAATAGCAAATCCACCATCAAATCTTCAAGGTAAAAAAAAAAAAGCTAAAGGAATCCATCACAGTAGATTACTGAAAATTTAAGACACTTATGGCTCTAAAATAAATTTAATGTGATTTGGAGACACTTAAGATTAGTGTTCTAAAACAAGGGTTTTCTAAGGTATTTCAGTATTCGCATGAATAGATTATTTAGGAATAAAAAACTAAAAAAATGAGAAGGGTCCTACCCTTGAAAACTGAATGATGCTCCTAAACTCAGAGCAAAACACACTGCTTAAGCAAACTTCCTAATAAAAACTTTTCCCCAGCAGATTTATATATACACATATACAGGTTGTGTATAGACAAATACATAAAAAAGGTAAAGTGGACAAATGGGTTCCACTGGGGATTTATCACACCAGATGTTTTACTAAGCAAATATAACAACTATTGTGTCTATTTCAAATGTTCAGTATTAATTTGGGACTAATACCAGATTGAGAAAATTATCAAAAATAATCAGGAAGTGCAATTTCTGCCATGTAGCTCTCAGGTAACTACTCACCTTCCAAACCAAGTTGTGTTAGGGAGCTACATGAATGAACTTACTCAGATTAAGGGTTCAGTAAATGAACACCACGAGACTTACACTGCTTTTGATACTAACATAATACTGAATAGACATTTTGGAAGTGAGAGAATCTTCCTCAACAAAAGCTGTTTTTCACCTTCCCTATGATGCTGAAAGACAGTGAAACCTGCAAGAGTTAGTCTCCACAACTGAGGAAATCTGCAGAAAAATGAAGAGGAACACAGGGGGAAAAAAAGAGACCACTGCAGGCAGGGTAACTACTCAAGGAGAGCAAGTGTGTGGATGGACTCCTCTTCAAACCCTGCAAATAAGCCATGTACATCCTTCCTGCCTGATCTTTAAGCTTCTGAAAGGCATTTTCTGACCACTGAGAAGAGCTGAAGCCTGAGCCTTCCTCCTAAGTAAGAGTAAGGCAAAGTAAGAGTAAATTTCCTTGTGCAGATCCAGCAGCATTTGCTGCTGGGGCTCTGGTCTGATGGCTCAGCTCCCAGAAAGCCCCGGTCCAAGCCTCGCTCCCCAGCCACAGTCCATGCAGACAGCATCACTGATACCAGGCTTTGAGGCTTCACAGGAAGAAAATTTCCTAGACAGTTAACTGTCTGTATTTATTTCTACTGATAAAAGCTACATTTTAATGTCTCTTCCTGGGCAATTCTGCTGCATAAGAAATTTATTCTATAAATATCTTCAAAAGATTCTGGAATATATCACTACTGAAAACAAACAATAACACGAAACATTGGCACTAAGGGGAAATGACTTGAATTAGTTTAACTATCAGACTACTACATTTAAAAAGCCTTTCAATTCACCTCTGAAATTCAGTCCAACAATCCAACTTAGACAATTCTGTACATACCTCTTGCCTATACAGTTGAATTTCAAAATCCAAGCAACTCATCAATTCTGATATGCATGTTATCACATTAAGAAAGAAACCAGGCAAGATCATTTACAAAACTGATCTAATTCAGCTGCAAAAGCCATCAGCTATTCAATTTCTGTCTCGTTTCAAAACTGGACAAAGAGTTCCAGAGACTTTTGATTTATTCTTTACATGTTTATGTTCTGTACCAAATTTGCTGGATCATTTGGAAAGGTTTTGTCACCCTTACTCATAAAAAATACTAACTTACTGCAAAAGAAAAAATCCAAAGACATTACTAAGACAATTGACCTTGCATGAAGGGTAAAAAGTTTGCCATATTAGTTTAGCTATACCTTTTTTTTTTTTTAAGGTAAGCAAACAACCCTCAAACACTGATAAACTGCGACTGTCTCCCAAATGCTGAACTATCTTTTTTGAACTTTTTTCAGCTATAAATGACAAATTCTCTTTTCCTTCCATTTTATTAGACTGTATTTCTAGAGACCTGAAAACAATGTCTGCTAGGAGAGACCAAGTGTGCTCTGAGGCGTGTGGTCTCTGGATGTATTCCAGGGAGAAAGGTCTAGGTGTCACAGCCCCCAGATTGGAGATCCTTGCTAATGACAAGTCCCACAACTACCCTTACTATGCTTGGGCACTGTACCAAGTTCACCAGCACTTTACAGAAGATGCTGTGAGACTGCCTATGAAGATGTCCATGACCTATAAGCACAGGAATGCCAATCACACTCTGTGGAGATCTCACTAGTAAGAGCAAACATGCCTGGGATTTTGCTGGCTACTGAACCAGATGAATTCCGAGTTACAAGAATAGCTAGGGCACATACATAGATTTGTGGGTTTCTAGCAAAAATCCCTGGGCTTCATTCATGAAACAACGAGCAGAATGCTCTAGATAGGCACCCAAGAACTATTAGTCTGGACACCTGCCATTACTGTCAACCCAGTGCAGAATTCTGCTATAAGAGTTATAGGTAATTTAACCATGACACTAGATTTATCAGTTAGGATGATTTCTCTCCCTCCCCCATCACTATTAGTCATGTTTCTACTGAACACACAAAAATCAGGCAAACTGATAAAGACATTTCTAAACTTGTCTCCAAGTTCAGGCTGACAATGTACCTTTCTTGATCAGACAAATACTGACTATCCACATCTCTGGATCTGTAATCAACTGCAGTTCTGGAGGCATCATGGTGTCTAGTTGGAGAACGCGATCTTCTCATTTGATGAATTTCATCTAAACTCCTGAAAGACAAATGTGTATGATAATGTTGGGATTAAAACCCCCACACCCTTAAGTACGCTCTAATACAATCATTTCAGCCTGCTGTTACTTCAAAAACTAGTTCAATTCAGTTATTACAAAATTTGCACACACCACTATGCATTATCCTCCAGTGGCTCCACTCAACATCCAGGCACTGTCTTGATAAAACATTTCCAAACCTACATATTAGTTATGGTTCACAGATTATTAATCAGAGAAAAGAGCAGCAAGAAGAGGCAAGTCCTACAAAGTTACAACTCACCCCGTGAGTGCTCTTGAACGACAGTGCACAGGCAACACTGCTGAATTCAGATACAAAAAGGCTTCAAATTGTGAAAAACTGCTGAACAAGAGAGAAGTTGGTGACAACAGATGATTCAAAGGGGAAAGCTCCCAGGGTTTCATTAACTGCTGATGCCTACCTCTGTAATGGCACATTTGGTAAACGTGAACGGGTCCTGCCCTGGTCATCGCCGCGGTGAGGAGACACAGATCGTGATCGATGATGCGTTGTTCGTTGCTGTTCTGGCACCGTTAGCGTTGTAGATTTACTTTCTCTAGTGCTAGACCTATAACCTATGGGCAAGAGGGCAACAAAGGCAAATTAAAGAGGAAAAGTCTGGGTTGGAAAGAATTCAGATAGTTAGTTCTTTCAGGGACACACATCTAGACATTTACACAAAGTTCCAAGTCATCGTTCACCTCAAGAGATCATGCAGCCAGGAGAAAGTACTAGCATTACCTTTAGATGTCTACACAGATAGATGGAAACTGAGATGATTTTCAGTATGTACTGGAAGATGCAGAGGAGAAAACTAAAGTTGTTTTCTGACTTGGGGAAGAGTACCCAAAGCAATCTGTAGTTCAGAATGGTCATACCACAGCACATACTGGAAAGGAATCCAAGCAATGTAGGCTTATCTTATCTTATCTAACGACTGGAGAAGGCACGCTTGTATCCAACAGCAGACTCATCCAGGACTGCTCATGCAGAAAGCATCCTTCTGACTCTTGCTTCAGTTAAATACAAAAATATTCTCCTACTGACCTCACCCAAAGCCACCTACTTGCAAAAACTACAAGCATTGAGAGTACATGGTATAGAACATACAATGTGTTGCACACTCTGTAAAACATTTTCCCATATAATAGGAATGAGCTGTGAAGTTTCTCGTAGTTCATTTTTATGTAATATTTAAAAGAAAATAATCAGCAGAACATTACCACATGGTAAAGCACTGCTATTCGTGTCACTTCTTCCACAGAGCACCCTGCCTTGTTACACTCTCTATACCCCATGCTGAATGAGACAAAGAAGCTCAGTGAGATGAACTCCTTTCAAAAGGTGTTTCAGCTTTCCAAAAGAGCCTGAGGAGATTTGCTCAGACATCAGTTACTCACTTCTAGAAATTTAATTAACATTACAAGAATCCCTTGGTAGAAAATCCCTTAACAGAAAGGGTCATCCCTTAAATCAGCCCTTAATGACTTCACAAATTATTGTTTAGAGTACAAAATATTAGTTTTGCTGCTTCTCTGAATCTGCCTAGCAGCAAGTTCCAGTAATGTGTTGTTCAGCCTGAAGGAATCACCTTTCCATGCAGGAAAAGGCTATAATTTAGGCACTCAAAGGTCACCTGGATAAATTAACTAAGTTGCATTAGAGCATCTCTAGTCTGCCTAAAAAAATAAAATACATCTAGGATAATCCTGCACACTTAAAAATCTGGTACAGAAATATGATTTTTATCCTACAGATTTCTCACAGCCAAACTATCCAGGGAACAATATCTGAAACTTGTGCACTGTGTACACAACGCTTACAGAGCAGAGCAGCAGCAATTCACATTTACCCTAAGTGTTAGCTCAACTACTGCCAGGCTCCTCACATGACATCCACGCTTCCATAGGGACCATGACAGTGACAGCACCAGTTGCATTCCCTCACATCCCCAAACTGCAAAGGCTCTATGCTCTCCGGAGTGAGCAGAGACTTTTGGCATAGACCAGCATGATAGCAGCAACCAAGCTGATGGGAGATTATACAGAAGTTTCTCAGTTGCTTATAGGAAACTGTCCGGTGGGAAATGAAATGGAAGCTGATAGATGATGAAAATGGTTCTAGCAAGTGTTTGACACTAGAATTTTTGTTTGTTTTGAAGACAAGATAGAGAACAACGAGGTGTTGCATTGGTGTCACCCTGCTGCTACAGGAGGAAGGTAAGTACAAAGAAATTGTTTCTATAGGTTACACAATAGAAAAGGAAGTGGTTCTGAAGAGCTACCCACAGCATAAGCACTACAACTCATCAAAAATACCCTCTGGGATATTGCCAATTGGGTATCAGCTTTTTTGTTTTCTTTTTAATTAAGAAAGTTACTGAAGTATTGGTTAAAAAAAAAAAAATCAGCCTCAAAATGTTTGTTTCTTATTAAATCCCTTACTGACCCCTTACTGCTCCTTCCTAGATACTTAGCACTGGTGAGTACACTCTGGAGTACCTGGCTCCCCAGTATGAGGCTGATGTAGAGTAACTAGTGTTAGACCAGCTCAGGATCATGAAGATAGATTAAAAGACTGAAGCATCTTTCACATCAGAAAACTCCAAGAGATTTAGAATATTTTTTTCATGTAAATAGATGCAGGCATGCCACAAAAACCTGCCAAAACCCAGTTCTGTTAAAGCTGAGCTTCAGCTCTGCTGAAGTTGCTAAAATTGCTTTCAACTGTTGATATAGAGTCCTTTTACGAACAGTAATATAAGCTGATTTTAATGTCATGTTAGCACTGCAAGATATCAGTAATGAAAGAAAGGACATTTGTGATATAGGAAGGGAAAAATACTTTCCTTAAAATACTCCTGAAGTTCTCTCAGTGCTATTCACTGTTTAACCCCAGCAGACTTTATCCCACTGACAAGCACTGATTCTTTGCAGCTGCTGAAACCTCTAGGAAAACACATTTTCTCTCTAATCACTAAATGCTAATACTGCATTTGCCTTACCAATTGCAATTGGTAAAACATTTGAAATTAGAGTTTAAAGGATTTCCAATCTGTGTTAAATCAGCCAAAATATTTTCATCATTCCTTTTTTAGCTTATGGTGGTGATCCAGTGATCATCTGTGCTGCTGCATTTTGCACTTGTCTGCTTTGCAGAGAATGAGCAATAATCTTTGTGAAAATCTTGAGATGCTAAGAAGGCAAAACAACTTGCTCCTCTTCTGAAAGGTCCAAGAAAAAGAGTAACAACTGTAGGAATATGCCTTTAACCAAGGCAGAGCTCATTTATCATACATAAGCTTCTCACACTTACATCAAGTAAGTGACAAAGGAGGGAAAAGGTGCTTTAAATGGAAACACTTTCTTTTGTGTCCCATGCTGTGAACTCGATTTTGATATTCCTAACTTTTGTTGAGGAGGAATATCTTGATCCTACTGATCTATCTGAAGCCAACAGAGGCTATGCCAAAGTGGTCCAAGATTGAACCTGAGCTGCATCATCATCCTACAGGATAGGGAAACAGACTATTTTAAAGACAGATCAGGAAGACAGAGTGCTTTCCAATTCCCACTGTGATTTAATTCAGTTATTTTCATCAGGAGGAGCCAGAGAAAAAACTGGTTTAGTGCTGGCAATGACACAATAACTCTTCAGGAAGCTTGGGACAATTGAAAAACAAGTTCATCTGATTTGTAGCAACAGTCAAGCAGAAGTAGAAAAATGTGGTAGTCAAAACAATCCTCAAGATTTTCAGTATGTAAGGAATACTGAACTAAAAGTCAAACCATGATAGCCTCTACAAGTATATCTTTATGAACATTTAGGGTAATGATAGTTCACGAAGGTTTATGAAAGCTAAAGACAACACAGCCATGCTACATGCATCAATCTAGAGCCATGCATTCTAGAAGAGTCCATGGGAGACTGCACTGTATCTACAATTCAGGCAAAAAGCAAAATAAAAAAGAAATGCTTCCAATAGACACTGAAATCTTAATTACCATTTTCAAGTGATTTTTGAATGCATTTTATATTTTAAATAATGCTTGTAACATTATACAGTAGAAATTAAACAATCTGAGCCATCCAGTGGTTCACATGTGAAGAATTATGTGGAAAAGGAATGGCAATGAATGAACAGTAGAGTCTTTTCATTCTTCACAGAATTCCCTATGACTTAGGACAGGTACCATGGAAAAAATCAGGAAAAAATGGCTCTTTTCCACAATCAACTCTCTGAAACCAGTATTCTCAATATTCCAAAATGTTATGAAAAAAAAACAAACCAAAGCCAAACACTAAACACTACAGCAAGCAAAAAAAGAAGAAAGCAGGACCATGCTGTTCACACACGCACCTGGAGGAACAACTCCAATACCATCATCAACATCATAATCTGAGATGTCACTATCACTGATTGGCCGAGATCCTGCACAACAGTAAGGTAAACACACACCTAAACATCTGGTCATGGCATCACATGTAACAAAATGCTCATTTCACATACTACTGAACTTCAGAAGATCATTGCAAGTCTGAACAATAGAGAAGAACTAAAGCACAGTGACTGACGGTGACATTTCCTAAGAAAGCTGAGCCATCTTTACAGCTGCTGCAGCCTCCTTTCCCCTTCTCCTTTCCTCAAGTCCTCAATAATCCTCTACTAGGATAGTTCATCTCACCAAACCAGCAAAAAGTTAACTCAAAGGAAAAAAAAACCCACAGTTTTTTGTGCTCTTTCAGTGAGTTAGCTGGATCAGTTTACTGAAGAGGAGAGGTGGCAGCATATGGTGAGACTGAGGAAGAGGGAACAGCACTGCCAGCTCTTAAGAGAAGTTCAAATATCTCACAAAGACTAACCTTTAATTTGCTCACTATTCACATCCTGATGCAGCAATAACAGCAGCATCACACTGGTATATGAAATGTGCTCCAATTCCCTAAACATTGGCTGGACAATGACTGCCTTTTTTTAAAAAGGAAAATCAGAAAAATAGCTTGGAAAGGTGTTTTAAAAAAATCCCTACGTCCTTCAGCTTGCTCAATACATCTGACATTAGCTTAAATCAGCAGAGAAGCTACAATATTCAACTATTTCAATGCATGATTTTAATATGCCTTGTACAAACCTGAAATCAGCCTCATCAGAACAAGTGTACCTCCCAAACACATTCCTCCAATGTCTCTTGGCTGAAGTACACTTCTCATCCATTTGTCTAATGAGCACAGTGCAGGTTGAGGATAACTTCATGAAAAAAAGTGTATTCAAGCATCATAAGACTTCAAGGATTTTTTCTTAACAAAAAGCTCATAACTGTATCCAGTAATGATGACCTTGATCTTTCTTTTTAAAAAGAAATTTGTTCAAACATTTGTTTGAACAATTTTAGTTTTTTCTAGTGAAAACCAAACCAATTCCAACAGGTTTCACGTACTTGAGAGTTGTGCCATGTCACAACATCATCATTTGCATCTCTTCCACACACTGTCATTATGTTTAAGAGTATGAAAGTTAAATACCACTATTCCATATCCAGTATTTCCAATTTCCAATTTACAAAGAGACGAATGGAATTTGGACCTACTTTGTAGTTTTTTGCTAGTGCTTTCTCCACCATGAACATGTCTTCTTGGCATGAAAGGTGATGGCTGAGGCAGAGGTAGTGAAGATTCATCATGTGTCTGTAGCTTATACCAATGTGGTTCATCATCTAAAAGTGCTGTCTCCAGCTCTATGAGAATCTAGTAGAAAAATTACCAGGTTTTAGTTTTCCTTTCAAGGCTCACAGACATATTTTATATATGTCTATGAATTCAAAACCAAACAACAAACTCAGGAGCAATGTGACTGGATGCATCACCTCTCCAAGAAATTCGCTCTCCTCCTCTTGTACTCGTGGCTGATCCCACACAGTTATTTCCAGCATTCGCTCTCTAAAATCTCTACGATGTACATGTGAGTAGAGAAAAGTTTGGTTCCATTTTGGCTCTAGACTTTTCTTTACTGTTTTGGTCCTCCTTTTACTCTTATCACTGAAACATAAATATATATATATATAAATGGCACTTACTGTGCCATTCTGATCTGATAATGACTAAAAGAGAAAAGTATTTGCTGCACACAAATCACATTTGGAGTGGATCACATTCATCCAGAAGTTAATCTGATACTGGCTTGCATGTTTCAAGCCATTTTTTTGTTACAATTCATCCAACTGTAACAGACTACACAAAGGAATTCTTTACTTCATAAGCATTCGCTTGAAACTCGATTCAATACATGGTAAAGGACAACATAAAAACCTGCAGTGAAATACTGCTACCTTCTGTCTGGAAGGAAATACATTTTTACATAGGGATTCCTCGGACGTCCATCTACTCTTGGTGGCAAATCAGTTGCCTGCAGAACATTTACTATTAACTGATGTCCCACTTTGTCATACCACAGTTTCACCTACAAGAATCAAGCAACCAGAAAACATTACTGAAAATGGAGAAAAACCAGAATTTTCAGACTGCAGCACATCAACCACAATGTAAAAGTAACCACCTTTTTTTTCCAAGAGTTTACCTCAAATCCCTTAACACTAAATTTAGAGGGAAAAGATGATGGTATATACCAGAGACTTGTGTTTACCACAGCTTAGTAAAATGGTGGTGCCTGACTACATTATAGTATTATTGTGATCACTGCATAATCTTGTATCTGTGAGTGCACTTTCACATGTCGTAGCTCTGCACCTTGAAAGCTAGATTCAAACAGGAATCTCTGACTAATAAGGAGAGCATCTGTGGATTACTGGGCACATACTCAAGAGTCACCATGCTGACTGCAGAGGGTAAAGGGTGACAAGCTACAAGGCAATCTCATGGGCTCCTCTCAATCTAAATCCCTGCACTCTTCAGCGCATTAATACAATTCTCCTCTGCTGGGATTACAGTCATGGTCAGTGAGTGTGTAGAGGGTCTTAAATATTTGGAAGATGTTGGCCTTTACCAAAACCAGATAGTTCTCTTGACCTCCCAACAGACCTTGGGAACATGGAATGCTGAGCATTTCACAGACTTTCATTAGCAGCTCAGAAAAAAACCCCAAAATATGCTCACAGAAAGCTGTCCTGGTAGGACTTGTGGTGCATCCCGCAGGGCTCCAGGGCTGGTTGGAGATATAACAGAAATTGAAGGCCTCTCCATCTTCTGAGACTCAAAAGAACTGGAACCTAAAACCACATGAGAAACAAATCAACTTTCCATCCAAAATTTTGAAGTGAATTTGTATAACTTATAAATTGTTCCTTCTTTGACTTGTATAAAGTCTGTATTTGCACACAGTATAACTGGATTAATAGGTAGGGTTCAAGTGATGTAGACGGCATGGTGGAAAGCCCGAGTACCCCTTCCCCAGCTTAAAATTGCCATTTTTGCTTTATTTGCACTAACGCTTCAGAAAGTGCTCCTCATGTAGGAGTGACAAGCCATACCATGTTCTAAATGAAACATTGTGTCCTCTGACAGAATCACACATCTCCCTTCCACCCCAAACTATTCTATGATCTCAAATGTTTGATGAATCAACACGTCTGTTATATGGATTGTACTCCAGCAGCCTCTGAAGTTATAACTCCCAAGGACCTGGCACACAGGACCCTGTCCCGGGGAGGCTTCTGGATGCATCTCAGATAAGGCAGAACTGGGAGAAGTGCCCTCACACTCTAGCTGACACTGTTCAAATGGGATAGTTAAAAAGAAAACCATTCTTTTGAAGCACAATACACAAAAAGTACAACCAACCACCATTTTCTAATAAGACAAACAACTCTGGAGTTAGGCTGGATAGTGCAGGAGGTAAAATCCTGACACCATTTGAACCTTTGGCAACCCCCCATACCAGTTTTCTCTCATGTTAGGGCAAATAAATGTTTTGGGCCACAGCACATGTACCAGTATGGTACCAACACCAGAAGATAGAGCAGAAAACAAGAAAAAACTGTAAACACGTGAAATCTGTATAGACAAAACCCCACTGAACCTTGCCACAGGAACACTCCAGAGCCAATGCAGTCTTAGTCCTCAGCTTTCAGATCACTCATAGCCAAAAGGACTCTGCTGGGTGTAAGAGCACGTGTAGTGACAGGACCAAAGGGTGTACTCACTGGACTCTAGTGGGGGGTGAGACGTCTCAGGAATCCGTGGGATATCGCTGCAAGGTGAATACACACACAGTAGTTAGAAACAACAGATCACCTTCTGCTGTGACAACTTTCTGGAACACTTCTAGAAACATGGATCTGTTTCTGCTCTAATGGATTACAAGGGGAAAAAAAAGGGAAATATTTAAGGACATCTATTCCTCTAGCATTCAGGAAAATCCTACTAATGCAAACAACATCGTTCAGGTTAAGGAACTAGCAGACAATGTGAGCACTAGCATTAATATTGTGGAAGGACTCCACAATATTTTTACAACCAGAACAAGAAAGTGAGAAAGCTTTTAGGAAGAGAAAGGTGGCAAAAGGTACTACAGTTATGGATTTTCAACTGCTTCTTGGAAGAAGAATAAATAAAAAGAAAAGACTTAGATTAACTCACTAGTAATTTTTATATAAACGTCTCAAGGAGCTCACGGAATGAAACTGATGAAAATGTCTTGTAACAACAAAAAGAAAAAGCAAACAACATTAGGATTGTTAAACAAAAGAGCTATGCATTTCTTCTAAGGCTAAAAAGGAATATCAAACCATGTTACCATCCAGTACGCACATTTTTCAGCATACACATACCCTGTACATATGCAGATATAAGCCAAAATCAAAGTGGTTAAGTCTACACACATCTATCAAAATTTTGCCATCAACAAGTTTGCTCTTCATCCAAAAGCTGGATGATGCCAACTCCTGGTTCTCTTTTGTTCTCAGCAGTTACTGACAATGTATTTCATACATATAAATCTGCATGTTTATACACATGTGCATACACATATATAAACATTAGTGCTAGGAAATCTTTCCCCAATATGTTTATCTTGTTTAAGTACAGCTCCAGTGCTCATCCTCTTATTTCCAAAGCCACTGCTTCCCACCAGACCCTGTAGATCAAGCTGCAGTTTGCACCAATTACACTACTTGGGCACCTCTCTGGGACTCAGTACTGCCTGCTTCACGATAGAGGTTCAACCTCCTCACGAGGACCTGGAGCACAGGAGCCAAATCACACCAGAGAAACAATGATTTTGACAATATTATCTGTGAAAATCCAAGCAAAGATAGCTAGCACCTGACAAAGAACACAGAGACAAATGAGAAAAGATTTGTTTTACCTGCACTATGCCATGGAGCTCACCCGAGCACACCAGAGACAGTAAGTTACCATGCCAGCTTGCTTCTCCAAAAACCATACTGCTACAGGACTCTATGCTGCACCATGTTAACCACCTCTCACGCTGTATGCATATTGCCAGGTAACTCCTCCCCTCATATTTAGAGGGTCAACCCATTCATTCTACTTTTTATAGGTTTCTTACCTACCTTGTGTTGCAATCATCAGCATTAGCGTCAATTAGTGTCTATGGAGTTTTCAGGATACTCTTGTGGTTATACTGTTTATTGTTATGCCTTCATCTCCTAATAGTGTTACGTGTTTCACATCTTTCTCTAATAAACATCCTATAATTAACCATTACTCAAAATTACATTTGCTGGTAGACACAGAAATCCAAATTTACAAGACTGAGCAAATTGTGGAGACATCAATTTTGTAACTGGCAGGCTCATCTGTGGGCTTACAGCTCTCCCATTATTCACTTAAGCCAAACTGTGACATATCTGGGTGTTTTTAGACCTAAGATGCTAGGACTTTTAAAATTGAGGCCATTAAAAGTGCTGGTACATTATTTGCATTATTAATACTGAGAGATGAAAACAAGTGAATTATGCAGACAAAATACAGTTTTTCAGATCTTTCGGGAATCTGTTTCCTCATTGGACTTTCAGAGGTAATGGATTATGACTTAACACTGCATCAGGCAGCTGCAATTTTGGTGAGGCAAGACCTAAAGTAGACAAACTTCAACAGACTACATGAGTTGGATTAAATAAAATTCCCTCTCATGAGTTTGCAACAATCACCGTCTGGATAACAACAAAAGGGGAAGCTAGGTGGGGAAAAAGCAATCTGTTAATGCAAGCAGACCACTGCCCTTTATGTAACAACTTACACAGATGACAACTATTTTAAAACATAAAAACCCCAAATCCTCTGCAGTATGTTCTTGCTCGTTAATTAATATCAGGATTTCCTTCACTCTAGAATGTCTGATACTTTTTGGTTCTTTTAAGATGACAGACAGGTAAATCCCAATAAAATACAAACCAACAGGACTTTGGCTCATTGCTGCTGGAAAAAGCAAGTATTTGAAGTTTCAAAGATATATGCTCTAGTCACTTTGGAATATTTATTTGACAGGAGTCATCCAATCCTGTGAGACCTGCCTCAAAACAGTCCCAACAGAGTAGTGTTCAGGAAGGGGGCAGAATATCACTGAAACACAGTGAGAAATGCAGAGCCAACCCTGCTAGTGTTTAACAACTCCAACAGATTTTACAATCTTGCCAAGGCTTATCTGGGAGATCAAGAATGTAAGAATTGTTATCACAAACCCCCAAACCCTGGATTTATAATAAATAAGAATTAAGATTATCAACGCTAATTTTTTTTGAAGCATTTTGTTTCTACTTTTGGTTGTGATGATTGTTTGTATCATTTCAGGCTAAATACACTCTCTTCAATTAAGAATTTTGGGGGTTTTCTTTTAGCTCTCTAAGGAAGGTCTGTTTAAAATTCTAATAGCACTGACTCAGGAAAACAGACTTTTCTCATGCACAGGTCCACTTGATGCACCAATTCTTTTTTGCTAGCTGGCATAAACCTTGTTAGTACTTTGACCATACAGAAAAGAACATTTATATTTCCATGCAAATATCACTGCAAAGATCCAAGATTGTAAATGGCAGTGAAGAAAATGGAATATGCAGAGTGCCAACTACAGAAAGTGAAACATATTCCACTACTGAGAGACAACAAAAAATGAAGTCCCAAATAGTCCCCTTAAAATCCCCTTCAGAGAAATAATAACTAAGCTTAAGAAGTAAGTCTTTAACCTTACCCAATAGGCCTTGAAACGATAATTTCAACTTGAGGTTCTGATTTTGATTCTAAAATAATGTTGTAAACTTCTTCATTTGTGGCTCCAGGCAAGGGTTTACCATTCCACTCCAGAACTTCATCCCCTTCAATTTAAAGGGAAGTTTATCTCATTTCCATTTTCTTTTACAAAGTGCAAAGCATCTATGAAATCTATATAACAAAGTCACATTGCCCACTACCAATTAGAGCTGCCCTGAAACCCCCAAAAAACCCTTCTGAGATGCTACCAAGGCTCCCTTCCCAGAATACAGCTCCGATATGTACACAAAGCATATTAAAGAAACCACCTGTGCAAACATATTAAGTATTTCAAAAATAATCCAGGATCTGTTATTGTGCTATGAAATGAAAGAGCCTTTTTAGCAGACCATTTATTGAGTAGCTCTGAAAACAGGTTCCTTCAAAACAGGAAGGATAAATATCTGTTGTTAAGCCCTTAAAAACCATGACTTTATTACAATTTATATTCTGTTCATTTTGATTTCTCTACAAAAAGGACAGTCTTCACTTTGTCAGTAGAACCAAAAATAAAAGCAAGGAGTGAGTCACTGTCTCCTGATGATGTTCAGGGAATAGACAGGAAAATGTGATGTGGAAGTTACCTAAATAACTTCTTTCTAGTTTGCCACTTCTGGCATTTAAGTAGTATGCCTGTGACACTGTACTCTACCCTTATTGTAGACAGGTGAAAATCTTGCAGTATGGTTTCTGAAGACAGATCAGTGTATACAATTAAACTACAGGGTGTCTCCATATGTATACAGTCTATATAGCACAGGGTAAGTTCACACCCATGTGCATCAGTCAACACTTCATAATCACTACCTGATGCACTGAAGTCCACTGCGCGCACACTGCGCCGTCCTTCAGGTGACACCGCAGGGCAAGGCCAGTAACTCCAGTGAGTTTTGTTTGCCACAATACCAGAGTTTTAAAAAGTGTTTGCATTGCTCCTACAGAGTGGAAGCAGCAGCTCCTGAGCTAGCAAGCAAAAACTGACCAGTGATGCTCAGTCATGACACCAGCGCTCATCAGGAGGGTCTCGGATTTTGCTCACATATCCAAGCAATTTGAGTTAATAATAAACTAGAAATGTAGGTAACTGTGGAGTTCATAAATAACCTTACTGTCCTGTACTTAAAAAACACTAGCATATTGCATGACCAATGCTAGTTATACTACCAGCTGCATTACAAAAAGCCATCAATAAAAGACAGGGTGTTTTAAGTGAGTGATGTACCTGCTCGGAGATGACCCACCACATCAGCCAAGCTTCCTTTCTTCACTTTGGTAATAAAGGCACCGAGTCGTCCTAATTCTGTCATTTTTCCCCCAACAACCTAGTGATTATAAATGTGTGAGTTACCAAGCCACAAACCACACATCACATCAAGCATAGAGACTAATCAGTCTGCATGTTAGCTTTAAAATTAAACTTAAAATATGCACAAGCAAGCCTATTGTCAGTTAGGGCTTTACAGACCCTTAAAGACAAAGATAAAGAACAGATCTACTTGAAAGGAAGTAAAACTGAGACAGAATTAATAAAATTTACATTCCTTTTAATGTGTTTGACTCATCCATCTTATGCAGCCTGCCAAGTATCTAAATTTGTTGCAGAAAGAACATTTCTTAATAAATAAACAAGAAAGTGTACTTTTTGCAAACAGATGTCTGTCAAGTGCCCAAGCTGAAACTGCAAGTGCACATCAAAATCAACCTATGAAAACCCCAAAAGTGCAATTGGTATGACAATTAAAAACTTAGCAAATCCACTGCTATGAAACAAGGGCAAACAGTTCACAAGAACACTGCTACTGCCAAGCCCCAGGTTCTCTCCTCCAAGCACGACAGGACAAGCCAGCAGCTTCTGGCTTTTGTTAAACAGAAGTGGAGAGATCTGGTTTTGAAGACAACTGCATGATACAGAGAGCAGAAAAAAAAATAAAAATCAGTAAAAACAGGTGGCCTCAAGAGATTAGATTCTTAAAAAAGTATAAGCCAAGAAAAGGTACTCTTGCTGACTTGTTCTCCTCTTTAATTTTCTTACTCTCTCCTGTCAGCTGGGTTTTTTGGTCAGGAATATCCCGGGAGAAGTTTTATAATGAAATGAAACAGTGGAATGCTGGTCCCTTAGCTATTATTTCCCCATGTTAAAATCACAATAAGTAGCAGGAGCTCTCATACAGTGTCCTGGTTTGAATGAGAACAGAACTAACTCTGTTCGGTGATTTCTTTCCCAGCTCAGGTTCAGAGCTGCACTTTCTGCAGTTCCCAGCATGTTCTCACAGTCTCTGCTTCTAGCAGTGACAACACTCCATGGGGAGAGTTAGTGCCAAGGATTTAAGAAGACTCTTGCAAATTTGTGTAAACATTTAATTTCATTCTACACGGTTTGTTTCTAAATGGCTGTGTGGATTTTCAAGACTGACCTTGAAACCATTTGCATCCAGGTGACATTTATCTACGTGGATTATGAGACGAATCATTTGTATGAAATGCAAATACCAGAGTTAGAGAAGACAGAACTCATCAGTGCACTGCAATGTGCAGTGTGTGTCTTGCAGACAGGAAGCTGAATAAACATACACTTTTTAGCCAAAGCAGTTCAGCTCCTTTGCCACAGATGAGTGGAAGACTGCACAGAAGGATTAAATACATTTACCTTCATACTTTACCTGTAGAACTTCCAGAACATACTAAAAATGAGGAATATTTGTCAAATGACCTTGCAATTTAGAGAGTCCTTGGATTTAATGTGTTAGACCTCTAGGGCTAAGGTCAGGGAGATTTCTTCAATTGTAACACCTAAACATGTAGCACTTACTTTTAGCCCCAGCAATGCACCTGACTCTTTTGGCATGGTTGTTCTCTTGTTCAGAATAACACGCCCGATTAAGCGATCTCCCTCTTTCGAAGGCTGCCACGTTACAGGATGCTGTGCAAAAGCCAAGCAGGGCAATTCAGTCAGTCACCTTCCTCTCAGATGCACATTTATAAAGCAATACGACTCTGGATCTTTATGTCGCAGCAGACACCAACATCCTTCAGATATGTTACATATTGCACCTGAGCTTTCTATTCCTGTGTCTCTTGGACTCTGCCTTCAGGATTTATACCCACTGTAAACAAATCTCAGCACTACATCTGCAGGTAGAATTATAATGCAATTTATAGTTTAACACAAACATTTAAAACGTGCCTTAGGTAATAAAATTAAACATTTATTTTTAAACTCCCTGACCCTGAAAAGTGCCTTCATCAGTTCTGTTCTTTAGGATAATATATGTGACACAGCTCTAGCATATGGTTTCACTATAGAATAACAAAATCAAACCGATCCTTTCCCACTCCAAGTCAACACAAAAATTCAATAATTCATGGTTAGGTTTACAGTTAGAGTTTATGATCTCAGAGGTATTTTCCAACCATAATAGTTCTACGATTCCAATCTCTCCCAGAGCAGCATCACCTTCACAGCTGCTCTTATGGTGTGTAGTGAAATCTAGTATCATGTCTATAAAGAATTAAATTTGAGTTAAAATTCAGGCAATTTTAATAGCATACATTTGATGAAGATTCCTTTCTGAATTCAATTTCCACAACCCAGTAAATCAATTTTTCATCTAAATTGTATAGTATTTTTTTAAACCAAAATATCTATGCTGAACTGAAATAATCAGCAAACACTTTAATTCATACTTATGAACTTTCTTCCTGTTTCTTACCGAACTAATAGGGGATGTCTCCCTGCTGTGCCATGTGGCAGGATCCAGCCAGTAGTAATCCAAGTCACCTGGAAGAACATGAATAAAAGGAAATGTGTAATCTCTCAAAGAGGAAGATGTATGAATGATTAGTACTGCATGCAGGAATTTTAACATGCAATAATTTGGTGAAGCAAACACAAAACCTGTGTTATGAGACAAATTAGCTTATTGACTGGAAAACAACGTAGTGTAAATTTAAACCAAAACACACATGATAATGCATTTATTTGGACCTCAGAACTGTTTCTGAACTCCACCTGGTTTTTCCATTGCCCCATCAGCTGCCAAGAGCAGACCCCAAAGCATCATACACTCAGCCCTCCTCCTCCCCTATCTGCACACCAAAACACAACACAGGACTACAGCTAAGGAGGACACAAAAGAGAATACACCTGGAACAGGTACTCAGTTATAGCTAAGGACCCCACAGACAATCACACTCAGAACCTGATCCCTACTGTGCCAACATGAATTGTACAGACAGAGCTGGTAAAGGGTCTAAGAGCACCAGGGAAGACAGCCACACAGAGCAAGTAGCCCCAACAGCAGGTAACAGGTTGCAATCTTTCATTTTGCTCAGGACAAATTTACATGCAAGAGTAAACCCACGAATTACGAGTGGTCTGGAAGCCACCAGACCATCAGGCCAAGGAGAGGACCTGCAGATAGGGTTTGGGAGAAAAGGC
This sequence comes from Galbula dea, assembly GCA_013399015.1. NCBI lineage: Eukaryota > Metazoa > Chordata > Aves > Piciformes > Galbulidae > Galbula > Galbula dea. The sequence continues at coordinate 940,214 of VWZX01010541.1, forward strand.
AAAAGAGGGTAACCCCAGAGTACATATGAATTTATGGAAAGCTAAGGAAATCAGTTCGACTTCATATGTTACAGCTGTAGAGTTGGTAGCAAAAACCTACAACCTTCCCTGGCAGTTGTCTGTGAGAGAGGGTTGGTGGAGCTGCACACTCCAAGGGCAAAAAGGACAAGGCAGGAATTGCAAGAGGAAGAATACTGGGCAGTGTACTTCTCTACAGAAAGAGAGAACCTACTACAGTACCAGAGACAGGTAAACATGCAAAAATTTACAGCCTAAGACCACAGATCCAGAACTTGAGTTCCTCAAAAAAACCCTGCACAGAGAGTAGTCACCCTCCAGCTAAAGGTCATTAAAATAACTAGTGAAATAAGACAAATTTAAGACACTATGGAGAAAACCCAGCTTTTCTAAGGAGCAAATTGATTGACACTTTTGAACTGCTTTTAAACACTTCTAAACAATGTTTTAACTTTAAACACAGGAAAAAATAAGCCTCCATGAAAATACACATACTGTGCCTTTGTTCTGGTACATTACTGATACACTCCAAAACCACACAAAAGCGTGTTTAAACTTAAAGCATAGAATTACAAACACATTTGCAATTATAATGCATAATTTCCTTAAGACCAGTGAAGTGAAACTAGTATATATTCATAAAACCTCTTTTCCTGAAGGAATAATTCAGAAGTTGTATTCTGCCAGCAATGAAATATTTCTCTCATTAACATTCTTCTGCTCCATTACTCTTGGGCAGAGAGGGGTATAAACATCTGCTTTACTTGATGCAATATCTTCAGGTTTTTCTGAGACAGGCCTTTTGCAGTCTTCAATTACATTTGAAGACAGAGTAAAACTTATAAATAGTATTTTATATATATAATCTCCACAAAATGTGTGTCTTAAAAGTCCAGGGAGGGTGAAATTGACACCACCTGAAAAATACCCTGTGGATGTTTCAAACCAACTGAGTAGGTGTTCACTGTAGAAGATGATAGCATTTTCATTTTGGTCTCTTCATATTTTTCTCCTGACAATTCTACAGAGATGCAGCTGAATATCTTTCTTCTTAACAGGGACAGTGATTCCACCACTCCACCAGTTCCCTCAGCTGCTCCTCACAAGACTTGTGCTCTAGACCTTTCACTAGCTGGGTGATGAGGTCAACACAGTCTATCCCAGAGAGGACAACGTACAAGCCTAGCTGCTATCTGAAAACCAATACCCTTGCACTTGAGGAGTTAGCGGGGTTGGCTAGAATCCAACCTCAAGTGCCTTGCCTACTGCTTGCCAACAAATATCAAATATTTCCACTGGGCAAACTGGTGGAGAACTTAAGTTTCTGGTTTTGTTTGGTTTGCTTTACTCTGCATCATGGTTTGTCTTCTGGGCACCTCAGCACCTAACAACACACTGACAGACCATGACCTTGATGACAGCTCAAGTCTCTCAGGTTCTCTCCTTGCAGCACACAGTTTACTTTTCTGAGTGGAATATTCAGCTTAGCTAAGTGCAGTTCAGATGAAGAGAGGAGTTAAATTTAATGACCGGAGGTAGTCTAGTATAACAGTCCTTTGTAACTCTGTAGTACTAATACACAGACACAAAATAATCACCCAGTAGGCACCAGAACTGTATGGAGGGATGTGGGGATAGTGTGATTTGAAGGATCTGTCAGCTGGAGATGTGCTGCTGCATGCCACTGCTCACAGCACAGCCTTGGATCTCCACAGCACAGGGTGTCACTGCTCTGTACTTCTCAGTCCTAACTCTACTTCACCTTCTTCACTTACTTATGCCAAGATGTGCAAGAGGTCTCTGGAAGGTACTTTACAGCTACCTACCACAGAGCAGCCTGGAGAAGGAACAGCAGTTTACCTTCTTTATGTAGCTATAAACAACTTATGAAGTGTGACAGAGCGCAAGGCTTTGATCCTAACCAAAAGTTTCCTGCAGTCTTATCCTTTGTCCTCCATACACAGCTAAGGTTGACCACTACCTCTTCCCAGTCTATGCAGCACCTTGTTCTCCTCCTATTCCTGCTGCTGTTTCAATTCCATCTCTTTTCCAATTACTACTCAATCAGCAGCATTTTCCCCAGTGCATCTCTTCAGATTCTGCCCTCACTTCACTCTTATTCTCCTCTAAACTCTAAAAGAAATTAATTTCACACAAGTTTCTTACAATGTGTTATTTAACACAGCTCTAATACTTGAGAGGATAAAACCTCTGATTACTTATTCTATTAAATAATCTCTAGGATTAATTCTTATAGTGAAAAAAATACTTTTCCAAAACAACTTTTACAGACAGATTTTGAAGATTTTTACTGTTCCCAAACTGGATAATCCCAAAGGAACCTGCAATTGGCAACCCTTCCTCTCCCCTGTGATTCTTTAATGATTTAACTGAGGACCTCATTCCAGATACAGATTCCCCAGTCCTGCTAAGGGAAGGGCCAATGCCCTTCCCTGACTCGGAGTGCCATGCACCAGGATGATGATGCAGAGATAAAGGAACCACAACTGTACATTTATTATAACCTCTATATGATTATAATCATAACTGCATATTATACTGAACATTCTTCTCTGTACATGGGTTTGATTTTTTTCCCCCCCTCAAAACAATATGCAAAATTAAAGTAGCAAAATCACATCCCACTCTGAACTTGGTAAAGCTACCAATAACATCACACTTCAGGGGATCAAGGAGACATCAAGTGTCTTCTGCCAAACAAATAATATGCAGGAATGATTCTTTCCTAAAGTAAATTTCCAAATTCTTTATCTATAACTTCTCCAAAATGCAAAGATAACCATAATGCAGCTGAAATACTGTTATTACTATTTTACTATCCACACTGGTATTATACTATTATTACATCTCAGACATTTACATTTTGATGCATGCTTTCCAAATGCAGCTTTGTTTAAAGACTCCTGCCACACAGCATCACCTGTGTCACATTACATTGTCAGATTACATGTGACACAGGAGCTTTCCAAGTATAAACACAACCAAAACAGATTTATAAGCAAAATCATTCCTTATTTCCTGCCTAAGCTGAGTATTTGCTAGAATTGTACTTCACATTCAGAGGACAAATTCTCCACTAAAACTGTACAGTTAAAGAAATCTGTTTTATAAAAAGATGTATTTTCAAAACCCCATAGAATATAAAAATGCATCTAGAAACCTCAGCACTCTGTATCCCCTGGATTACCTGTCCCTGAATGCAACGTATGGAGCAGAAACTGCAGAAACCCAGCAAACATAGCAGCATCAGCAAGAGAATGGGTAAAGCAGCACAACTGGCATCTAGCAGGCTGCCAAATTCCAGCCTGCAACTGTAGCAGAACTGCAATGCAAGAAAAAAAATCCACTTCAGTGAGAAAGAGATGATAAAAAAAGTCCCTTAAGGTCCTTGAGTCCTGATTCTAAGGCAAATTATTCTGCAGTGTCCAACACTGGACAGCGGTGACACCAAACGGGCTAGGAGTGCTCTTCTCAAAGCAGATCTCTGCAGTGTAGTGCAAGCACTGACTCCTGCACCAGCTCAGGCACACTCACTGCAGGGACAGGTGATGATCTTAGAGATCCAGAATTAGCAATCCTCAGGCAGTAAGATGCAAAGAAGCAGCTCCTTTGTCTCCAGACAGAACAGGAAAGAAGTTTCTCAGTGTTTCAAAGCCAAGAGCAGACACAGGCTCAGACACCTGAGCAGTCAATGCCACTGCTGCAGTTCCTATTGCTACTCAGCAGTGGTGCACTCAGCAAGTTTTCACAAGCTGCAGAAATAAAGCAACTGTGTAAAGGAAGTGTGGCTGGTTTAAGTTATGTAAAACTTCCCAAGCTGCACATCTACCTCTAGCACACTGAACACAATGCTCCTTGAAAAAATTACCTGTTTTTACAGACTAAGGGGGTGATTTAATTACTTTTCTTGCATAATAGATGTGTGCATGGAAATGTAATTTCACACAAGAAAAATACATTCTAAATAAAAACCTAGAAATAGCATCTTGTATCACACATTACATACTTGAGAGGCAAGAGAAAGCCAAATCTGTATCTGCATATTTGGGAAAACCAAGTGATTAGAGAATTACAGCTAATATAATTTGCTACAGAATTTAATCATATCCAAACCATACAACAATAAAACTCTCTCTGGCGTAGATAGTCCTCCTCTGTAAAAATGTTTCATTGCAGCTTATCTAGATACTGCAGGACATCAGAAATACAAACTGCCTCTTTAGAAACTAAAATTTGAGGAAACAAAGCAAAGAGAAGCTTTTAACAGATAAAATATAAATAATTAAACTAGTGAGAGCTTCCAGTCCTTTCATCTTTATTACTATCTAGATCTATTAGTAACACAGAAAATACACTTTTAATCAATTTGTTTCCCTGTAATTCTGGATCCCATGATCAAATCCAAGGTACTGAACAGTGCCTTCCACACAGTCTCACCTGACAGTCCACAGCTGACACCCCTGCCCACTGCTGACCTTCAGTGTTCCCAGCAGCACAGTGTGAGCAGAGAGGCAACACAACTGTCTACATCTGCTTTCTTCACTGTCATGTCCTCATTAGGAGATGGTTCTTTGGAAGACGACAATGTCCAGGCATCATATACCCCAAGAGACAATGATCACCTGGACTTCTACTGACCAGGGAACACAGACTCAGCTTTCTCTTAAAGCTGGAGAACACTTCTTGCCAAAGGGACAGAAAGACCATGCCAAGTGCCAGAAATTCTGCAGTGCTTCTGCTCCTCTGCACTACTCCTTGAAGGACCTTCTCCTGTTCTGCCAGGGCTGGCACTGTGGGTTTTGCTTCACTTCCAGAGCTGGAACCCCAAATGCTTACCTCACCTTGCAGCAAGTACTGAACAGGCAGGGGATTTTGCCACACAACCCAACTCAGAGGAAAACATATTCATTCACTACAACCTCAGAATTTTCAGTATGAGGCTTGTTTTCTAACATTTTAAAAATGGCCTTTTCCTCCCAGTGGGCTGCATTTATTAAATAACTAATAAGCTGTTACCCCAAATTTATTCAGAAAGGTTTGTTCAAATACTGATAGTTGGTTTGTTGACTCTTACATCCATTAATAGTAGCAAGGCAGCAGGAAACTAACTGGAGATCTAGTTACCATTTGTTATCCCAGTAACAATACATCATTAAGTTATAGCACACTCTCAGCCTCTGCTGTGGTAATGCTGCCTACGTGATCTCGGAAGGTTTTTACCCTTCACTGCCACTATCCTCCCAGCTACATCACATTCTGCATCTGATATTTAGATTTTGACCAGCAGATTTTAGCTTCTTCATAACCTTCTTGCTAGTAATTGTTCTAAATCTTAACCCCTGTATGACACTCCTGCATTTATAAAACTTTCTAAGATCATCAGAGAAGAATGAGACTGAACAATCACACACACCTGACCCTGCCATTTCTCAAGGTTTAATAGCATTAAACATACTACTCAGTTTTATGCCTAGGTGAAAATGCATTTTTCCTCTAAACCAAAAGTTTTACAACACTTTGAGTGAAGAAAGCCAGAGAATGGTTCCCAAATAAATTCAGCAGCACAGAAAGAACAATTCAAGAAGAACCCTATGCTGTGAGTTGGAATTTAGCTTAGGAAATGAGAGGAACAACAGGAAAAAATCCAAAGTCAATCTCCATTAAGTAACATTTTCTATTACTTTAGAAATGTTAGATACCATCCAGACAAACAATAAAAACATCTAAATTCAGGGTTTAACAGTGACCATGTTATCTGTTTAAGCATTGCCAGAAAATTCACTCCTAATCCTCATTTTCTGGGTCACAGTAAGATTAGGTCCACAGACAACTGATGTCTGACAATGTGCCTTAAGTTAATATCATTATTTGTTGCTATAGCTTTTTGTTTTTAAGGAAAAGGATGCTGACAGATTAGAATTTTAAAGGAAACATTTGGAAAAAAGCCAAAATGTAAATGGTATATTTGTTTAAAAAAATTAAATCTGCTCACTGGCAAAAATGAATGTCTGCCTCACTGCCTGCTTTCAGTGGCTTGTAGGAACAGCCATGCCCTAAGCATTGGGAGCTTCAGCTCAATCATAGAAAGGTTTCACTTACAAAAAGCCATCACAGAGAAAACTAGCAACATACTGATATCGGTATCAGGGACTTTTAGCCTAGGCTTGACTTTCACATCAGTGACCTTCCACTTTATGATACACCTCACTGAATACAGGGAATTACTTTATAAGCAACTCCAAAACAGTGCATATAAATGAATACAAAGATGAAAAGTACATTCTGTATTACTGACCACTGCTACCAACAGAGAGCATCAGGGAAAATTACACAAATACAACTGTCAGCATAAAACACTGCCACAAAATAAAGGAGAGATGCATTCTCTTGGAAAGGCAGAATAGTTGAGACTGGAAGGGACCTCTGTAGGTCCCCAGCTTCAACAACCTTGCTCAAAAGCATGGTCGGCACATTGCTCAGAGCCTTCTCCATCTGGGTTTTAGCACCTCCAAGGACAGAGACTGTACAAAGTCTTTCCTGCAGTATGCTAGAGTGTTTGACAATCTCCCCAGTCAAAAGATGGGTTGGTATGTCTGAAGATTAAGATTTCAGGAGCATCACCATCATGCCACCTTAAAACTGAGCAGAAGAACAAGCTTCCATATTTTGGACAAAGAAGTTCATACTTATAAAGTTGAAACAAGCAGCTATTGAGAGGGGAGAGGAGAGAAATGTTGTCTCTTACTATGTGTATAGGAGCACACAGTAAGCTTTAGGGGGGTGTCCAGAGACCACAACATCAGATAAAGACAGACAGATTAGCATACATGAATCAAAGACACATCAAGAACTGTGCCAAGAACTAAAGGCAATGCAGACACGCCATTGGCATTTTGAGTAGGAACATGAACAGAAAACTTTCAAGTTACAAACAGATAATTAAACTGGAAGAGTTTCCAAGAACACAAAAAGAAGTCTTCAGCTCACTGTAGCATCATTTAAAGACAAGCCAAGGTTCCAAGACAGTTGGTAGGTTCTACCACAGGCTTTAATGATGATGCTTTCTCTATCTGTTCACCATTCGTGACTTTGATTAACTGTTCAGCCAGAAGAAAGGGTTTGTTCACAGGCACACAGTCTACTACACTTACTCCTTACTGCTGAGCATTAACATCAACAGATGAAGACAAAAATAACAGATTCTAAACATACTTGTAAGCTTAGGAGCAAACTGCTTCAGACAAGTTAGGGAAGTCTCATACATAACACTCCCCTTGCCCCATAGCCTGCCCTTCTTAACAAGGAACATCTTGCAAATCCTCGACATTTTAGTAAATGTAGTAAAATTTTGTGTATCTTAAGACTGAGGTGTAAGATTATGATGCTCTACAATGGCCTTCTCAGATTGTTACAGAACTCATTTTCCATTTCAACTCAGTCACAGAAAATTATTCTGCCTACAGAAGGATGAAGCAATGCTGAAAGGAGTACAGATACCAGTGAGAGAATCCACTAGGAACCTTTAAATTCTATCAGTTCCAGGCAAAAGAGGGACGAGAATGAGAGAAACTCATCAGCCTACGCTACCTGTAACCATCTCACCTAAGAATGCAAAAGGAGACATTGCAAACCAAGTGTAAACAGGTATAAGACACTTCTCAGCTGGAAAGGTAAGGGGAAAAAACAAAGATGTATGTTTAAAAAGAGGCAAAAGTGAGAAAAATACAGTATTTTTTTTCCCCAAACCATGGCCATGTGGATAATATACATAAAGGTCCTTACCTTTTTCACTGACACTTTCACTTTCTATCTCCACATCTTCACAGCTAGTATATTCTGGTGTTGATGCCCCTTCTTCCTCTGAGCTACTAACTGACATCTGCCTTTTCTTTCCGCCTCTCTTTGCTCTATGAGGCTTTGGAGGGGATGGCCGCACTGATTCCGACTGGTCAGAGCTAAGGGAATCATTCCTTAGCATGGTCTCCATTTTCTCCCGCTTTGCTTTTCGCATGAGAATAGCAGAGCTAGGATCAAGGCGGCTCTGTTTTCTAAAGGAATCGTGGTTCTTGTACTCTACGTGCTCTAGAGGAACTGGGCTATGATTAGTTAATTGTTTAGAAACAGAAATTCTTACATCACCTGTTCTGTCTATAGAGTACGACCTCTGAGTTTCCACAAGAGATTTTCTGTCCTGAGTTCCCTGTAATTGAGAGCGTTTTCCTAATTTATTCTCAGGTACCTCGGCCTCCTCCATCTCTGTGTGTGGCAAAGCTACGTCACTGTGCCTTCGCTCGTGCCGAGCTTTAGAAACCTTTGCCTGCATGCGCATCTGCTGCTCCTCGGGATGAGGTTTTACAGGGTATCTTGCCAGATTGGGGTCACTCCTGTAACGGGTTTGATATTCATCTTCCTTCCTTTGTTTGTCATCATCAGGCACTTTGCCTTCCTCAGGTTTCTCAGGCAAGTCTGGGTAGTCCTGTGACTTGCCTTTCTCCAGCCTTCTACCTTCATGCCGTTCCTTACGCTCTCTGTCATCCGCTGGTCCTTCTTTGTGAAGGGAGGATTTTGGCACACGCTTACGCTCGCTCTTTAAACCTTTGCCATTCTGGTCCGACACTGATATTGTCTTCTTCCTGCAACAGAAAGGACAACAATTTCAAACACTGAATACAAAAATGTACTTGTATACACTGTTATGGAAAATAGATCATAAACCAGGATAAGCTATGGCAAAACAAACAGAAAGCTACTGGATTCATCAACGTGAATAAAAACTACTCATCGTTCCAGAAGTAACTTTATTTTCCCATAGCAAACAACTTCCAGAGTCCATAAAAACAAATTACAGATGGTTCAATCAATGAGTAAAATCACAAAGGATATTAAGATGGATAAACGGAAATTGAAAGCAGGGGAAACACTGGAACTGGAACACAGGAGGTTTCACCTGAACAGGCGGAAGAACTGCTTTCCTGTGATGGTGCCAGAGCCCTGGCCCAGGCTGCCCAGAGAGGTTGTGGAGTCTCCTTCTCTGAAGAGATTCCAAAGGCACCTGGAGGTGATCCTGGGCAACCTGCTCTGGGTGACCCTGCTTTAGTAGGTAGATTGGACTGGATGATCTCTGATGGTCCCTTCCAACCTTAACCATTCTGTGATTCTGTGAATGCAGATAATAATTTACCTACATAAACAGGAAGATGCCAAGCCATCTCGGTATGGCAGAGTATTGGAATGTGTTCTGCTGGCAGCAGTCAGGAGGGTTACACCCTAACCAGATACTCACAATGCACTTTAAGCACCCTGACAGTATAAACATACACAATCAAATGGAGTATCTCCCACAGTGACATTACAGAAAAAATACACATGGATACAAAAAAATGGAAAAGAATATGTCCAGAAACAGTAATATTTGACCCAATTTGCTTTATCTTATTAAAACTCTGAAAAGAGCTGCCCACTGCATAAGCACATAAAGAGGAGCAAGTTGACTCCTTGAGATAAATTAATGGCATTCCTTTCTCTGGTAATAAAAGATGATGAAAAACGTAGTTTATTTCTCTATACAGTACAAAACAATGAATAATGGAGCTGCCTGAAAATTATGGTCTCTCCTCTTTCATCTTCTGCTTTGGGAGAATAAACAAGCTGAAGAATCATAAAATCCCCTTACAGGGGATATTTTTATTTCTCTCAACATTCCAACTGCCCTTTTGTTTATCAGTTTCCATATAACTCCATCCATACTGAAGAAGGCTGAACACAGCTAGGCACTATTTCAGATGAACCTGCACCAGCACAAAGCCACTATGACTTTGGTTTGTGGCAGAGAATCTTCCCTTCCACAGTGGGTATGTCTTCACATCGTATATCAGATTTTTACTGGTGCATTCGCTGTTGGATGGCAAAGCTGGATATGATCCAGGTGAAGCTCCTGTCTCCTTTTTCTCCATCTCCTGCTCCTCCTGAGTTCTTGGCAATAAATGGGACCTGAGGTACCATAGATGCTCTCCATTCAGAGCCTCTGGACTCCATTTGGAAGCCTCAGTGACAAGTAGAGAATATTACTATGGTATGACTAAAATCACCATCTCACTTTTGGACAGCAAAGCAGAAAAAAACCCATCATTTTGCTGCCCTAAAATTGTCTTTCAGCTGAGTGATGACCCTCTGGGGAAAAGTCAACAGAATCAGCTGAAGGCGTCATGTGTTCCTTTACATCATGCCTATACATAACTCTAAGCTGACTTTTGGTCCAGTTCCACCAGACCTCATCCACACAGTTACAAGCCACTGCTCCTCTCATCTATTTTCAACTTTAAAAGCTATTCAAAAAAAGAAATCCCTAACTGTCCTGGCCAAGGGAGAATCTTCTGTGGCAGACTCCTGTGTTGGTGCCACAGGTTCCCTCCTCGACTGCTCTGCCATCTGCCAGGCAGCAGCCAAAAGAACTGCAACTGCTTCATCACATGATCCTCTCCTGATTTGCTACAACCCAACCCATTCATGACAGTGAATGCAGCTCAGGAATTTACTCATTTGCTCACTTAACAGTTTGCTCATGGCTGGCTTTATTCTTGCATGCAATGTGCTCCGAATTCAATATGCTCTTCAAGGTTCACTTTGTAGGTGTAAGGGAACTCTTTAAATGGTTCCTTGTTTATTCTCAAAAATAATACAATCACTGACAAAAAGATAACACAAGGATATCTAACAAGTCACAGGGTAGGATTTGTTTGTTCAGGGTGGATTTTTGTGGTTTGGGGTGGTCTCTTTTTTTTTTTGNTTCTAGTCAGATACCTGCCAAATTTTGAAGTAACCTGTGGTTCTACATTAAGTGTACACCAGAATGCACTGAAGTACACAGAAATATCCCTCGACTACAATTAATTTTTTTTCTCATTTCTGGGGCACAGACCAAATCCAACAATGTATTTGCTAGTGAAGTTATCCTTCCGTGGTGACTATATCAATTTATTCTTTCTTCTTGCATGCAAGGCCCAGCTGAAAGCCCTCTGTGATGTTCCCTGAGCACACATTTATCACTGCAAGTCTCTGTCAAGACTGGAAGCATTACCTCTCTCTTGGAGGTTCACTCCTAGACCTTGATGAAACTTGCTTTTGGTCCGGGCCCATAGCTGGCTGCGAGACTTCTGCTGCTTTCCTGCGGTCAGCCTGCACACTGGAAGAAGAGACCTCCTGTGACGAGGCAGTTGCTGTGCTTAAGGGAGTCTGTGACCTCGATCTCTCCTGCAGTCTTGCTTTCTTTTCCCTCGGAGCATCCGAGCTGCCCCCGGTCGCTGTGTCACTGAGCGTCCCGTCCTGGCTGGGGGAGGGCTGTGCTCCGCTCCCAAAGAACCACGCTCCAGATTTCGTTAGGATTTCTTGTTGCTTTCGACATAAATTGCATACCCACATAACCTAGTTGAAGACAACAAGAACAGTCAGTGCAGCTACCCCTCAGACCCTGCAAGGCATGCTCACGATCACAGAGCAGCTACCATCTCTCACTCTCCTCTGAGCTGCTAGGGTGGTGCTCACACAGGACCCAGAACATGCTTCTCCAAGCACCAACTGCACTGGCTAGAGCCAAGCATCCTACAGGCACATGCTATGCAAGCGTCTCCAAAATGTGCTGTCAATATACATCCATCCTACCTGCAGCAATGCCACCTCAGCCCAGCCCTAGCTCTCTCCTGAATGAACATCAGCAACGTGACCAATGCTTGTTGCTGCTGTTGATGTAGTTGGGGGTGGGTCGGGTTCATAGAATCACAGAATGGTTTGGGTTGGAAGGAACCTTTAGAGGCCTAGTCCAACCCTCCTGCAGCAAGCAGGGACACCTAGAATTAGATCAGTTTGCTCAGTTGTTCATTACCAAAGTGTAAATGGGACTTGTACCTTAGATGGCCAAGTCCTGCCCAGCTCATTCTCAGCCTCCACCACCACACAACACTGACACTCTATTTCACTCTAATTAATTTTTCTCATGTAAGATAGCTCAACATTATCCTGCAAATAAATTCAGTATTCACTGTGCATGGTTTTAGCTACATCCACAACAGCTACTTACCAAAGGTGTAAGGTAATACTTAAAGAAACCTATCAGAAAACTAAATGTACTAATGAAAAGAATGCAAAAGTATCATATTTTGTACTACTTGGAAATGATTATTTACCATCTCTGAGTTATAGCTGTAAATAATAAATACATGATTAAACATGTCCCTGGCAATCAAACTGAGTGCTTCTTAGGACTCTCTCAGTTTTTGTTTTTGTTTTTGTTTTTTTTTTTTTTTAATTGCAGATAGACAGGAGCACAGGCAGTAAAGCCAGACTCTGTTTCCAGTCTATACACAGGACAAGACAATCTTACATACAGGAGTAAATCATCACAGGGGAAGGTTAATCAGGACTCTAAAGTGTGTGAATAGTTAAGAAAAAGTTGAGAGGAAGACCAAGTTTTCAGCCAGAAGGAAAAAAGGCAAAATGAAAACTATGCAAGATGCAACAGTTTTGTCAGAAATAAAAACAGAGATGAGAGGAAACCAAGATGATAGCTAATAAGAAAATGGTAAAGAAAATCTAATGTGGAAAAGAAGTAAACCAATGGGAAGAGTAGGAAGGATGACGACAAAAGTTGGAATGAAAAAATGCTTAAGTTTCTTGTGTAAACACAGGAATGCTCCAACAGGCATGAAGTTATACAACACAAAATTAAAAGGAACAGAAAAAAAACAGCCACTCCAGGGAATAAACTGCAACAGGACAAAGCTCTGGTATCAAGCTCTCCAATCCTCTGGCCTGGGGAAGAAGTGCATGGCTTATATGGCATGATGAAAATTTTAGGCATTTCACATATTTATGATAATTAAGTTTTACTTAAAATGCCCTAGAGCAGACTGTTTAGGTCTGATGACTACATCAGAACTTGCAACAACACTTCTGCACTGTTTGACTAAACCACACCAAGAAGACATCCAACTATTTTCCTGTTATCTAAGTTGTGCCTTTATCAATGTCTTTTATTTCTTCTATTTAGAAAGGATAACATCTATTAAAATTTATAAACCTTAATCAAAAGCTACATTTTTGCAAACAGTGTCCCAAACATATTATGAATAAAACCACTGTCAGTAAGATTTCAGGAACAGCAACTTTGACAGGTAAGTGCTAGTCCTTTAACAAAATACCCTTTGATTCCAAAACATCTCATTTCCTTCACCTAGTATACCTCAGAAAATAGAGATTCAGTTTATCAGACTACCTGTTCTAACAGAGGAGGGTGTTAGCCTATTTGGTATTGTTGTTATAGGGGTTTGAAAGCCACATTTTAAATGTCTTTGTAGAGTGACAGCTGTTAGCTCAGACAGCAGGAGCCTGCATGCACATGTCTATGCATAACATCTGTGCCAGTGCTACAGAGCAAAGTCACTAATGAAAAATGTCCTTGCCTGTATTTTATCAGTTTACAGGGAAAGTTGAAAGCAGCGTTCATAAAAAAAAAAAATCAGAGTTTGTTTAAAGGACAGATGTTCCCTAATACAAAGTCAAATTTAAATACTCTAATTAAATAACGTGTATGCATGCAAGCACATTTAAATGTGTAAAGATGGTAACAGACTCCATTTAGTCTAGCTGATCACTTAAAGTATTTATAAAGTATGCAATACACTTCAAGAAATCACCATTAATTTACATAAAAACCCCTGATATTCCTATTTATTTTATGCAAATTATTACGAGATCCCAGCAAACATGAATAGCTGATGCACAAACAGACAGAAAAACACAGCCTAAAGAAATCCTAGACATGTAAATACAAACCTATCTCCTTCGAGCTGCCTTTAAGCTCTGCAGTTTGGACACAATACATACCAATCACCACAGATCACACACGGAGGAAATCTGCATTATACTCACATAGAAGCTATGCTACCATCCCTGGTTAGGAATCTCTTCAGGACTTATAAAATGCTACATTTCCTTCAGAAATATTCAGTCCAAAAAGAAAAACAACAAAAGCTTTTCTTTAAGAAAATAAACCCCAAAACCTGAGGTGACAGAAGAGTTTCAGTGACAAAAGTGTATATTGAAAAACATTTTTAGAGCACTATGTGGAGCAAGCAATTTAGCAGCATGCAGGAATTATATCCTGATTGAGTACACTGGGATGTGGTCCAAACTAATCTAAACTAAAGTAGGTCTGTGTAATAACTTATCTTAACAATCCACAGATGTTAGGCAACCAAACAAATGCTCTGATGAAGGATTATGGTTCTCTAATGTGGCTTCTGGTCCTCCACATGATGCATCAGTAAAATGAAGAGCGTTAGACCATTTTCCTCTGGCCTGTCACTTCAGAAATAGCTTCTGTTTATCTTTTTTGGATGGTGAGCCCTGGTGCAGTGCTACAGCAAGTCAGTCACGGCATCCAGAACCCGGGTTTTGCTACTAGCTTTGTTTCTGCTTTACTGCACCCTTGCAGAGGTCAAGGCACACCCACACACAAAGCTATTAAAGAGAACCAGTAAAGGGATGCTCCTCATCCAAAGGGTTCACAGGAATGGCTCTAGAAATATGTGGATTTCACTGCATAGCAGAGATTTCTGGGCTTCACTGCTACACAACAAACCCAAAGTGGCACACACAGGACTCAGCAGAGGTGGGTCAGCAGTTCCCACACTGATTCACAGGCTGTGTGAAAGCATGCTAGAAGGATCCCATGCTTGCCTTCAGGTGGAATATGAGTATTTCATTCACAGCAAACAGTCCTCAAACTTACTCTTACAGGTACTGCTGAATGTGATCCACAGTGAGTAGGAACAGTATTCCTGTACTAACACAACATGAAATTCCAACTTGAAAGAGCCCAGAGTAAATATATACATACAACTATATACACAGAGAAAAAGAGCATTTTCACTAACAAAAGATAACACTTCTTCATAATTACATGCTTTAAAACTGCATTTTAGAATGCAGGATAAAAAGGCTTGTTTCAAATTCAAATTTGGAGAATTCCAAACATGCACTGGAAGGCTCCAGTCACAGAAGACACGCAGAGGCTTTATCCCTATTTTGTGTAACTTATTCCAGGTAAAACTCAGACTGAGGTCACAGTAAATTGCCCAAATCCTTCACCCAAGCCCAGATTCTGAAGAGGCTCTGTAAGAAGCACACTCCTCCATTCTTCAAGAGTTTACTCTATGGTTGGACTTGCTGATCTTTGAGGTCTCTTCCTGCTTAAGTGATTCCATGATTACACTGACTCCCACACATCCTGCTTCACCTCTGTCCAGCAAGCTTTGTAACAAGGGTGCAAAACAGCAGGTCACAAGCTATTCCTTGCTGAACACCTTCATGCTGTCTTAATGATTTCCCTTCTGAAGGGTGTGCACACAACATCTTTTCTACATGCTTCCAGAAGACACTAGTTATTTCAGACAGATCTCACCAGGCAAACCCTCTTCTCTGCCTGAGGCACCATGAACTTCAGCAGAGCTCTGCCATTATCCTCCAAGTCACCTCTTGACAATCAGAGGGAAGGAATATTACCAGTCTGCTCTTACAAGACCATTCAGAGAATTAAGTTACTGTCTACCACTGACTGGTTCTGTGACAACCAAAACGTGCAGCAAGCCATGAAATTAGAACACAGCTTTCCATTTCTCTTTTGATGTATGGAAATGAATTCTGTAACAAAACCCCAGCTAATGTGTCTTGTCTTGATGGCTTCACTTCAGAAAAGACAAATAAAATGAACCTGAAAATACACTTGAATCCTTGTATTATCCAAAAATCTAAATAAACAAACAACTCTGCCTTCCAGATGAAAAAGTGCTTGTGAAGCCAAGCTTTCATCAGAGAGATTTTGAAATTGTAGACAGCTGACTTCATCCAGCAGCTCCTGGTCACCAAAGGGGAAGGTCTTCCCCCTATCTACCTCCTCTCTTGCTCTTCTTTCTCCTCATCAGGGTTTGTCCTTTCCCCTCCTTGCTCCCAGCTTCCCCATACCACATACTCCCTTGTATCCTCTTCCTTGGCTGTCAGCTCCACAGTAGAAATTTATCTGTGTTTTCAATCACTTTTGGTTTATCCTCATATTGTCCATTTTTCTCATGGATGGGTATGGTGAGGCATGCCAGGAAGAGAGGCAAAGGGGGAAGAGGATGTTCTCCTACAGCAGAGCCCTGCCATCTCCTGTTAAACTACATCTTGAATTGACACCAGCACTACCGTATCAGCTTGCACTGAAGCTGAAGTACTGAGGAGCACTCCTCCTGAACACCTCATGGCTTCCACAGTAACAGACATACATGGAACATACAAATTGTTTAAGTGACAGAAGTAAAAGAAAGTAAGGTAAATGGCATGAAATAGCTAACAGTCAGGATTAATAAACAACTGCAGTTGTCATTCAAAACAGATCACCAGAAGCTTTCCATTCTATTTATGCACTTATTTACAAACTGTAGTAAAAATAAACAAATGTTCAGAACAAGATTAGCTTTAACAGTGCATGAGTGCGTACACCACTTCGGCAGGAGCCTGCACTACAACACTGCTACTTATGTTTCTATACTGTTTTATACAAACAGTGTCCAACAAATGTAGTAATAGGCAAGAGATTTTTGATATATTTGAGGTATTTTTCCATACAGAATGCAAAATAGTTTATTACAAAAGAAATCAGAAATGTGTAGCTGTAGAGAACTGGTAAAGAAGGTTAGTCAAATGGAAACAACCTGCAGAGTCCAATTCTTGAAGTTAAAAAGGCTCATGGAAGGAAACGTGAGTGGATCAACTGATGGAAGTGAAAGAGGACTAGATTAACTACATGAAGTATTACTATGCTTGTAATTACTTCTAGAAGGTCTGCCTCTTTTTGTCTCATCATCTCCCTAGGTTTCTGCCCCACATCACACAGTACTGAAAATAAGAAAAGCTCCAAGTTGGAGAGGCACTGAAAGGATGCCGAAAGTCCACAGCACGTTGAGCTACTTTATCTCAGGAGCATACAACAGTCTATAAACATAGCTGCACCCCTTAGCTATCTAAAAGCTTAAGATTACCTCCACCAAATGCTGGTGGAGTGACTGTGCTTGAAAGCTTCCAATATGAGTTAGTGAGAACAAACTTGCCATGTTTATCATATCCATATGCATCTCCAGAGATTAAGTCTGTCCATCCTGTGTTGAAGTTAGTCATTAATAGTTGATGGTGTCCTCTCTAGATTCAAAAGACTCTGCCTAAAAATCTGGACTTGGGGTTCCCAGCCTGTGAAATGCACATCACTGCTGAGTTACTCAAGAGGAACATACTGGCCTTGCCATGGGGTCACCTGGAGATCTGTCCTAGGCACTTCTGTCTGCAGGTACAATTCAGGGGAAAGAATGCCACACACAGGAGATGAGCAAAGCTTACAGAGACTCCTTGGATCCACAGGAAGAGAGAGCAGAGCTAACAGAGCACTATGCAGACATGATGTGGACATCCAGGGTCTGTGAGAAAGAGAAGGATCATTTCTGGCTCTGTAAATAGGGATAGAAGGCAACAGAGGATGGCTGGAAGTTCAGGAGTATTCCCAGTGGGAACAAGCTGAATATACAGCAGTGACAATCATGTTAAGACAAAGATTTTTAGGGACAACAACTACCTGCCCAGGGAACATTAGAGAGCATGCATAGCACATTGGGATCTGTCAAGTCAAACACAAACATCCAAAACCACTGTTTGAGAAGACAGAAAGCATATTTTTGACATATTGCAGGGTAATCCTATTGCAGTGATCTCTGCTGTGCAGCTTGACAGAAGCCTTCCCTAACCACTTTGATGGATCATCTTTCCAGGTGCAGGGAACTGCACTGGATCACTACCAGCTCTGCTTACCCACAGTTCCCCTCTGCTCCCCACCACCTCCTATGCTGGCAAGTTCTGGCTGCCAAGTTTTGCTTAAGTCTACACAAAGACTACAAGGTTGCCAGAGCCTTACAACCAGACTAGGAGACTAAGCATCTGATTTGCAAGTGGTTCAGTGATGGAGACTGTGGCACCAAAGGTATGCTTCCTCCAGTGCCAGGGATCAGCACCACTGCCAGGCATGGCCAACGTCCTTGCCACTGTCCTTCTGAAGCTGACAGCATGCACCTGAACTTGATCTTTCTGCTCTCTGACTAATCAGCTACAGACACTTTTATATTACATAGATACAACACTAAACACAAGCCAGATAAACCTGAAATAAAGGAAATCATGGCAAACATCTACCAGTTTGGTCCTTCATGTTTTAACTTCTCTTACACAAGGAAGAGCAACACATTCTCAGTGGAAGAGTTAGATTCATGTGATTACACCTTCTTTTCATATTATTAACAGTTAGTTCTCAGAAATAAAAGCTCACCATAGTGGAAATACAGCTAGACAGAACTTTTCACACTGGGGATGCTGTGATACTGCACCTACTTAGGAGTATTTTGCAACAGTTAGTACTGCCCAGTAGGGGTTCTGAGAAAGCACAAAGTGGGCTCATGGCCTATGCATGTTATACACATTAATGATTCACAATCTGTCCCAGACTCGCCCTGAAGTTTGTAGCTTTCTTCACACAATTAGAAATACTTAGGCTAGAGTTTGTTATGCACGTAAATGCATGGAAAGCTTGCAATTACAGAAGGCTTATTCTTCCCACTTTGATACCATCACAGCAGCTTAACTATCCATAACAGCCATTTTTAAAACAAATACAATTTCTGTGTGCAACATTCTGCCCTACACACACTAGCAATCTGACCTCCTCTTCTGAAAGAGCCACCAGGCTATCCCAAAAAACCACAACATATGAGTTGGCTCAACATCTTATTTGCAGTTATTCCCTTACTGAAATGATGACAAAGTTTTTTTGCTTTGGGGGATTTTTTTTTTGATTTTTTTTTTTTTATACATTTCACCTTTGTTGATCCTACCTTCTGAGATGTCCATGGTCCTCTCTCTTAATTCTCCCACCTCTCGCTCCAGGTGCAGAGTCTGAGGCTAAGTTGGTTAAGTCTGTCCTATCTGTGCTATCAATCTCGAGCACAAAGGAACCTCAGTAAATCTGGGATGGAAGATTTGAGGAAGGGGAAGAGAGAGTATCAGTGTTCTACAACAATTCTGAGTGGATAGCCAAGATTAAAAAAAAACAAAACAAAACACCAAGACTGGGGAAAACAATGTATTGTAAGGTAAGGAAAAGCATAGGTTTTCAGGAAAGTAAAGACTACAGGGTGACTGAGAAAGGGATAAACAGCTGAGTTTGAGTATGGAAGATCTAAGAGGAAAAGGGAAATGGGGCAGTAGGAGTTTCATGCCAGTGTAAGAATATAGTATTTTTTTTAAACTGATCTAAACAGCACACTGCTGACAGCCAATCCACAGACCATCTTCAGTATCAATTTCAGAAGTTTACTGTCCTGAATTGACAACACTAATGGCAGACCACACAGGGAAAGGAGTTTCAATAAGGTAAGAAGATATAAAGCAGTGCAGAACATTACAGATGAGAAATTCAAACAGTAATGATGCTTCATTATCTGATGAAGCTACTGCCACAAAAACAGGTTCCAAAATTGAGATCAGAACTTTGGTAGATGAGGAGACAATCATTCTGATCTTCTGCACTTACCTGTATATTCACAGCTATCTAATGAGGTTTTGTATTTCCTAAACAAATAAAAGGCACGTAAGTGCAGTAACAGCTTAGGGGCATGGGAGGGAGAGAGGCAACACCTAAGGGTGTCCTGCCTCTTTATTAACAGAAAGAGAGGGATGTATACTCCTTAGTGGTACAAATATAGGGACCACAACCCCCAGACCACACCTACACACTGGTGAAGACTGTGTTAGATATAAGCAAGCAACCTCTTTAACCAGGTACTTGATTTGTACATCAGAGGGTTCTGTGTGTCAGGAGCTAGAAGTAATTTAATGGCTAGCTGGGTCCCTCTTACATGCTACCTCCCCAGGCACTACCACCTTATACAGAGGAAAGAGAACCAAGTCAGAAGCTAAGGAGAGAACTTCCTTTTTCCCTTCGTGGTAGAATGTAACTGTCCCATACCAACAGCTTCCCAGGGTCCCATCTACTGTTGCCTAACCTTGGATCACCTTCCCTGCACACAGACCTTAGCAGTATGTAAGGCTCAGCATTCAGCCCTATTTGAAGTAGCTAAACACTAACACAACCACTGGGTGTGCAGGAAGCAGGAGTATCTTGGATCATGTGGCACATCTGGAGAAAATAACTGTCAGATACCTCAGCCTTTGGGTGGATCCAAAAAGCTTCATCATCTTTTGAACTCAAAAGGTCATCTTCAGCAACCCACCCCATAATCTCTGTGCACAGTACAGCTCCTCTCGGGTTTGTTTGATCCTTGCATGTTCTCCTGAACCCATATCTGAATTTCTCTTTTTAATTCAGGTTATGTAACACAGCCACCAGAACTACTTGCAGCCATCCCAGTACAACCACCATGTGCATGCTTATCTCTTTACAGAGTCCCAGCAACATCTGCTCTTCCCTGCCACTAATCTGGACTTCTCAGCAATATTCACATTTCTACAACACATCATTTTCACTAAACTCACCACTACAAAGAGGTTGCTGCTGGAGTCTGCTTTTTACAGGCAAGATAATTCCAAATCTAACACATCATGGAGAAAATAACATTGCATTTCAAATTGTCTGCAAACCTGTTGCATGTAAGCTAACCAATGTGTGTTCTAGCTACAACACTGAAATTGCACAGCACGATTAAACTTCAGCCTAAATAACTTGCAGCTCTTCGGAAATTCCAATCTGGATTTTAAAAAATATTAGGTTTTATCTGCTCTTTAAGGAAATCCAGATTACATTTTGTGTAGATTTTCACTTAATCTCTTACCAGTCATTAAACAACAGATATTATATTCCATTTTATATCACGGGAGGGGCTTTAATTTATCTCCATAGGAAGACCAAGTGGCAAATGGGTCCCTGTATTAATGGAATCTAGAAAAAGAAGCCCTATAAAATATTACAGAAGCTTGGTCTATAGAGATGCTTGCTTAACATACACAACTCTATCCTCAAACATTTAATAAAGTCATGTACCTCAGGTATAGCTATGACAAACCCTCACTAGCTGCAGCAGTGGATATACATAGATGCAAGTGTCCATCTGTTAAGTAAAATTACAAAATGCTCCAGAATGCAAAAGACAGTTACTCCTATCTATGTTTTTATATCTAGGACATTGCATTGCTAAAAATACACTGAATTTAAATCCTGGTTGAGGATTAAGGTTTGGGGTTTTCTTTTTTATAATAAAAGAGAAAGGAGTGAGACAGCACAGATTACATCTAGTCCTCAATTACTTTGTTCTCTGGACATTTTCTCTGCTGTTTGTCAGTTTCTCATCATGATTAATAGGTCATAAATCTTATCAAATCTCTTTTTATAGCTACATTTTATCTGGTTTTGGAGTGGCAAATTAGCCACAGAATTCAGTTTGCTAAATTTAGTTCTACTTAGCATCCCCACGTTATTTTGTAAACTACAGAAAACAAGGAAATGTGCCTCAGCAGTGTAAAGAACAAACCCAACCTTGGCTGGTTGGCCAATAGATGGTATGGCATTATGTGGCCCTCCATTCAGGAGCATCTGTCCATTTTGGATCTATTTACATGAAGCATTCAAGAAATGGCTCAAAATGATATATATCCAGGATTCTGAGTGCCAGATGCCTCCCTGACTGATCAGTTACCTCTGACATGGATAAATGCTAAGTATATTAACATCTGACAACACAGGTGTATGCATAACATGGTTGTCATCAGTAATAATTGCACTTTTAATTAATTTCAACTTTTAAAGCACAAGAGGAATTCATTTCCAGTGACCAGACCTACATCAGGTTACATCCAGACTCATCCCACTCTCATACAGGCAGAGCACACTGGCTTCCACACTGTTCTCCATCTAACACTGCAGATCATTAAGTTCAAAGAGATATAAATCTACCCAACAAAATGAACTTATTTCCTAAGATGTTGATAGAATAAATATGTACAAGCCAGATTTCAGTGCAATTAGACATGGGCAAATTAAACTGACCTATAGCAGCTGGTCTCTGCATTAGCCATCTCTTTATTCCAGACTTCTGGGGGTTATTATACTCCATGATGACCTCATTGTAGATTGAGAACAACTAACAGTAAGTGCATTTTATCTGGTCTATAGTGGTTTAGAAGTGCCATGATACCAACCATTCTGTACTGATGGCAGCATCATTCCACCACAGAAACGAAGATAACAAAACACACAGTACCTTGCAAAGAAAATGGTTGGCTTCACTTGAAATGCAATAGAGCAAACTGCACTCAGAAAGAGTAACAACTGCAACTTCAATATGGCAAAGAAAATGCCAGTGCAGTTCTGGATTTTAAGGGACCACAAAGGTAATAGTCTGTCATTAGTAGTAGCGAGATGAAATTTATTGCTACCTCTTGATAACAAGGCAAAGGCAAAGTAATTAATACAATGCACTAAAAGACTTGAAAAAGTAGCACCTTGGGGAAAATTAAGGCAATTAAACATGCATAACATCCTGAAAGGATGGGAGAACAGTTCCAAAGGAGCATGGTGACCTCTCAGCCAAAACTGCAGCTCAATACACAGATTTTGCATGGACTTCAGGCTGAGTTTGCTTCCTGTCAATAGTAACATTACTGGAAACATGTACAAGTGAATGAAGAACTGGAGGAGCCAAAAGATTCCTGGGGGTGAACGTGCTTTGAAAATTATCATCCACACAGACATCCTACCAGCAGCTAACCAACCCCACTCCCAAAAACACCTGGGAGAGTTATAAGCCTAAAATATTTACTGTATAAGGCTTAAATATTTATTGCAGGCATAAGCCTTACTATTTACTCAGAGTGTTAATAATAAGTCAGCAATAATAATTTGTTTCTAAAAGGTTCCTGTTATGGGAGAAATCCCTCATTAAAGAGATGCTCTAAAACAAGGATTTTAATTTCATGTATCGCTATTATTACAGCTATCTACAGATCTTTTTGATGGCACAATTGCAAGTAAAAGGGTGATCAAATACTATTAATGTAATT
This sequence comes from Galbula dea, assembly GCA_013399015.1. Lineage (NCBI taxonomy): Eukaryota > Metazoa > Chordata > Aves > Piciformes > Galbulidae > Galbula > Galbula dea. Next base: position 963,398 of record VWZX01010541.1, read on the forward strand.
CCAATCTATCATAATTAATAAGCACAAGTAATAAGATGTAGAAAATTTGATTTCATGCATATGGTATCTCTGGGGAAGGAAACTCCAGAATTATTCCCTAGGAGAACTTAAGGAAATTTTATGTAGGCTGATGTGTAGTTACAAGAAGAAAATAGGAAAAAAGAAGGGCATGAAAGATCCTTGACTCCCACTGTTCACCATGCAGGTCCCAAGGTGGAATAAAGCTCTTTTTGAAAAGCCTTACTGACCTTTGAGACCTTCTCAATATTTAATGTTAACAACAAGTTTTCACAGCAGAAGGAATTCTTACACTGCAAGGTACTGCTGGCACTTTAACTTAGTTAAACAAACTCAACATTCACATTCCTGAATTGATTACATTGAAACAAAAGTACTGAAAATACAAGATCCAAAACAGGATAACATGTCCAGGAGCTAGACTGCAGGGAGAGACTGCAGAAGTTTGGGTTTTCTTCCACCTAGGCTGCATTACACTACATGGAGCTTCCATTAATGTTTATGTGGGGTCTCTACTGTTACCCAGCTTCATGCTAACAGCAAAACCAGCTACGAAGGGCTCAGCAGCCCTTTATCATGGGTTAACTAAGGATGCAGTAGCAATATATTTTCTTGCTCATCAACTATAGAATTGCGTGACAAGTAGAGAGTTTAACTGCTTGGCTAACAGGTAAACTACACCTGTACAAACCAAGGAGCATAACCCAGTGGTTACTAATTTAAAGCTATAGGGGGAAAAACAACAGTACACCAGCTGTCTAGTGCCTCCTCTACAATCCAACCACTGAATGAAGAATCTCTGATCTCCTTAACTTCAGAGTGTGAGCATCTGCTGCCTGGGGGTTGTGTCCACAAGAAGTAACTCATCATTTTTGCTAGCTGGACACTGGAAAGAAACCCAGGTGTTCAAGTCAAACACGTTGCTTTCCTATTATCTGCTGAATACAGCAGTTCTAGGGAGTGATGACTGAAAAGCAGTGCTGCTTTCCTTGTGCATGCAGACCCCAAATCATTTCGGAAACAAATTATGTTGTCTACAGAGAGAGACTTTATCTGCTATCACTTTGCAATTTGCTATGTAATTTTACCTCCTCCTGATGGATTTTTTTTTTTTTGTTCTACAGCTGTATTACTCAGGACTTAACATAAATCAGCCTTTTAATGGACAATTTGACATAGCACATCTGTGAAAGGGATGTGAAAACACTCCTGACAATCCAGACATTTTGTTCTGACAACATTAACAACTTCTGTTAAAACCATTAGTACACAGCTGAATGGCACAGCATATGTGCTCAGTTGGGAAGGCTTAAATTAGCAAGCCATCAGATAAACAAATTTTAAGCATAATTTAAAGGAACTAAATGACAAACACCCTGTAAAAACCCCTGACATACAATTAGGGAAACGCTTCCAAGTTGTCTGTCTTCCCATGTATAAATCACAGACATGATACTAAAATGAAAACAATTTCAGTGAAAGCCAGATCCGAAATGTAACTCTCTAGTATTTGAGCACCAATAATTGACATTACTTCCTGCAATCATACACTCCCAAGTTCAGTTAAACCAATTCTCAGATCTATATCTGCAATGTATTTTTCACCCCTATTTCCTCCCAGTTGCCTTTTATGTGCACAAACAGAAGGATGAGGAAGCAAACCACTCTATTCTGCACTGCTAATATTGCTGGAGAAGATAGCAAAATGGTGACAAGACTTTTTCATCCTTTGCTCCCAATTCTCTTCATTTTAAATCTGATCAAAAATTGCAATCCTAGTGCAATCTGTAGAAAGGCAGACTGACTGCTACAGATAAATACACAGCTTAACCTGGAACAAGGATCTTGCACCTAATTCCATCCATGTCATACAAATTTCACTTAGCTCAACACACCCACAGCACCTCACAAAATAATTCTGATTCAAAGAAACTGCATTCACTCATTCAAAACTATTTTTGTACCCTAAAATGCATCTCCATTTGTCTAGGGAGAAAAACAGATGCAACACTTCATAGATCACATGTTTACAAAGAAAACGCATCTTTTTCCATTACCTAAACAAATATTAGGGAAATGATTTACAGGAATGGTGCAAGGGAAAAAAAAAAAAGTGATATTTTCAGGTCTGTTTTGCTCTACAAGGCTGTGGCAGCACTGGAGGGAGTGTAAAGCAAGCAGTGGCAGCCAGGCTGTCAGGAGTGCTCTACCAGCAGGACATTCTGCTGCTCTAACAGCCTTGATGGTTCATGTCAGAGGGGAGAGAGAAAGGGATGGAGAGAAATAACCACTACCATTTTAGCAAGTAAAATGCTAGTGCCCAGAAGGGCACTAGAACGGTCTAGAGCAAAAGTACAGACAACATACAAGGAACTGACAACACCCTGAAAACACTGCATCAAGTTAAAAGTGGTCCCTCCTGCCAGCTCGTCCCTGAGCACCTACATGACTTCCTCCTGCAATGCTGTCTGTCTCATTTTATCCTGTACAAATAATGTCCTGCTTTCTTTAAAAGCATATACAAATGCCCAGTGCTCACAGGTTGCCTCATTCACCTTTCACTGTTGCTTAATACTAAGGCATGTGGAAGTACAAGGTGTAATTATATGAAGCGTAAGGAGAAAAACACTTGTACTTTTTCTGTAAACCTGCCAACTGTTTGAAAACAAAGATATTACTAACATTATTAACACTGAATACTCTCACTGCACAACCACATTGAAGCCTGATGTGAACAACCAAAGCAGCTAGCAGTTCTCTGTCCCAACAACCCTACCATTAAACGGGATCTGTCTGCAGCCACACAAAAGGAGAGCAGGCTCTGGTCAGGACTATGAAGAGCTAACCCATACTCAAACGAACAGGGAGGAACTTGGGTCCCATTTAGGCACAAGTGCTAACTTGTTAGAGGAACACTGAAAGCTGTGCGCCTCACCAGTCACTGGGATATACCTGTTCTTGCCACCTTCTCTTGTAAGCGTACTCCAGTCGTCTCTGATGAACCTGGGATGCCTGACCTGCTCTACAAGGAGTCAGTGTTGGGAGATCTCCTTTGTCATTTTAAGCAAGGAGAGATGTCCAGTTTTGCTATGTATTTTTCAAACAGTGCTTTAAGTATATTTGGTATTTACTTGAACAGGTCAAGAACAGCTTTGTTATTATTACATCATTAGTATTACATTATCTATACTTCATTTTAAAAATACTTAGCTAGAAAAAACAGTTGCAAGGAACCTCAGAGAGGGTGCAGAGAAGGGCAACTAAGCTAGTCAGGGGTCTGGAAAACAGGCCTTATGAGGAGAGGCTTAGGGAGCTGGGCTTGTTTAGCCTGGAGAAGAGGAGGCTGAGGGGAGACCTTATCGCTCTCTTCAGCTACTTGAAAAGCCATTCTAGGGAGGCGGGTGATGGCCTCTTCTCCCTTGTGACTAGTGACAGGACTAGAGGGAATGGGCTTAAGCTGAGTCAGGGTAGGTTTAGATTAGATATTAGGAAGAATTTCTTTACTGAAAGAGTGCTAAGATATTGGAATAGGCTGCCCAGGGAGGTGGTGGAGTCACCATCCCTGGAGGTTTTTAAGAAGAGGATAGATGTGTTTCTTCAGGGGATGATTTAGGGGTAAGAGTAGTGTAGGGCTATCGGTTGGACTAGGTGATCTTGAGGGTCCTTTCCAACTATAATGATTCTGTGATTCTTAAGGACCTAATAGAGCCCCCATGATCCAGGAGCAACCACCTAACATAAATCCTTTCCTAAAATTATCAAATTTAACCTTTAAAATTTTATCGGATTTTTCCTTTCAATAAATCACATGAAAAAAATTCCCAAGGCTTTACTGATTGCAAAAAATCACTTTCCAAGCCAAGAGCATTTATGCCAAATCACATCCAGTTGGTCTTGTGTATTCACTGTCCTCTAGTATGAAGGTTGTTCTCATATTTTGAAATTACTGTACTTCTAGGTATATATTCTGTACTTTCAGATATCAATTACAATTGCTCTAGCTGTTGTCCCCTAATACACGTCCCCATAATATATATCCCACTTTCAAGTATGTAAGCAGATCAGGTGAGGCTCACCTGGATTGGTCTGTAAAACCTCAGTGGCACCACACAGAAAACAATGACATGAACCAGTTGCAAGTAGTATTTCATAGCCTTTAGAAAAACAACCCTGCTTCCAGAACTCTACTGCCTCAGGAGGAAATCTGCTGCAGTATGCAGGTGTGACAGAGATCCCCGTAGCTGGGGCATACCACCACTTCCTAACACAAGCTAACACCATTATCTACATATCAAAAGCAACAGTGGATTGCAATGACTTTAAACTCCTGCCACCAAAGCTGGATCATTCCCACTGCCTCCAGTCTCCAGGTGAAAATCTGGAACACCACCTCCTGCAGAGCAGCCTGAGAAGAGGCATTAGGTGGACATGCACTGCCACCTCTTCTCCTGGGCACAGAGGTGACTGGGGACCACCTTCACCTATTCCAGGTACAGCATCAGCAGTGGAAATGCCTCTGCTGGATCCAAGTTCTCAGACTTCAGTAACTCCACATTCATAAGGGATTCACTCCACCTTGCTCACTACCCTTCTGGCCAGTGCTAAGAGGTTATACTTTGCCTATGCATCTTATTCCAAATGTAAAACAAAGAGCTGATTTCACAAGCATTCCTGGAATTTCTACTTCAGCCAGAAGCAAAACACAGCAAACCATGTAAATCAATCTAAAAATCACAATTAAAGCACTAAATTACATTTCCTAAAGCTAATGGAAAGACCTTGCATGCAAAAAGTCAAATTGTTAAAGCTTTATTTCATAAAAATGCCTTTATTACCTCCTCTACTACTTAGCCTTCTAATTCTTGGTTCTTAATTTCTTCTACAGGGCTAATTTTGACAACAGTCTTGGGTTTCTTTGCTGGGCTATCTTTGAAGCATATGTTTAGCTAGGGGATGGGCAGGGCCTGGGTGTGAGGATTCCTGTTCTTCCCCCACCCCCCTTTGGATAGTTTAAAAATTTAATGTTCCCCAGTTAACTAACAACATTATAATAATAAATGATAAAAAGCATGGATTCTAACCACTTTGTCCTCCTTTGGGAAAGCATCCAAGGAAGCAGAATAAAAAGAGAAAAGAAAGAAAGAAAGAGAGAAAGAACAAAATAGGCAAGCATTAATAGACAGATTTCAAAGAAATGCAGTTCTATAACTCTCTACAAAGAAATAAAAACAAAATTTAAAAAAAGCTTTAAATAAAGAGGTGACATTACTGCACATGTAGAAAACATGTCCTCCCACCCTAACCCACAGAAGCATAAACAGAAAGACAAGTTACAAATGAATGGACACTGTTCCACTTCTGCGACTGAAACAGTGGGTGAAAAATCATTGAAATATGTTGACTTTTTTTCTGAGCAAAGAGAAGTCACATCATATGCACTCCAATAGTGCCACAGAACATCTCCAAGGAAACTTCTCATAGAATTGCTCTACTAACACCATCTGCAGGGGATGCAATGTAATGCAGCCATCCGTTCTACTACCATAGGAAGAGATGAACATTTTTGTCCAAAACACCCACATAATTTGTTTCATAATGTGAATTTAGTGAGCTCAAGTACATCAGGACTATGGAAAACTTCCACAATAAAGATGAAATGCATTTTCTTCTGAGGGTTTTGTTTACGTGAAGCTTCAGAAGCCATCAGTTGATGTTTACCTCCAAGGAAGTGAGAAGGGACTTCTGGCAGCCTTTCGTCCTGTGCACAGCTACTGCAGCTAACTGCACCACAGACCAGAGGGAGAAAGACTTTCACCTGCCTGAAAGCAGGATACCTAACCCAGATTGACCTACAGTTTTACTTTATAAATAGATTTTGAATAAATTGATATGACCCTCTCTATAAGAATACTCTTTATCTCTCTAGAACACTTACCACTGTAAGAAAATTCGGGGGTTTTTTCTAACCAAAATACTGACTGATTTTTATGGAAGAGAAATCTATAACTGTCTATGGAAAGCTCTCTCAAACAAAACAAATCTAACATGAAATAAGTTCAATAAAACTTTATCAGTGTGGAGCTGTATCTGACCAAAAGGGTTTCTTCTTTCATTCTCTGGCAAAAGACATGTATTTTCATCAAGCCATCAGTGTATATATACACACACACACGTATACACACTATACTGTATATTCTTTGTCAACTCTCTGAATCCTAAGTATCTCCACAGCCATGAAACATTGTTCTTTTATACACACCTCCTAGAGAACTGGTAAGTGAAACAAGTAAAATGAAGCATGAAATGCCAAACTGAAGGTGAACAATCTGCAGCGAGACAATGTCAAGGAGGCTTTTTCTGAGGAGTACCTCAGGAGACTTACATTGTTGGATCGCAGAGAGACACGACCTCCACAGCGAGCACAAAACTTGGTCCGGCAATAAGAGCACAAATGGCCACAGCCATCTGCAAACTTTGTTTTATGACAGATTCCGCAGGTTGGAGCATCATCCTTGTGCTCTCCCTGGTAACGACGAGCTTCTTCCCCTATCTTTCTTACTTGCTCTTTATAGCTTTCAAATTGTTGATGCAACCTCCTGCATAGATGAGAAAAAAGTTTATATAGCAAGAATAGGAGGAAACACTACTGTGTATTTCTTTTTTCAGTTTATAACTCTAGCTAACAGCCTTGGCACATTCATAGTAACACAAACCTCGTACCAAATACACACTTCACGTGGAAAACTCTACAGGAGGGGCAAAAGGGGAAAATAACAGATACGTGTTCTATCAGGTTTACTCCAAAGCTCCTGGGCACTTCTAATCACTTCATTTGACCAGAAATTGATCCAAATACTGAAACCATTAAAGAATGCATAAACAGAAGTATCTACCACATACAGAATAAACGCAGAATATAATAGCCTAAGCAAACCTGCATTGCTTTTTAATCAACACTGTTTATACAGCAGGTGCAGTACAAAATACAAAACAACCTTCAGTAACAGTATCACACTTCTGTTTTCAAAATCTAGGCCGCTAAACCAGGAAACACACAAGATTTCAACAGGCACCCCACAAGGATCTGAGAACAGTTTTCTATGCCACATCTCTATGTTAACAATCTGTAGCATTATCTCTCACAGAGCAGGACACGCCACACAAGGCCTGTTGTCCCCCATCACAGACTTTTCTTCCAGCTTAGCTGCAGGACTGTGTAGCATTAGCAAAGATACAGAGTACTAGGATAAAGCATCATTCAAATCAGCAGCACCTCTCCTCTAACTTCTCCAAAAACCAAACAGCCTAACACCAACCCCACCAACTGGCTAAGCAACATGCCACCCAAAAGACCCAGCTTCTCACCACCAGCCTCAGCCCTCTAGCCTTCACCTCCCCTTCTATGAATCAGGAATAATAATAATTAAACATTTAGTGATAAAGTCTTCATTATCATTATGATACTGTCTAAATCAAAAAACACAATTTCCTGTTGGTTTCCACAAGATGAAGTTTCAGATGGGAACCAGCCAAAGGTCGAGGCACTTCTAAAAGGCCCAAGTCCTCTACTTCTCCTGGCTGCATGCAAGTTACTACTCCCCAGCCACCAATTTCAACATTCACCAGATCCCTCTTCATGAGCTAACCCATGAACCTAAACTGACAAGCTAAAAATTAGTTTTACCATCATTTCACTTTTCAAATCACTCCACGCTGAGCAGGGCACTGAAGATCTGTGAGAAAGTTAGGACACAAGCTTCTGAAGCCAGAAACAAAGAAAACCAACAAAGCGCAGGATCACCCTTTTTATAGCAACTAGTAATGAGCTCAGCTGCTGTGAATCTTAATGGACCCCAGCCAGAAGCTTCTGGTTCTTTCAATTAAGCTCCAGGTGGGGTAAACTAAGATTCAGAGCAGCTGAGCGCATTACTAGTTGCTTCAAAAACAACCAGATTTCAGCTGTTAACTATTTTACTCTTCAACAAACCATCCAAGAAAGCTAAATTCCTGCAGGTGTACCAGGACAGCACTGCAACCCCTGACCTTCATTTTCATGACCTTCAGCAGACCTCAGCCAGCCAAAGGGGCACATTTCATATCAGTCTTTTCAACCATGGTGCATGCTGAAAAGGTTTAGCCAGCTGGTGGGCATGGTGTCAGGCTTTTCACACAGATTTACACATCCTGCTTAAAATCTACTTCTCAGAAAAGATTACATTATCACGAACAGCTAAAAAGATTAATAATAGAAACAGGGAATCCTGAGTTTAAGACATGATAACAGCAGGTGTGTTGTCTGTAGAGGTCTGGTGATATCCTCCATCTCATACACCTGCTCTGAGCTACTCACTCCCTTAATTAGGATTGAGACTCACACCACTTAACCAATTACCTCTAGGGAGGTAATTCCATGTTTCTGTGGGACTTTGCATGTGTGATGGACTTGTTTTGACTTTAAGATAGAAGTTATCACTTCTTTTTGTATGAAATACTGGTTTGGTGAAGTGGATAGTTTTACTTTATTCAAGCCTAGCAAATGATAATTCACCTTAACTGACAGGAATTGTAAAATACACATATTTCATCTGGGCAGGAATATCACTGCTTTTAACTATATAAATCATGTCTCACACTGAAACCAGTGGCTTCACAACAGCAAAAGTTTTCCCTCGCTACCAGTGTGATGCATTACACTTAATGCTTTATGCTAAGGAAAAACCTGGCAGGTGTAGCAAAGGGAGGTTGTGTTTTATTTTTTACTAACCCATTTAAAAACCTTTGCTGGATTGAGACTGATGAGAAAAGTGGGTCAAAAGAATTAGGCAAAATAGTAGAAAAACTTAATACTTCTGGCCCCATTATTGGATTATACATGATTTAACTTAGCTGCTCACTTACAATGCACAAAAACAACTGAAGACATGCAGGAATTTGTATAATAACCAGCTTAAAGAATGCAATTAAGTAATGGAGACATCTGTAGGTAATTTTCTTATTATATCAAATATTCCATTAAAAAATGGAATCATGGAAACTATACTCAGCTCTCCTCTGCTGCAGCAAGACAGAAAGCTCTGTCTCTTCACTAACCTAGAAAGGGAAGATAACAGCAAGCACTGGCTCTCTTCTTGCTCTTTGCCATTTAGTCCACATCTGAAGTTTTTCTTTATAAGTAAGTATCACTAACTTAAGATGTCTGACTTTCTGCTTGAGTGTAAGACCCTTTTTACCCCAACAGGCACAAAACCAAGTGCTCCCCTTGCTTGTCATACTCTGCATTACTGCAGAAATCCTAACATTTTATCTACAGCAGCAACAGAATTGGAGAAAATGGCTGAAGAATTCACAGAGCAGAAAGAATCTTACCCAGACCGTGGCAGGTCTGGCTCAGCTACTTCTTTGGCAAGGTTTTAACCACCTTTCCCACCTTTTTGAGGAATGCCAGAATCTCTCTTATCTTTGGCCATGCTGTAGCAGTGGCAGCAAATCCCCCTCCAGAGCTGTGCCTTATACAGAAGTATTATTTGCTTTATTCAGAAGCGTGTTAAGTATTAAGCAAGAACTGAAATACAGACATGTGTTTTTCAAATTTGCTCCTTAACTTCCAGGCTACAGAGCACACTTCCATCAGATGCATGGAAAACGTGCATTTATTGAGTATTCCTTAATGCTTAACAGCACCTAAAGGTTAGGTGAAAGATTTAGTAAGAGCATACGACATAAGGGCTTGGGGGACCCTCGAGGCACCTAACAACTCTACCTTACCTGCGGTTTTGAACCGCGGCACGAAGCTCTGTTCGCCTCACGCCCGTCTCCAGCAGAGGGCACTACAGATCGCAGCTTCGCGCTCCCGCCTCAACCCCAAGGAGTCAACCTCGCAATCCTCAACACCTGACTTAACATTATACAAACACTGTGCCCTCTCACGAGCTCATGTTAACAGGCAAAGCGCCACCTTCTAAGCGACACAGCCTTAAGCAACAACCCACCAGTGGCCATGGCAGGTATGAAAACGCCTCAGTAAGACGCAGTACTTCGCCCTGTTCCCCCATTCTGCCTCCGTTCTGCTTGCCCCTCAGGACCAGTATCTGCTCTGCTACACTGGACCTTCATCTCACAATGCTACATAAGCTCTGGAGATTAATTTTGCAAAACCCAGAAGTTTAGCTACTTTCGTACCCGTCCAGCTTAAACATTCAGCTATCCTCAGCTTATCCCTCAATTCCTTTTCTCACCAGTGTATTCCTGCCCTGCTGAGAGTCTAATCACAATCCTGCACAAACATAATTTAATTTACTTTGCCTCTCTCTTTGTATTCCTCTGGTGAGCCCCCTTTTCTACTGCATAAAACATAAATGGCTTATCTTCACCTTCAAAGACTTTTACAGCCTATTTCCACAGTACTGAGATGCTTCTGCTTAAGTTAAACTTTCAAGCAAGAACCTTTGTGGTTCTCCCCTTGTTGCCCCCCACATGGCAGCAGTGGCAAAAAAACTACCCCCATTACCCTCCTTCAAACTCTCCTTTGCCTTGATGCCTACAAATATCTGAAAAAAAAAAACCAAAACAGGTTACTGCTAGGTTAAAACTTTTCCTTATCAGGCCAGACACTACAGACTCCTCTGCCTGCTCCTATTTTGTTATTTGCTTAAAACTTACAATACAGGCTGCCTCCATAGAACCACAGAATCATCTGGGTTGGAAGAGACCTCCAGAGGTCATCTAGTCCAACCCCCCTGTAGTGAGCAGGGACATCCCCAACTAAATGAGGTTGCTCAGAACCTTGTCTAGCCTCACCTTGAATACCTCGAGGAACAGAGCCTCAACCACCTCCCTGGGCAACCTGTTCCAGTGTTCCACTACCCTCATGGTAAGGAACTTTTTCCTAATATCTAATCTAAATCTACTCTTCTCTAATTTAAAGCCATTTCCCCTTGTCCTTTCACTACAGGCCTTTGCAAACAGGCCCTCTCCAGCTTCTTTGTAAGTTCCCTTCAGGTACTGGAAGGTCAGTATTAGGTGACTATGGCAAAGGATGCCTTTTTTTTCTGGATCTGTAAAACCCCTCACTCAAAGGGTTATAGCCCATGGCAAGCCCTGCTCCTGGCTCTGGACTCCTCTGGACTGCTGCTTTGTTCATGGGGTCTTCTCTGGTGCCTTTTCACCAGCAGTAATGGTTGTTTTCAAGCTAACATTTTACACTTTCTGCAAGCATATACACAAGCTCATGAAATAACTTGCATAAAATGTCTTTTTTCAGCTTCCTGGAAGCTTCCTAATGTAGGTTACTGGAAAGTTTAATTTTTATATACTTCTCTATTTGGCTTTTTTTGCCCTACACCACTAAGAACTGAGTCAGAAATGTGCAACATCTACAGTAAGTTTACACTCCAGCTTCCCACGGATCCTCCCAAATGACCATTACCCTTTCTGAGGTATAAAAGAGAAACGAGATAACTAAGCAGACAACTCATAACAGTACTAAAAAAGGCATAGACTAAGGAATGCAGAAAGAAATTCTGTTTTGTATTAAAAAGCACTTACATGATTTTGTATATTTAGTACTGAAGGAATCAATGCCTTCTGCAGAAAAAAATAACTGATCATTATCCCTTTTTTAAAAACATGCATTCCTCTGTCATGGCTTTTATGGAAAATGCAAATAATTTCAATCTGTTTTTTTTTCTTCTTTTTTAAATTTATTCTGCATTCATAAAGATATGAAAAGGGATACCACTGCTAAACCATGTCATTCTTTTGTTGCAGCAAGAATTGCTAAGTGTCAACAGGGAAGAATTATTTGTAATATGAAGGTTCTAACAGGCCACAAAAATCAAAGCAAGACTGAAAGAGGAGGAAGACAACACCTCTTCACCCAGTACTGCTCTGTCTCCACTACATCTCAGGACTCAGAGCCTCTACACTTTTGGGAACCTCCATGCCCCTTCCTTGGCCTTCTTAAGGATGTACAAGAACTTCCACTCAATTGCTGTTATGAGATGGGATCTGGAAAGCTATTCTCGTAGAGCAGGGCATAAGCCCTGCTCATAGTGTCCCAGCCTGCATAAAAAGAAGGTTGAAGACCTCTAGGTCACAGCACAGGAAACACTAAAAGGGCAACACAAATTACAAGTGAAACAGGTGAAAGATATGATCCATCCCTCTGGGGTGGAGAGGGAACTGTAAGGGATGGAGATGACAACAGGGTGGAAGAGGATCCAGACAACTGTCTTGGAGAATAAGAGCCTTGTCAGAAGAGGTCACACAACACAAGTCCAGCATTTTTGACCAGCCATGTCATCAGGTCTCATATAAAGACCCTCCAGTAAGGTTGTGATTTAAAAAAAAGCAAAAGTGTTACTATTAATGACTCTGAAAATGTTAACGAGTTAAAAGAATAGAAATAGGATGGTGAGTGGGAAATGGTGGCAAGGAGCTACCCACTCCATTATCTTCCACAGACAGGCAAAGGATAGAGCTTAACTAATCTAACCATTTGTTAGTATTATCCAAGTAAAATCTTTAATTACACTGAGCACAAATACCTACACTGCCCAAATCTGTGACCCAAGTCTTAACATAATACGAAGTTTCATCAGGTGAGTGAGCTTGCACACAGCTCCACACCAGGGTAAATGCATGAACCACACCACATTTGCTAACGTTCACCCTTTCTCCTCCTTTTACCATCCTATTTTAGCTGCCATTCCAGCTACTTTTTGACTGCAACTTACACATCACCAGTCCCACAGGTTAGACTCCTCTCTCATCCCACCACTACCAGCTCCCCAAGCAAGAGGATTCCTGTGCCCTGATATGGTCCATTTGGTGCTCTGCTAGAACATAAAGGTACATGAAGTGGTATCACACAGAGGAGACATGTCTACCCACTTGCCTTACACAGATCAACAGCTCTGGGTTTTCTCAGGGCAACATGAAACATAAAATAACTCCTTCAACACGATGGAGACTCGAGCAGTGGTGAGCAGCTGAGAGGCAAGGACCTCTCCTGCAGATCCACTGCCAAACCACTCCATGAAGCTTTTGCTGACGATATTCAGTCTCACTGAACCAACAGCTGTAAAAAAGTTGTGAAAGGAAAACTAGAAGTACCAACAGAATACAATCAGGTTAAAAACAGATATAAAACCTATGCTACTCATTTCTGAGTGGGGTTTAACTTCACAGAATCATTACGGTTGGAAAGGACCTTCAAGATCATCTAGTCCAACCAATAGCCCTACACTACTCTTATCCCTAAATCATCCCCTGAAGAAAACTTGTTTGTTTGTTTCTTTAATTGTTGCTTTGCTAGCTAACAAGCAAGAACTTTCTATCTCTAACTTTATAACGGGTCATAAAAAGTGGAGTATTTCAGGCAGTGGACCATGGTTTTCCTTATGACTTCTTTCCAACTGCCTAAGTGATGTCTTAATTTGCCTTATTTACTTAAGTATTACTGAATCTTACCCACACTTTTTTCCATGTACTATAAAAGACACAGAAAAGTGTCTACCGAATGAGCTGACCTGTGTCTGCTTGTGATGGCATAACAATGCTTGAATGCCATTACTTCACTGAAAGAAGCACAAAATGATCCTTGGAGCAGTAGTCTCTGAGCCCCATAGGAAATTTCTCCAGCAAAATACTGTTTTGTGAAGTAGCTCTGGCAGCAAATGTCCCTTAAAATACATTAAATCAACGAGTAAAGAATAGCTTGATTTATTTTCTCTTCAAAAACATCAGCTTCATTTTATTATGGAATACAAACTTCATTTATTTAAGCTAGACTTCACCAAAATCATATTTTTGTGAACAAACAAAACCTAATCTGTTTTCAGAGTGAGGCAAAAGAGATTTAAATGGTGTTCTCTTCAATTTATTGAATTAATTTACTGAATCACCTAATATGATCCTGTGGGCATGGTTTGGTTTTTTTTCTGAGGTTGGTCATCAACCAACCAGCCATAACGTGGAGAGTAACAGAGAGTCAGGTAAATCAAAGTGCAAAAAGCTTGAAAAGAAGGGGGGTAGTGGGTGAGATTTACACTGGATAAGCTCTATTTAAGGACTGGAGACAGGGAAAAAAAGATGAGTAAAAATCTTAGAGTGTTTAAAAGCAAGGCACAAATTAGCACCTACACAAAATCACCAACACAGGTACCAGCATTTAGATCTTTTATTCTGAATATAAAACTGTTAACTACCAGACATATTAATGAAGTAGTACATGAGACAGAGAAAAAATGAGAGGCCTATTTACCCAAGTGAAGAACATTAATTAGTAGCACTGATAATCAGGCAGAATTTGTCCTGATCAAGCAAGCTACCCACAACAGAGACAATCTTGAGTCCGTGGAGAGCAGAACAACTGCCCATCAGCTGAGACCACTCAAAGTATTAAGACTTAAATCTGCCTAACGGCCATTACCTAAATGGCAAAGACTTAAGCTACCGCTTCGGGCAGTTGACCATGTAGGGACTTGCACTGTCAAGCTGTCAAGTCAGTGTGGAAATCCTCATGCACAGCAACACCCAGGGAAGCTGGCAGAAGGTGACCACAGAATTCTATGGCTTTGCTCTAGGTACACAACTGTGATTGCTGTTGTTCTTTGTCCTCACCAAGAAGCCATAGGAAACAGAAGCTTGTGAGCACCAGTCTTCTAACGCTTAAGGCTACAAACACTTGGCAAGTCAAGATTTTTGCATCTTAAAATACTACTGAAAGAAAAATTAATTATAGGAATTTTAGGTTGGACATTAGGAACAACTTCTTCCCCAGAAGGCTTGGCAAGCCCTGGTGCAGGCTGCGCAGGGCAGGGGTGGAGTCACCATCCCTGGAGGGGCTGAAAAGACGTGTAGATGTGGTGGTGAGAGACATGGTTTAGTGGTGACCTGGCAGTGCTGGTTAACAGACTCAATCACCTCGAAGGTATCTTCCAATCAAAATGATTCCATGGTTCTATCAGTCCACATCTAATACCCCAAATGCTGTCTCAGGCTCCTCCACCTGTTGTTCAGCAACACAACAACTTTTCATACTCTCTCTTCCTCTGCCCCCAAAATTCCATCAAGTCACGACAGTTGGTGAAGTGATTTTTTCGGTGTCACTATTCCAGGAGACTGAAATGCTGGATTAAAATGGCATCAGCCACCACCAGTGCCAACACTTGCAGAACATAATGTACTTTATCTGTCAAACCAATTTCAAAACTAGCTGCTTAGTGCAAGCCTAGTAAAGTTGCAATTAGTAACCAGAGCAAGAATAGACCCTGCTACACTCTGAGAATGTCTGTCTGATTACAGCCACGCAGTGCAGAACACACCCCGCTCTGCTCCTAATGGCGCAGCACACACAGCGGAATGAGCAAGAGAACACCCTGGTGCTGCAGGAGATCCCTTCAGTCAGCTGGCACCTGGTAAAAACTTCGGGAAGTTGAGGGGTGTGGATACTGCTTCAACAAAACAGAAAATTACTTTGGAGCAATGCTTATTAAAACAGCTTTCTGAAACGGCCTTTCTCACACATGCATGTGAAAGAAAAAAATCTCAAGAGTATTTTTGGCATCTGCTGTGTTAAACAGATGATAGGTATCAGATGGCAATTCAGGGTGAGCAGCTAAAATATGACAAAGCACAGTGGTCTGTAAACAGAGCAAAGCTACTGAAATTCTAACTACCATATGGTGGTAACAAACAGGACACGTGAGAAACAGGAAAAGCTCTCACAGTGAGCGGTGTGACAGGAGCCAGCAAGATGCAGAACTGAACAAAAATTACAAGAGGACTGCAAGCACCACAGTGAGAACACTTCCAATTAATGGTATTCAGCCCAGGCTTAGTGTGTACAGTATGTCTTCCACCTAAAAATAATTTAACAGCCTCTCTGAGAGCATCTCTAATTTATCATCCTGTTCACCTTCCTTTAGAATTTCCGTGTTAGAGGCAACAAAAAAGGCTCACACATCTATTTTAAATATACCATCAAAGTGCTTGAACACAAGATAATGATGAAGCTTGTCTCCAGCATTATTTAATTCTCCTCATTCTTCTGGATGCCAAAGTAAACACAAATGAAAAGCACATGGCATTTTAGTGAACTAGAAAATGAGAAAAGGGGACCATTAACTGGTTTTACTTTATGTTTCAAGCATGGCACATGGTTAAATTGAAAATTTCAAGGCTTTTTATATTTGTGATTTATTTGAATTCTTTCTTTTAATGTACTCTCAACTGAAGCTAAATGTTCTCAAGAATACTGTTTGTGAAAGAAAACCCAAAGCATGCTCTCTAGATTTTATTATGGATTTTTTCCAAAAAAAAAAAAAAAAAAAAAATCACTGTTCATGACTGTCTTAAGAGAATTGTCTTGAGCTGGAAATTATCCTCAGTAGAAAAATGGAGCCTCTTTTGTGGAGAGCCCCCCTGCTTCTTGATGCTCACTGAGACTGTACAAGCTAAGAATTAAAGCAGTGCTAACAAAGACTTTTTCTGCAAAACTCCCTTATCTGATTAAGTTGTTGAGTACAAAGTATGAGCCCAAAATTAGTATCAACTATTCCTCCTTTGATCTAAACCTCCACAGCAAGGCCTATAGAAAACCATGACATCCAATTTCAGGTTTTATTCTTCTTTCCTTCCTCTCTTCTATCAACAGTCTGATTAATTCACAAGCCTACTATTTATGCCCAAACTCTTCCAAAAAGACATTCTCATGAAGAATTTTAGTTCATGCAGTTCAGTACTGCCAATATATCAAAATATGGATTTATTCCTGTAATCATGCAAACTGGAAAACTGTCATATGGACAACAGAGCAGAAGGACACCAAGAAGTGATGCTTCAGTACCCTCATGCTCTTTAATCACCTCTAGCAGACCCACTGGGGTACTCTCCTGAAGAGCCATACCAGTCATAGGGATGATTTTAACAAAAGAAAAGCTTCTGCCAACCCATTTCCCATTTAAGTCCTGACAGAAACCCCTAGGGCTCATTTTAAACCAGTAATATCTTAAATAACAGGAGTGAGTGTCCTTTGGGAAACACTGCCCCGAGTCTATTAACCTGTTTCATGATTCCTCCTGCTCCTCTGAAATACCATAAATTTGGCACAGACACTTCTCCAAAGGTTTGCCTTGGTTAACATTTTTCTACTGTTCTGCTGTGGTTCTCACAACAGCCCATTAAGCAATGTGCACTCACAGAGCTTCAGGCTCCCTCACCATTTCTGACTGCCACAGGAGTCCATGGGCTGGTGAACCACCACGAGCTGTAAGGTCAGTCCCCAAGAAAATCTAGTCCAGTGCCACCGGAGGCTCCAGGTACAGATCTGACACTTCAGGCTAGCTGTGCCCATAGAAAAAGCACTGATAATTCACCAAGTGACCAAGACAGTATTTGTTCCAGAATCCTTGTATCTAACCACAGCACTGTTTCCTACCTTTCTCCAGCAAAAAATGGTATTTAATTTAGACAGCCAAAAGCTAAAGGATTTAGTTCCTGTCATAGCCCAGTATTTTCTTAACCTAAAACCAGATTTCCAGATGGAGCTAGACATAAAGGAGGACTATCATTCTTTTACATCAGGATTTCTTACTGCTTGAGCCAGCAGCCTCTGCACATCCACACTGAGTACGTGTTTCTGATGATCGCTGACTTGTCCCTCTGCCAGATTCACAGATTCTTCACAACCACATGGAACAGTTGTAGAACAGGATCTCTATTTTGTAGTCTTGGTTTGTGCTATGGTTTTTAAAAGGCACTCCCTGACTTTACTTGGGGTACATGATGTAAAATCCAAAGCTGTGTGTCAAGAGTGCTGAAGTGACATTTTTATCCAGCACCTTGTACAATATTCTCTAAAATCTGAAGGGAACAAGGAAGGGTGAAGCTATATGGGTACCTAGAGTGAGATCCTTCAGAACAGAGATGACAATTCTTATCAGCTCTCTCCATCCAAGTGGAACAACTAAAAATTTCTTTCCATCAGTTATGATCTGAACAGCCACCAGTGCAGTTCTGAAGTAGAAGGGAAAATCTGGAGGCTTCAAGAAAACTCCTGGAGCTGGCCAACAGTACAAACACTGAGACTTTTTCTGTGTTCCCAAGAAAATCACCTACCAAGCCATCTGTGCATTGCACCACACTTTGGTCCAAGGCCAGGACAGGCAAAGAGGTGAGTTGGGACCAGAACAGTGACATCATCCAACTGTGTCACTGATGTGGCCTCCTATCTGCCAGCTTCCCAAAAGGTAGGAAGTTAGGTACAGTTTGCCAGACAAATTTGTCATGTTGAATGATGGCACACAACAAATCTGGCTTGCTTGATGAAAGGCAGTAAGTGTTTTTCCTACCTGAAAACAGACATGGAGTAATTATCTCTGGGTAGCAGCAACTCTCACCTTTTCTTCTCTCAATAAACTGGCAAGACAATAAAAATAATAACCTGTGTCCAATATTATATGTATATGCAAAAAACAAGAGAGAGACAACATCCTGCCAGGATGCACTATTGTGTAATTCTGTCTCTAATATCTTAGGAGGACTTGACTTAGGACATGGTACACTGATGGACAAGTGTACCATCATTTTTTCTTCTTCTGTGATGAGAACTAAAATGTGTAAGAGCTGGTTTTGTACTAGATTATCCGCCTATGCTTACTGCCATTGCTAATGTAATTTATTTATGTCACAGGTCATTAGAAGACCAAAATATATGTGAGGAAGACTGGAAGGAAGCAGAGTGTTTGGAACTCAAATGATAGTGTCCCTAGATAAGAAGTCAAACCAAAATCCACTAGTTATTCTATTTTATTTCATACTGTTAGGTCAAGTCACCTGGGGGATAATTTGATATTTCACATAGATTCTTCAGCAAAATCATGACTCTGTTTGGAGACTGGAAAGGTTACTATTTTGGCCTGGAGGAGTGAGGAAGCATGACTCTACACACTTTGTATCAGTACTGAGTAGACTACCAAGGAGTTATGCTTGGTTGTACGTATGAGTGATGGGTGAGAAACAGTGGGCTAGCTGCAACCACTATATTGGAAACTATTATCAGCACACACAATGAAATATATTAAAGCAGTAACTCTAGTTAGGTTGTGGTTACTACCCTATAAAACATGGCAATTAGTTCCTGTAGGAAACCCACTCCTGACTTAGGAAGATGTACTATATGAGCCCATTAACACCCCTGCAACATGTGGGCATCAGAATCTGCAGTTCTAGCTCCAGCAAGCAGGTTTGAAAATGGACTCTTCTGCCCCTCCTGCGGGGATGGGAGGGAGAAGACAAGAAAAAGAAAAGTAAAAACAAATTATCCAAGTCCTGGCATTCAGAAAGTGTGTAACATTGTGTGGATGAGGCATTAATTTTAAAGTAAGAAAAAGTCTTGTTCAGAAAAGGTTGGAAGAGAACCAGCACCTCCCAGGTATATCACCCTTACCATTATAAACATGTCCTGTTTCCAAGGACAGTCACTTAACTCCCATCCCTCACTGCTTATTCTGCCTTCCACCACCAGATTAAAAAGCTTTTAGAGGCGGACACTGTGCGTGTGTGTGAAAGTGTTTACACCTTATAATCAAGTGACCTCTCGATCTCCTGTGTGATAAACAGATTGAGATCTCTAAATCCTCCACTGCAAAGTAGTTTCTCCAGCATCTGAAACGTTATGGTAGCTCTTAACTGAACCTTCTGCAACCTTTCAACAAGATTTAAAAACAAAATGCCCTAAGAACTGTGTCCTTACTTCACCTGTTCTCCAAATGCCGTATTAGAGGTGCCAAGGATGAACACCAGGTTTAATGGTGCAACAGCTCTAGTCAGCTGAGTGCCCTTCTGAATACTGACTCTATGTCAGGAGTCTCATAAACTTACAGAATTTTCCTGATGTCCCAAATTTAACAAGATAAAAATAGCATGACAGCCAGAAACTTCTGCAGTCTAGTCTTTTAAGTCCTCTTTTGCACAAGAAATTAAAGACCACTTGTTTTTAACTCTTGACCCAAAGAGGTGCTTTCTCAAGTTTTCTTTGGCTTCTATCAAAATGGGGAAAGACTTCTTGTCATCACCAGATACAAACACAATTCTCCATTTTTTCCATGTACAAACAGACATATTTGGCTAATGCTCTCACTTTTGAACACGTTAGCAATGCTAGTATGTCCATCTGGAACTGGGCCAGTATCTTCCATAGGCTATCTTCTGCTTAAAATACATCTCCTGAACACCCTCTCACTGCCTGCAGATCTGGATTTTTTCCTCATCTGTCCTTACTAACTCTCTGTACTTCATAGCTTACCAACAGTTTGTGTTTGTAAGGAACAAGGACAGATGAGGAAAGGCAACTGGAGCTGTATCATTCCCATGTTACTCAGGTAAATTAGCCAGTTAAAATATCACCTTCTCTGGAAGATATTGCTTCTGAAACTTGACAGGATACTGTGGAATATAAGCAAAGTATTACATGAGTCTTTCCATCTTTGAAAAATACTAAAAATATTGCCCTATTTTCTTCTTTGCAGTGTCTACAAAGAATCACCTCAAATCTTCCCTGCAGTTCTTAGTAAGCATGTCTGAAATTTTAAAGTACAAAAATTACCTTGCACGTTTCTGACACCCAGAATATACAGATGAAGAGGTCCACAGAAGTATTTCATAGGAATCACCATGAAAACTGGCCAACAGTTTCTCAAGAACGACAACAACAAATTCATTCTCTTGGTCATTCAGGTGCATGTTTTCCCCTTGATCATTTGTACTGCTGAAAACTTTTCAAATTCACAGAAAACAGTCATGAAAAAACAAGTGTCAGGTGTTCCACCTTCAGAAAGAACAATTCTAACAGAACTCTTCTCCACTCCTCCTGACAAAAACTATAGGTAATGTGAACCACAGCAGAATTTAAAAACTAAGCTTTATCTTACTTTCACCCAAAAAAGAAATAAATCCCTTAATTGCATCAAAATGCTTCCCAGTGTTGCACCCTTATTTTCTTCTACTAACGTCCCTTAGCTAAATCCTGAAGTCTTCAGACAGGTAAATTCCTTATAAACAACTCTGAAATCTCTTCACTCTGCTTTATTTTTAGCTTTCAGATGTTGGCAGGTAGGAAAGCCGATTGCTTACAAACCCTCCATTTCAGCAGAGCTCCTTTGATTTCCTTCTTGGAGGATGCAACAGACAATTAGTACGTCCCTGCTGTCACAGAAGTTTCTTAATTAACTTCATGAAAAGGTTTTCCAAGTCTTGACTGAAGTGGAACACTCCTGGTATTGCTCAGAGTGTCATCTCTGCCAACACCATGAATAGTTCTCCTGCTCCTCCTTGGGCATGCTCCTCAGCAGCGAGGAGACATCACGACCACCATCCTCTTGTCACCTCTGCTGCTGCCACTGGCAGAGCTCACCCTGCCTCTGCTGGCCTTCTCCACGAGTTCTGACCCTTCATCTTAAATCACAGGTATTTGACTCCTTCAAATTACAACATGTTACCATAAAAAGCAAAATCCTGTGTCTCTACTCTTCAGCTATACTTGCCATCTTCTGTGACCTTAAATGAGCACTACAAAAAGAACCTAAAAGCCTAATTCAGAAGGAGGATATGTCTTTGAGCTGAAATTCTGGGTTTTATATGCATTTTTACAGCCAAAAAGTAACACAGCATTCTGTGACTTTCTCAAGTAGAAAGTGAACCTCACTTTTAACCTCCAAGTACCTGTTCTGATTTCTCTTAGACAAGTGTTTAGCTCTGGCAAGGATATGATTTCCATTTTATTTCTAAGGAGAGCAAAGACAGATTCACACAACAAGAGACATTTAGAGTGACAAGAGTTGAGAGACAAAAGATAAAATCTCCAGCTTACATCTTTGCAGGTGCTGAAAGCAAGAAGGGAACAGGAGATGACAATACAAATGCCACTCTAGGAAAAAAAGTAAAAAAAACTAAGTACAGTGTCAGGCAACTTTTGTCATATATTCATTTTTTAGCACTTCCAGAATCTTGCAAACATACTGCTCTACTGTTTAATTTTCTTCTTCTCTATTTGGAAAATATTAAATGCACTAGCAGGCTTCCACTATGGCAAGCCAATATTGCTCCATTTAGTTAACTTCCTTCCTTATTCATTAGCTGAAATGATTAAGTCAAGAGGATTAATAAGTAAGAAATGTTCTGTTTCTAGATCTGACACTGCAGCAGTCTCAAGGTATTGATTAGATCCTTCAGATACAGCCATTTAAAACTATTGTTTTGAGATTGCTGACTGTATACACAAACAAAACACTTCTTTAACTCTGCACCTTAAAGTCATCACACACACACACAGATGTTCCCAAATGAGAAGTCCCAAAGAACACTAGATCCCACAGTCAGGCAAACAAATCCTGGCCCTAGTCAGTCAAGGGAGCCTATAGCATGACTACCTCACACTAAAGTAATAATCTGCTTTTGACTGCATTAATGGCTCCCCAATTTGCTCTCCATCTGCTTTTTTTTAACCATTTGAGATAACAAACAGTTGCTCATTCTGTAAATATAACTGACAAATTATTTTAAACTACTCATTCATTTGGTAACCAGATTTCTAGATGAGGCCCAGATACTCTCAAACAAAATGTCTTTCCAATTTGGTTTTCAATTGAAGTTGGAAATTTTGCTATTGTCTTGGAAAGAAACTAGGAGACTATTTCACTGGTGGTCCCACCTGATGGAGGTCTGGCTCCTAGACAACTCTGAGGTGTTACTTCTTTCTTAATGGTGCATCATTTTAAAAGGGCAACAGAACAGCTTTTGAACTGCATGGACTCTCCTTTTCACCTGCAGAGCAGGAGCAGAATCATGTCTGTTGACACTCTGTACACACAGAGACTAAATTTTGAGTACTTTTGCAGTAGAATGACACATCTTAGAGAACTTATGGAACTGGAACTTAAAATTAATCGAAGTTTAGAAGAGCAACATTTGGATTTTGCTCATTCTCTAACAGTGCTTTTTAACATATTCTCCCTTAATACAGCTCTCCTTAAAACTGCCTAAAATTGTAACTTCAAGGCAGATCTCTGATATTTTTTCCTTGCTCTTTTCATTGCAAATATTTACAGACCTTTTCACCTATTCAATACTGACTAGTGTGTGTTATTTTTAAAGCAACTGAAACTGAGTTCTGAACACACCACAGGATAGCCATATTACAAGTTACTACCAAAAGGAACATAAGATCAGGAACCAAGAAGATGCCTCCAAAGTCCATACCCTGAGAGAACCAGTAGCTGACAACTTGTCATTTACTACAGTACAGAAAACCGCTGTGGCAAGTGTCTCTGAATAAGAGCATGACAACACTGAAAGGAAGGAGGATAAGAACATTGGAAGGAAGGAGAATGAGACTAGGTTGGCTTGAAGAGTGTGTGAAACAAGCAACACACATATGATTCAAATTCTTCCGTGCCACAATGCCTGTAGATATCTGACAGAGGATATGGTGTAAATTTTGAGATCAGCAGCTATGATGCTCTTCAGGATATTCGGTCTTTCTTTGTGTGCTACTGTCTGTCTCTTTAGACTATAAACTCCTTCAGACTGTCTTTTCTGTGGCATTCTTTGTGTACAGTTCCAGTACAGCATGCCACCCCAGGGCTACAGCTCCTAGATGCTAGAGCAATCCAAGTGACAATACCAACAGAAATGTTCTCACAGACATTCCTCACAAAGAAAAATACAATCTTCAGCCAAGCACAACTCACCAGGAAATCACAGTTTCCTTCTTACATTCTTCTGTTCATGAAGGGAAAATACTAGAGGTTGCCCACAAGTCTCTCTTGCTGCACTATCTTCCAAAGAAGTGTCAAACGAAAACATTTCTACCCCTGCTAAAGAACATCACAATTACACCCTTATTTAAGATCTCCTTTCATTCTTATCACACCACCACAGAGTCTGCAATGGCTTCCCACCACAAGTTGATACTGGGAAAGGTATGAGGGAACAAACCCATACCTTCTGCCATGAGAACTTGGCATGTCACCTCGAACACATTCCCTCAGTTCCACTCTGGGATTTGCTGTGTACTCCCATGCACTTCTCTTTGACAGATTAATGCACTGAATATGGCAGCTCATTAAAACCTTTTTAAATAAAGTACAGTTCAGGGATTTCTCATGTGAATGTGATTTCTAGAATTACCTCAACACAGAATTTCTCCATTGCAGTATTTCCCCAGACATCACTGCAACTACAGAAAGTGAAGCATCAAAGCACAGTTCCCATTTTAATTTGTAATTGCTCAGCACCATAAAGTTGCTTTGGGAGGGAGGAGGATGAGCAACTGTTTGGTGCATGTATTCAAAGATATCCTGACTATAAGCAAATGAAATCAGTCTGTATTAACTGAGAGAACAGCAGCAGTACATGATGAGCTGAATGTCCCTGTTGCTTCACAGCACAGAACAAAGAAATAGAAAAGGGGCAGAAGATGGCTCAGCAGAGATGGGAAGAGCTTTTCCCAATGTTACCACCTCCCATCAATATTGTTTTACACAACCAAAGTTATCAGAGCTGAGCCCTACCTACCAAAAGGCCAAAAAGATATGTTCTTAAACAGAGAAAGGACACCCTCCTGTGAAGGGTCACCTCTCCCACTGGTGGGAGAAATACTGATCTCCTTCTATTTTTCCATACCAGAGAAAGAGATCGTGTGAGAAATGCTCACAAAGAGAAGGGAAAGGTGGACTACATGGGACTGTGGAAGAGCAGGGAAGTCATGTTCCCAGCCATCCTGTGTACCACAAAACTCGCTTCCAGCAGGCAATGATTCAGAGAGCATCCAGAAGTTAAATCCTATCTCATAAGAGTAGATATATAGTTATGTAATGACATTGCAAACACTCTTTTAGATTCATTTTGCCAAAATTGATAAAGATTTATCTTTACCGATGTCCAAAAAATTGCCCATACATCAACAGGAGAAGTCCAAGTCCCTGGAGACACTTCCCCACACTGACCAGTGGGCAGACTTGCTTGGCACATTCAGCAACTACAGGTTATTCATACATCTCTAGGTAAGAATCAAATACGGCTGATGCATTCATGGCTTTGGAAAATAAACTGCCTGGCAGGAGAGGTTCAGGACCAACATTTGTTCTAATTATTCCTCCTGTGAGCTGGAAAAAAATGACTGTGGTATCTCCAGTTGGAAGTCTAGGAGCTGAGTCTCTCCCACACTCATGCTCTCCTTATTTAATCTCCTGCTCCCCCTCCTTCTTTGTTCTATTTTCCACCTTCATTACCACCCCCTCTTCACCTCTCACATTCTCCCTTTTGTCTCCCTCACTCTCTCTCCCCCTCTTTTCTACTCCTCATCCCACACACCCTCCTCTGTTAGTTTCACTATGGTAGAAGCTGTGAAGAAAAGAAGAAAGAGAAAAGACAGAAGGATTTATGGAGGTGGAAAACTACAAATAATGAGAGAGAGACAAAAAAAGAAAGCTGTGCTAAGCCACCCTATTTGTGTCAGTGAAAGCAAGGATATGAACGCAGAGCCCCCATCCAGCAGACAGATGCTAACTGGTAGGAAGCCATTCTGCCAGCAGGGACATCAGTTAAGAATTCAATCAATAGCAAATCTCTGGTGAAAACAAATAAACATGCAATATTGAAATGTAGATTAAAAACCATTAAAATCACACTGGCTTTTAGCAGCAGACGTTGGAATTAGAAACTGTAGCACAAATGCAGCGAGTCCTTACTCAGAGCGCTGTCAGATACCAAAAACGGATGCACAGTCACCTTCCCCCCAGAGCACCTGTTTCTGTACAGATTGCCACATGCACAACAGCTACTTATGCAGACAAATTATCTGGGAAGTGTATATTTAATATTGATATTTTACTGACCATATCCATAGTTACCAACTTCACTTATTCACAGACATTCTCCCCCCCAGCGTTCACCAAGTCTGTGTCAGTCTGCAGCAGGGATCCTCCTGAGTTGCTAAGCCTAGTCAGCTTTCATGGCTATAGAATCAAACCAGGCAGTATAGAGTGGTTTTTAATTGGATCATATCAGGATTATAATTAGCAGTGTGTAGGAGCAGAGTTAAGGTAACACAGCAAAATGCAGAACAATTCTACCTTCCCAGGCACTGCTAGCACCAGCAGGAAAACAGCTAATAGCATCCAATCTCTCCTTGCCACATGTGCTTTCACGCTTTGCAGGTCCATGTCTCTGTGTGCTGAATGCTCTTCATCCGCACCTCCTGGCTTGTTTAGCCACTTGCAATGAACATCTTTTCCATATTCAAAGAGAACGTTCCATGCCTGGTCTCTGCATCATCATCAAGTCTCTGTGTACTTTCAGATAATGGAATTTCAGTAAGATACAGTACTTTTGTCAGATAATCAGTTAATTCAATTCTCTGACATAATTTTTTTCTCCATTTTACTGCAGTTAGGATATAGGGATTCTCTCCATCAACATGGGGAATTGGCTGCAGTCTTCTGCTTCTGCTCTACCTTCACTACAAAGGCAATTACATTAGACTGGCAGCAACAGTCTCATGGCTTATTAGCACTTCCTTTGCTGATCTTTGAAAGATTGTACCCTGAGAGGAAGCATTTAGCAGCTAGGAAATGAGCCAAAGAAAAACACAATACTTGAAGAGAGCTTTCTCTTTCCCCAAATGAGAAATACTTTTACTAGACTGACTAAAAGCATTGTACATCCTATAATGTCAGTTTTAAGAAATCAAAAACCATCAAAAAGCTCAGAGAATAACAATGAGATTGGTCCCCGAAGTCCCTTTCTTGAAGGGACCTCCAAAATCTGTCATTTCCCTACACCCTATTTTCCCCCACATCTCCTTCCTGAATCAGAACCACAGGCTGAATCTTGGAAGTGAATAACCAACAAGCATAGAACACTCCTGCCTTGTGCCAAGTTTCCCACTTGCTTTTCTTTTCAGCAGACATTCACAGTTTAGCTTGGGTGACTTGAGTGCCATTATTATACACGGCATCTCTTCTCTTTTTTTCCTCTCTTCCCTAATGCCAGAATTCTTTAGCCAAGAATTAAATCATACTACCTGAGTTTTACAATTTCAATCCACTGTGTAATTACGTACTTGACTTGTTAATCATATTATCAAATGGGACCAGTATTGCTGGAAAACCTCAGGGTCTGGCTCTGGCAGATATGCCATCATGTGTGTTAAGAGATAAGAAAGGTATGTCTTATATTTCTTTGCTAGGCTGAGTAGCTGCTACTCAAAAAAGAGAAGAAGGTATCAGACATACTCTCGAGATGTCTTCAGATTACTCACTGATGCTATCACGTCATATCACATCCATGATGTGATTTCACGTGTATCATATATGATATGACATGTATCATGTGGAGTCACCACACCCGGAAGTGTTCAAAAAACATGCAGATGTGGTACTGAGGGACATGGGTTAGTGGTGACCTGACAGTGTTAGGTTTACAGTTGGACTTGATGATCTTAGAGTCTTTTCCAACCTCAATAGTTCTATGATTCTAAATAAAAGCCACTGCCAAAAGCCACTGATTTGAAGCGGTGGCTGATCAAAACCATCCTGCTCACTTTGAGCAGTGTCTGCACACTGGCGTGTGCTCAGCCTTACTAATGAGTCCTCCTTTATACCTATTTCGGTTAAGACAGAAACCTTTAAACATTTAATTAGAAACCAAACTTAGCAGGATGTGTCATAACTCAGAAACACCTTCTCACCACTCTGCTGTAAACTGAGCCCTCTGCTAAATTGCATCAATAAAATGGCAGCTCCCATGGAGGAAGTTAAAACTACAGGAATCCACATGAACACCGAATTTGTGATTTTTTTTTGACTGAAATTGTAAGTGTGATTTGAGTTCTACCATGACAAGAAAAGAAGCAGCAGCTGAGATGTCACCAAAAGGAACATCCATCCTCCAGAGCTCGGCTCCGGTGACAACGGGTACGCTCCACAGCAGTGTCAGCAAGATGGATCATTTAGACAAGAGGCACAATCCTTATTTATACAGCCCATTAACTAGCTATATACACACACATGCAGAGAAACACATGGAAACCTTCCTTTGTCTAAGGAAGCATTATACAATTAACTTGGGAAGAGAAAGCGAGGAATTCACATGAAGATGCAGAAACAGTCCTTAAAAAACACTGTGAACTGAACGCCAGAAAGTCTTATACTACAGATCTACTTTTTATCGTTAATGATTTTTACTTCCTCCAAAATGTAGTTTTGAAAAATCTGCCTAACAGAACCTACACTTAAATCACAACACATTATTCTGTATTTAGGTGTAGAATGCATTCCAGAACTCACCGTGAAGAAGGAGTCAGCAGCTTTCATAGCTTCAGCCTACTGGGAAACCATCTCCTTGCAGTCAGCCCTCAGAAATCCCAGCACTGGCCAGTCCCAGGAGAGCCCCCCAGGGCTGTAGCACAGCAGGAGATGTCACAGAATCTGAGAATCCAGCATGGTGGGAGTTGGAAGGGACCTCTGAATATCATCTAGTCCAACTCCCCTGCTCCAGCAGGGTTGCCCACAGCAGGGTGACCAGGATCATCTCCAGCTGGGGTTGGAATCTCTCCACAGAAGGAGATTCCACAACCTCTCTGGGCAGCCTGGGCCAGGGCTCCAACACCCTCACACCAAACAAGTTTCTCCTCCTGTTCAGATGGAACCTCCTGGGTTTTAGTTTGTGCCCAGTGCCCCTTGGCCTGTCCCTGGGTACCACTGAGCAGAGTCTGGCCCCAGCCTCCTGCCCCCAGCCTGCAGCTCTTGCTCAGCATTGAGCAGATTCCCTCTGGGACTCTCAGCCTTTCATCCAGAGAGATGCTCCAGTGCCCTCAGCATCTTCCTAGCCTCTGCTGGACTCTCTCCAGCAGTTCCTTGTCTCTCTTGAACTGGGGAGCTCAGAACTGGACACAATACTCCCAGTGTGATGTCATTAGGGCAGAGTATAGGGGAAAGCAGAACCTCCCTCGAGCTGCTGATCACTTAATGCACTCCAGGATACCACTGGCCTTCCTGGCCACAAGAGCACATTGCTGGCTCATGGTTCATTTCTTGTCCACTAGCACTGCCAGGTCCCTCTCCATAGAGCTGCTTTCCAGCAGGTCAGTCCCTAACCTGTCCTGGTCCTCGGGGTTATTCCTCCCCAGTTACAGGACCCTACATCTGCCCTTGCTAAACTTTATAAGGTTTCTCTTCCTCAGCTCTCAGCCTGTCCAAATTTGTTTAGGTCTCCCACTGACAGTCCAGCCCGAGGAGATGCAGGCTCCATGCCCCAGCTCTGAGCTATGCTGGTCCAGTCAAATTGCCCTTAGGTCTCACTGTTGGCTAATAGCTGCATCGTGCCGTCTTTCATCCCAGAAACAACACCTATTGCCACCAGCTAATCAAACAGCTTTATATTAATCCATAATTGATTAATTTTTTAAAAAGAAACTTTCAAAACATCAAATCATCTTTCCTGGTCATTAATTCAGCCCTCTGAATATTTTATATCTCTAGACACTTCTGCATGCTTATTTTAAGAGCACTTCATCACAGCACTGATGCTACTTGTATACATCCATTGCTCCCTAATTGCACTGCGTGTGTAAACAGAACCAATCTCCAACAGTATGCATAGAGCACAAACACATCACAGAAATGCCTCGAGTTCCATGCTGTAACACTGCACAAACTACCCTGGAAAGACATGAAGTCACATGTACTAATAATGATAAAACTTAAAAGCTGAAACACTATCCAATTCCACACACAGGTTCTCTCTCACTCTACACCCAGAATACCTATGCCTACTTACACAAGACTGTTTCAGGCAAGCAGAACCTTTCATTATTTATAAAACACAAGTAACTTCTCTTTTGTCTGAAAAGACAGAAAAATTTCCATAGTACAAACACCTTAACTTGACAAAACTACCTGAAGATGTTTTTCATTCACAGCACACATCTGCTTCCAAACACCAAACATCTACAGCATTCATTCTATGCAGCACTACTGAGCTGGGGTGATGGGTCAAAGATCAGCCTAGAGGACAACAGCTGCTTTTCATTTTATTTTACAATTTATGTAATTTTTCTAAAAACTGAATAGTCAATACCATAGACAGAGTCAAATACCAATATCACCCTGTGCATCATCTTCCTAGCTTGTAAACCAAATTCCTGAGGAGCACAGCATCAGCCACCCCCTCTCACTCCCCATCCCTCTAAATGTGTTACTTGTCACTGAGCTAGAGATGGAGATTGTGTTAATACCTGGACCAGCTATCTGCAGAAATGTGATGCATTGTTTTCCTGGTAATCAAGGAACTACAGAGCAAAAAGGACACCCTGCTGAATTCACCTGCTAGCTTTTCTTCCAAGTCATCAATTCAATTGCTTGCAACTGCTGTCCCAGCTTCAATCATCTAACTTAAGGCTCAGTGAGCAAGAAGAAGAGCAGATATAATGAATATGTCCCACAGTAAAAGACTTCTTTCAAGTCCAATTTTAAAAACAGGATGGGAAGAGATGAAAAAAATTACAGAGAAGCAGTGGCAAGAAGTTGGGAATTAATTTATGTGTTTTTCCCCCTTCTAAAATGACTTCTATGAGATCTACAGTACTTCCAAAAATAAAAGTGATGCTACTGGAAATAAATTTACACCACAGAATCATAGAATCATGGAATTGTTTAGGATGGAAAAGATCTTTAAGATCACAGAGTCCAACCACTATTCCAGCACTGCCAGGTCACCCCTCACCAGCACATCTACACATCTTCGAAGTGTCTCCAGGGATAGGGATTCCACCACTGCCCTGGACAGCCTGTGCCAGGGCTTGACAACCCTTTCAGGGAAGAATTTGTTCCTAATATCTGATCTGAACATCCCTGGTGCAACTTGTGGCCATGTCCTCTTGTCCTATCACTAGTCACTTGCAAGAAGAGACAAACCCCCACCTGCCTCCAACCCCCTTTCAGGGAATTGCAAAGACTGAGAAGGTCTCCCCTGAGCTTCCTCTTCTCCAGACTAACCAGCCCCAGTTCCCTCAGCTGCTCCTCACAACACTTGTGCTCTAGACCCTTCACCACCTTCATTGCTCTTTGGACACGCTCCAGCAATTCATTGTCTGTCTTATAGCAAGGAGCCCAAAACTGAACCCAGGATTTGAGGTGTGGCCTCCCTAGTGCCCAGTACAGGAGGACAATTCCTGTTCTAGTCCTGCTGCCACACTAGTGCTGATCCCCGCCAGGATGCTGTTGGCCTTCTTGCTGACCTTACTGACCACTGCTGCTCTCGAGGATCTTCCCTCTGAAGGCGTCAAAGTATTTTCAGCAGCATATCAGCTAAAGGCAAAGTGTTTCACTCATTTGTCACCCTTCTCTGCTCAGAACAGGATAATCTAGCACCCCACTACAGGTCACACAGTGCATCAGCTCTACTGATGAGAACTGATATGATGGCAAGATAAACTGGTGACAAGAAAATGCAAATGTCTGGCCACAGCAGCACTACATCACACTATACTTACAGGTATTTTGAGACTAAACTCTCTTCAAGGGTTTAAATGTTTTCCTGTTAACAAAGATCTACAACAGCTCACTAACAAAACCCTGCAGAACCTAGAAAAATATTCATGACATCAGTATGCTCATCATAACAGTTTGGCAATTTGGCACATCCAAAACCAGAAAAATAAAACTCTCCTTTGAAAATAAGATCAATACACAGCTCTTCACATTGATCAGCATATGCATGATCAATTATTAAGAGCATTTTCGAAGAAAAAGTGCACTGAACTTAAATGTGATTTCTCTGGGAAAAGCAACATTACTCTTTGTCCCAGTAGCTTTATCTATTAAAGGGTTAAACACCAAGTTTCTTGCTACTGAGATCCTTACAAACAGAAAACTGTTAAAAGAGACAGGCTTATAGACTTTTAAAAAGTAAAATATTAAAGGCAAATTTTCTCCCCTCATTAGGGCAGTCTCTCCCCAGGGAAAATCAGCATGTTCCAGCACCCAAGTGAAAGGGAACACTGTAGTGCAAATAAATGTCTAAAAAAGAACTCCTTGTGAATGACTGCAATACTATTTTTGCAGGTGCAAAGTACACCCAGATCCACACTCAGCACTGACTAATCTTTGCCAACCGAGGTAATTCAGAAAACTTGGCCAGTATTTTTAATTCTTTTCTCACAACATAGCAAACTTCCATAAAACTTTTGGAGAGGCAATTTTTTTTCAGCAAGTGTCTCCAGTGAGGAACAACAGTAACAACTGGCACATCACTGAGCAGTTTCCAGCATGATTCCCTCAGTCAGACATGGCAGAGGCACGCTTCTAGCTCTGTCCCACATTTCATACAATCACTGCCATCTTCATTCATTATCCCTCTGATTTTCAGTTGGGCTGTTTCTTCCCTATCACTTCTGCTATGCTTTTCCATGTTCTAGGTCATTTCTCTGCTCTCCTTCCCACCTGTTTGTTTTTCAAATCATGATTTTTTTAAGGCTCCCTGTCTGTTCTTAGCAGGGCTGCAGGATACACCCACTCCTTAGAAAAGCACTGCAGAGTCTGAGAGAAGCTCTACCTTGCTTCACCTCTCCTAAGCCTACTGACCACATCTGCTTCCCTCTTGGGTATTCTCCTAATAGACTGACTTCATCTCCCCTTAGCTTCTAAGTCTATTTGCCTCCCAAGTCACTGTGTCCCAGTCTTGCTTTCTTCCTTCCACCACCCCAAAGATACCTTCCTTCAACACTGCCATGACTCCTGTCATAAAATGGGAAAGAGTCAAGACCCGGAGGGCAAAAAGCATTGTGAATGCAGGGCACAAAAGAGTCACAACTGGCCCTTCCTTACAGTTTCTTATAGTAACTTTGTTAAGCTGCTTAGAATCAAAAATCTAGAGTCTGTAGACAAAATCCAAAAGCCAAGCAAGTCTGATTTCATAAGAAGAAATGGCCTGCCAAACAAAAGCATTTTCTTTACAAAACAGCTCAAAAGACTGTGCCCTGCTCCATGCTGCAGCAGGACCTACACTGATGTACACCACCAAAGGAAGGCTACACACAGCTACGACACTGTGCTCCTGCCACGCCTCCCTGAGTGCATAAACTGCGTGTTCATCCTTCCAGTTCACTGCTGAAATTGCCAGAACTGAAGACCAGCTTTGGCACTTCTTAACCACCTCTGTCCAGGGCAAACCACCTATACAGGACCAAACACCTCCATCCAGGAGAAGAAATTCCTTTAGTTTGGGTGGACTAAAAAAGGCTCTCCTTGCATCATTCTGGGCTGCTTCAATTAAACTCTTAATTCTTTATTGTCAGAGAAGCAAGAAACAGTTTATGCCTTATAAGGGACATGTGCTGTTGTTTGAAGTTTCAGTGGATGATTTCAACAGCACAGAGCAGATTGGGTCAACAATTCTTACCAACAGCACAGTGTGTTACTTACCACGACCACACTGTGTACCTACCACTACTTCCCTCATTTGCAAGTATGATGCCTCTTGACTAAGCCCCAACTTCAGCACCACCTGTTTTTCTCAAAATGGTTTTTAATTCATTAAGAAGAGATGCTTCATTATCATGATGAAATAAATAGCCCATCTGATGGACTGTAAGAATAATTTCTTTCAACATTCTTTTTCTTAATTTTAGGTTAGCAGTTTGGAATGTTACTTTAAAACTTTTTGCCCATATATGCATTTCTAAATACAAATGTTATCCATAGGAATGAAATCCTCAAAGTGTGCTACATGCTTCTCAGTGAGGCACAAGTAAATCTATTCAGCTAGACAGACATTACTTAGTAAGTACAGACCACAAGCTACTGCTTTTGAAATTATGCTATAATACAAAGGAACCAATTTCCACATTAATTTGTATTAATGCAATGCCTTAAGATCAAGAATTCTCCTCATCTAGTTTTTGCCTACTGTGAAACCACAGCCTCAATTCCAGACAAATCTCACACTTGAAAGGCAAAGCCCACAGAAGACTCCTGTGATGTGAAGAACAGCTTTCCCTCCTGAAGAACAGCTGGGTTTTGGCATCCTCTCTGGATCCATGCTATCTCAGTGCTTTAGCTAGGGAAACCTTCTAGAAGCTTGTTGCTAAAATTCTTGCTGTGTTCAGAAGCAATTCAAACAACATCAGAGTTCTGTAACATGCCTCTCCACACCAAAAAAAAAAATTAAAAATCATTGTCTTGTTTAAAAATAAAAAGACTGTAGAACAGTTTGGTGAATAACCAGCTTTTAGGTTTACTACATGGCTCAGAAATACCTTTCTTCTGCCTGAAACCTTCTAAGAGATAACCAAGACTCTCATAAACAAACACTTGACCAAACCCTCATGAAGTATATTCCCCCACCACTGTGGATCACATGCTTGAGCCTCATCTCAGAAGTGACTCTGTACTAAGTCCTGTTACAGAAGTCCTTACCCACAACCCTTTCATTTGCATACCCTGTACAATGCAAGAACAATCCTCTGTATAAATTCATTCTCATTCATGATTCATCAGGCTTCTTCTCACAGACATGGCTTTCTGCACCACTGGACAGAATGGCTCCTACCAAGGGTGAAGTCAGCCAAAAGAAAAGCAACTCGACCATAAGCAAAAAGATTAATTAAAACTACTAATTTATGAAAGAAAAGAGGGCAGCGATAACCACATGCTACAAATTATATAAGCTGTAACTGTCCATCTATTCAGGAAAGGAGGCACCTACACAGCCTCACCCAGCTCTGTGGTAACAGTGACTCTTCGAAACGGTAGCTGGATAAATTCCACCAATTCTGTTTCAGAAGCTTTTTAAAATCATTAACATGTCAACAATGCATGACTTAAGCTTTTCCCTGGCAAGCCACGTCACATAAACATTCACCTGCTTTCTCTCCAAATTGCACTGTATTTTTAAACCTATTATGAATTCTGATTTTATCCTACTTCTCTTTTGATGGCTCACAACAGATGGTAGAATTATTTAGTTTGTTTTCAGTTTACTGTGTACCTAAATTATACATGTCTGACCCAGAAAGGATGCAAGTGAAGAACAGGAGGAAGGCCACCCCATTGCAGTGGGTGGTGACTGACTACTTCCTTGAGGTTGGAGGCGAGACTGCTTCATTCCTTAGAGCTCCTTGGCACCTGCAGCTCCTGCCATGAACCAGCAGAAAGGGAGGGCACTGAAGAAACCTAAACTTGAAGAACTTCAGGGAGACTTCCACGGTAAACCACAGATGGAGTGGAAAGAACACTGCTCTGAAGACCAGAGGAAACTGTGTGGAGTCTGCATGGCTCAGCAAAACTCTGAAGCTGGATCAATTCCTCCTTTTCAAGAGGCTCAAATAGTGAGGTTCACCTAGCAGACCAGGGTTTCCCCTAGTTACACAGTATCTTAGATTATCTGAATGTGCTCTAGTAAAACACGTATTTAGCTACTGGGAGGTTTCTACTCTCACCTAGTTTGTTCAGCTTCAAGAAAGAAGTAGGGGAGCTCCACCTAAAGACTCGGCTCTGAGTTGAGTAAACTGGTGGAGGCTCCTTACTTCTAATGACTTCTAATTACTTCTAAAGTAATCTTATTAAAGTTTCAGCAGCTGTAAAGAGTTGAAATTACTCCTTTCCAGATTTATCAAGGTGCTCAATGGCAAGACAAAGATTCAGATATACCATATACTAAAAGATAATTTAATATACAGGCAAGTGAGAAAAGGAAGGGAAGGGAGGGAAGGGAGACTTGTGCAAACAGCCATCAATAATGCATTTCTGTTGTTACTCATTCTTGCTCTTATTTCAGTCAACAGACCTCAACATGCTTTATTCCTATTAAAAAAAGAGTAGACCATCTCCATTTTACTGATAAGGGTCCTACAGTCCACAGGAATAAAAACAACTCGTGTGTAAGGCTGGCCAATTAAAGAGTGAGGAACAGTGTTATCCAAAAGCCTGGTATCGCATTAGGAAATCGGAGAGTGCTCTATGCACAGACACCATTGGTGTGAGTCTTCTTCCTCCCTTCAGAGATGCTGCTGCTTGCTTCAGCACAGCAGACCAAAGCATGTACCACACACAATCAGATCACACGTCCAGCAGTGCACTGTGAAGCTGTGTGGATTTTGAAGAATAGGACAATTCCTTTAGACTCCATATGGCATTGCTAGCCAAAGTGCTAAGCTGATGTTGAATGAAACATGACCTGATAAACCGGCAGATAAAATAGTTGGCTTAGGGCAAGTTGCTGGTTTTAGCTGCTGAAAAACTTTCCACTTCTTGCAAAAAGCCATGCCAATGGCTTAAAAGAAATGCTACTTTCAGATTAGAGTTTAATTAGGTAATCTTAAATACTTTTCTGAATATTTCTATGGCATGGTACTACGAACTATGTCTACTCCAGTATACCACCTGTATAAGCATGAGTGAAGCATATAACAAGAGGCTGCTACTGCAACTTATAATAATATATTCTATTTATATAATATTTATTTGTTTATATTTTAATACATTATATTTATATAATATTCTTGAAATGATAACATACAAAAGCCAGAAATTCTCAAAGCATTTATTCCAAACACTAAGTCTCAAACAAAACATATTAATTAAAAGAATGGCTCCAAAGGCATATTTTTAAACAACGTATGACTGGAAATAGCTTTGGCTTAAGGCTATGCCAAAATCAGAACCAACAGAAACCACCCTGCTCTTCTGTGCAGCAGGATCTATAATCCAGTTGAGAACCAAGCATAAAATACAAAGTTTACAGGATCAGAGTATAACAAGAGTAAGATAAAGGAAAATCTTACTTCTTGCTTGACTACACCTTAGAGTACCTACAGAATGCCACTCTTCAGGGTCTGACCAAAATCTGTTGGATCTCAGATTGATTATGAGTATGTAGTTTATCTCGCTAAAAGAAAACTGGATGATGTAACTTCTCACTCTGATAATCTCTACAGAGGACACTGTTCTCTACCTCTTGTTAGCCAGACTCATATGTCCTGGACACCATTTCTGTACATTTCCCAGTCTAAGCAACAAGTCCTAAAGCAGCTGCAGAGTTAACTCTAGCAATTCCTGTTGAGATTCATCAATACAAGGAAAGGGGTGACAAAACAACCGCTTCCCCTCAACACCCAAACAGCAGGTCCCCAAATCCAAGAGGTGAATGGTACATTCACACAGGCTTTGAGTTGCACCTATGCTAGGGAACAGAACTAAAGAAAGGAAAGGATTGTCAATATATATTTATCACCTTCCTCACTAGCTTGTGGTAACATAGCCAAATGCTGACAGCAGTCCCACCTGGTTCCTCATCACTGGAAGACAGGAATCAATGTAGGATGACCAAAGTAGGAAAAATCAGAGACGTGCCAGAACAAAACCTCCTGCACCCAAACCAAACACTTCCATTCAAAGACAAAGCAACATCTCTCACATTACATCAAAATATATAATGTCATGTAATCATTCACCCTCAACAGGTGGTCAAGCAATATTTTGATTCTTGCCTTTCAGCTGTTCTGAACAACTTAATTATCATCCTCTGCTAAGAAGGATGCAGGAATGATGCAGGTTTTACTCTCCAGCCATGTTTTATGGTGTCTTTGGTTGTTTAAGGGAACACTCTACATCAATAAAGCAAGCTGAACTAAATGTAACTAAAGCTTTTTGCTTGTAGAATGATTTTCAGAGATTTCTAAATAACATAGAATTGCAGGAGGACATATTGCAAAGACATGTTGGAAGCAGAATCACTGACATTTGCAAGACTTATATAGCAAACATCTCCTTAATCTTACTTCTTTCCAGATCTGCTCTCTTGCCTCTGCACTACTCCTGTGCTTGTATTGTACAAGTATGTGGAACACACTAATAGGAAATACTTTGAAAGCACAAAGCTTGACTTAATAACTAACTGAATTTTTTAAATGATCACTTCATTATAGAGCATTTCCCCTTCCTATATGAAGGCTGAGTTTACTTATGATTTAAAGCATAGATTCAGATCTTGTTTCCAAAACAGTACTGATACATTAATGAGCAGATTTCGTTTCGCTGATTCATTTCACTGATTAATTTTCACTCTTGGTTTATCATGTGATTCAAAGTGACAAACTATTGCAGACTTCATCTTTCCTGTCTGACTCTTCTGAAGTTTACATTAAGAAATGTATTTACAATAATAACTTATACTGCCACTTTGGAATTATATTTAACGTTCTCTGTGCAACAGTGGACACTTACCTATGGCAGATCCTCTTTGCCCCTATAAAACACTGACTTCCTAGTACCGCCATGAGAAATGATGGAATTTTAGGAAATTAATTTCTCACCCACCTACTGTTTACTTGGGATCCTCATAAAAGGCATACCAAGTTACAAAAACAATGGGGTAAAAATAGACATAATTGTTTAAATGATGATTCGCCCTTCCAATGGTTTATATTCATGAGAGATGATAAATCACTTCTATTTTGTGACTGAATCCAATTAACACACCTACTAATTATCTTTTTTGGTTTAAAAGCTAGCAACATGGAGGCAGGGATCTAACTAAAAGTATATTTTATCTAACTAAAAGTATATTTTAAAGTTGCATGTGCATTTAATACTGAGATGCAAAATTTTCATGTGTGCTTACCCAGAACACTGCTAATCAAGAGTCATTTCTATCACACCAGTCACTGATAAAATACTGCCTAAGGTTCTTAATGCAACACAAATGCTTAACCTTCCACAGATTTTCAATCTTTTTTGTTCAACAGTGGCTGCTTTCTTTACCACAGGGTGGTGGTAGAGTGATTCAACACTTCTGAACTGCCCTCTCCCTCAAATAATGCAAACCGTCAAATCAAGTAATAGTTATCTTGCACATCAAAGAGATAATTGTGGCTTATAAAGACATTTTTGAACACATCTGAGCTCTTTTGTCCACAGAGGACCAGAATATTTTGTTGATTGACTGCAACAGTTATTTTGATGAAGCAGTGAATGTTTCTGGCAGAGATGTGTAACAGGCTGTTATTTTTATCAGAACCAAAGAAATTCTCTATCAGACTAATATCTCTAAGTTTTGATATAAAAGAGCTTGTTAAATAGGCTCCCAGAACGGTCAATCTGCTAATTTAATTGACTCAGTATTCCTTCCTACTTTTCTTAATTGGGTGAGTAGCTAGAACGTAGATAATGCAGTATAAGGATGAAATTACATGCTGTGTAAATTCCACTACAAAATTTAGACTAAAACAGTTCAGAATAAAGCACATTTGAATTATATAATTTAAAAAAATACATTTCAGTGACATTGCAAGTCTCCCCTTAACTGCTCCTAGCATGAAGAAACAATGGAATAATGGCTACATCTAAAATAACTTATTACGTGCTATGGATTGAAATGCAGTCAGGGCACTCAATAGTATTAATTCTGCCCATTGAAGACAACAGGTGACAATCAAATTATTAAGTCACTTTTTGCATCTGTAGTCTTAAGAAAAGTCTCTCTCCTGGCTCCTATCATAGCATGGCAAACTCACTGAAATATCACTCTGAAATCACAAGGTCCAAGTTAAAAAAACAATTCAAAAATACCAAAGTACATCAAGACATGGCAGAAAGGTGGTGATAAAGGCAACCTAAAAAAATTCCCTAGACGCTAAAAAGCAGAGTAATTACTCAAACATTCTTTCCCATTCCACTACCCAGACAGATCTCCTGGCTTTTAGAGATAATAGAAAGAAAATATCGTGGTCCTCGAAAACTTTATCAGATGAAGACAGTATCAAACACACAGAACACTTTCTAATCTACTTTACTGCCATGGAAATTACGAAGGAGAGGTCGTCATTCCTCTGCTGAAGTCATAGAGTCACATGTGAAAGGATTTTTCTGTACTACAAATCATTCCATCAAGCCAGTCTGCCTCTGGAGACAACACAGAATCCCAGATGTAGTGGGAGTACTTAGCCTTCCCCTAAATTCAAGCTCTGTTACAACATGATGTTTTCCAACATCACCCTTCTAACAGGGGCTGGCACGCCATGGGCAGGGTAAGTGGAGTCTCCTTCTCTGGAGGTATTCCAAACCCGTCTGGACGCGCTTCTGTGTGACCTGGTCTAGGGAATCCTGCAGTGGCAGGGGGGTTGGACTAGATGATCTTTCAAGGTCCCTTCCAACTCCTAATATTCTGTGAAGTCCTGTCAGCTATATCTGCCTAGACACACTTCATCATGGACTCCAGGTACATAAATATAAAACCAAAATGTGGCCTAGGGCATCACAGCCAACCTCAGACATTTAGAATGGAATAGAATTATCTGGGTTGGAAGAGACCTCCAAGATCATCAAGTCCAACCCTTAATCCAACACTATCTACTAGATCATGGCACTAAGTGCCACATCCAGTCTTATTTTAAAAACCTCCAGGGATGGTGAATCCACCACCTCTCTGGGCAGGCCATTCCAATGCCTGATTACTCACTCTGTAAAGAACTTTTTTCTCATATCCAGCCTAAACCTTCCCTGGCAGAGCCTAAGCTCATGTCCTCTTGTTCTGTTGCTGGTTGCCTGGGAGAAGAGACCGACCCCCACCTGACTACAACCTCCTTTCAGATTTGAACTGAGCTTCAGTAGATGAACTCCAAAACAAAAAAAATCCCTGAATATCATCAGATGATATTCACAAACAGACATGTTTGGCCAAAAAAATCCAAAATGCTTAACAAGGAGAGATTTGAGAGTAGCCCTACAGAGCATACCAACTGTTTTTCTCTCTTGTATATAAACCCATTATGAGCTAAGCAAAATAATAATTAAAAAAACAAACCACAAAATGCTATCACTGTTTCTATTTTTAAATCTAAGCAAAATGCCACGAAGATAAGTTCTCTGTAAGCACACAGAAAGAAAACTACAGAACAACAACGCAGCATATGCAAACACAGCTTTGACTCCAGATAACTCCAAACCAATGGCCTGCTTACCTGTTTAGGTCTTTACTTTGTGGAGATCCCTACAGTACCTGAAGGCTGTTTCTGATCCATCAGCCCGAAAGCCTTCACACTAACAGACAGGATCACCAGAAAGACGCATTCACACAAGAGTCCCCTTCTGGACTCGAGGTGTATTTTAGCTTGCTTTTAGTTCAGAATTCAAATGTGCTCTGTCTGAGCACATCTGAAGTGAAAGCATGGTTGCCACTGAAATTAAAAGACTTAGAAGTCGTCTATGCATCACAGCTCAAATACTTAAAAATGTCATTTGAATACTCCTACAATTAAAAACCCCATACATTTCTCAACCTTCTGGCATTAGCTATTTCTTTTGGTAAAATTTCGTATTTGAAGTTGCTTCCCTTTTCCGTGAAGAAGCGTTGGCAGACTGCTCCAAGTCTGTCACTCCACTGCAGCTTATCTTTTCATTTCATTGATCTTCCAAATCAGCAAATTCCTGCACTTTAAATACTAACAGAAATGTAGTTTTGGGCGCTGGTGAGCCAAGACTTAAAAATATCCACAACAGCATGACTATTTTTATGTGAAACATTCTTTCTCCTTCGTGCCTCCCCAGCTGCTTTAACTGATGGATGGGGATTGTCCATGCCCTTACCTACTGCTGCTCTCCCTCTGGTATTAAAGCTTTGCCTCACATCAGTGGACAACTTGCTTACATTTAAAAAGCAAGTTACCATCACCATCACCTGCAGCAAAGTTTCAAAGTCTTAAAAAGCAAAATAATTTAAAACCCAGTAACAAGAGATTTTAACATATCACCATTGTTTTAGGACAGAACCATCTGACCAACTGAAAGCTGTTTTCTCCCTTTAAGCAGTTCTGACATCATGTCGAGAAGGGTTACTAATTCCACAGGTATCCAAGCTGAAAAAACAAGAGAAAAATAAATTGCTTATAACCCAGTATCTCTTTTAAACCAGAGCATAAGGTTAGTATCTTTCCTAACGTTAATTTTCTTTCAGCACGACAAAGTTAATCAGACAACTGGACCCTGGAGAATCACGTGGCTTATTCTGGTTGCTAATCATCAAGACAAACTGTATTCTTCCAGCCTCACATGACTAAAAAAATTACTTTAGTAAATGAATTATTTTCACAGTCTAGGAGGTGCAGAAGCACTTTGATGGCAAGCAATGTTCAAAGAGCTTTACAAGTTTACTGTAAAAAACAACTGAGCTGCCTAAAGAGGGAGGTTTCTAGTGCAGGATGGATGCAAATGAGAAGCCAGGCTCTAATTTCTGATGGCAATCCTGGAGAAACTACACTTCATGCATAATCTGCTCCTTTCTGCAGAAATTTCCAACTTCATACCTGTATGAAGCAAAAGTACAGAAAGTATCTGGGATACCCTCAAAACTAGGAAGAGGAAGCGGATTGAAAAGCTACACAGGATAAAGTGAGGTCTTCCTCAAGGTCTTGCGCTCTCAAAAGATTCACCTTCAATTAGGAAAAAAGAACATTTATTAAATAGAAGAACTAACAACCAGATCTCACTCATCACCTCCTTCACCATACAGACAGCAAAATGGAAGTAAATGTGACAGAAGTAGAGATTTGGGCATAGTCTCCATGGAAAAAACTAATCATTTTAGAGCAAGAGAAGACTACCATTGCTTGCAAGACTGTATTTTGGTGCATTTAGAAGAGAAACAATTAGAAATCTGTCTGGATAACAGATGCTCTTATTGTCCCATCAAGAGCTACAACAAAAAGCTTCTTTTAGAAATGTGCTAAAAAGCTACTGAATTCTGAGTCATTAACTGGCTGTCTCAGGTTGTGAGGTACCACCTTTTATCTGAACTCTAGGGTAGTCTCAGCTGCTCTAAATTCATCCTGGCCTTAGGTTTTACGTCTCAATATATGCAGATTCATTATGTTACAAGACATTAGGAATTCCAGAATCCAGCATGGCAGGGGTTGGAAGGGAGCTCTGGGGATCATCCAAGTCCAGTCCCCGTGCTCCAGCAGGGTCACTCAGAGCAGGTTGCCCAGGATCATGTCCCGGTGGCTTGGAATCTCTCCAGAGAAGGAGACTTCACAACCCTGGTCCTTCAGAATTATTCTTTACAACACAGCAAAGTACTTTTTTCCTGCATCTAAATCAGCTTTTCTTTACTTACTTTTTTTTCCCCCACAGTAAAGAGCTATCGAGGCTGCAACCCCTGCAACAAGGCTAGTCCTCAATACTGGCTTAGAGGAGTACATGAACAGAACAGATATTTTTGTACTTGATGTTTATCAAAGCTCTCTCAGATCAGACAGTATTATCTCTTCCTCTCCATCACCCAAAAGGACTGTGGTTTACACTTATGTCGCTCACACTAAGAAGAAAGCCTGTCTGCCACTCTCCAGCCCTGTGAATCTGAAGAAAGGCAGAGGGAGGTTTCCCAAAACCCACGCACTCCTGAAAGAATAAGCTCTATTCTGTGTCAAAAGTTATTAAATATAAACAGAAGGAACTTCAAAAGGATGCACAATTTAGTCTGCCTCACACCAGTTCATACAAACTCAAAATGGAGAAGGTGCTTATAGGGTGCTTACAGGGTCAGGCTCCAATTTCTGGATCTCAAGGAGGACATCTGCCCTTCCCCTTCCTCTGGACTGTCAGAGAA
Organism: Galbula dea; assembly: GCA_013399015.1. Classification (NCBI taxonomy): domain Eukaryota; kingdom Metazoa; phylum Chordata; class Aves; order Piciformes; family Galbulidae; genus Galbula; species Galbula dea. The sequence goes on from VWZX01010541.1 coordinate 1,007,078, forward strand.
GGCTGGGTGCTAGGAGCTCACTCAGAGCACTGCCATTGCACACACAGTGCTGCTCTCTGCCAACAAATCCAGGTGCTCTTCTGCCCCTGCATCAGAAATTCCTTCCCATCTCCAGTTCTGTTGAGACCAGGTGCTCTTAAGGCCTCTGTGCTTGAATTCCATCCTCAAAACATGGAAATACAACAATTCTGCAATGCCTTCCAGATGAAGACTCTAAATCAAAAAGCAGCAGCTAGTTTGCTTACTGCAAGAGGTTCCAACACTCTTCTTCAGAAAACCCTACAGGGATATACCAATTGTCTTTAACTCTACCTGCCTTAGTGGAACACAAGAAGAAAGGAGCAGTTTTCCAGGAATAAAGGATCCTGAACTGGACTCCATGGCAGTTCCAACAGAATAAGCTCAGAAAAGAACTCTTACTGTGGAGTTTCCCTATGGTTCTCCTGAAGGCACACAGACACACTTTTCCTAGAAATCTCCACTACAGGCATACAAGACAGAACTACAAGAAGCATGTTTAAATATGTACTGTCTTCAGACAGAAACAGGTCCTTTGGGAATGACTGTCAAACTATTCAGGCTTGAAGGGAGATTATTGGGTGGGCTGATGAAGTCTCGCTAGGCACCTGAGAGACTTCAGTGAAGAATCTAGCTCAATTTTTAAAATTTTAAGTTCTTAATGCCCAGTCTTTTGTCCTTGCATCTAGGCTGCAAGCAAAGACAGAGCACACAGCTACCTAAGAAGATGGAAAAGATAAGTAATTTGGTTTAGGAGATAAACCTTACTACCTTTGTCTCTTGAGTGTCTTTTCCTTACACTGACTTGACTCCCATAACTTTGTTCACCCACATCTGAGCCAGTCACCTTAGGTTTCTTCCACAGCCAGGAGAAATAGGCACATCCAGGAACATCTCACTTGTTTTATATATCTACTTTAGAGTGATCCATAGGCACTCCGGATGCAGATGCTCCTATTCCTTTCAATTAAGTAGTCATTTCTTTCATAACTTCCCTAGAAGAAGCCAGTGATGTTGCAGGCACTTACATGTAGCCTGATACATCTTATTTTAGTTGTCTGGATGGCAACTGAGTACTAGTCAGCCAGTACTTCTAGCTCTTTCCCATTTTCTTTTGCAGACACAGAAGCAAGCACAAAACTAGAGGAGGAAGAAGCAATGTGTGTAAGTAGCACCGAGAAAAAGCTGGAATGTGAGTTGCTAGAAAGATAAAACATGGAGAAATGTTTCTGTGGGTACATCACTCATCCCTGCAGCAGCCATGGCACTTATGTCACAGAGGTATTTGTATGTTGTCTGGTTTTTGAAATGTTCCAAGACAAATAATCAAATATGAGATCATGATTTTTCTAATCAATTAAACTACTTCTGTATCTAGTTGTTTACACTGGGTGTAAGAAACAACATACCAACACAAGAAATACTCTACCAGGTCAGACCAGGGGGCCATCTCATCCTGTATTTTGGCTCTAATAAAAGATGGCAGAGCACACAGAGGGAGAGGACATAAGCAGCACTGCTTTGTATAGCCCTTCCCCCTCATTCTCCACAAGCGTCCACGGCTGTAGTTTGGGGGATGCACAATAAGATGGGCCCTCAACAAAACTGAGAGGATATTAGCTATATCTGAAATGTCACTGAAAGCTGTAGCCTGTTACATGGGGAAGTTGCCAAGTTAAAAATAGAAACTGCCATTCTGACTACAGCTGTGAGATGCATTTCACTGACGGGCTGGCTTTTATCTCTTTTATATTTTATTTAAAAGGACAAATCCCTCCAAAAGAACCCTCACACTGTAAAATGTTACCTATTTCAGAACACCAAAACCTGCAGTGCTGACTGCAGAGTGACATTAAAAGCAACCCAGTATACTGTAACACACGTCCTCATCAGCAGTAGGTCAGCAGAAAGCACTGTGATGAATCTGCTGCTGCTGCTGCTTCTCTAGTTTCTGACTGTGGCAGTAAAATACAGAGTTGGAGACCTAAAGAGGTATCTTTAACAGCTGCTCTTCATGGATGCTCAGTTAGCAAACTGGGACTAGTCTGCACAGGTTTGAGTCTGCGTTCAGGGCATCATATTCCCCTACCAATGTTCAAAGCTGTATATAGACAGCTATGTATATAGTGTAACCAAATAAATCCTACCACTCATCTCTAGTATCAGCTGCTCTCAGACAAGCACTCAAGCCAGCATCCCAAAATCACCCAGCTGAATGGCCATGAAAGAAACAGACAATACATGACTTGAAACGTCTGAAAGATGAAGTATCACTCAGGAGGAAACCAAGTTCAACACATTTGATTATTTCCTTAAGGAAGAAATATGGTTTTAAACAATGGAATTTGTGCCGTACTTCAGTTTTCAAAATGCAAGGAACCAAGTACACTCATTCAACATCCATGTAACTTAGGGACAGATGTTTCCAGACACCTTCACTTGCATACAGCCAATTAACTGTGTATGCATGGATGGATCAGACAGGCTTCAAACTCCATGTATGGTGTTGGATGGGAGCACCTGGTCACTTGTTCATCTCAAAAGAGAAACTGGTCTGCTGCAGAAGGAGACAGTTATTTATACATGAGACTGCTGGTTCAGCTGCAGAAGAAAAAGAAACACACCCAGGCAAGTCCTACCTCCAGATCCATCCTGCACAGGCTAATGTCCCAGCAGGTCATACACAATACTTTTTCTTTAGGTGTGTACTTCAGTTTGATGTACATATACCACACTTGCTAATGAGAGCACCGACAAACTCTTGAGAGCAAAGGGAAACCAGGGCCCCAAACATATGCACTCTGTCTTGGTGACAGCAGGGACTGCTGTTTGAGCTGCCTGAACCACAACAACAAACCTCCAGAAAGGAGACCAGGCATATATATCCTTTCAGTGGAACATTGCCATAGTGAAATTTTAATCATATATATGTATTTTAATCAGAGCTTCTGAAAATGCTTCAAAGAGCCTGCAGTGCACACTTTAATTAGCTATTAGTTAGAGAGAGACCGGGGTCGCTTTGAAATTCTGCCATCTGATAAGGAACAAGCACATTCAGTCTGAGGTGCTATGTAAACCATACACACAGAGTGCTCCACACCTTCACTTAAAATGAGACCATCTAGCCCAGCATGGTGTTCTACCATGCTGTGCTTAGAGCAGGATCAGACCCAGGAGTCCACCTGCAAACAGGACAAATACAGGGATGCTGAGATTGATCATTCCACCTTTCAGTGGACAGTTCTGGTTCTGTAAGGCAACTGTGGTTTTGTAATTTAACATCCTGAGCCCTGACTTAACAACAAAGGATCTCCCATTTTCAAGTGAAGTCCTTCAATTTCTGTGCAATGGCAGCCTGGACATAAACCCAGCCTTAAATACCATGTCCTAGGCAGTATTGGATCAGCCTGCAGTGACAGTTCCATAGCTTTCTGGGAAGCAGTGACCTGCACAGACCAAACTAGAGGAGATGGAACATCTGATACAGTAGCATTTACCCACACCTGGTTTCAAAAAAATCATCATCATTAAAAACTTTAGATTTCAATCTGCTGTAACTTCCCCCTCTTTGGAGACACCGATGAAATAAAATCTTGTTCAGATCATCCATTAGACTGGCAGTCATTGGCAATGAGGGGAAAATATATATGCACCAATTTAAAGAGTGAGACCATAGGGGATGGTTTGCTGCTTCTGACACTCTCTCTCCTTGAAATTAAACTTTCACTGTCATTTAATGCCTTAAAAATATGCAGTTCAGAATATATTCCCTAGTCACCTCAAAGTTTTCCTTTCATCAGTAGAATGAGACCCATTAATTTCCTAAAGCTGCTTGTTTTAAAGGCAATAGACATACTCCAGATGCTATCGCAATCTAGAGGTCACTCCCTGAAAGTGATTAATTGCCTTTAACTCAACACAGAACCCTTAGATTTCCACATTCACACACCATGGTGGGCTGGAGAAGAAAAGAATTAAAACACTTCCCTTTATTCTAAGCAGCTCCTTTTAATTAGATGCATTTAGCACACATCTCATTACATCCATCACGCCGTGTTTGAGCAGCTTCTCGAACCACTTGTGATTGCACAAACGCATCTTCTGCAGGAGCCTGAGGAGCGGCTGCTGGGCTGGCTCCACCTCCCTGCTCTGCAGATTTTATGAATGACTAGCAATCACTGACGGGGAATGACTGCCAACTGCCCACTCAACCCTTTCTACTCTTCCCTGCACGTACAGGCGAGAGAAGCAAACAAGCTCCAGGACTGCAAATGAGCCTTCAGCACACTTCCCAATGGATGGCATTCATCTTTCAAAACAGGAACTAAATGTTCTTCCGGATACTCAGAGTATAGAAATTCAATATTAAAAGCTTACGCAACATCCTTTTCTTTTTTTCCTTCTTTTTTTCTTTTTTTTCACCCAGATAACTTTTTAGGCATTTAATCAAAGTGAAATTGTCTTTTTCTGAATGCTTCACTGCTTCAGCAACACACCAGGAAAACTGGAATTAAAGAGCCCTCACCTACCTCCAGCAAAACAAGATTTATCTGGAGCCAAACCATAAAATCTGACAGATTTTGCAGAAGTCTATTGGTAATGTTGAATCATAAAAGACATTTTCTGTCCAGAAGGTGTTTCTTCTAGATCACTAATTCCGTAATTTAAGGGATACATGAAAACAGTCAGTACTCTTTCACTTGCCTATTACAATAAGAATGGCCTATAAAGAACAGTAAATGCCATGGTAGTTACCATCACAGCCTGATCAATCTACATTTGTGTCTGTTTTCAGAGTGAAAACATCCAGAGGAGAAACATTCGTGTTACAGGTTAGTTACCAAGGCCACACTTACATCAAGTAGCTCACTGCATGCTCTGACACCACCCTGCTGTAACAGAAAATGACATAAAAAGCAAGGCATGATCTGTGTCTTTCCAGTTCCTGCTGGGAACAAGCTAGGAAAAAGCTGGCAGAAAAGGCAGTGCCCAATGTCTCCTGTATGCCTTAACCTCCATCCAGCTAAAACAATGAGCAATGGAAGAGATCCGAGCACAATAAATCACTACCTAGAATACAACTCAGCACTTTAAGTACCTGGAAAACAAGATACTTTCAGAAGCAGCTGACACTGAATCTCACGTCCTGATGCCTAACAAGTTTCAAGAATAGACAGGAATATGTAACACAACACACTGGAAATTTATACACCATGTTTCAGCACAATTACTGCTAAATAATGACCTTGTATAACATAGGTAAAGGCTAGGGACAGGATCAGGGAGGGACACAGGACCTAAAGGGATCTTGTCAGTATCTTTAAAATATCAGCAAATTTCAGTCATTTAATGCACTAATACGTACTTTTAATGTGAAGTGCTAACAGTAGACAACAGTACACAGGTTGCAAATCCCATTCTCCATACTTTTCTCTAATTGAACTGGTCTAAATGAAGCTACTATTCATGATCTGCTCATGTAAGCATGAAGAAAAAAATTTAGTAGCAATGTCTATAGCAAGAGAAGTATTTCAACACCTTCATGCCAAGTGCTTGACTTCAGCTGAGACCTATGAAATCATCACAAAATGTTTCAAAAGGGTTTACTGAACTCCTCATCAGGTGCTATGGGCTAAAGCAAACTTCTCCCTCTTCTCCAGTTCCCAGCAAAACACTGACACGCACAGGATGTGTGGAATGGTGTAAAATGGACAATGGAGCCAATGTGTCCTGAGAAACAGTACTAAAAAACCCCTTAGCATCTATTTGTTTTGTTGTGGTTTTCTTGAGGTTTTATGGGGTTCTTTTTTTGAGGAAGGTGTTGGGTTTTTCTAAGCCTTCTTGAAAAATAAATAAAAATACAGAGATAAAGAAACAGAATTATTGTTTCTCTAGCACAGTATCAAAGTATCTGTCAATCTGGAAGGGACCCACGAGGACCACGAGTCCAGCTCCTTGACCTGTGCAGGACACCCCAAGAATCACACTATCTGCCTGACAGCACTGCCCACAAAGGACAAATGCCTACAAAGGAAGAGCACTAAAGGAGGCCTGAACATGAGCACATTCACATCCAACCAGCTTGTTTTCCATCCCAAGCCGTATTAGGTAGTCTTATAAAAGATAATCACCTCTTACTATGAATTTTGCTTTGCTTACTTCTATCTTTATACTGCCACCAGCTACCACAAAACTACCATTCCAAAAGTAGCAGATGACAGCGACAGACACAGCCTTTGAAGTTCTCTAGCCCTGTTCCAGCTTCCTGCCTTTCCAACCCAGTTCTTGAGGGAGTTTGCAATGGCTGGCTTCTAGGCCAGGTACCCAGGTGAGATAATCCACCATTAAGATTCCAGTAGTTAATAAGATTTTCATCACGTTATCTGCCATTATTTTTGCTTCTGACACAACACAACCCAACATTCTGAACACAAGAATAGCATTACTCAGTTTTGCAGCTCTCATGGTCACCCTCCAGCTTGAGGCAAGTTTGATGATCCTCAGCCGACACACATTTTTCACCCACTATCCCACAATAAGAGCAAACAGGGAACAAAACTAGCCAAAGCTGCTACCTGAAATGGCCAACATGTCCCCAAATGCGTTTACATTTGTAGTTGCTCCCCTGGATATTCTACATTTTCAGCACTGTCACCATGACTGCTTAATACAGTCAGACTAGTGCTATTCATAGCAAGCAAATCTCAGTAATTCTGCTTTTTCTTTTGATCTATTTTTGCAGGTGCTCTGACGCTGACACGATTAGGCTGAGAGCAGACTTCTTTGTCTGAAAGTAATTCTCAGACAAGACTAAAAAACCTTTATCACTGCAAGATCTGAAACACCATCAGTCTTAGGAACATAATTATGGATTTTTCCTAAGATATTTAAGATTCTTATGGCAGATCATGACTAAACAGTACTAACCATTCTTTCACATCCATTTCAAACAACTTTTGTTACATGATCACGGAGAAAGCCAACATGTTAGGCATCACAACACATTCAGGAAGACAATCAGTTATGTTCACACAGCGCAGAATCAGCTCTTCAATTATTCTTGATTACATCTATGCTGCCCAGCTGGAAATAGCTGAAAGCTACACTTAGACTTCAGTAGGGGACAATTATTGTGCAAGTTATTTGCAAACTGTCAAACATCAGTGCTGTGTTTACCTGGAATACATGTATCACCCTTACTCCACGTCTTCACTTTGACACGTAAAATTCAGCTATTTGAAGGGTTGTTTCCAGCTACTCTGATGTTTTGAAAGCTGTGTTTTCCATTTCTCATGCTCTATTCTCTACATAAATGATGTAAATTGAAGTCATTTATTAAATCTCCAGAGAGCTGCATTCAACATGAATCCAGGCAAGGGATATGTGCACGAACATGGTGATCTCGCTGGTTCTGGACTAAAATAAGATCTATGAAGCATGGGGGAGACAGATAAAAGCAGATACAGTAGGCTTGGTGGGTTTTGGTTTTCTCCATTGAAATCCAAGTATTCCTTATAAAAAAGCCTATATTTTATTTGTCAGTAGTAAACCACTTTTGGGGCCTCTATATCCTCTTTGAAGATACGTTCCATACAAGATCTCCACATAACACATTCTGACAATCTAAGCTTGCACACTCCTACACGCAGGATCACAAGATAATTGATGCTGGAAGGGATCTCTGGAGATGATCTAGTGCAACCCACTGCTCACAGCTAGGTCAGCTCTGACATCAGATCAGGTTGCTCAGTCAGTCTTAAAACCTCCAAGAGTGGAGGACCACACAACCTCTCTGGACAAGTGCTCACTCACTGCTTCACTGCCCTTATGGTAAAAAAGCTGCTCTGTGGTTTCTGGGTAGCAGCAGAAATTGGAGAAAGCAGAGGGCAGTTCAGAAGGCCAGTAGCATCTGAGCTGAGCTAGCCTACACCCAGAGCACTGTTACAGTAGGAGCTGTACTGTTAGGACCCAAATTATGGCAACATTCAAGTTAACTCCACAGTGATGAGTCCTGTTCAACACCCTCTCCTTCACGTGTAGTGGATGCTCAGTAGCATCTCTAGCTAAATGAAGCTTAAGCATGTTCAGCTAAGCATGTCTGAAAATGGGTAATAAATCCAGCTTTATACACAACTGACAAAGAGAGGGGCTTCTATGTGTATCAAAAGTACCAGTGCCTTCCTTGCCGCTGACACCACCTTCATCTACTGGCAGTAGAAGGCAGAAACATCAAATAATTGATGCTTTTCAGTAAGTATCATTGTGACAAACTGTCAAAGGTAGAACCAACTTAGTTTTTGAAAGCTATCTGACAAATAAAAAAGAATAACAACTTCTTTTTAATGAAATCCAAATTTAGCTTTTATAATTAAAATTTTTATAAAAAGGAAATTGTCTTTCAAAGCAAAGATTGGCACTAGCTCACGCTGTCAACTCTGACAGCATGAAATCACAGAACAAATGATGGGATTCTGCAGCTGCTAAATACTGTCAAATACACTTCACAAGTTTTATTCTTATAAATCCATTAATAGGAAGCCCACTTTTTTGCAAGGAACTGCCTCTCTCCCCAATGTACAATTAGGACAAAAATGGTTCTCAAAGATTCCTCACTGTTGCTGTTCTTTCCACCTTTAATAGCTCTGGTCTGCACAGAACGCTGCACCAGAGCCCAGCGCAGCTGGCAGTAGGCTGGAAACAGCTAGAGTAGTTTATGACCAAATTCAGAGAATCATAGAATGTTTTGGGTTGAAAGGGACCTTTAAAGGTCACCTAGTTCAAACCCCCTGTAGTGAGAGCCCAGCAGTTAGAAATACTCAGAAACAGTTCAGAATCCTGTGGGAATGGAGCACTTTTCCCACCTTCCACAGGGACTGTGGACAGTAAGGTCCTGTACTCCACTCAGGAAACAAGTCCATGTGTAAGAGGGAAGAAATACCACCGTATTTTCTTCTCTGCTTACCTACTCCTAACCCTTTCAACACACATCAAGTCCTCTTTGACCTTCCCCACTCCTCTTGTTTCTGTGAAACAGACATGCAAGTTGTCCTCAGCTTCCACACCCTATTTTAAAATCTACACTGCGCTCTGATTTTTTTCAGGTCAATCCAAGCAGCCCACGAGTCTGTTGATGCTCCATATGCTGCTGGAGAAATGAAAGCTGGAGAGGAAGAGGGCAAGGGAATACTGGCAGAGATCAAGCAGGAGGAGTTGGTACATCAGTGCCATCGCACGTAGCTGAAAATGGAAGTCATTCTCAGTCAGCTCCTCCCAGAAGTTTCTGCTTTTAAAGATCTTTACATGTAAATCTTTAGTGAATACATCACATACTAAATGTACAAGCTGGACACTGCAGGACTGTGCCATGTTTTCCACATACAAAATACATAACTCCAGTGAAAATTATAAATATGTGGCAAGCTGGAGTCCACCTCCACTTGATTCTTGTGTATGAGGCACGAGGGAGGGGATGGATGGATTCCGAATGTGAAGGCACTGTTGCTGTCACTAGCTCGTTAGATCTGAAAAGGAAAAGGCTGTTTCTTCAGTTGGCTGTAACTGAAATCGCATGAGAACAGCTGCTGTCATTTGAGTTCCGGCCAACAAGGCAACATTTGAGAAAAACAACTGATCTTCTGAATTTCCCACCTCCTGGAATTGAAATATAGAGGTGCCAGCATCAGACATTTTGTCAGCACAGACTCATGATCCAGACAGGAAACTGAACCTACTAAAGCACGCACCCAGTCATCACCTGTCATCCTCTCACCCATGCCTCATCCCCAGGGTCTTTAAAGGTCTAGGATCTCTAGAAAGTTCCATGATTCAAAATGGTGGCCAACAAACAGGTCCAGGATCTTGAGAAAGCTCCCCAGTTGGAATCAGTGGCCAATAACCAAGTCCAGGACCTACAGAAAGCTCTATGGTTGCAAACAGCGGCCATCATCCACTGCTGATTGGTGGTCACTGTTTCCAACCATGGAGCTTTCTGAGGAATCTTCCACTTCAGAAGGAAAACTTCACTTGGCAGGAACTAGAGCTAGCTTTCTCATAGATCAGCTGAAATAAGGCCTTTTAAGTCTCACGAGATGTATATACCATCACTGCCTTCTGCTTCAAGTACACATCTTCAGGTCTGCCTTTTCTAACATAAGCACACAAAAAAACCACTCCAAATGAACTCTGCTAAACTAAGTTACCTCACTTCGTACCCAGCTCTCTGAGGCTGAGAGGGAAGCACACAGAGCAGATGTTAACCGTGCCACTTAATGCACGACTGGGTGGATGCTGTAGTACTGTGGGTGGTTTAAAACTGAGAAGAACACCACCCTACAGCTGCAGAACAGCCAAACTCTGCCACTGCTCTCACTGCAGATTTGGCATTTGTATGAAGTTACTCATATAAGAGAAAGATCCTTTTAAAATAGCCTCATACCTAAAAGGTATTAACCAAGCATTCAAATCACTAGTGAAGAATCAGAAGACAAGTTTAAGACAGTACTTGGTAATGCTAAAACATAACCATTCTATCTGATATACCTGAAGCACTCTCTATACTAGCTTGGATGTATTCCTCTATTTTTGCTCTTCACTAAAATATTAGAACTCTCTTTTAAAATCTTTTGCTATTAAAAATTATTCACATTGAAAACTCTGCAAGTATTTTTCACTTCAAACAAAACTTCCAAAATTCTAATTAAATTTGAGTTATGTGGATGGTTAGGATACATGATACACTTCTGAACCCTCCCTGAACAAATGTAAACCTCTAAAGCAAGGCTGCAGCGTGAATGACTGAAAAATTCACATCAAATGTTTGTATTAAATATTTGTACCTACTTGTTTAAATATGCATGTGCCCAAAGAATCCTGAAAGCAAAGGTGCATGGAAAGTAAAAATAAAATGTTTATAAACACAGTGGAAATTTAATTTGGTTTTAAATGAGAATGAAAACATGTTGAAGATGTTGCTCTATTTTCTCGTTCTCAGGGCATTTGGCAGATGCTCAGTGAAGAAATGCATTTGAAATAGGAAAGAATCTAACACTTCTTCAGTATTCCAAGTGGAACACTACAAATGGGTTATGAGCTACACTGATATTTCTTCTCCTGCAAATGCTAACCTACATACTGCACCTAACACTGGCTTTAAAGGAACTTTAACCTTAAAAGCAGTCATAAGATTCTTCAGTTGGAATAGAAGCAGCATTCTGTGAGCAGTGCATCAAAATTTAAGAGATTTAAATGATCACTTCAGGCTCTTTTTGGGTTACAACTCTGTGCACTTACAAAAAATGCCAGAAGACCACAACTGGTCAAGAAATTCAGTTTTACATCCCATGGACTAGATGGTAACAGCAGAGTATAGCCACATTTTCAATTTCAAATTATATTATACCATAAAAACTTACTCAGAACTGTGTCTGAAACCTAATCATTTCAGACACAGTGGTAGGTAAAACCCTATTTCCTTTCATTTGAGTTAAGTCATTAATGTTTCTGTGACAACTACAGTACATCAAAACTGAGAGCATTAATCTAATCAGTCTCCTGACATGCTTTTAACTTTTCAATTCTTTCCTTATAAAACTGGCTAATGTAAATTGCACTGTAATAGTCTGTGTGTGTTTTGGCCTTATTGTTCTTATCACAGAATTCAAAATAACAAGAAGATATCTAGGTTTCAAGTATTAATATAAGACTATTTTCAAAATCAGTAGCAATTAATGAGATTAATTAGGCATAAACAATGATACTGAAATATTTCCTTCAAGGGAAGTATTTTCAGTAAAGAGCTGTGATGGGTTTGGCAGGTGCTTTGGCATTTGTTGTCCAATGTCAAGCGGCTTTTTGTGCAGCAGTTTTACACACAGTTCTGCAGTGAGCACTTTTGTGAGTAAGAGCTGAACAGTAAGAGATTTAGGCAGTGCATAAGATGGGAGGGAGGCTCTGTCTTCAGTCTGTGTGATCACAGCCTCACTGAAACCAGCAGGAGTTTTTGGTGGGCACGGCAAGCAGGACAGATCATCTGACACGTGCTTGACGTTTAAATATCCTTTTCCACAATTTAACACAACTGCAAGTGTGGACAAAAGGTAGAGAAAAACCCACAGAAAATGATGTCTCTTTTTTTTCTAGATTGGTTAGAAATATGTAAGTAATTGACATGGTTTGATTCAGTGACCTGTATTCATCAATACTAAATGCAATGGTAATATAGTAACATTCACAACCTTTTAATCTAATTCAGTCTTCTGTAGAAATAAGATTCTGTGAATGAATACATGAAAGTGCTTTTAAAATATTATTTAGAAATAATTTTGAATTCAGTATTATTCATTACCACATAAACTAAGCTCACGCTTCCCTTTTTCTTCTGATGGTACCAATGAATTACTCTCCTGTGTGGGCTTAAACTCATAGCCATTGGTCTATCACCTTACACAGTCTCTAAAGGATCACGATTTCATCAGTTTGACCAAACACACAGCCAGAAAAAGGTACGTCAATCCACTTGCATATTTGCAGTGTTGATAACAAAGGCAGTAAGTTTAGTATTTTACAGGTTTTCTTTTTGGTTTTAATTGGAATGAAATAAAGTGGAGCAAAGCAAGGAGGCTCCCTGAAGAACTAGTCACTAAACTTTAACACATACTGACTTTACTTACTTGTAAGCAACCTGCTGGCCAGAGGGGTTTCTATTCATTATTTCAGAAGCTAAAAGCATGCTGCCTCTGCACCACACACAAAAACCAAGAGTGACATTTCATTGCAGTCACTGGCTTCTAGCACCTGCCAAGCACAGGTCAGTGCACAGAAACTGGTACCAAGCAGTTCTGTGGTTGTTACCAGCAGGAAATTAAAAGCTCTGTCTTCAGACAGTTTGTTCAATGTTTTGGACCTGCACCTAGAACATCATCACAACTTCATGCTCACCAGATGCATTTTGCTTATGCTTCTCACAATGCAAGAAAGGCCTTATGTACAACACCATCCTTCACAGGACACCACAGTGGAGAACAGGGGACCAAAACACGAGCAGGAAAGCAGCTAGAGTGCAATGTAACTGAGCCAATTCTTTCTTTAACATTCAGTCCCGTAAGACACTTTACAACTCCAGAGTTTTAAAACTCAGGATTATTGACAGCAGCCAAGGCCAACATCTGAAAGGAGGGGGTCAAGAGGATGAAGCCAGGCTCCTATCCAAGTGCCAAGCAATAGGACATGAGACAACAGCCACAAACGGGAACACTGGAGATTCCACCTAAACATGAGGAGAAACTTCTTCACTGTGAGGGTGCCAAAGCCCTGGCCCAGGCTGCCAGAGAGGTTGTGGAGTCTTCTTCTCTGGAAAGATTCCAAACTCACCTGGACACAATCCTGAGTAATGCACTCCATGTGACCCTGCTAGAGCAGAGGGATTGGACTAGATGACCTCTGGTGGTCCCTTCCACCTTACCTATACCGTGATTCTGTGTTAAGCTGAGATGCCAGTCTCCATGCACTCAAAGTTGGCTTGCAGGGCTTACATGACCTCACAGATGGAGTATGCTTTTGTAAATACAAATGCAAAACAGAAAGGGTGATCCATTTTCCCTCCTTACTGGATTATGAAAAAATACCTAACAATATTTTCAATGCATAAAGGTAAACAAAATAGGAGCTTCCCAACCAGTTAAGAACCTCCCAGCTATGCTTCTGACTCAAGAAGTGCATACCAATTAGCAGGTAAAATAACAGCAAATTTGTTATTTCAGTGATAGTAAATATTTGGATTTTATTGTTATTTGAATTACAGGTCAGAACAATTATCTATTTAATCCTATTTCCCACCAATGAAGCAAAAGGCTAGACCTATTTATAAAATTTACTTTTAATGTAACTTAGGAGTTGGACTCCCCAGTTACAGTCCTTTTAAAAGAAGCCGGTTTCAGGCAGTGCCAGCCTTGCAAATCCTCTAAGATGTTTCACTTAACAACTGTCATATTTCAATGGCAGTTTTCAAAATCAAGGCCACCATGCTCAGTAGGCACAGTTTTGACAATACTGATGAACTATGATTCTGGTCTGGAAAGTGCAAAAGGAATGTGAGGAAACATTCAAAGCAATTATCTTGAATGGATTTTGCAAGTATGTGGTGAAGTGAACCACAAAAAAATTAAACCTACCATGGTAAGAACATAAGCATGTTTCAACTGGGAACAAACACAGTACCATCATATTTAAAACAGCTAATGGTAAACAGCAAATCAAGTGAGATACAATGTTGCCATGCTACTGAATTGCATTTACAGTAGGTAAATGACAGTCACATTTCAAAAGATGAGCAAAGGATGACTCATCCTAACTTATGTCCTGCTTTAACTTATTTTAAATTCTAAACCACTGTTTGTCAGCTCCCTGATTAATGACATACTAGTCTGGTACAGGAGTTTCAAACACTTAGCTGATAAAGAGATGCACAGCTAGGTTAGGACATTACAAAACTTTTTAACACTATGCATCTTCTAATTTTAAGCAAATACACATTTTGTCCTTACACCTAACTCCCACTTGCCAGATTTTCTATACTGAGAGGGGTGCCATTGGCTGTGCAGAACTCAGCAAAAACCAGCATCCAAAAACCAGTCACAGTTTGAAGAGACTGGCATAATCTCAAGGACATGTTTGCAAAGTGACCACGGGAACTTCCTGGCTAGTGAACCCGTACGAATACAGAACAAATCTCCTTGCTGGCTCTGCACTTCCAAAGCATTCAGATTCTGTACAAGCCTCGCTCGCAGTGCAGAGAACCTGTGTGCTTCAGAGAAGATGGAAAATAACTTCTTCAGTGGAGGTTTTTATTTGTGCCGACATACTTTTTGTTACCACCACTGGAACAAGTGGGTTTTCTTTTGTACAGAGCAATCTTTCCCAGGTGAAAACCATGAAGCTTCTGGATATGAAAGGTTATCTCCTTCCTCTGTTTGTGGGGCTCAAAGACAATGAGTGCTTGAAAGGATAAAAGGCACGTATGAAGTTGTGCTCTAAGACAGATGGCACCAAACACACAGGATACACTTCTGCCACCTTTAGAAGGAGCTAATAAAGGAACTAAAAGCTTCTCCAAACAGAAACTGAAAAAAAACCCACCCACAACAACAGCAACAACAACAACAACCCAAAAAAATCAAAATGTGACAATCTTATTGCTGGTACCACTTCAGGCAGAGCTGTGGGCGCCCTGGATGCTGGGTGCAGTCACAAAGCACAGTCCCTAAGAGCTGATTATCCAAGTACAGGACTCACCACCATACACGAACACTGACAGATGGGAGAGCAGAAGGACAGGATGAGTCAGTATTGGTCCCTATGTCAAAAGAGCTGGCAGAGGAAGCCCCAGGTAGAACTGCAGGTCCACCAAGGGAGAGTCACATAATGAGGAAGAGCCAAAGTTGTCACTGCCTCCAGAACTGTGATTAAAGCATTCATTAGCCTGGGCATGCAATGTTTTACTGTATTAGGTACCAAAGATGGAGGTAAATTTAAGAAAATTGAGAAGAAAGAAGAATTTAAGCAAACATGGGTCACACCAGACCAGTGGCAGGAGCCTCCAGTGATGAACTGTTTTATCTAAACAAAGGGAGGCATAGTTGATCTAAATTTCAATAAAGCATTTGATACAAAGTCAAATGGGAAATCACTGGTTAAACTGAAGAAGGTTTCTCCAGCAACCAAGCTGAAGAAAAGGCAGGAAAATATTTATCTGAGCAAGGTACTAGCAGCCAAAAGGAGGATGACTAATCAAGTTTCACAGAACTAGGATTAGGATTTCCTGTACTTATCATTTATCTCAATAGCCTTTACACAAGAAGCGTAGTTGTGATGAGGAAGTTTTCTTGCGATACAAATTTGCAAGGCAAGGTCAATTAAGAGACAGATTGGACTGTACACAAAGTCAAATGACCTTGAGTAACACAGTAAGATTACATTCAGTAGTACAAAATGTAATGTCAGGCAGCTACAGATTAATAATACCTATTACAAACTACGAGTTCATTACCTGGAAACGAGTGAGGAAATAGAGAGATGAACAGGCCCAAGTCTGCTCATTCCTCACAGTGTAGCTGTGAGCAACAATTGCAGTCCCAGGATATGGTCAATATTGTGCACTTCTGACTGAGGTGGGAGAACCCTGCCATCGTAAAAGCTCTCTCAAGACCACGCCTGTATTGACAAAAGCTGTGGACAACCCAGTGAAAGCCTCATGATGTACTCATCTTAAAATATTCAGGTTCTGTAATCAAGTTATACAAACAGGGAGCCAAGGATGGCCTCAGAAACTACATCAGACTTCTTGTAAAGCACTTTGGCAATGTATATACTGTTACTTTGACTTCACATCTGTACCTATTGTCGTTACATACATATTAAAGTTCCATCTAAAAGCCTTCTAAACTGTCATCAATGCAAGGTGTATTAAACAAAGACAGGAAATTAATTAATGAGAGAGCAGGAAATAGGGGTCAGTGATGTTGCAGGAAGAAGGGAGAGAAAAACCTCCTGGCACATTCTGCTGGAGAAAAAGGCCACCAGGATGACCTGGGAATGGAGCCTGCCCCATCTCACTGGCATTTTCGGCTGAGGGGACCCCGCCACAGATGTTTAGTGGCACTAGCACCACTGTGAACTAAACCAACTCCCACAAGGCCACTCTGGCTAACGCCACTCATGCTCTTGCCAACAATGTACTGAAGAAGCAAACATGGGAAGACATTTCCTTTCAGCAAGTAGTGATGCAAGGTCTTCCTATACTCACTCACTGCGGACTCCTCAGGCTGATTTAAGACACAGATAATTTGAGGGAGGCATATCATGTGGTTTACACACAAAGAGAAGAGACTAGCTCTGATGTAGCAACAGGAGCTCACAGCTCCCTACACTACCTGGAAAGGATCTGCATGTCTCCCTATAAGGAGAGGTCATACAGTTTCCAAAGGTGACTGAACAAACAGTGGCAGCATATAAGCCACCTCTCAGGTACTAAAATGCTACACCACCAAAGTTTTGAGAACTTACACATTAAGGGGTTTTTATAACTTGCTGATGTACATTGAGGAAGGCACATCCTGGAGAAACATGCTAATTCCACTTACACATTTCTGGATTTCTGAGCTCTCACACATGGAAACCTAAAGTTGTCTTCAGTTTTTCAAGGAATTTTCTCAGGGGAAAACCAGAGGTTTTTTTTCCTAGGAGCTCAGCATGCATAGTGTGACACACAAATGTGTAGAGGCAAGCACACAGGCACCCACCAGAGCCACAAAGCACCGTGGTCATCTCACCTTGGTTTTGGGGAGCAGACCCCAGCCCCCTTTACTAGCCAAACAGACCCCTCCAGGCTATGAGTCATTTCATTTTAGCATAAAGGTAAAAAAATAGGTTCTTCTGGGCGTGATTCATCTGTCCTGTTTCTCTGCCTTCCCCACACAGGGAGCCTTGGGTGACTAACTCAGATGTAGACGTCTACATTTTGCCATAGGAATCCCACTCACAGTCTGTAATTTCCCAAGCATATCATGCAAGAGTATGAGATTTCAAAACTGGAGAGGTAATGGAGACAATTCCCCTATCCTCCCCCCAGCCATTCCAAGTTAATTATGTATGTTGCTCTTACAATGTCTGTGGTCACTAGGAAGATCTGACAACATACCTAACTACAAGACCATCAAAATATTTTCCACATACTACTTTTTTTCTGAAGTTGAAAGTTATTACAAAGCCAAGAAAAAGCTCACAAGGAATATCACACTTTCAGGGAAGGAAGGACTTAAGATGAAATGATAATTCAGTTGAATTATCTTTGGGAAATCAGCTTTGGGAAAGCACTGAGTGGGATTTTTCATCTTCCTTGGAGGCAGCAGCAAAGGAGGCACTCTTTCCTTCACCCAGAGAGACCCAGAGAAGGAAGAAATAGCACAAGGGGATGTGTAGGATAAGAAGGAGCATGAAGCAGTTTGGTCGAGGTTGAGAATCATCAGATTTTTCATTTACAGTGAGGAAAATATATTTCTAATCCTGCTACCCAGACCAGAGTCAGTCTAGAAGCAGAGGCAGGGTCCACTGGAGCAGCTTCAGCTAGAAGTAAATTTCACTGCTTCTCCTCATTTGCCTCTTCCAACTGCAATGCTTCTCTCTTGTAATTTCCACCTTACTGAACAAAAGCACAACTACTTCTTTTTCTGAAATCTGTACTGTTGCTTCTCTGTGTCTAGAGCCAACCCAGCTGATGGACACTGAACACACTACTTCCAAAGAAGCAGGAAATCCAAATAAAGCAATGCTGCACAGAAATCTTTGAAGTACTTCAAACCAAAGACAAATCTCAGGACCCCAGGCAATGAGATGCCTCCCACAATAACCTGCAAGCTTTTGTTTGAGGAAATTGAGTATTTTCAGTGTTCCCCTACAAGGAGGCAGACAAGGACATCACAGTTTATAACTTTGGGAATACCACTGTCACAAAGTTTTTTCAGTTTTTGTCACTAATATTTACAAGAATTTCCAGAGACATTCTGTTAGCTCACTTGTCTTTTAAAAGCAAAGCACAAGGAAATTTCCATCATTAGAGGATTTTCTTTCTTCGCAACCAAGAGCAATGTATTCCTTCTATTAAAATACTTTGCAGACTCATTTTCTTTCAGTACACTTCTAATGCATTTAGGTCCCAAACCTGTAATGAGCACAGATGCAGGGGTCTGCCCACACACAGCAGGAAAAGGGACATAATTCTGACTCATCTGGTAATTTATGCTCCTATACTGGTGTTACAATAATGTTAATATTGCATGAAAATATTTCTATAACACTTATACTATTTGTCAAATTGCCACCATGATGCTTACACCATCAGCATATCTCATCCTCCACAGATCAGAACCCAGCACAGGCGCTTTGGCATTTCCACTGTTCACAATGACCTAAGCCACTGACAGAGCTCAGGCAAGGAGAGAACATTCTGGAGAAGCAAAATACCCAACTTAGCTGCTGTGAAAGTCTCCCAGTTCTTTGGTGTAAAAGGTAACAACCATACACTCAGCACAGATTTTTGTTACGGGCTAAGAGGCTGCTGTCCCTCGTTGAGGTGCACATTCACCTCACATTCCCATCTCTCTTTTACAAATGCAAAAGAAGATAACCAAGACACTCACAAAGTGTACAAGTAACTAAAATTGAATTTACACAGGCTTATGCGTAGCAATCTCTGTACAGGACAGGTCTAAAGCAGATGCAGGATAAGCCACACAAAAACCATACAGGAGTTTTATGTTTTTATATAAATACTTCAACTTGGCTAAGACAGATTCAGAATTTGCAACCAGAACTGAAACTTTCAGATGGTATTCCTAAAATCTCATTTAATCAATTAATTCAGTTAAGGAAAAAAATGCCCCCACCCCAGCTTTTTTCTTTCTAAAAATAACTGATGAAATATCAAGAAGGGGAGATTTGCAGTTTTGACTTGAATGCACACAACCAATTTTATGTAAGTTCTGCCACAGTTTGATTCCCTTTTGTTCAAAAGCTCTTTTGCCCTTCCATGCTTGTCTTTCAAATACCTTTATTCCTTTTGTCATTAAGTATACCAAGGCTTAAGTTACAGAAATGCAGCTCCTAAACTCTCAGTAAGCAGCGGTGGAATTTGCTAGGATACATTTCGTTTTCTTCAGTGCCAAGAAGACATAAAAAGAAGATTCTCAGATTAAAAAAAAACACCAAACACCACAGGCTGGTTTGACATAAAACTGTTGCTCTCAGTAACAGATGAGGTTTTTTAAAAGAAAATCTAACATATTCAAATGACTATATAAAAAGTTTTAACAGATACAAGCATGACAGACATGACTGTGTGACTGCATGCATGTGGCAGAGTGGGAAGATGTGTACTTATGTACATATGTATGCTACTGGATAAAACAAACTTATGTTTGGGGACAAAATAACTTACACAGATGCAATTCCTAAGTTCATGTGATCTCCTCTTGGAAAGGTCTGGTTCTTCAATTCTTCTAGATCACTTCCAAGTTTTGCTATTACATCTTAATGTCACTCAAGCCCTAATCCAGACAAAACCACTTGGTGCTTGCTGTATTTCTTCTTAAATGATTAAAGAAAAAACATTAATTCTCTTGATTCATTCCTTCCTGCATGAATTTAAAAATAATAGCAGAAACTACACCACTTACTACCTCTACCTGACTTGTGGCCTTTGGATGTGTGAACACAAGGAGGGTGACGATACTTTGAGGGCCCATGTATCTGGAGAGCTGTGGTATGAGGAGGGATGGGGAGAAAGGTACCTACAGGCTCATAATTCTTAAGCTAGAAGATGAGAAGTGGCAGCTGAAGTTGATTAGTTCTTCAATCACTCCAAGTCATTACTGCATTAAATTAAGATTGCTTGAGGGCACATGGAGCAATTTACCTTGCATGAAACAGGAATTAACAAAACTGCACTGAAGAAACCATTATCTGATCCCTGGTTGCAACACTTCACACTTCTTTAGCACCCTTCACCCAAGGATCTCAAAGCATTCAGGGGCCAAAATTTTCTACATATCACTCTTGACTTTGTTTGCCTAGAGGTTACCTCTTGCACAGATTTGTGTCTACCTAACACTGAAGGTATCTATGAAGCCTTTCGAGGTCCAGTCCAAGACTCTATTCACAACTGAAGTCTGAAGGTCTGAAAGAAGCAGACCTGCAGGCACAGGTTCATGCTCAGCTGGAAAGTACACTCGGAGGCACACCAAAAGTGTACAAGCAGGGTATTCATGACACCATGTCTCCAGGTATGCTTCATAGTTCTTACAGCACTCGACAGGGCAAGCACTTGAGAGCACTCTCTGCAGGTGGCTGTATTTGAGACGACTCCCTTGGAACAGGCAGACACACCCACCCATTATGCTCCTCTCATCCACAAACACACATATTTTGATTATTCTGTCCCTTCTCATTTCCCACAAAGAAGTTTGTCCTTTCCCTTCCACAGCACACAAGATGCAGTTTAAAATGAAGAAAATGCATAAGACAAAGCCTGTTTCTAGGATGGTATGCCCACGGGGGAATCCAAAGAGCAGTCTCTGCTGCTCTGTGACAGATTACGGGGCTGCAGAAGTGTAAAGGGATTGTAAAAGCCATGGTCCCATGAAGAGCAGCATTCCTCCAGGGAGTGAAAGCCGGGAACTGCAGGCAGAGGGTTTAATTTTGCACACATTTAACTGCTGATGTTTCACTTCCAACACACAGTTCCCTTGGTAAGAGGTGAAATCAGCAGGGCACAACACTGCAGAAGACTCAGGATAGCAGCAGCTGAGGACAGACTTCTGTAGGTCTCCTATAGAGTCGATTGCAGTCTGAGGCAGCTCAGAACTGCACAGGTACAACATTAATTAGAATTTTATTAATTTCCTCCCCTTTTATATGCAAATTCTTTCCTGTGAACCACAGAATTGCATCCAATGACCTAATTTCACACACATTTCTGAACTGGTCTATAACAAATACGCCAGTGTATACACACACAAACACACATATGTATACACACATATGGATTATATAAAACACAAACACCCCAGAAAGATCCCATAAATTTCCAGCAGGAGTGGTCAAGACCCTCAACTGTGGTGTGATATATCTTGCTTCAATAGCCTTTTAGTGGATTCAAATTTGCATTCTCTATTCAAGAGTGTTATCCATCAGGATCGAGAGTATTTGTATATACTGTTTCCCATAGCTGATGCAGCTAATATAAAACTACTGAACTACTTACTGCTCAGTGTTTTGGAAATTATAAAACTGCTTTCATAGCTCACTAGTTACACATGCTTGGGAACCTGACTGGGTTCTCTACAACTACCTGAAAGGAGGCATACTGTTCATTCTGTGTGTAATTCAGGATTAAAAAGATACAGCCCAACTCTGAGGCTGTCAGAGCAGATTTGAAAATGCTCAGACAGCCCTACAGAATGGGAACATTCAGCCATCTCCAACCTCTCCTACCCAAGCACTTCTATAGCAAAGAAAATAAGAGACTGAAGGAAGCTACAGCCATTAAGCCTTAACTATCAACTCCTCAACACCGAAAAAAGTTCACGGGTCTGTCACCAGCCATAGGTTAGTCAAACTTAAGTTTTGGGCTCTGTTTGGAGTACAGCTTGGCCAGACTATAAGGACTCAATCCAAAGAAATCTCGCATACTACCCCAACGTGACTTTTCAAAACCATTTGTAACCTTTTTGCTTCCTATTTTCATTAGGGGATTTGCAGGCCAATCTTTATTTGTTTCACTAGACACAAAATACTTTTTAGCAACCTTGAAAAAGAGATTATTTGGGAGAATACAAAGACAGAGCTGTCTTATCTGCACCCAGTTAAAACATAAGGGTGCCTGCTGTTAAAATGTGTATGCTGTCACATGAGTGCCCACTTGCCTCAGCCAAAGGTGGGCTGTGAAGGAGTAAGGATGGAAGCCTCACCAACAACAGCTGTCTCGGGCTCTAACGGACTACTCCTCAGAGGAACTGTGACTATACAAACAAAAGCAGAAATTGTCAGGACTTGAGGTATGCTGAGGTCTTGGAGAAGAAAAGAGAATGGGGGAGAAGAAGAGTGCAGAGTGGAGTGGATGTGGAATGGAAGATGAGGTCAGACAACAGATGGTACAAGCAGGAGTACAGCATGGCTGATATCTGTGCCAGAAACCACCAAAACCACAATGCTTCTAGCTATAAAAATCATATGTATGTGTATTTTATATTTATTATATATATGCACACATACACTCAGAAAAATGCTTTAGAAAACATGTAAACAACACATAGATGAAGTTGTCCACATCACTCTATTCCCCCAGCCACATGTTACCAAGATATATTACTGAAGCAAGGTTCCACCTCAACTGGTTTTCTCCTTGTTGTGCCTTCTAAAAATGCTAAATTTTTATATAAATGTTCAACTTAAAATAGCCCAATGTGCAGAAAAAAATATCTGGACAGGAGCTGTCAGAAGGCACAAACTGGTCCCATTTCCATAACATTCTTCATCTCCTCACTACCACATCACCCAGCCTTAGCTCTGCCTCTTATGCTTGTAGAAATGTATGCAAACAGTAACGGAACAAGTGACTAGCAGATTACAAAATCCAATTTTCCTGCTCCTAGTACAAATTTCCAACACACCCACCCAAGCTATCTTACTTACTGCAGGAAACCTCACGTGTTAGGTGCTACAAAATGTGTTTAAAAAGAAAACTTGCACCTCTAAACACACTTAGGCTAACACACACCATCATATACCATTCAAGGCTAACAGAGCCATAATTACAATCATGAGGTTCTGCTCTGTCACCATGCCTGTGCTATAAAAGAAAAAATAAAATTAAATAATTTCTAGTATTATCTAATGTTTTGGATATATATTTCTACTGAAATCTCTGCACTTAACTAAGCCATCAACACACCAACATATAGCAAATACTTCATTTTCACTGCAGAATAAAAGAGGAGGGAAAAGCCTGAGCAGCACAAATCGACACTGGAGGCAATAACGAAGGACTAAAGGCAATTAGAACTCACTGGGCCCTGTAAAAGTTCAGTGCCAGAGGCCAGTTTGCAACTCTTTCTCAGAGCAGAATTATTTTGTCTAAGAAACACTTCTATTACTCTTTCAAGCATTTTTTTTTCTTCTGGGCATTAACTTCTCTAGGCATTGTCAACTAACACCTTCCAAAAGCTGACACAGGTCTGGGGCTCACCACAGGAGCGCTGCAGAACTCAAGCTTTTTAATCTTTAAAATGAGACAGTCACAAGCCCCCACTATTATCAAAATCCCACCAGTATAAATACGTATACACATATTCAGCAGAATGCAACCTACTGTAAGTCTGTTAATCAGCAGCATGCCCTCCCCACTCAGGTTAAACAGTGCAATGAAGAAAAGCCCTTGGTATGTGCACAACGTGCATCTGGCATATGAAAATTACCACCGGCTACAAGGAAAAATATTTGCAGCAGCCATTTCTTAAACTACTCAAAGCATGCTATTCATTAACATGTAGCCTCTAAAACAGCCACTCATTTTCCAGTAGCATCCTGTACTTCAGGGCACAGAAGACTGGCACTGCTGCACCTGCAAAGAAAACTGTGTTTTGGAGACTGCATTTTATTATACACTAAACCAAGGTTTATGGTGTCTAATTAGGGCCAAATAAGGTCTAGAAAGTATTGAAACTTTTCATTCTTACATAATTTGAATTCTACATTAGCAAAAGCTGCTTTACATTGAGTAGCAAGGCCCAAAGCAGAAGAAATATTAAAAGAAGATCCCTTTGAAGAACTATTTCAGTTTTCCTTTATAAGCAGACAAAAGAGATTTTCATATTGAACGCCTCATGAAGAAGTGTGGCCTTGGTTTCAAGCTTTCAATGAACTAAAACAATAGAGAAAATTAACAGATGTAAATCCTTTTGTTAATGTTGGGGCTGCATTTACTCTTAGTGTTACCTGCAGATCCCAGTCTGGCCAAAAAAACCCAAAACATTAAAATCAGCTCTATTTTGTATATTGACTACATTTGTTTTATATAGAAGTCTGATGAAAAGGGTTAGTAATAACTCCCTGTAACATTTTTTAATGTTTTTAAAATTAAATTATATCAAAAAATATAAACCCATGCGCTTAGAGAGAGGATTTTGGAAGGGAAACTGGCCTAAAGGAGTCCTGCACCAGAAGAACTATACTGCATATTGCTAGCACGGGCTGCTGTGTGTTGGTAAACTCTTTCAATATTATTTGCAGATGTGAGGTCCTCCATACATTCTCCTAGCTGCAGCAGGGTTTGTATTTTTTTCATTAAGGTCAGCAGTTGTCTATCAGAGAATAGCCACCTTGATCAGCATGGAGAACAGCTTTTTTGATGCAGTTTTTCTGAAGGCAGAACCCCCAGAGGCAAATTCATGATTATTCAAGCAGCACAAGAGGGATTTCCATTCAAAAAAATCAGGAAGTAGCTCGACTTTTTTTTAACAATGAGGCCTTGAGTGACATTCTAAATATGACTTAGAGAAAACTAAAATATCATGGTGTACAGTACTAAGCTTACATAATTATGTAAGAGATCCAAACTTACTTTAGAGCAATACACAGTGTGAAATAAACAATGCAAAGATGGCCAGAGAGCAGTATATGGGTTAACAGCTCTGAGAATAGGTCACCTTTTGTAATGAAATAAGACTTGGTGATGTCTGAACATTCTATTTACTCCCATCTTACTATCTTTATTGATGAGAGGATCGAGGGAACCCTCAGTGAGTTTGCAGATTACACCAAGGTGGGTGAAGGTGTTGATCTCCTGGGGGTAGGAGGCTCTACAAGGGGATCTGGCCAGGCTGGATCGATACGCTGATGTTCAAAAAGGCCAAGTGCTGGGTCCTGCACTTGGGTCACAAGCACCCCGTGAAGACTCCAGGTTTGGGTCAGAGTGGCTGGAAAGCTGTCCAGTGCAAAAAGGTCCTGTAGAGGGCTGGTCAACAGCAGCTTAAGATGAGCTAGCAGAGTGCCCAAGTGGCCAAGGCAGCCAACAGCATCCTGGATTGGATAACCACTAGTGTGGCAGCATGACTAGAACAGGAATTGTCCTCCAGTACTGGGCACTGGGGAGGCCACACCTCAAATCCTGGGTTCAGTTTTGGGCTCCTCACTACAAAAAGGTGTGAATTGCAGTGAGTTGCTGGAGCATGTCAGAAGGGCAATGAAGCTGATGAAGGGTCTAGAGCACAAGTGTTGTGAGGAGCAGCTGAGGGAACTGGGGATGGTTATTCTGGAGAAAAGGAAGCTCAGGGGAGACCTTCTCAGTCTAGGTTGGATATTAGGAACAATTTCTTCCCAGAAAGGGTTGTCAAGCCCTGGCACAGGCTGTCCAGGGCAGTGGTGTAGGCACCATCCGTGGAGGCATTTAAAAGTTGTGCAGATGTGGTGGTGAGGAACACACTTTAGTGGTAACCTGGCAGTGCTGGGCTAACACAGTTGGACATAATGATCTGAAAAGTCTTTTCCAATCTAAATAAGTTTATGACTTTTGTTTGCTCATCCCAAATGACACTACACAGCCTATGAGATTACTCACCTATGTGGCTTATTTAAACACAGGAGCAAAGTTTTCAAATGCTGTCTCCTATACTACTATAGATAATATGCACAGCCACACATGTACCAAGGAGAACTCCACACGTTGCCTGGGGACCAAATGTTATCCCTCTCCAACAGAGTGTGGTACTGGGTGAAAACTGCAGAAAAGTACCAGAGAGATCTGTGAACCAAGAGCAGTTGCTGATTCAGCAAAGCAGAGACCTTTACACATTCAGAGCACTTCCATGGTTTTGATTAAGGTCTGTACTGTACAGTGATTTCTATGCCCCAGTTGTTCTCCTTTATTCTCACCTGCTAAGTCTTTTATCTGTACTTGCACCCTCACCTCAAACTTCAACATCCTTTACACCTTTTTTCTCTCCATTCAGCTGATTCCTTTCAGACCCATTCTTCATCCACCCAAAAAGCAGAGATGTCACCTTTAATTAAAAGGAAAAACACACAAACACACACTATTCCCTCAGGCACTGAGCCTGCACAGATTAATATGTACATGCACACAACCTCCAATATGTCAAGGTGGAGATGACAAGGCTGGACAGATGCAGGGGACGTGGCACCCCACTTATAAACCTTGAGACTAACACAACATTTAGTGCTGCCTTACAGCTGATCTCCTTGTGCTCTTTATACCTCATCTCCCTTTTGTCTGATTACTCTGTTAGGAAGGTAACCTTCTTGTGCAGGGCCTTCTACAACTCTTCTGTCCTGTAGCTCCTGCAGGGACTCTTTCCTCACCAAAGGAAGTATTCTTCTTCTAACATTAAAGCAAAGTCCAAATATTCAAAACCAAAGGCCAAAAATTTGGAGATTCACTTAAAACTGCAAATTCTCTTTGAAAATAATAATGAGGATTACTACTATCAGGTTTAGCGACTCTGAAGATGTGGATGGGCTAGGTTTTCAAGTCATCTGCTGCAAATAAAGAGGAGCTCTAACCACCCTCCTTTTTAAACCAGACCAGATCTCATATATGGACCTCACATTCAATGAGAAGCTTAGAGGCAGCCCAGAAGTAGTTAGGTAATGGTGATTTTCTGGAAATGTCAAATTCAAATGCAATGAGATGTCCTTCTTCAGTCAAGCTACCCATGGTACCACGTGCTCTCACTGCACCATCTGAGATCCAGGAAAGTAGCTCTGCAACCCCCAAGCATCTGATCCTAACAAACTCAGACCCCTGTCTTCACAGGCATGAGGCTGGCTCACTCTCAGAGCATTCCTGAACCTCTGAATTTCCTACCTGCCTTCTAATTTATCTGTTTGCACACTGAAAATAAATCACATTCACCTCCTCCTGATCTGTGTGCTTAACTGTCCCCAGTTCAAACCCAAAGCCGCATCGACACATAGGTACCCAAGTCCCAGGTCTGCTACCAGAGGATCCATCACTTTCCATTACTCAACTCTGTGTGCAGAACTGCTATTTTATGCTTGTTCTACACTAACAAATCGACAGCTGCATCCCTCACAGCTCACTTCCATGCTCCCATCTCAGCTAATTCCAGCCTCCTCCTCACATCTCTCCCCTGTCATATATTCCTCTTCTGTCTGACCCCCACAGACTCACCTACCTCTATGCCCTCCGAGTAAAACCTTTTCTGCCTTAAGGGACAAGTACTTCCTCATGGTTTTCCACTCCCTTGCCACAAACGTTTCCCCTTCCTGCTGTCCCTCACAAGGCTGTTGCCTGCACTCTCATCATCTCCTCTCCTCATTCCTCCTCTCTCACAGCAACTAAGCAACCAGTTTTTCTAGCGAATAGTCTTGCCAGCACAATCCAAAATGCTGATCATTTTGTAGCCTTTTCTCATTAATCTGGTGGCTACCTTGTGAGGACATCTAAAACACCTTAGCTAGCATAGGACTCAGGACTAGCACAATAAAATAAAATGAGCATTTTATCGAACAAAGTATCTCATTTTCATTGACTGTAGTTTAGATATAACTCACATTCAAAAGGTACTGCTTCTGATGTGGAGGAAACGTGCTTCTACCTCAACAGCTATAATACTCTTTGAGAGATGACAGATTCCCGCAAAGGACAGACAGCAATCTCCAAACTCCAGCAGGAGGGATGTGGAGGTAATGGCAGGCACAGGCCTGAAAATACAACCAGACCCCTGACTGAGCTGAAGCTTTTGCCACTGTTGTCTGTGTCCAGCAGTGAAACCCAGCTGGGTCAAGGGACCACTCATGATGTACCCAAAGGAGCTCCATGTTAGTCAGCTACAGAAACCACTGCCTGCTTCCAAGCTCCCTCAGGTCCCTTCTGTCCATTGCTGAAAAATCTGCTTTAAAATAGCAACCAGATACTCACTCTTTCCTCCAGATAAGGAAGGCTACCTCTGGACACCTTAGATAGCAGCAGACCCTGTGTTCAGACTATTAAATCACATCCTGGGAGACACAACAGGGTTTCCATGTAGCCACCCACCACACCTCCATGGATGGTGCAGACAGATACTCAGCCACAACTGGACAGTGCTCTGTATCTCTGAGCACCAACCTCAGCATGTCCTCTCAGCAAAACTGAGCATGACACTGGCACTGAACAACACTGCAATATCCTTACAGTCCTGCAGGAACTTAAGCTGAAATGTAACTTAGTATGTGTAGAATAGCTCTTTAACTCAACTTGATTCCTCTAAGATTTTCTTTTATCCAGAGCATGATTTTAATCCCTGGAATGAATTAAAAAGCACATGTGTTCCTAAAGTATTATCAACTGAACTCTGATGTACTAGATATACTGCATTCAATAGGTAAGATACACATGTAATATACATAGGCATAACCATGATGATTTAAACATCTGAAAGCCAAGTAAAACTGCAAGCCTAATGAAAAATGCATTATGAGATAAAGACACATGCACCTTTACAAATTGGTTTAGAATTCAGCTGGGAAGGATCACAGTTTTATGGGGTGTAATTTGAACTGTCTTCTAGTGAAAAGACAGAAATAGTACACTTCAGGTTTACAAAATGTAACAAAACATATTTTGGGAACTAATAAAAAATAGGCCTCTAAACCCTGGGATGCAGCCCTCTGAAGAAAAAACATCTTGGTACCACATAAGAAGGGTACAACTTTGCAGTATAAAAAACTGCAGACTGTTAGATTTAGATAAACGATGGTAACACACTAAAAAAAGCTCTCCTGTACTCTCAGTGGCCTTAGCTTTAGCCTGGAGCAAAAACTACTTTTCCTTTTTCTTCAGGGAAAATACTTTTAATTTTCGTGTTCATTCAGTTCTTGGCCTCTGACAAAGGAGTCAAAAAGGTGGCAGTTGCCAAAGTCACTTATTGATTTTCTTGGTTTATTTATGAATGCCAGGCATGCAAGAGCCTGGCTTTGAAATTTAACACCTGGCATTTTACACCATTAAGTAAACTGCCAGGAAGATCAGATTCTTTCCACCTCTGCTACTTTCACTTAACCAACAAGTTGCCCTCACAGAAAGTTCATCAAACTTTGGCTTTCAAAGCAAGCTCTCAAATTTAGAGCCGCTCTGCTGAGCTGTACATGGAATTCCCTGTATTCTCTACAAAGCGTTCCTTCTGTGGTCTCAGTTGGCTTCCATTCTCCTACCAGTGCATCGGAAGGAAAGCTCTGCTTTAAACTGAAATACAAGCAAGAGCAAGTTGAGGAAAAAGTAAAAAGGCACAGTCTGAGATCAACCGGATGGTCTTCAAGGGTCATCCCACGTGTGACATGTTGCAGTAAATCAACGGAAGGTGACAGAAGCCACGAACCACTCTGACAAGGTCTTCAGTTCAGAGAAATATGGCAAACGCTTAACTGCAGACAGAAAAAAGCATACTTGGCCATAAACTCTGTGAGGAGAGAGCTGAAAGCATTGCCAAACCACAGAGCTGTGAAAAAGAAGAGGACAAATCCCCTTCCTAATAGGAACCACTACTATTGTTGCTATTCTACTCACGATTCTCTCCTTGTATTGTTAAAGTCATTAATCTTATTTTAGCTCAAGGAAACCTTGGCTTTTTCACTCTTGACCCCATACAGGATGAATTCCAGGAAAGAAAGAATCAGTCACTTTGGCTGGATGGAAGAGAGAGCACTGTCTCATCTGCCACATATTACAACTCCCTGGTTCCTTTCCACATGGACATTTAAACCTGTTCCAACAGGGACAAACTTAGGACTTGAAACGCTGCCATGGAAAGAAGAGATATTACAACTGAACAAATCTGTAAATTCTCTGCCGATTCCCTGAGCTGCTCAGTTCAGTCCAAACAGTTCCTGATGAAAGTTATTTTACACTGAGTGCTGTAATTGTCTGAAAGAGACTTTAAGGGAGGATGTTTTCGTTTAAACTCACATAGGTTTTACAGAAGACAACCTGCAAAATAAATTATGAACAGATTTTCCTTATAAATGTGAAAGCTTTTAAATTTAAAAACTACAATCAATATCAAATCATCTAAAAACACAAAACAAGAATTACAGTATGTAAGTGAGGTTCTATATTCTTAGAATGGATTTCTCATTAAAAAATCAATACCTAATTTTGCTTTGAAATATAAGAAAAATGTACTGTGCATTTAATCTCAAAGGAATTTACACGCTTTTTACACATACATTATCAGAATCAGTTAATAAAACTGACGTCTCCACTTCTGAGTGAATACAGTTCCTCTCCATGAGTACATTGAAAAACAGTTTCTGGAGAAAACAACAGAAAACAAAACACGTAATTAAGGCTACAGGAAATTAAGGATATACAGAACACAAAGTAATTAAAAAAAATACAGATACACTTTGAACAGTAATAAATGGGGGGGCTGCAGAGACATAGGTAGCCATGTCTTGGTTTCACTTTTCTGAAGTGTACTTTCTACATAAAGCCTGGTGAGTAATTGAACAGTTACTAAACACATTTGAGAAAAATGTGTTTCTTTCTGCAACATACAAGACTTACAGGGACATATCCAATCCAAACAGACTCAACAACACTTCAGCCTTACTGCAGTTAACACATGTGCTTCCAGTGGCACTTCATCCAAGACAGAGATTCACCAACACTAGTCAAACTCAACAGAGGCCCAGGGGCAGAGCAACACAATGTTTTGCTGCATTCAACTTGTTCAACAGTCTCACCTGTTCCCATGATACAACTGCAGGTAAAACCATTTCTAGTTCTCAGCTCCTGAGCAAATTTCACCAATGCACTCTGTATTTTAAGCAACACAAAGAAACAAAACATGGCAAAAGAAGTCCCTAAAAGAACTTGTACACATTTCTGTTCAGCTTGGTTCCATATTCATAGACACAAGCACAAATATACAATCTCTTCCAGTTCTCATCCATAAAGCGCAAATCCATTACCCTGATACTTTGCAGGTGTATCCAGGGCCAAAATCAATAGAGCTAAACTAGGATGATCTAGAGTTCTCAGAAATTCTGTCCTTCTCAACTGCCTGGCCTCATGTACCAAACATTCAGTCCACCAGCCAGCTGCCTTCCTGTTCTGCATTCAAACCAGCTAAAAACACACAGCCAGCACAACATTAACCTGTATAGTTGACATTTGCACAATGTCAAAGTTTTCACAATAAGTAACAGTAGCAAGGAGACATCACCTAAAGCAACTTAAGTACTCAGATTGTTCATGTCCTTTTACTGCACAAGCTTTCATAGGACGTTTTCATCCACTTCTGTTCAATTTCATTTAATCAGCTGAAAATTCAGTTCCCTGATGTCAAACATCAAAATGATTCTAAAGTTAACCCTGCAAATATACTAAAGGGCAATTATTTTGAAAATAGCTTCATATGGAAGGCTATTTAAAAACATAGAGAATAATGAACGTAAATGAAAAATTACACTGACTTCCTTCTTACGATGTGCAAGTGCTAAAGCAGCTGTGTAAAGTGAAGATATTAGAAAGTTCAGACAGCTACTATGTCTGGTTTTGCATGGGTCCTGACGTTTCGTCCAAGACCAATGGAATCGTCAGGAGAAAACAGTTACTAACAAATCATGTCTCAAAATACAACCAAACACTGTCATCCGGTTCCAAAATGGCCTTTTGTTACCTAAACTGCTTCATTGTCATTTCTCTCAAAAGTCCTATTATTAATCATTGATCTGTAGAATACTTCCACATGATTGATACATACTGATGCAAATAACCCATGGTTAAATCTTTGGCCTGTCTATATAGCACAGACTCTAGGGTTGCTAAATATCTGGAAAGAGAATGACGTGTCAATACAAACAGCAAAAAATACTAGTTTATTGATATGGTTTTGAACTCCTCACTGTATCTTCTAACACTCTAGAATTAATATCTTTTAGAAAAATGTATACAAAATCTACATGAGCAGCAGCTAAAAAATTCATAATGCTTGGCTAGGCTCACAGGCCAGACTAGGTTCATAAGAAAATCTACTATCTTTTATTAGACCTGATAGTATAAGATGTAGGCAGACTCTGGAGTACATAATTTCTTTATTTGATCAATTCAGAGTATGCAGTATTGGTAACCAAGATAAACACCTGAGAAGACACTTTACACTTAGGTCGTTCAAGTATGTGAAGACTTCCATTAACAATTTTCAGAACAAACAGAGCACTCTGTTTCTTGCCAGAACAGTAGCAGACTTTTTCTCTGCAATATAGTAGTATGAACACTAAAATAGCACTGTTGGGCTGTGCTACATTCACCAGCCATGTCCTCATAAATTTCACATCATGAAGTTTAAAAAAACAACTCCCAATTAAGAACCTTAAACGACTGTATTTTGATGTAGGGCATTTCAATCATCATTCTAACTGGAGTTTGGTGTTAATCTGAAGCCCAAAATACAAAGAAAAATATTCTTTGATTACACCTCAGATCCTCAAAATGTGAAACAGTTAATTTGCCAGATCTATGACTGTCATCTCTAGGAAGTGTAGCTCTACCTGCCAGGTTCAGCCCTGATCATAAAGTGACTCTCAGAGCACACACTGATCCTCAGTGCTTACGATAGGGCCTAATACAAGAAAGGCCAAAAAATGAGATTTCAAACACTACCTATTTTTCTTACAGATACCTGAAAAAAAAAAAAACAAAACAAAACCACAGACTCACTCCCAGATCTTCAGTAGCATTAACACTGCTTATCATAAGCGAAGTGCACAGAGTCCTGAAACCAAAGACACACCTTATGTCAACAAATCCAGACCAACTGCCAAAACAGATGCTCTCTAATAGAATCTAGAACTGTCTGGAAACAGCTATTCATTGTGCTGTGTCTCTTCACACCTCTGAAGTGGCAAGTGTATGAATGGGTTTGTGTGTGTTGTTATCCTGAAAACTGCATCTAGCTTTTCTGTAATGCTGCCAGAAAATATACTTGGAACGTGGCTTTCTTGTTTAAAACGCTCTCTGGACATAAGCATCTCCTATGCAATCAGATTTTGAGGATAATTACTGCAGTTATAAGTACAACGCATGACAATGTTATACTATTGCCAAAGTAACTATTAAACCGACAGTTACTCTTTTCTGCTGTTTGTTGTGAAAACCAAACAGAACTCTAACATTTACTGCCTAGATTCCAAAACTAGGCAACACCAAAACCACTGCACAATATTTTACCATATCTGTGAAGTATAAAAGAAGGGATAAACCAATTGTAACCCTTGACAGATGCAGAGATCAGATAAGCTATCTGCATCCTTACAGATGCAGTACACGGATCTGACTGGGGTAAATTCCACAGCCCTGATCCGCTTTAAATCATTCCAGTAACTATAAATTATATGTAAGTATTTCCAAATAGCAGAATGAAACCACTCTGTGTTTGTAACTGATTATGTAAGATTTTCTTACATGTTTTATCACCACTGGAATTAGAGTCAAACTGCAGGCACTCAAGCTTTTTCCCCAAAAAATGTATTTGCACACCAGCACCTATTAGTCAAAACTGGTAGGCCCAGGGGAGAAGACAAATGCAGCAGGCACCAGTGAGTAGAGGAAAGGAGAAGGTAAAATTGGCTAGAAATTATATCTGACTCTAACTCTTGGCAACCAAAAATAAAACCTTCACCTTTGTCATTTTCCACTTTCAGTCACTCCTTCAACAGCCTTTTCTTAAGGTATCAAGTTCAAGTTTTAAAATGCTCAGTAACTGCCTGATGAAGGAAATACACCACATCTTTGCTACTTGCTTCCCTGTATCCAAGGATGCAAAAAATTCTTCATGAGTCCTCAGGAAAAAAAGGGTATTGACAAGACCAAGAATTTCAAACCTCCCTTAATGTTATTCTCCCTCTGCTATTTTCCTGACAAACAACCAAAGGAAGGGTACTCTCCCTCTCTAGAGAAGAGATCTCTTCTGCAGAGTTCCTTTTAAGATCTAGCTTTATGACAACTCTGTACTTCGAGAAGCTCCTGCCCAGAGATCATGTTTGTTCACCCAGTCTTTGTCTTCACTCTTCTGCAGGGCACAGATAATGATGATATAGATAAGACATAATGAATTGATGAGACAACTCACAGTGAGACAAATTCACAGACTTCTCAGTCAGAAAGGATTACTGCAATGTCACACAAAGCCAGGCATAAAGCTTTGGAGGCTTCTTGTATCAAGTGAAGAATCATGTGAGAAGACACTCACACAGCAGTAATAACCTGTGCATTTCAGTAACACCACAGAAGAGGGCTCTGGACAAAAGCACTTCAGACATCCCAAAATCTCAATGTACACCAACCTGGAGCCAATGTCTAGAACACGGTATGGATCTTCATTACTCTCTGTCATGCCTTATCACCTCCTGCTCTTCTGTAGCTTTTAAGGAAATCCCTAGGAATCTGCCACTGTCTGCTGACAGTCTCCTGCTCCCACCTTGGCAGGGAAATCCCCCCCAGTAGATCAGTCAATGGCTGTCTCATAATTGCCTAACCACCTGACTGTGTGCAGCTGTGAATACATTTTATCTGTATGTAGTAGTCTCCTTGGACTACACAGTCCACCTTCCTACTTAAAAATCACTACAAATTCTCTGAAACATGCACACAGTAAGTCCCCTGCACTCTGTTCCCTGATCCATCACACAGTCTGAAACATGATGGTTCCAAACCCCTTTAAGTACAAAGGAGGAAATAAAGGTTTCCAAGCAGCAGAGGTGAGGGCACCCTCCATTCCTCCTGCTCCACTGCACAGCAAGTGAGATTCACAGGTCCACGAAAAGAAAAAGCAAGAGAGAGTCTAACTCAGCAGAGGGAGTCTTGCTATTGTTTATCTATTTTATCCTTTAATTACTTGGTGCCAAATGAACAACCAGTTCAAAGAACTCTCGATTCCTCCTTTGTCTTCTCAGTGGGATTAAAGATAGGCTTTATCCTAAAGACAGGATAAAGACAGACTTCCTCGTGATGGCCGCTTGACTCTTGCTTTGATTTCTGCCAAGTGGCCCAGTTTCAAGAGAAGGGATGGAGAATGATCCTACCACTCCCTTCCCTACTGTTTATGGAAGGGCAATTACCATCAGGGGATTTATAGCATTCAGACTAAGAAGGTCTCTGAATCCTACTTCCTTATTTTGCCCATAAGTACTGTGCAACATAAGGATGGCAGCAGCTGCCACTGTCTTTTGAGCAGGATTCAGGGTTTTCTGATGACATTAGGTGTGGTCCAAGTGTTAGAAATGGAGCAAGGGAAAAAAAACTGTCTCCAGGAAACTGGTGAAGAGCACATGCCTCCTGGCCAATCTGTTCATCCTCAGAGTTATGCAGCTAGCAGTTCAGGCTAGAAGCTTCCAGGTGCACACAGGAAATTAGATAGGGGTTATCTTGCAACCTCTGAAACAGAGAGTCTCACCAACAGCAAGTGACTTCAGGATTTGGCAGCCCTGCATAGTGATCAGCTCCAAGACCTCTGCTAATTCTCGAGACCTGAATTCTACTAAAATCAACTTGGTCTATCACACAAGATGGTTAAAATCGGATCTCAGGATCAGCTTCTCCCTAATTATTAACTGCCATTCTCACGGCAAAACTTGAAATAACTCTCTTAAAAGAGAGCTGGGAAGGTTTCAAGTACCTGCTAGCCTCTCTGCTGAAGGCCAAGCTCCAATTAAAAAAGCTGCTAGAAACTACAGCCTTCAGAGATAGCCACAAAATGTGGCACAGTCAGTGTGAAACAGGGAAACGAGTGGATGAGAGCTGACTCTACCGCAGTAAAGCCCCACCTAAGCAACAGACACCTCTCCATGGTGCTGTCAAAGGTGTGGCATGCAGAAAGGTGAAGCTCTCCCAAACACAGAGGAACAAAAAGGCAAAGCTCTGAAGTCCCCCAAGATGAGATCATTCAGTTGGGAGGGACAAGCTTCTTCCTCACAGACCTCTCAGTGTTTGAAACTTCTCTGACTCTCTTAATGAGTCCTCTGTATGAGGAGCCAAACTGTTTCTACTAACTGATAATGTAATGGCATTTCTTGAGGCTGGTAAGTGTACTGGGCTTAGATAACCACTTCCTAGCCATCAGGCTACTACACCTAAGGCATGTAGGAGCAGTTACACTGCCTGCCCCCTACACATCTGGAAAGCAGTCATTGCTGTGACAACAGCACCTTGAGTTCAGCACTAAATATCCACACACATTACAGAGGTACAGTATCAGCATCAGGTCTTTCAGAGGACTTCAGCATATGACCCCGCAGCCTGTGACTCACAAACAGACTAGGGTGTAAGACAGACGCAAGTGAATCAGCATCCAAGGCACCCACACTCTCTGGTCCTATATGCCCCGGACACACAGGAACATGCAGCTTCTCAGATGCACCACTACAGAAAGATGTGGACTGCTCTCAAGGTGTGACCGTTTCCACTTAGCGACAGGTAAGCCTCAAAGTGCTCATGTGGATTTGAGCCTTCAGTGCCATACTCCAGACTGGGATCACACCTCATGGCATGAAGGCATGGATATGTTCTCAGGAGCACCTAGTAGCATTGTCCCCATCACAGCAGGGATGCAAAACACATCATTGGATGTAAAGGCAATTTCAAGGCACTTGGCTCATGTGAAGAGTTCCTCATGCCAACAGACACCCGTTCACGAAAAAAAGCAAAAGGAAGAACCTTCACAAAAGCCCTAACTCTTTAACACATTGCTCCAAGGCATTCAACAGGTCACAGGACAGCAGAACATTCCCCTTCTACAAACACCATGCACAGTGGTTTGAAATCTGATATTGGAAAGATGAAGGGAGGACAGGAGGACAAGCGCCACTGACCAGATATACCTCTAAAAAAAAAAAAGTCACACTGGCCAGTACAAGTTGCATGCCTTCATCCCAAGGGTGTGACAAGCTCCATTAGCCCCAAAGTGCTGAAAGGAAGGGCAAGAAACCAACAGATAAGGCAAGTTCCTGGAAAGAGAGGAGCAGGTGGTTTCCAACCGAAGCATTTCTGTCATTCTCCAGTGCAAGCAGCGAAAGCATGACGTAGTCCACAGCCCTTCTCCCAGGCTGGCACACTGCAGTACGTGCTGATGTCAGCATGAACTGGCAGAGCGCAGTTATAAGAAGGCTTTTAGCTCAGAAATCAGACACAGGGCTCAGGAACACAGAGAGGTACAGACCCGAGAAGAGGGGACAGTCTCTTTGCCCGAGTCTCTTTCACTTCTCCTAAATTCCTTACAGTCCACTCAGAGGAACATCCCAAATCACCTTGGATCCACAATTCTATGATCATCATGTGAAGAATAGAGTAGTTAAAAGCAGTGATTCTTCCTACAGTTTTCTGCCACAAGGAGTGCCAGAAAGGAAAATTACAAGTACTATTTTAAAAACTTCCATTGCTATCAGGACACCCAGAAGAGGAGAGAGATGCTGCACTCTTCCAGCCCTTGTGAGTGATGAGGCAGCAGGTACCCAGCCACTGATCGGCCCCAGACTGAAGGTAGCCTAGTCTGCAACACAGATCCGTTCCCTTCCAGGGACGTTACAGATCTTGATGTGGGTACCACAGACAAACACACTTCTCTGACAGCTGTTTTGAAATGAAAACTGGTGGTGATTTTGCTGAGACATCTGGATAATCAGAAAAGCTTTTACTGAAGATAATAGAAAAGGACAGTGACAATACACGATTTCTAGAATAAAAGCCCAAGAGCTTTTGTGAAGGTTCTTCCTTTTGCTTTTTTTTGTGAACAGGTATCTGTTGGCATGAGGAACTCTTCACATGAGCCAAGTGCCTTGAAATTGCCCTCACATCCAAAGATGTGTTTCGCATCCCTGCTGTGATGGGACAATGTTACTAGGTGCTCCTGAGAATATTTGTAACAAACCTCTACAAAATTATGGGCACAAATTCTTGTCTTAAAATGCAATCTCGTAAGGGTTTCTCTCTGAAAGATGTCTAACTCTTGTCCCAAAAAGGAATTAAGTACTCAGTGTTCAGAAAAGGCCAACAATTTCAGAAAATCCAGTGGCTTTCCGTAAGAGTCAAACCATAATCCACATGAGAACTATTTGCTGTGACCTCGTTTTTGAAACACAATGCTACAGCTACAGTGGGTATAGAAATTTGTAAGTTTCCCAGTGTATACTCTGTTAATTTCTGACTCTTATTTAAAGCCAAATATCAATGTAAAATCACAATTTCTCAGACCAATGGAGAGCCTCAGACTATTATTCTCCTGATTTGAAAGAACTGTTGTAAGGAAATAAACTTTTAACTTTGGGTATCACAAACCTTTGAAGATAATATAAGTAATTCCAAGTCAAATTCACAAAGCATAATTTTTGACCTCTTCCAAAAATTGCATTTAAGTGTCCCAGATTCACTTAGTAAAACAGCTGAAGATTCCCATAATCTCAGAGTGGAGGAAGTATCAGTCCAGAATTCAGAAATGTCAATACAAAGTAAGAGCATATGAAAAAAAAATAGGGAGAAAAAAAACAACAGGTAAAAGTTACCTTCTACCTCATATTAGCAAGAACATGGCTAAGAAATTACCATCTCTACCAACAGAAGTTCATTCTCACAGTGACTGTAAGATTTACAGCATTGCTATAAAACATCGTCACAGCACCAGTAATCTTCTTCACAGAATAAATGCTAAATATTTACAGTGAAGTAGCTGTGCTGGAGGACAAGGAATGGGAGAAAGATAAATGTAGTTTAGACTCTCTAAGCTACTCCTTCATTTAATTTTCTTCCGACAAACAGAAACTGAGGATGGATCCTTCAGTTCCATTTCCCTGCCTTGACTAACAGGATGCATTTTCAACTAATGTTGCCTATGTCAACCACTCCACCTCCAGGACTAGCCACACCCCAAGTGGAATGAACAGCAGCAAACAGCTCTTCCTCTTCGGCCAAGATGCAAACACCACACTCCCAGCCGCCTCCTCGGCACCGTGCCATACTAGCAGCTGGGCCTCGGTACCCACCAGAGCAACCGCCTCTAGCAGCCCCTGTGAAAATTCAGAGCCAAGCTCGGATGGGAAGGGACAGAGACAGCCCTATAGTGAAATACTGTGGCTACTCCACCACGCACAGCACATGGGGATGAAGTCAGGAGCCTGTGGGGGCTTGGCCTCTCCATTGGCCAGAGGAATCCGTGGGAAAGAGCTGGCACCCACATCACTCCAGCTGGTATTGCCAACACTGCTAAAAGACGCACCCACGTCACACCTTCAGAGCATCAGCTCCAAGCACAGGTGTATGCAACCAGAACACAGAGAGCTAAGGATATACCTCCTGTGGTGGGGGGGTCTGGGTAACATCAGAGGCTTTGCACTATCCCAGTCACCTCTCCTATCGTTTCCGCCAGGAGCAAAGAGGCCTGATGGGTAGTCAGGAAAGGAGAAACCCTGATTCCCCTCCACAGGCCACAGCTTCAATCTGTTTATTCTCATCACTCACAGCAGGCAATTCAGGAGCCTTACGTTTGAAGCCTTCTAGTGATGGAGGAGGCTCGAAAGCGTGATCACATGCACTGTTTGGCAAGGATGTGGGGGTGAGAGAGACAAGGTTCAGCAGAGGCTGTGAGAATCTGCTTTCCAAACATGGCACCTACCCACGCCCCGCGCTCCCCTCCGCGAACCCATTCCCCCTCCGTCCCGCCACCGGGCACGCAGTCCTCCCCTCACTAACGAGCGGTGCGACTAATTGCACTGATTACCTAATTACGAACGCCCTACTGGCGCCACAGCAAAGCTGCCTCCCGGGGAGCAGGCTACCGGGCGGGCCGGAGGATCGGGGCGGCGAGAGGATGGAGCAGGGTGTGGAGAAAGGGTAGCAGAGT
Source organism: Galbula dea (assembly GCA_013399015.1). Taxonomy (NCBI): domain Eukaryota; kingdom Metazoa; phylum Chordata; class Aves; order Piciformes; family Galbulidae; genus Galbula; species Galbula dea. The sequence goes on from VWZX01010541.1 coordinate 1,047,553, forward strand.
GGTCGAGGGGAGCCGCCTCAGGCTCACGCAGGGTGGTTATGGGTAGTCACCTCAGGCTCGCGCCGGGTGGTTAATGGGAACCGCCTTAGCCTCGCGCAGAGCGGTCGAGGGGAGCCGCCTCGGGCCTCAGCAGCGGAGGCCGGAGCCAGGCGGGGGCAGCACGGTCACCGCGGAGGCTCCCACACGCAGGGAAACCCCACCTCACGTCCCCTCCTAAAAAGAGGCGGGGTTTTGGGGACCCCAAAGGAATCCCACTTCACCCCTCACTCAGCCCTACGTCGGGGGTTCAGCCTGCCCCGTCCCCTGCTCTGCGCCGCTGGCTCCCGAGGGGAGGGCCGCTCCGTCCCGTCCCGTCCCGCCTCGTCCCGCTGTACCGGGCTCCCCTAGGGCACTTCTGCTTCGGGAGACGGACGAAGAAGTTAGGGGTCGGTCGCGGGGCTCCGCAGCGCCAACCCCGCCGAGGAGTCCCTGCGGGGCGGCCCTGGGCACTGACCGGCTCCCGCTGAGGCAGCGCCCGCTCCTGCCCGCCGGCTATCGGCGCATGAATGAGCGCCTGAATGAATGAATGACTGGCGTCTGCTTACTTGAGCATGGCCTCTTCCTTCTCCTCCTCTTCTTTCTGCCGGTCCATCACTGCCATGATGATGTTCCTCTCCTCCTCGGTCAGGTGGCTCAGGTCGGGCAGCTCGTGCATCGGGGGCGGCACCGTGGGCGGCCGAGGGCCGCGCGGCCCCACCGAAGAGGACATTTTCTTTCCGCCTCTCCCTTTACACCTTTTACCTTCGCACGGCAAACCCAAGCCAGCCTCTCCTCCGCCCCCCTCACAGTGTAGTCCTCCGAGCAGCAGCAGCAGGCAGCAGCTCTCTGGCAGCAGCAGAGGAGGAGGCGGAGACCCAGCCTTTCATGGTCGCTCGCATCCACCACGGCGGCCGCCACTGCTGCTGCCGCTTGCTCCCTTTGTTTCCGCGGCTTCAGAGAGCACGGGGGCTACCTTGCCACCGCCCGCAGCCCATCCTCCCGGCGGTGGGTGTGCGGGGCGGGGATGCCGTGGCGCGGAAAGCCTTGGCACGGAGAGCTCCCGGTGGCCGCCGGCGAGCTGCGGGCAGGAGCGGCGGCAGCGGGGGGCGGGCCGGGAAGGGAAGGGCGGGTGCTGCCGCCGCCGCCGAAACGCTGCTCCGCTGCGAGCCTGGTACTGGCAGGAGGGAGGGGAGCGGGATGCCGGTGAGGCGGAGTCCGAACCGTTCTGCCTCCGCCCCCCTCGCCCGTCCCGCAGTCGCAGGGGTACGTTCTTGGCTTCGGCACTGCCGGACCTCTTTCACCGTTCCGCCGGCCGAGCCCCCTCCTCCGGCAGGGCTGCAGCCTGGACTCGGGCTGGGCCGCGGCAGGGAAAGCCTGAGCCTGCCACTGCTGCCGGTACCGCCGGTGCTCCCTCGGGCCTGAGCCGTGCCCGCCCCAGCCCTAGGGGCTTACGGGCAGCTGCAGACCCTTGCCTGGAGCCAGCACTGGCAACGCTCGACGGTCCCTTCCCAGGGGTCCAACGCTCCTGCACTTTGTTCGTATCGCCGGATCCCAGAATCACACAGAATGGTGGGGGTTGGAAGGGATCTGTGGAGATCATCCAGTCCAGCCCAAGAAACCGTTCGGTTTCTTGGCTACAAAGTGCACGTGGCTGGTCTATGGTGAACTTGTCTATCAGAACTCCCCTGGTACAGGACCCTACACTTGCCCTTGTCGGACTTCATGAGGTTCCTCTCTACCCATATGCTTTTACACCCGATCAGTGGCACCTGTGCCACGGTCCATCACACTTCCCATGGGGATGGAGAATGCTTTTAACTCTCATCCATCAGAACCATTTCTTCCCTTGCTGTGACCCACCAAAACTGACCACGAAACATGCCACAGTGATGACTGTTCAGTGATGACTGTTTAGTGGAGGGGTTAGCAACAATGAAGCAAAACATCCAGAGATAGCTTCCCAATTTCTGATCCACCATCTCTGAGCAACTTGATTTTGGGGAGCTGCTAATAAACACAACAGACCACTGTCCAGAAACTCATGCCTATAGCTCCAAAAGGTCTGTTGCCCAAACATGTGCCTGTCAGTGAATGAAATCATTCAGACTACTTAAAATGAAAAAAAAAAACAAAAACCAGAATGTGAACTACCACTGACACATGCTGACACTTGAGACCTCTCAGTCACATTTCTGCTGAGGTCCCAGCATAGAAGCATCTCTGGTTTCTAGAGGGATCATCTGACAGGCACAAACCAAAGGGAAAAAAAAATCTATGCTGGCAGTGTTCAATACTTCTTGCTGCCAAACTTGCCAGGTTGGGAAAAGGAGAGGGACCAGCTTTCAGCCAGCCACACTAATCTCTCTCACACAAATTCTGAGAGCTATGAACTCCATGACCCTTTGAATTTGAAAGGAATTACTGTGGCCATCTGCTTGTGTCCCCCCAAGAGATTTTCCGCAGGACACAATTTGATGACACAAAAAAACCCCAAACCAAACAACAACAAAACCAGAACTTTTCAGTGGTGATGTCCAAGTTCAGCTCAGAAAATGGAATCTCTCAACTCTACCAGCACATGAAGGAAACTGAAACTTGAATGACCAACAGATGGCTCAAAAGAGATTTAAGTGGTGTTAAGAAGAAAAGCACTATGAAGGACTGGTAAACATCATAATGTCACACTCCGTTAAAGACACAGACCCTCTGCTCACTCATGTGGTGATTTGTTCCAGGGCCTGGCCAAGTTATTACTGCTCAATGTAATTCTTCTAGCTGAGTACTAACAAATCAATAAAATCACTTCCTGCCATCTGCAGCCGGCAGGGGAGACAGCCTTCATGTTCCAGGCTGATGCTGAAGAGTCTACTCATTCATCACCTACAGGCAAACCTACAGCAGCCACCTCAGAACTGAAGAAAGCATGACTGAAAAGTAAGATGACAAGAAGGTGCAGTACCACCATATGTTTAGTAGCAGAAACAACTAAAACATGACATAACTGGAATGGTAACACTAGATACCATGACTGTTGCTATAGGTACCCATAAGTAGACCACATTCCTTCCAAAATTTGGGCCTGAGCTTGCTGTGTAAATGATGTAGCTCAAGTAACTGCAAGACCTAATTCAGCAGAGCAGGGGTCCCACTGTTGAAGAGTCACTGCTTTAAGCCCAACTAAATAAAATATTAAAGGTTGTGCTGGGATAGAGTTAATTTTTTAGTAGCAGCTCGTATGGGACTATCCTTTGGATTTGTGCTGGAAACACTGTTGATAGCACAGGGATATTTTAGCTACTGCTGAGCAGTGTTTACACTGGATCAAGCCCTTTTCTGCTCCTCTCCCACCCCACCCACGAACAGGTTGAAAGTGCACAAGAAGCTGGGAGGGTGTACATCCAGGACAGCTCCCCAACCGACCCTAGGGATATCCCATGCCATATGACATCATGCTCAGCACATAAAGCTGGGCGAGAAGGAGGAAGGGAAGGAAGTTTGGAGTGATGCCATTTGTCTTCTCAAGTCACTGTTACATGTGATGGAGCCCTGCTGTCCTGGAGACAGCTAAACACCTGCCTGCAATGGGTAGTGGTGAGTGAAGTCCTTGTTTTGCTTTGCTTGCATGTGTAGCTTTTGCTTTACCTACTAAACTGTCTTTAACTCAATGCATGAGTTTTCTCACTTTTACTCTCTCAATTCCCTCCCCTGTCCCACTATGGGGGCACTGTGCTTAAACCATGACAAAGGTCTAATATGGTAAGACCCAAATGCCTCCAAGATAATTTTATGAGGAAAATACTACATGAGGTTAAGTTATCCCACTCACCTTTCTGCTTATTAATTACTGACACAGTCACATATATGTCTGTTCTGCATTACTGTGTTAATTGCTGTGTGCTGGGCCAAGCACATGAATTCTTACTGCTATGTGTGAAATGCAAAATGAATACAAAGAGTTTGAGGGGATTTTATACATAGTTTCTTATGACATAAAAGGGAAATCTGAAAACTCTTGCAAAGTAATGGCTAAAAAAATGACGGAAGTTGGGCTGTGGACTTGCACCAAGCCAATGCTGCAAATAAAACTGTGTTACTGAGAAGCACAGCATCACTTAGCTTGGAAGGGACCTCTGGAGGTCATCTACTCCAGCCTCCCTGGTCAAGCAGGGTCAGCTAGAGCAGATTGCCCAGGCCTGCATCCAGATGGCTTTTGGGTATCTCCAAGGACGGAGATTCTACAGCCTCTCTAAACAACCTGTTACAATGCTCAGCCACCCTCACAGTAAAAAATGTTCAGATGAGACCCTTAGTGTGCCCATTTTTTGTGCCCATTGCCTCAGGCTACATGAAAAGACCCTGACCCAGTCTTGCTTGCACCCTCCCATCAGAGATTTACATTGATAAGATCCCTCTGAGCCTTCTGTTCTCTAAACAGTCACATCTCTCAGCCTTTCCTCACAGGACATGCTCCAGTCCCATGGCTACCTTCATTGCCCTTCATTTGATCTGCTCCAGTATGTCCATGTCTTTCTTGCACTGGGGAGCCATGAACTGACTTAGCACTCCAGATGGGAAGATTCACCTCTCTCAACCTTCTGACAACACTTTTCCTACTACCTACAAAGACAGGGGCAACAAATGATTTTACATTATTTTTGCACAGAGATAGTAGAATTTACTACAGAGAAATACAGAAGAAACTGTAAAAGTAATCTCATTTTTCATAAGGCTACATGAAAAGACAGCTCTTACTGTCAGTACTTGAAACCTTTAGTGGTCATTTTCTGATTTGCCCACATTTGCTTCATAACAATGCAAATCTGACACTGTCCAACCAACAGTGTCTAGTTCAATACATTATTTCCTGAAGTAGAATGGTACTGAATTTCCTGAAGTAGAGTGAGCCTTGAGGAGAATTTCATTGCCTGGTTAGTAAGAATGGCTCCTCCTTAGTGAAATCCAAACTCTTGTCACTGACAGGCATCCTATTAACTCCATTTCTATGAAGGCCTGTGAAATCTGGAGATGTAATATCAATACACACTTCTGCATATCTTCCTTTCAGATAGTAACAAACAATTCATGGGGTCTTCCTGAAGGTTCCTTCCCCAGAAGAGTGGTGCTCATTCTCAGACTCACAGGACACTAGGATAGTGCAAGCTATGGAGGAGTTTTCAGTCTGAGAATGTTTGCTGTTTGAGGGACAGTCAGGAAGGGTGAAATATCCTGTACCATTAAAGGCTCAGAATAATTTCTCATGCTAGGTTAGTAAAAGTAGGGCACTATGACTTGTCTCTCACTCAAGAAGAAGTTGAATGAATTTCAAAACCAGATAAAATTCACAGTAAAATATCTTTTATTAGCATACCATGATTTTTAAGAGCAGTTTCTGTTCTGGCATCTGACTCAACATTTTTCACTTCTTTAGGTTTGATGGTACTGCAGTATTTTAAGAGAGAGAAGAAGTCATACATGAGAAGAAATGGAAATAATCCTTTTCAAGGCAGACAAAAAACCACCAGCACAGAGTTCATTTCAGGCAGGGATTTCAGGGTGTGTTCTGGACAAGATCTGTTATTATGCATAAGTTTATAATGAATGCCTACATCCTCCAGTGACTAGTGCCTTAAAAATGCTCTCAGACTGAAGTCTTAGTCTTCTTTGAAACATATACTATTAAAAACAAACAAAAAAACAACAGAAGAAAACCCTCTAAACAACCAAACAGCAGATCCACTGGCAGCAAACCACGTGGAGCCTGGTTTGGAATGACAGCTTTGGATTCTCTTTTGTGTCAGATAATGCAGCTGAGTTCACACTTTCACCTGTTCTGCAGTGGGTGCACAGCTCTGAGTCTCCTCTATCTGGCTGCTGATTGTCACAAAACCTGCAGGAACAGAGTGGGTTTGGACCTCTCCCTTTTTGTCAGGCTTCTTTGCCCTTGGTCAAGAGACTCAAATGCTATTGCTGGAGAACTGACAGAAAAATTGTGCGATTGCATAGCCTGGTTTCCTTAAAAAAAAGGAAACTAGAAACCTTTTCCCACCCCCTGAGGTCTCTAATTATTCCCTGTGCTCTTCTCAGTTCCCTCCTGTTTAACAGTGTATTTCTGGCATGGCAGTTTCCAGAAAAATCATCCCCTCCTTCAGGTGCAGCTTGCCAAAAATGCATAAACAGGAACTGTCACCCTCCTCCTCCATGACATGCTGCTTCTGTATATGCAGCTCCAAATCATACACCCTTTTAGGTGTGACAGTGCATTTGCAAGCCCCTGCCTGATTTGAATCTGTCGTGAGAAGGTCCTTATTTCAGTCTGACTACTTTCCAAATGTGTTTGTTAACAATTATTTTTTAACATAGAAACACTAAGGAGGTTTAAAGTACAACACAGTTTCCCACAGTACTGAGATCAGTTTCCATCTTTCCTCCTTTAGCTAGAATAAAGTGCAAAAACAATGGAACTGACACCAGCCTCCTCCCCAAAAAGCCATCATCTACTTTTTGTTTGTCTTCTGGACCTACTGTCTAAAGCTGACAGTGCAGGTAGATTCAACCCTACCCAGCTCAGGCCATTGCACAGAGAGACCAAGGCTGTAATATCTTTTTACATCTGTCAGAAAGGCTGAGAACTGTGATGGCTTAGACAAAAGCAACTGAAGCCCAATACCTAGTCAGCAAGCTGGCAGTTGGAAAAGCAATGGTTTCATGAAAGCATTGAGGTAACACAACTTTTTCTAGAATTATGATCCATATCTTTGTGGAACAAGAATTTTCTGTTACTCCAGTGGTTTTGCTGAACAGTTCTGATATAATTAGTAAAGTAGCCTATAGATCCAATAAATATGTATTTGCATTATAATGTACAAAAGGGGTTTCAAATCTTTTTGGTGCCAATTAAAGTATCTTATAATTATTTTTGCTCCAAAAGAAAATCTTCAGTAAAGCCTTGAACACTTTACGCTATGACTGCAGCAGAGAGCACAGTAAGGGTAAGACCTAAATTCTCCAAATTACCAGATGAAAAAAATGCTTAGTACACTGAAGTCTAATGCTGGCCATGTAGCCAGGAGCCCTCCAACAGCTGCCAGCAGCCCAGAAATACACTCTTCAAGAGAACATAAGAAGCTCCTGCTGTTTTATCAAGCTTAAATGGCAGTAAGCACCTGGCTCCCCAGACAGGCTGTGAAGAAGCAGCAGGTAAGAGGACTGAGGTGCGGTGAGGGTGGTGCCATTCTCCAGAGGTGTTCCTGTAGTGGAGGATGTGCTTTGGCAACATCTGCCCATTGCAGCCTCAGCACCATCTCATGCATCTCTTTTCATCAATTGCAAGACACTTTAAAAGTCAGTATTATTACTAAAGCAGGCACAATAGTGTTGAGTTTGCCTTAAGAAGCAGTGAGGCAAAGTTTGTAAGAGAAAATATCTTTAATTATCCAATGAGTATAATTAGAAGAGATGAAGAAACTTTAAGGCACACAAGCCCTTCTAGGTTCAAAAAGAAACAGCAAACTTCAAGCTAAGCACAGCCTAGGAACAGTTGCTTTGGACTTTATTATTTTAACCAGCTAGACAACCTGAGAGAAAAGAGTGCTTGAAATACGTGGAATAAAGAGAATATTTGTAAGAGAAGTGATGCATTTGTGCAAAACAGAAGGAAACAGAAGGAAGGACAGACAGACAGGCAGATAACTGTTACCTGGGAGAGAGGAAGATGGCAGATGAGATGTGAGAACAATGAGATGCCATAAAACCAATGTGTGTACAGAGTTAATGACTTTAAACAAACTGCAGCTTCATCAAAGTGAAAGCATTTGTCAGAAATGTGTCAGCATCTGCTGCTTTTTTTAACTGGAGAAAAATGTTTTGTTTCTGTGGTGTAGAATTTCTTCATTTTGATGTTTTGACTCTTGGTTTGAATTTTATGTTACACTAAATTCTGAAAGATCAATTGCTGGTGAAAAAAATGACATATATATTGTATTTAAGAAGTTAAATACTTATGTAAATAAGTAAAATACTTAGGTACCTACATATTGTTTTATGCAAACTGTATCAAACTGTAAAGAGGGAGAAAGTTCAGAACCATGACACCTAAATCTGTGTTTTCCAGTCAAAATCTTTGCCCTGAAGAAGCTTGTTTCAACATTCTAACAATCCAGTACAACACTTTACATACAGTTTCGTGTCTCCTAAGTGGAAAACTTACAAGGTCTCCAACAGTCTTTTTGCTGCCATGTGAGAAGACAAAATTCTGTCTTAAATACATAGACTCATATCATAATTCAGGTTTCAATAGACTTCTGGAGGTCAGGTAGTCCATCCTCTTGCTCAAAGTGATGCCAGCTTACACCTGAGATAAGGTGGCTCGAGGCCATGAACTGTGGATAGAGGCCATATGCTGTGGATAGAAATCCCACAAGCTCTTTGGGTGTCTTAGTGCAGTGTGGAGAAAGACCTCCTTATGTCTAATCAGAGCTCCTCTTGCAGCAATTCATGTCCATTGTCTCTTCTCCTTTCATTGTGAATGTGTGAGAAGAGTCCACCTCTGCCTTCTCTATAATCTCATCTTAAGAAGCTAAACAAAGCAGTTAGATTCCCCCTTAGCCTTTTCTTCCAGCTGAACAAACACAGCTGGTAGTAAAACACAGCAGGAACTAACAGCCAAAATTCTCAGTAAAGGAAGAGGAGTTTGACAGTGTTCTGTGCTCGGACCCCACAGGCTTTAGCATCACTGCAGATGACCTGGAAAAGAGGATGAAGGGTGAGATTTTGAAGTTTTCTGATGATACAGTTATCAATGTAATAGGGACAAGAGTTGAGTGTACAACTGCTGAAAGATCTCATGAGGCTTCATGGCAAAGCAATAAAATGTTCTAAGAAATGCTGTGGTGAAAAACAATCCTAGCTTCATCTGTCAAATGGTGGACTGTGACCTGACCATTACTACTCAGAAGTGAGAGAGACTTTGGGGTTAAGATAAACAGCTCCAAGAAAGCACTATCTAAGTGCTCAGCAGCCATCAAAAAAATAAATCCAGTGCTAGGAACTATCAGGAAAGGAGTAAAGAACAAGACAGAAAACACAGTTACATCTCTGTGTATGTACTTACATCTCTGAGTAAGTGCACATTTCTTAGACATGGAATACAACCTGCAGTTCTAGTCTCCTCATTTAAGAAAGGATCCTTTAGGGCTTTAGAGAGACTCAGAGAAGGACACACTTGATCAAATGGTACAAATAGCTTCTGAAAAGTGAGTTATTTGGTGCACTGGGATTCTGCACAAAAAAGGGTGACTTGTGGGGATGTGATAGAGATCTCCAAAATCATAAGTAGCATGAGAGAAGTGGATAGAGATCAAGTACTCACTGTCCCTTCCAGGGACATTGGAAGTCATCAAATAAAGATTGTGATGGTGGTTCCTCACACACTGGGTACCAGACCTGTGGAAATCCTTGCAAAAGGCATTATGAATGGAAAGAGATTGTATGAGTTCAGGGGAAGAAGTACTTGGAAGAATGATTCATGAAGAGTTGCTAAACAAACTATGGAAGACTCCAAAAATCCTCTAGGCTTTAAAAGAAGCTGGAAGAGTATTAGGGGAAATAACCATATATATACTTAGATGGTTCTTATTCTTCCCTAAATGTCAACTTATATGATCACTGTCAGAGACAGAACATTGGCCAGAGGGACCTTTGTTTGAATCAGTATGGCAGTTCTTATGTTATTGTTACTTAGCTTTTTTATTTTTCTTTTTCTCTTTTTCTTTTTTCTTTTTCTTTTTCTTTTTCTTTTTTCTTTTTTTTCTTTTTCTTTTTCTTTTTCTTTTTCTTTTTCTTTTTCTTTTTCTTTTTCTTTTTCTTTTTCTTTTTCTCTTTTTCTTTTTCTCCTTTTCTTTTTCTTTTTTGTTTTTAAAACAATCATCTTCAAAATCAGCCTCATATTTCAGGGCTACACAGCTCCCCAGCCTGTGTTGTTCCATACCAGTATTAGAGGAGAGGTAGCCTAGAGACTAGCCCATTTTGCTGCTTTCCAAAATGAAGAGGGAGGTATTTTGTCACAATGTAACAACTTCTACTACAACCACAGAGCAAAACAAAATCAAATGATGTGTTTTCTAAGCAGAGCCTGCTCCTGTATACACTAGGAACAAAGTGATGTTCAATAGCTCATTAAATGCAATGCTTAATATGTCTTCTTCATCGACAGAACCGAAGCAAAACCTCTGCTAGATTGGAGATAGATGAGAATTCTTTATTTAAAAGCTCAAGCCAGTCCTGTAAAGGATGCTTGTTAAATTTTTTACAGTGACCTGACCCAAGCCAGATGCTCTGAAGAAAACCCCAGAGAAATCTACCAGCTGCTTCTGGTAGAAACTAACAAAATGGATGTCAGACTAAAGAGCTGCTTCTCTTTTGCAATCGAAGAGGGTTAAAAGGCATATATAGATCTTTGTCCTTTAACTGGTGGTACTAAAGCATCTAGGCAGGCTGGCAAGAGACTTCTAGCAGAGAAAAGCTTTGTCCAGCAAGGAGACAGCCAATACCAGTTACAGTTCTTTGGAAAGGTTTGTTGCCAGCCTTCTCACCTTCTGTTAAGGAATCTATATTTTTTCCACTTCGACTTAAAAACCCACATTGTTTTCCATCTAGTGGCTGTACCACAAAGGAAAAATCAAGAAGCCAGAAGTCAAAGCTATTAGACTTCAAAATAAAATAACTTCTTTCTGAGGGCCAGAGATAGTTGTCAAAGCAAAAGTAAATCCATTTGTGTAGAGAGAGTTGACAGGATTAGCTGTCCTCAGAGAATTATTCCAAGGCTCAGAGGCATCACAAACCAGAAAAGTGTTGGTGATAATGGAAAGAGGTCCAAAGAAATCATAGAGATCATACTAAAGCTGTCTCAGTATTACTAGCTACCCACCACCATAGCTTGATTTATGTAGCTGTTCTGGAGCAAACTTGTAGATGTCTCTTCTTCTTTACTTCCTAAAAGTGTGTAAATTTTATTCTCAAGGCTATCATGAGGGAAGTGGCTTTGAATTCTTTGGAATCACCTGAAAGTAGTACTGAAGCAGCTCCACTGAATTAAGTAACATTTAAGTATAATGTTACAAGAATTACTATTATAACAAATTGTTATAACTTACTGTTGCAACCATTACCTACAAAAGCAAGGCATCGTTTCTTACACATGAAACAAGGAATTCTTTGAAAAACTACTGCTAGAATCATGCCTTAGAGTAACACATCAGCAAAATCTAGCTATTCATGAATTTCACTCAAAACTAGGCAAGACTAGCTTCTGATGAGATATTTATTTCTCATTACCACTACAAATGCAGCTTAGTAGGCCAGGAGCCTGTATGGCTGCTGAAGGTTACTGCTGTGCTGGAGCACTATAAAGGCAAGGGTCAGCAATTGTGAGGCTCCATTCAATCTCTCTCCTCCATTTGTACCCTTGAAAGGGAAAAAGAAAAAAGGTAGAAAGATTCTGTTTCTATTCTTGTTGAAGTCAAGGCGACGGGATCCTACGGGCTGTAGGTGTTGCTAGGAAAGTACTGCACAAGCTGGGCTGCTTCCTTCACTGTGCTAGCTCTCTGCTTTCTACCAGCTGAGAATGCCATGGAAACAGAGGTTGGGAAGCAAAAGCTGGCCAGGTTGGGGATCAGGGATTTAATTTTTTTTTAGTACCTACATCAAAGGAGACTTTCTGTGGAATGGCAGTGTGAAACATCCTGCCCCATTCCTAGTGACCACTATGGCAGCAACAGCATTCCCTCTGAACAAAGACAAAGCAGCCTGACAAGGTCAGCGCAGGAACTGTTTGACTTGGTATCTTCTAAGCAGTACTTATAAAACTTAAATTAGAAAGGTGAGGCATGTGAAGGCAAAAGTATCTTTAAATGTAAGGAAATAAACTCTATTTACCTTACTCAAAACAAGTGGACCTAGTGGAACTTACTGAATAGTGTGAACTGGCAAAAATGAACATGGGCTACAAAAAATATGGGAAAAAATCTGCTTTTCATCGTGTTAGTTGTATTTTAATGTCTGATCTTTTTCTTAATATGTTAGCAAATATCTTGCAAAATATCATTTGTCCTTCTAGTTGCCATGCTTTTACCACTTCTTGTCTATGTCAATAGAAGCCTGATCTTAATGACTGCAAATAAAGGACCTTGTCACTGTATCTCAGCCCAGCCCAGTCAGTAGGTCTGTAGCTCACAGTAGAATTGCCATGATCTAAGCTTTTCTCCTTATCAGGTACTACCAATATGCACAGGTTTAACCTTGCAAATGTGGAGCAACACATCTTGTCTTGGTTTGCAGGGAAGAATAATCAAACTCAATGAAAATGCTTTTGAAATGGCTGTGCTGGGCCCCAAAGAGCTTAGTCAGTGATTTCAGTGGAATTAACCTCCCATTGGCCTGTGAATCCACCTCTTCCTACAGCTGCTGGAGAACTGCTACAGCTCAGCTGACATTCACTGACCCCTTATGTGTTAGGAACTGTGTGTGTGAGCTTACATTACGTGTCAATCAGGTCTGTAACTTGCTACTGTGGACTCCTCCAAACATTAACCAGTTCCTAGTAATATCTTATTTGGAAGTAAAATAAAACAAAAAAACCAGGAAGACTCAACAACGTGGGAAGAACTAATATTAAACCTCTGCATTACAAGAAGCTGCTGTCAGGGGAGACTGCATGCCTGATTTTGTACCAGTTTAAACTGACACAGACTGGCAAGGTTTTGTTGTGCCTGACAATGGCTTGAGCTACTGAAACTCTCATTCATGCTTCAATATTAAATGAAAGTGTAAAGATAGCCATTATCACTGAAATTGTTCAGCAGCATTTGTACATAAACATGCCATTAGTGACCTAGCAGAATACATTTAATTACAGTAGTTGTGACAAAAAGATTTTTGTTCCAGTAAAGTATTTCAGATAATCAAAACAGTAGCAAGACAATAATCCATTTTGAAAGTTTTGTTTTACTTGGGTAAACCATTCATTCCTCCTTGTATTTTCTCCTGACAGATAAAAGGCATCCTTTGAGCCTGCTAAGAATGAAATTAAATATAAATGGAATAATAAGTTGCTGATATTGATTAAGAAGAGCTAGGTAATTTTAGACTTCAGAATTTGATTATAGTATTACCAGAAACCAAATCATTCCTTGGTATAGCAGCACATATGGCACATAATATCACCCACCGTTCTGAGGAGCTCTGTTAGACAACCATATGTGCTGACAAGTGTCTCTGGTTGTTCAGGGGCTTCTTCAAGATTGGCTGGCTGCTTTTTCTCAAAATGTCCTTGATTTACTGTTTTACATCTAAATTAGAAATTTTAAATTGTAAATATTCATGCTCAGTTTTAAAATGCTACAGCATGTATAATTTTGGCCTGAAATACCAAGCTTCATTTCTACCAGACAAAAACAAGCAACTCCTTGACACTCAGGAGCTATGAAGAAAGGTTTATATTCTGATGTTGCAGTCTAAGCATTATTAACTTCATTACCTAAATCTTTTTCCTAGTTTACTCCCTACCAGTACACACCTCTAGATGTGGCTTTCTTCATAGTGGTAGCTCTACAATCCTCATTTCACCTCTTATCTTTTAGTTTACACACACACTCTGTGAGTTCTCTGTGGCTTGGAGAGTGGAAGCATCCCATAGGAGAAGTATGTAAATAGCAGCAGTTATGGGACAACAAATAATGAATCTTTTGTGAGTCAGCTTTGGCTGCTCTGAATAAAATGGTGCAGAAGATAGCTCATCACAGTAAAAAAGATATTGTAGGATATTTGCTTAAAGGAAAACTTAAAGCATGGGAATGTATGCTGAAAATCAGACTGGATTGGAAGAGTATTTCACAATGGCAATTCAGAGTGAGAGCAGTATAAAACCACAGAGCATTTGCAATGAAATCTTTGATATACTGTTTGTAATGGGAATTAAAGGCAGGAAGATACAAATTTCAGCTAACACAAAAGTAGGTCACTTTACTTCTTCGACATCAGAATCCCTTTGCTAAAGGAACTGAGATGATGTAATGTAGACTTTAGTAAAGGGCATGACTTAGCACCTCATGGCATTCTGTTAAACTACCAGGACCACACAATACCTGTGATATGCACAGTGAGTGGACTCAGAACAGTCTGCAGCACTGTCTGTCAATATGGAGTCATCCCTGGGTAGTCTGTCTCTGATGGATTTCCTTATGACTAAATTTTACAGTATTCAACATTCTCCTCAGTGACCTAAAAGTAAATATAAAATCAGTATTAATAAAAGCTGCAGATAACATGAGGGTTAGCAGAGTGGTAACTAACCGTGAATGTAGATGAGTCAGTGTGATTTGGGTCAACTGGTAGACTTGTCTATTCAAACAAACTGTGATTTAATACAGCAAGATACAGCTATCCCTACAGAATACTGAGCTGAAAAATGGTGACTTTATCGTGGGGTCACACTGGACAAGAATCTGAGCTCTCAATGTGATGCTGTGGCACAAAGAGGTAGCACAAACTGTGAATGTACAAACAGAAGGAGTGAATAGAAACAGGGAAGTGTCTTTTACTCTGCCTGTGGCATTGGTGACACTGGTGTGCCATCTCCAGGTGCAGCACTTAGGTCCTGAAATTGGTGCTGAAAAATTAGAGGAAAGGACAGGAAAGAACTGCAAAGATATGATATGATGGAAGGCTTAGAGAGCTCAGTGCTTATTTTCTAGGAGGAAGGACATTAAGAAAATATGTTATTTTGCATACAGAAAATAACCAACTTCTCCTCTCTAACAGAGAAAACTGTAACACTGGCAGAAGTGGGGGGAAAATCATATGTTCTTTTTTTAATGCAGAATTACCTTCCTTTTAGAAAAAAGTTTTAACTCCACAGGTGTTCAAGAGTTCAAGACAGGGCTGAGTGAAATGCAAGGATTTATGAAAGGCAGAATGTCAGGCTGAGTAATCTAAGACCCTTTTTGATCCTAAACACTGTGAATCTATGATACAGAGATAAATTTGTTTTCTCCCAGCTCCATTTGGTTGTTCCACAAATAGATTTAATTGTGGCAAGTGTTAATACCATTTCTTTCCAAAAAACACTGGCACTTTCAAATGGAAAAATATCAGCTAGCACAGAAAATCTGTAAATATGAAGTGTAAATGTTTATATTTACATCACCCTGAGCTGAGTGGGCAGATGCTGATATCCATGTGCAATGGCATTAATATGGACTGTTGGGTATAAATAGTGACAAAACTGCCTTTATTCATAGATGTTAACAGAAGGGTTCTCACACCACTGTTCTTCTGAGTATTCAGTACATTTTTAAAGTTTCATGTCAGACCAAAACTGTACTGCAATATATAGTGTGTGTTCTTGATGCTTTCCTGTATTTCCCACTCCTCATTCCTCTTTATTCCATGCTAGCTTGTTTTACAGTTTGTAAGTTCTTTTCTAATGGTTTGTTGCCACTTCTCTGTTATTTATCTTTTTACACTGCTCCCATCCTCCTCCACTGTGTCATTTCCAGAATCTTCTGGCTTTTCTGCATCACTCAAACCTCTTTGGGTCTATTACTCACATGCTTACTTCTTCACTCATGGGGTATTCTCTGCTGGGAGAGTAAAAGAAATTTCTTCTCTTTAGTCTCCTTGGAGCTAGCAAGAAGGGAATGATCTTCTCTATTGCTGCTCTGGAAGGAGCAGCGCTCTGACTGAGAAAGGACCACGGCTAGACATTTCTGATGCTGATTTCCACCCAAGTAAGCAAAGTGCCTCCTAGCCTACAACCGGGCCTTTTACTAGCTCATCATGTAATTCTAGCTGTTAGCTGATTTTGACCTTTCCATAGTAATAACTGTCCCTTAGATCTCATAAAGGAAAAGTTTAGTTAAAATTTTGAGGTTGGGTATCTAATACTATGTGATTAAATCTGTATTTCCTTGCCTAATTTCCATCTGAACAGCACACTGCATGACTCCTATAGATTCCTGTCAGCTCTGGAGCAAGTAAGGTGGAAAAAGAATGAAAACAGAAGACAGCATGAATTCTAGTGCTATAAATCCCCCTTTCCTGTTAGATTGTCTACAGAGAAGTTCAGTAACAGCTAGACAGTCCATGACCCCTGACAAATCATCTCATTGTTTTCTTGGGCTTTCTTATCTTCTTTTCTGAAATTGCCTCTTGGAGGCAGCTACTGCATTTCAATATTTTGTACCAGACCTAGCAGCTTGGAAGGCTGGATGTAAAAAAAAAATTATCTAAAAAGATTCCTGCCAAAATCTATTACAGTTTTAATACTCGTATGAGTATGAATTCTTCTGTATCATCCAGCTTATTATTAAAGTTTGATATTTGAAAAGCTCAAACTTCAAAAGCAAACAAGTGCTATATTTGGCTTTTAGTGGTACTTATTTTGAGATTACCCAGCTTTTTGTTTTATAGACTGAAATCACCCCTGATAACTTGGCAACCACAATTTCCAATTCCAAAATCTTGGGGTGTTACAAGAAGGATGCTTTGTAAGTACCTTTAGAGAAGCTAAACTTTCCAGAACACTGCCCAAGTAAAGCATAGCAAGTTTGCATGGGTATGGACTTTAATTGGTTTCTTTGTTTCTTAGTGGCAATTACATTACTAGTTCTTTTATCTGTTGCTGTCTACTCCATTCCTTCAAGCAGGCTGAAAAATAATCTAACTGAAAAGGAATTCTAAACTGCTTAGTTATCATGCTTTCCAATTTCTGATGCTTGGAATAGTGTCATTTGAAAAGAGTTAGAGGGTGTGCTGTGCCTTGATTCTTTTCTTTTTTTGGCTTGTATATAATAAATACTTATTTCCTCCCTACAGATGAAGAGGGAGCTCAGGGTGATTAGCCAGCCCAGCAATAAATGCCTGTACTACAGACATCTAAAGTTAGAGGAGATGAGACTAATCTTTCTTTGCAGCAGAATGCTTCAGCTCTGCTAGATAAAATCTTTTAGGCTTGCTGGGACTCCTTCAACAGGTTCAGATGAGATTGGCTGTGCCTTGGAGACCTGACATTTCGACAGCATGTGCTCAGAGAATGTCTGCAGCAGAGCAGTGAGATACTACCTATTACTCAATGTGGACTTAGTGTTTGGAAACATTGATTTGAATTTCTTTCCTTGCTTGGGTTAAGAGCAACCTTTTTTGTACTGGCCGAGACAAAACCTACAGGCATGTCTGTGGTAAGTCTCCCCAGTGCTGCCCAACAGGCTGTGGCTTGAATCGTTCTCCCTGGAGGAGAACAAGATTCTTATAAAGACACTTTACTGTCAATGACTTTGTTCATGCTGTAATCACATAGCTGGTCATGGGTAGTGCTTTCATCTGCTAAAGGAGGGGACCTGCTTTGACACATCATATACTGTACCAGAAAAATAGGAAGTAAAACTGAAAAGAACTTCCTGGGTAAAAAAATCCAACTGCAACTGCTTCAAGCAATCATGTAACACAACCTCCCTCCTCATTCAGTCAAGCACCAAGCCATTGCCTGTTGACTTCCTTACTGTTAGAAGATTGTTCCAGAATCTGAGTGTTTTGAGTACTAAAATCCTTCTTTGAATTTCAAGCCTAAAATCACTCATGCCAAACTCTCTTATTCTATGCTGTGCTGCTGCCCCTTAATTTAAAAAGCTCTCCTGCACTGATCTTTACATTTATAGGCAGTGAACATATCTCCTTCCAGGTCTTGATGTAGTGTACTGAGAGCCAATCTCCCACAGGCTCTCCATCCCCTAATTGTCCTGTTCACCATTTCAAAAATGCATTCCAGCTTGAGATTATCATTTCTGAACACAGAGGAACAGGACTGTATAAAGCATCCTGCATGAAAACTCACCAAACTGTTCTAACTGTTCAAACTACCTTCAGATCAGAGAAAGCAAGTTTGGTGCAGATTTCTCCAGAGATGTAGGCAAGAAGGATATCTGCTTTTCTCTAGGATATAGACAGTAGCCACACCTGCTCTCCTGAGGCTGTCACAGACTATGTCCAGTACACATTGGCCTGATCAGGACTTAGAAATGCATCCAATTACATACACTTTGGATCCCAAGTGATTGTTGCTGGTGCCCTCCTCAGGGGTTTTTGATATTGCATTGCATGTACTAAATGCAAATAATACAGGATAATGATGGCAAATGAATAAAACTTACTTTCTCAAGTAAGGAATAGAGATTTGATTAACCACCAGAAAAGAGCTCACAGAAACTCCAGTGCCGAGGTGGTCAAACGCTTGAATACTTCTGATAGTAGAAAATGCAGACTCTAAAGCAAGGCAATTCCATGACCACGTCATGTCAGAAGACTCTAAAAAACCAGTAGCTATGAGCAGAACCTAGCAAAAAAGGAAATTAACTTTCCCTTATTTTACTGAAATACTTAGAACTGGCCTCACATCTGCCTGTTCATAGGTGTGGATGATACTTGTGCCAGACCCTGCAAAGGCAGCTGGAAAGGCAGGCTGGGTCTTCAGGGTGCAGGACCCCTCTCTACTCCTCAGCATGTCTGTAGAGAAAGATCTGTGGTCTTCAGTGTTCAGAAGGTGTGGGAAAGGAGACTGGAGCATCTAGATGAAATATTTCAATGTGTGTCAATATTTTTAAGGCAATGGTCCAGTTCTTGGTCTCCACTGTATTAACACAGAATCACGGAATCTCCTCAGCTGGAAGGGACCCACAAGAATCACTGAGTCCAACTCCTGCCTATGTACAGGACAACCCCAAGCTATCAGAGGACAGCTACAAGCTTTTGCAGTAGCTCTAGTTACTTACTGCTGATTCATGATACACCATTTATATCACAGCTGACATTTCTACTTGAACCACATCCAATCCATTTTATGCTTATTCCATCCTTCCCAGTACATGTCTCTGGAGAAGTTAGCCTTTTGAAACAGAGTAGGCAGCCATATAAAAATCAATGCATAAATAATACAGAAATACCTATGTATACGTTCTTTATTTATGCCATGCAAAATGCATTTTAATTAATTTTTCAAAAAGGCAAGGATGAATAAGATAAGCAGAAACAAATATTATGCACCAAATAACATAAAATTTAGCCTATTTTATAGTCTTCGGTTTGAAATGGCTGATGGTCTTACATATTAAAAAGCTATGATACAAATATTTCCCTCTCAGCTTTGGAGAGATTTGATTCCACTGCAAAAAAAAATGCAAAGATAAATCATCTTGCTGGGTCAGGACAGAGGCTTAGCAAGTCACCAGTAACAGGCAAAGCTTCAGAGGCTGATGAAAAATTTCCTAGGATGGCCAAATATTAGGGGGGGAAAGTCTGCTCTCCTTGGAATTTCTTCTTAAGAGTGGCCAGATGGTTTTCTCACTGGAACGAGAAAATCTCAAGACTCTTCTATCTAATTGTTTCTGTCCAATTATCAGGAGTTGTATTTTAGTGATAGAATAAGGGAAGAATGAAAAGTATGGAACAAGAAAAGGAAACTAAAAAGAAGACAAACAAAATGCCTTAAAATAATTTGTCAAGATATTATCATTTTGATGGCTTTGGCCTGCATGTGACCAAACATCTGTTTATATGGAAATTTGATATTAGGTTATAGGAAGAGCAAATCTTGAAAGTTTTACACAAGAAATCAAATAGGGCTGAAAGTAATCATATTACGTATGTGGGGGAAAAGCTTGAAGACAGACCCTATATGAAGGAAGGAATTTGTTAACTGATCAAGAACAGGCCAGGTAGAGAATGATACTACGGAGAGTGAAGCCCAGTCTCAAAAGACTGCTTTTAGAAACAGCTCCTATTATGTTTAGGTAACTCAGACAAGAAGAGAGGGGAATCTTCAGTGTAGATATTATTAAGCCAATGAAGCACTAAAGGAGTTGAAATGGAAGAAAATTAGTCTGGCTAAAGACAGAAAAAGTATGTAGTGTTAAGATTAAGAAAACAGAGATGGATTAGATGAAATAATAGAGAAAGAGAAAAAACATGAATGAAGAAGACATTCTTACATGGAGGAGCTGAGAATTACATAAAAGGAAGAAAAGATTTAATATTTGTAACTACCGAACTTTAAGACTGCAGCACTTGGAAATAAGTGGCTTCAGTAAGTTCTCATGATTGAGATGAAAAACAGCAGACCTGTAGGCAAATGCAATCTTGCTGGTTTAGTCACATCTCTAAGGCAAAAATATCAACAGCTTTCATAAAAGTCACATATACTGTCATGGAAACGAAACTGCAAGTGGTTCTTTGGTGAAGGGTATTTTGGGCCCAACAAAAGCAAATATGCACATTTGCTTGTTTCAGTGATGACAAACAGAGGAGGTCTGTTGTCAAGTTATCTTTGGATAACTTTGTTATAAAGGCCTCTTCAACAAGTGCTTTTCACTTGCCATAAATATAGAAGTAAGAAAGGATAACTATTAAAACACTTGAGGTAAACAAATATAACTTCATTGTCATGAGCTCAATATTATTTTCCCATTGGATATGTTCCAAAAAGTTCTGGATTACTAGGTTTATTTTGCCATCTTACACAGAAATAGGAGTTTACATGTTTCCTGGTGGCTGTTCAAAACCACATCTTCTTTTTGATAAAGAACACAGAATGGGGAAATGCAGCTTTGGTTTCTTCTTGGCACTCTCCAGCTCCCTGATGGAAATTATTAGGGATGGCATCTGAGGTTTCTTGCCATTCTAAAACGTCAGTTGATTACAAACAGAGACATAGAATTGTTTAGGTTGTAAAAGACCTTTAAGATCTTTGAGTCTAGCCATTAACCGGTGCTGCCAGGTCACCACTAAACCATGACTCTAAGCACCACATCTGCATGTCTTTTAAATACCTCCAGGGATGGTGACTCCACCACTGTGCTGGGCAGTTAATTTAACTGAATTAAATCCAAGTGGCTGATGAAAAAAATCAATATGGTAAAAATGGAAAATGAATGATAAAATATTCTGTAGGCAGTGCTTTAGTTTATCAAATCCTGCAGATGCACTGAAGATTTGTGGTAGGTTCCCTGTAAGCACTGGCATCTAAGCTAGTCACCCTACACTTCCTTTTTAATCTGGCAAGACAAACAAATGCTTCTTAGGTGTGTTCATCCTGAAACGAGATGTGCCCTAGAAATATGTACATCTCTCCACTGACTGTGAGATGTGCTTGCTATTCTCCAGGGTAAATGCTGTGTAGTAGACAGTCCACTGTTGGGTGAGGTCAATCCCCCATTGTCTGTCTGAACAGAGTCTGAGATACCCTTCAGATTTTCCTAAAGCTTTTTCTTCTCTTTTCTTGCTGTGTAAATCATTCTATCAGCAAGATATTTACTGAAGTGTGTTCAGTTCTGTCTTGCTCCATTTAACATCTGTCCCTCAGCATCACTAGAACATGCCTTGGAGAAGGAAGCAAGTTAGCTAGAAGTCATTTGTCAGCTTTGATGTCTTCCTTCCAGACACTCAATTCTGTGAAACTTTTGCTTACTCAGGCTGTCACAGCTCGTTATTGTCATACTGGAGCTCAGACAGCTTGATGGCCATCACTCATTTATAATAAAAAAATTCAAATCTCTGGCTAATTTTTCCCAGGCAAACCAAGAAAGGTTCTCCTGATTACAGCATTATTCTGGGGGTTTTGTTCACATGAAAGTAGGGACTACAGCACGCTTCAGCCTACGGGTCATGTCCTTCAAGAAAACTGTGACAACAAATTAGCACAAAGCAATCTTATATGCCTAAACATTTTACTTTTGTTAGACACCTGCCTTTGTAAGACATATCTCAAAACTAAGCCACAGTTAACCTTCTCACTGAGAACTACCTGTTAGCCTAGGGACAGCTAAAGTAACTTTGTTAATTGAAAGCAGAATGCTTTTATAAAAAGGGTTTTGAGATTAGTGATGTCTGTTCTGTCATGAGTGACATGGCAACTGTTGCAAAGTTCTATTACTGGAGAAATGTATTAAAATTGTTGAAAAATATTTTTCTTACAAGCTATCACTGGACAAAGTTTTATCTATATATTTGATGGATATATTCAACAAATCAGTGGAATCCTACAGATCTGATCTGATTAGATTATTCTACTAAATTATTTCANATAATTCTATGATTCATTTCACACAGGTCTGTCCATTCATCCATAACTTCTGCAGGTGGCTGAAAAGCTTTTGTTGCCACACTTTTCTATAAAAATGCCATTGCATGGAAAGCAAAACTTTCTGTAGGGACAGGCCAGCTTCGGGCACCTTTTATGACACAAACCCAACCCAAGCTGAAGCATTCCAGTGAGATCAAACTATTTCAGTTTGACCTCATGCTGTTTCAGTTTTTCTTATTAAAACCTCTTTTCATCTCCAAATGTATTTTTTCCTTTATGAATTATAAAACATGAAGTAGGGAGAAAACATCAGAAAAAAACCTTCATTTCATGGAGCAGAAGTAAATTTTTAGAGATGTCATTTTCTTGAAATTCTGAAAGATTTTTCTCCATTCCTTCTAGCACTGAAGCGAAGAAGTTTTTAAGACCCATTTCCCACAGAATATGAGTAGCACTTCCTGTACCTCTCTAATAATTTTTGTGGCATGGATTTCAGAAAGCAATCCTCCACTTCCCATCTCCTCCAAGACGGACAGATGAATCACGCCCTGGAGGTGCCTGTTTCTTTCAGCTGGCTATAAAGGGAATCTAGGTTGATGAGTCTAGACATAGACAACCAACTTTCAGATATTTACCCTTAGGCAAGATGACTCCTTTCTACTGAAGGATGAAAATACTACACAATTGCTTTTCAGTAAGTATGATTTTTCAGTCATGCTTAAGGGAATGTTTGTCATCAGTTTGCCTTCTAATTATAAGCCCTAAAAGGGGTTAGCTGAGGAGGTGGTGGAATCCCTGCCATCCCCGTGCACAACTGTATCAAGCACACAGATACCCCTCAGTGATGGGCTTTGATACCCCTTTGTTCAGCTCTTTGGCTTGAGCTACAGCCTGGGGTAGCAGTGTAGGTCACATACAGAATGATAACGCTCCTCTCCCCACAGTCCCTCCACACCAGAGGCCTCCTCCCTGGTATGTGCCTGTCAGTGGATTGCAGGAATGAGATCAGGAGCCTACAGAGGTGACAATAACCCCACAAAGGCTGGGAGAAGTCCTAGTGCCCTTCTCACAGTGGGAGTAACTGCAGCGGGTGACAAGAGCAGCGTGGTTGAGCTGTGGGTCTGAGAGGAGGCATTAGGGAATGCTCTGTGCAGGAGGAGCAGGAGCCTCTCTATCAGACCTGGTCACATGATCCAAGAAAAAGAGATGCTAGTGCCTTAAGACATACAATCTACTACATTTGAGCACTTTCATGGAGAAGGGTGGGCAGAGCCACCTTACAGGTCTTTTTGTTGTAAAGCTTATCAGCTCTGAACCTGGAGATTAATACAATTGTGTAAAGACTAATGGAAAAATGGGGAAAAAATATAGTGTTACATTGTGCATTTGCATCAGGATAAAGGGGTAGGAAGAGAGGGGTGAGGTAGCTTAAAATATGCTAGGTGGGGTGTATTTTTTGGACAAGTGCAAGTCTGAGCACAGAGAAAACACTGAGTTTCTCTTTCAGTACAGGTTTTGATACAAAAGCTATGTGTTTATTGGGTCATTGTTGAAATACAGTAGAATTAAGGTTATTTGAGAACTTAAAATAACTCTTCATTTTGTGGTTTTCTAGAAGGCTAATATTTGTTGACTTTGCCATTCTGAAAGGGCACAAGATATGCCTGGGATGCATTTACTGCCTTAGCAGAGATTTTCAGCAGTGAATTACTTTCTTTCTTGAAGAGAATCCATTTACATTTGGTTTTGTACATGTGAGTGGACTTCTAAGCAGTTGCAGATATCCATTTAAGATGTGGCTATAGTGATGCAATTCTGGTATGCAAAAGCAGACCGAGTTTTACCCTGGCACTTACTGAAGGGGTAAACACCACTGTCAATATCCCCCAGAGAAGGAACAGCAAGGAGGTGAAATGAATAGGACTGCTTTGATTTAATTATAATTAACAAGTTTGAAGGTTCACATACTTCACAGAGATTGAGACTAGACAGAAGGAAGAAATTTTTACCATGAGGGTGGTGAGACCCTGGCCCAGGTTTCCCAGAGAGGTGGGAGATGTCCCATCCCTGGATACATTCCAGGCCAGGTTGTTTGGGGCTGTGAGCAACCTGCTCTAGTTGGAGATGTCCCTGCTGATTGCAAGGTGGTTGGACTAGATGACCTTGAAAGGTCCCTTCCAACCCAAACCATTCTGTGATTCTATAAATTGTCTGCCCAGGGCTTTACTCTGGTGACATCCTCTAGTGCACTGCTGTTAGCCAGAGATCAGCACTTCACCGCGTACAGCTCTGCCCAGGAGCGAGCGTCGCTTGCATCATTTATCTCCACTGAGGGGCAGAGCTGGCTGATCTTTCCACCATCAGCAGCCTTTGGAAGTTCTAGCACTGCTGTTAGATGATGCAGTATTAGTGAAATCTCATCACTGTGAGAGCACTTTATTTTATTAAAACTGCAATTAAACCAAAATCAAATACTTTCATTAACTGCAACAACTAAAAATTATACTCCCAGTTGCTTTCTTCTCATTAAGAAAATTTGCATTTGAATAACTTTTCCACTGTGTGTATTTGTAATTAATGCAATTACAAGCCAGAGACCTGTTCCCAAAAGTAAAGAAAACTTCTTTATCAGTTTTACCATTTTAATTGAAATAAGACTTTGTATAGTGAATTATTTAGTGTCTGCTATCTGAAAAGTACATATAGAGATAACAAGTCAGCCTCAGTCTTTGGGACTGTGCCCATTTATTTTAGAGCTGGTCTAAGTCCTGGGAGCCACAGAGGATGAACTGTTGTGTTCAGCCCTGGAATACTGAGTGTTATGGCTTTGTTGGTTTATAACTAGGGCCCGCTGCTTACTTAACTCTTTAAAATGATCTTTTGCTTTTCCATATTAATATATGATAGATAGGAAGATAAATATTCATAAAAGGGGAAAAAAACTTCAGTTACATTAAGGGAAGAGAAAAAAATGTTCATGGCAAGAAACAAGAAGGGGGGAAATGATATAAATTATAAATAAAATAATACAACCTGGTGCTTGGAACCTTTGCTCCAAATAATTTATTCTCTCTGTTTTCAATCCTGAAATCTTTTCTTGTCAATTTCTCCTGGGTCTCCAGAGAGCCTCTCAGTCAGTCCTGGGCATCCACACAGCCTATGTGGAAGCATCTCTGCAGGGCTCTGCAGTGTCACGTGCATAAGAGTCACTGGTGGAGCCTCGCCTGAGACAGGAGCCATGGTATGTGTGGCTGAGCAGTGAACTGGCTCAGAAGGTACCCCTGCAGAAAGGGGACAGTTCACCAGCAGCTTGGAAGGTATCTAGAAAGGTGCAACTATTTTTACACAACCTAGCTATTATCCCTTGGGTAAGTTTTCATCGGTACTACAGTGGTGCTCCTTGCCAGAGGCCTCTTTAAAGGAGGGAAAGGTGCAGGCTGGGTTCCAGAAAATGTATGTATCACAAATACAGTGGCACTGAGTACCAAGGTCTAGGCAAATGCAGCTCCAGATTGGGTCTACTGAGACAGGAAAGTGAGCTCCAATTAGGATGGAGAGAATATAAGAGAATATATTTGGGTAGAAACAACGTATCGATCTGCTCCTGAGTTCCCACTTAGCAAAAAATTCACATCATGGAAGTTTGAGCTCTGCATCCCAGAGAACCTGCTCTGCTTTTGCTTTTCATTCAGCTGGTGCCATAGCCAGCCCCGGGTGATAAGGCCACCACAGGCCTTAACTCTTCTCCACGCCAAGCAGTGGCCTAATTATCCTAAAGAAGGGACAGTTCTGCACCTTTTGTTTGCCAGACTGTGAGATTCACGTGTTCTTTAAACGTGTGCCAGAAACACGCTGACCAGAAGGAGGCAGCTTACATCCAGTGCTCTGTCCTCAACACTAGGTAGCATTAGCTGGGTCCCCCAGGACCACCTGGCCAGAAAGATCATTGCACTTTCCAGGTAATTCTACTAGGGAATTCACCTGAATGACTTGTTGGGCTAAGCATTTGTCAACAGGGAATCCTCATAAAATTCCTTCTTTTCTTTGACTACATGGGAAGTAGAAATCTTCCCTTAATTTTCATTTTGCACTCTGCAAATGCGTCTGTGGTATGGAATTCCTTTAAATTCATTCTCTCTGGTAGTGAGAGAACACTCACCTTCCACTAGTCCTAAGATACAAATAGATATGGATTTTTCTTATATGATGTGCTCAGCAGCAAAACAAACTGTGCAGAGAGAGCAAACAAGCAGAAAGAAAAGATACACTGAACACAATTTTCCAAATTCTCTTGCTCCCCTTGCCTTTCCTCCCTCACAACTACAGGGCTCATCCATGCTCTCAAACTGTCTGTCTTCTGGCTTTGGTTCACTGCTTAAAGAATATGCAAGTGACGAACTGGAAAAAAGAAATTGTATAATGACCTGGACACCCAGGGTGCATCCATGTGTAATAGGCAAGAAAGAAAACTAACTCAATGAGGAATTGCTTCAAGAATGTCCTGTCCACAAAAGACCAGGCCAACCAATATGGTCAGATGAGTTCTTTCAGGACTACAGATTGTTAAACAAGGAATTTGTTATGAGTTACACATTACACCTGTATAGGATTGTTCACTAATGGCCACTTCCTGGTGTTTTTCCATACAAGGAGGCTTCCACTTCCCTTGGGGGGGACTGTTGCAGGGAAACAATTTAACATCACAGGAACCAAGTCCTAGAACTGATCAATTTACTTTTTGTTCAGTTCATCCTTAATTCTGTACCCTGTTCATTGAACTATATAATTCTCCCATTTTTCTGTAAACCATTCAAGTATTTATAAATTGTTACCATGCCTTTGTAGAATTTTGGCTGTCATGTAGCCAAGCTGTACAAGTTTACTCTTCCATTTTCTGGTTTCCACTTGCAAGCCATCTTTATAAAACTTGTATACTCTCCAACTCATCAAGACCTTCAGGACACTGACTTGCCCATGCCTAACACTCTATATGATGTCCAGCTATATCACCAATGCTATGGAACATTTCTGCTGCTCTGTGTTGTTTTGTCATATACATTAGGTAATTTCCAGGTCCCTACAAGAACTGTCACTGAACCCTGAGGCTCTATGCCACAAGGATTTCCATATTGGATCAACACTCCCATCCTCATAAAACTAGAGCAAAAATACTTATATTAAATCTGTGGCTCCAGGCCATGGATAAGGAACTCCTAAAATCTGGCATTTAAGAGTGCTCTGCAGGTGAACATGTCCAGAATAATTGACATATTTTCTCTTATCCACTAAATGCATTCATGAGAATATTGTAACACATCTTTCAAAGCTCATCAGATCCACTTACAACTTGACACAATGATAGGATCCCATATTCCACCACTACAAATTTTAACTGTGACTCAGCACTTCACAATTCCATTAAACTTCCACCTCTGTAAGCCACTGGTGGCATCATCCCTATTTATTTCTAGTGTCCTTTTAGAATTAGTACTTAAAAGCTGCATTGCAATCTTTTTCAGAGATTTTCCCATAGTTTTCTATTACTTTACTCTGTTCTCACTTGTACATTATTTGGAGTTTTGACTTTCAATCATTTGAATAATTCCACTGAAATAAATAACTATACCATGAAATTTATTGGAATCCATGAAGTCCAGTATCCCATAGATGTCTCTGAGGTTTGAGCTCCAGGATGGCTTCTGTGGTGGCTTTTCAATAAAGAATGCTCTTATCAACAGCCCTTCCTTCAAAGCTGCTCAAGGCACCTCCCCACCTTACACATCTTCATTCACCAAACTTGTAGAAAATCACCTCAAAGTTTTCTCCCTTCTAAAATGTGGTTGAAATGGGCACTAGATTCAGAAGTGTCTGAAGGAGTAGGCATGAGGCATGAGAATGGAAAAGGGAAGTTGAGAGGATACAGAGAAAACATAAATCTCCTTTGAAAATCATCTTGAATAGAGATTTATAAAACAACATGCCATCAAAACCTAATTTCTTCACAGTCTGAAAATCACAGATTATAACTAGATCCTCTACAGTTTCCCTTGCTTGGTCTCTCAAGTATTAACAAGCTTTCTGTGCGAAGTGGCTTTACATCAGATCCTACAGAGACTCTATGATGTCCCTTCACCAGGAGTTAACCTTACTAAGCTTTCCAGCTCATTTTAAAATTTTAATTAAGGTAATAGACTGTAATAGATCTTTGACACATTTATGCTCTTTATGTTCTTTTAAATATAGCCAGTGATGGACCATCAAATAAAAAGGAATAAACTCCAGAAACCAGCTTTACAACTTTATCTGCAGATGTTTTGTTGTATCTCCAGATATCAGACAACAGTTTCTTAAGTTAACCAGAAGAATGATTCTTTTCTTTTGTTCTGAAATTAAAAGTCAGGTGAAAGGAGAGTGAAAAGAAGAATGGAAAGATGCTTCTTGACAGATTAAGTAAGAAAGGTGCAAGTCTATTCCAGCAGAATGTGATTGTTTTGAGGAATCTACTGTTCAATAGGAGATAAATCATATTTTAGAATAATTCTGTAAAAATCCAGGTAAGAACTTCTAATGAGGAAATTGAGGGTTATTGTAACACCTAGGTCTGCTGTCACTTGCATACAATGAGGAAAATGCCTCAGATTTTTCTTTTTGCCTCACAGGAAATTGAGAAAAGCAATTAAATTTCTCAAACTTGAAAACTTTTTACTAATGACAGGTTTCCAATACTGTTGCACAGACATTATGACTGCACATACTTCAGCCTTTAATTCAAGTATTTGTTCTTTGCACAAAACAGTTGCTTCTGCACTGCTTAAAATAGAGAGGGGTCACTTATACAGCAGAAGCCTGTAAGTCAAAGCCTGAACACCTACCTCCAGTGCTTTATATATGATGTCTATTTAATACACCACAGAATAAGCTTTACCTTTTCAACAGCAGCATCATATTGTCAGCTTGAGTTTGCTCTTCATGGCAGTCTCTGTTTCCTTTTTGGAGTTGTCCCAACCTGCCAAGAAGAAGGAAGGTGACAAAGGTATTATTCTGACACAGCGATCTGTGGGCTGGATGAGATATTTGGAAGAAGGAGTGACACTGAGATGACAATATGAAATCAAAGCCAAATTAGAAGCTTCAGTATTTACTTCACCAAAAATAGAAGTTGATTTTATGTTGGAGGAAAATTGCACATCTCATGCAGTGTCAAAGGCTTTATACTCCCTTTGAATTGTATCTCTATGCAGATTTTCATGAAACTACTTGGGAAGTTTTATTATCATGTTGAATAATAGTGTCCACGGCTAGCAGGAACTGAAAGACATATCTAGTCCCAAGTCACTATCTATTAAATCTGACAGATATTTGTCTGACTGCCTCGTAAACAAGCAGGCAGAAAAGCCTCCACTGTGCCAGTGCTTGCAATATGCCTAGCACAAATAATTTAACATTTAGTCTGAATTTTTCCTATGATTTAAGCCATTTTATACTTTCCTATTCCCATTAGCCCACAAGAGAGCTCATTCTCTTTCTGCTTTCAAGTCTTTTAAATAGTTGATATTTGTCATGTCTCTCCAGCATGTTACTTTTTTATAGTAACACAACACTGTTGACTCATGCTTAACCTAAGCACCACTCTCCATTCCTCATACCACCTTTCATATAAGAAACAACATCTGTACAGAGCAGTACTTTGAATTTGTCCCTAAACTGAATCCTGATTTCCTCAGACCATTTCTCCACACCAGTATTAAACCTCTCTTGGGTGTATTTCAGTCCTCCCAGCTTTGAATTGTCTGCAAACATAAAATACCTGTAATCAATACAGAGAAACATAGCTTATGGATATGATATACCTGCAAGCCATGGCACACAGGGTATTTTCTGCTGTTTGAGATCACTGTGAGACAAGAGTAGCCACACCAAGCAAATTTATTCCTAAACGAAAAACAGTGCAGAAGCAATTCCTGCAAGCAACGCTGTCCCTAAGCAATTCTAATTTATGTATCTTACATTTACAGAACACGGCAGAAGTCCACACTTTAATGGGATGCACATCCACATGCAAGCTGAGCTATGTTCTTCAATCTCCTTTGTACAGGTGTTTCAGGAATATTGAGCATTTCATATGTTACTCATGTCTAAAATTAATAATTAAGCCACTGATGTAGTTTCCAAATACAATCCAGCTAATTAGAATTTCCTGATGCTTTAATCAGATTGGGAGGTGCATGTTCAAAAGACATACTAATAAATGACTAAGGCCTGTTCTGTATTCCTCAACCCAAGGTCCATCCCATGCAGCACATTTAAGGCTTCTATTCACCTCTCCAGCTGCACACATGCACACTCAGCCATCTGAAAACGCACTGTTTAGTCCTCAAACACTGTTTTGTAGCTTGCATCTACCCTTTACAAGTTTTTATATAATCATCCCAGAATGCTTTCACTTTTAATTCTGTGAGATAACCATGGAGACCTGAAAGGGTTGATGTTTCTCAGCAAGGAAGAGTAAGGCAATGCTGCAGAGTCTTTGTAGAGAAAGTAATCCAAAACTAATCCTGTTTATTGCAGCAATAGTTGTTCTGCAGCCTTTACCAGTCAACATTGTTCAGAATTTTTAGCAGATTTTTTTTTTCTTAATCTGGAAGCAGTTCTAAGAAAAAGAGAAAAGAAAAAATACCCCCAGCATTTGATTGTTCTGAACAGTGAGGAACATGATCAGCTATGTCAGTAAAACTGCAACAGCAGCTTCATGTGTTGTTCCCAGGCATGTTAGAGCAAGCTAATTTTAGCACTCCTTCTGTGTTCTCAGAACACATGTTCATCCTCTATGAAATTGCAGGACATCTTAGCAGAGGGATTTAGTGTAAACTATTTATTATTAATCCTGTGGCTTGGCCTGGCTTACGTCCACTCTCAGTGAAAGAACTTTAAACTTCTTAAGTGGAAGCATGATGTGAAATATTAAAGAGAAATATTTATATATGCATTCACTTTCTATCTATGGATTTCAGACATGAGATAAAAGGCTTCTATTGTTGATTATTTCAGCTCTCTTGGTACTCCTGCAGAACGCTCACTGCCGAGCTCGAAGCTACAGCTTGGGGATTTCAGAATGACAGAGAAATGCTCCCAACCAGCAGCTGCCTTTTGATTTGCCAAAAAATCTTCTGAACTAGTAAGAGCAGCATTCTTCTGGTATGAAAAAGATCAAATACAATGAATCACATTTGTAATCCTCTGGAGAAACAATTACATTTCTCTATTAAATAACAGCAGTTTGTATGAGGTAATGAATTCAGGAGTCCACAATGGAGTCCTGTCTGTATCATGCATCACTTGAAGTTTGGCCCTAGGTAGGGAACGTTAGCTGACAGCACAGTCAGCTTTGTATTCAAAACCAGCAAACTCCTCACAGTCCTTTTTTAACAGATGCACTCAGATATAAACCAGCCATTTGTTATCTTTAAATAAGAGTATGCTTAAAATGAAAATTAATTCAGTAGCTGCTCAAGTAATTTCCGTTGCCCTGTTTAATGCTCCCTGCTATAGACAAATCCTCTGCATGGAACCATACAGTGACAGATTGGTCTTCCTTGTTATCAGGTATCTAGCAAGTGAGCCTCATCAAACAACTCCAGCAACTATAAATGATGTTCTTGTTCCCCTGGATACACCCTTGTGTCCTTTGCAATTTTACCTTCCTTTGTCTTTAAAACAAGAATTACCAAAGCACAGAATTTGAACTTATCCAACAGATCCAAGGTTGTTCATTGTGTTTGGTGAACACAGTCACTACTTCTTATGGCTAGCATTAAAATAATTTTGTCGTCCAAACTCCTTCACTGTAAGACAGTGCTCAGTGTACACCACTTAGAGTTGGTGTTTGTCTTTTGCAACATGCCCCAGAAAGCCTGGACCCACTTAGTATCCTGTATAATGCTGTTTTCTCTCTATGTGCAATTAGGATTGACCAAGGCTGGTCTTTGTTCTGTGACTTCTCCTCACCCTTCCTCAGTCATGTGCTTTACCTATAAACTCAGACTCCCATATTAAAGGACAGGAAAACCCATGGGTCTCAATTTACCATGTCAATATGTTCCTGAACTCTGTAGATGATTTTCAAACCATGGCAAATCAGTTCAACTCCCTGAATTGCTGAGCTCTACAATCTGCATAAAGCAATATAGAACCAGTCACTGCACCTTTAAGGTAGGACTATAGTGTTTCAGGTAAAGCAGCTGTTGACCAACAGAAGAATACAAAAATTCATTGGGCTGTTTGATCCAAAGCACAGCATCCTAACACTGTGGCAAATGAGCAGGTAAGTGAAGAGGTAAATGAGGAGGTGAGTGAAGAGGGCACATGATGTCTTCACCATTTTTGTAAGTTCTGAAAAAAAAGTGCACCTGGGGCAATAATGTCCTCCAGTGGACAGTGAATGTAATGCCATGTACATTCCCCTGCAGGCTGCAGATCTTCAAAGTCCGTGCTGTGCTTAAGCAGAGACTTACTAACAACCTTGTAGTACATAAACTCCGAGGGTTATGGATTTTACATCCAGTTCCACTGGTATAATACAAATCAATTTCAATACAAGGCAGTTTCCGTAATGGAAACTGATGAAGAATAAATATCATGCCCATTGCTTCAGGTGTCTGTGTAATGTAAATAACTATCCCTTTCCAGTGGGATTTTTAAGGTGAAGAAACATCTTCTTTTCCACAGATACAGATACAGACTGTCTTAGCAAAAGTCAAATCAACACATCTATGAAAGATACAGCAGGAGAGCAATGCAGGTCTTCCTCTTTTCCAGCAAATAGTGCATGACCAGTGGTCTTACAGACATTTTCATGATGCCTGTATCCTTGAGCCTCTACTTATTAAAAGAAAAAGCCATTGGTGCTAAGCCCCCTCTGATACCACTTCCCAGTCCAGAATTTAGCAATGTAGGGCAACTTAGTCATCTAGGTCTCCCTCTAGAGACCTAGAGTGGCAGGTACGTCCAGAGGATGAGTCACCTCATCTATTTTAGACAGGTATCTTAGAACAGGATGAATCACTCTGAAAGCCCCTCTCCCCACAGCTTACAGAGGGAGCCCAGACACCCAGCTTGGCCAGGACACCTAACCTTTTGCCAGCTAAGGCAGGTGCCTGCTACTGAGTGTTCTTGCAATAAGGGTGTCAGTTAGAGAAGTGATTCTTCAAACGTAGACACATGTCAACTGATGACAACACAGAGACACGTTCATGCTGAACTATCCAACCATGATAGCTTTAAGCCAGTACCAGCCTGCCTTCTCTCTGACCCCGAGGGGAAAAATTCCCTAACCCTTTGCCAGTGTTTTGTGGACACATTGATAAGGCAGGTGCAGCTAGACAAATACCCTAGCAAGTAACAAGCCTATAAATTAGTGACGGGGAGTCAATTTTTTCTAGCCAGTTCTGGTACTCTTTAATCCTCGTTGGTTAACACTGCTCATTGGGTTTATATCCTTCTGATTTAAATTCATACAAGAATGCTTTCATTCAAAATACGCAATTAGATTCAGAAAAAAATGAAGTGTTACCACAGTGGTATGTGTCTACTCTTTTTTGCCCTTCAGAATGGGCTGGACAGGGAAAAGGAAACCTGCTAATTAAATTACAAAAAAATAAAGAGGTCAAAATAGTGCAGCACACAGCAAGCTCTAATTCAAAGAGCACAGGAAGCAGTGCAATTTGGATACATCATCCTTTGACACAGACTATAACAATACAGTCAGGAGTTTGAGAGAAACACTTCTTTTTCATTCTTTCTCCCCCTCTGAGGTCACTGCACTGTGATCTATTTTTACATAGGAGAAAAGTTTTCATTGTTAAAACAAGTTGGATGCTCCCATATCTCATATTCAATCACAGAGCATTTCAGAAACCCTAGCATGCTCCTTTCAACTTGCTTTGAAGCATTTCTGCTGGCTATAGACATCATTCATCCACAATATTGTAACTATCAAATTCCTTTATTTTTTAGAAGTGGGGAAAAAATGGCACTTCCAGTGACTTACAAATGAATGTTATTGAAATACTTTCCTGAAAAATGCAGAAGTTAAGAGAAGGGGGAAAACGCAACAAGAAGATAATAAATCTAGCTACATTCCCCCAAAATTTTAGGGATAGTGATATCCAGATGTCAACTTCTTTTCCTTCAAATTCTATCTTCAGTAGGGTTTTTCTACAGAATTCTTCTGTGGAAGTAGCTCACCAAATACAATGCTGCTGGTTCTACCTTATGTTCTTGAATTTTCCATCAGCTTGAAATACTAATTCTGCATTGCCAGCTTCCTCACAAAGCCCACTGTACAAAAGAGGAAACTCGGAGCAGGGGGGAGGGAGGCGAGAGAGAGGTGAAAAAGGCAGAAGAAAGAGAAAACGGCAGTTGTTGGGACTGCCGATGTCTCACTGATTACAGCAGGAGACAACTTTATATCCAGAGATCTGCTGTTTTCACAAATGTACATGCTAGGTCAGTTGTTTGTTGGATGTGCAAACATTTGGATGAAGAAACAAATCTTCCTTTCCTGCACAGCCCAGCCAAACGATCAAGCCTTTCTTTTCCTTTCTAACAGCCACTCATGGACATTACAATCCTCCTGGTAGCAGAGTAACAGCTATATATAAGCACACCTGCAACGTAAGACACTGCAGCCCAGAGAACTTCTAAAGCTAATTTTCCCCTGCCTACCTTTCCGCAAAATTAAACCAGCTCCCCAGGGTCAGCTGCAGGGAATGATGATGACCCCCTGGACCTGCACTTAGGATTTGAACCCCATTTCAAACCATGAGAGGGAATCTTTGATCCAGTACAGGAGTCCCAGGACTCTCTCCAATGTGTGGCAACTTGGTTAACTCTTTAAGTTACCAAAAATTAGTTATTCTAATACCATGACTGTGCTCCAGCTCCGTTAAATTTAATTCCAATTTCATCTTTAAAGTATGAAGAGTATCTCAAGCATCTCTCAAGTATCACGGATGTACTTGGTATGTATCTGCCATGGTGATGCTCTTTTACTTCCTGCATTCTGTGATATACTGCATTTAGGGTCACTGCACCTCCATAGGTCTTCATGACAAGAAGCCTTTATGAAATTGTCCACGTGAACAAAGTAATACAACATGCATAAGCTTTTGCAGAGCACGACCCGAGCACCCTAGCGCCGTGGTGATCTCTGTGTGACAGCTCTCACATCCGAGCGTGCAGGCTTTTTGAATTACAGTTGTGTTTGTGCAAGCTTAGGACACGTGCTCCAGCAGCCTTAGCCTTGATCAACTCTGCATGCTCCTACAATCCAAGTAATAAAATACAGAACACTGTTTTCTGTTCTACATCATGTTGTGAAGACTTTAAAATAGTTTATGGATAACAGACAAGTTGCTACAGAAACATTTACCATAAGAAAAAGAAAATATTTATGATGCTTTAGAAGAGCTACTTTTCAACATATTTTACTTTCTTTGCTGGTTCCTAAAAGTAAATTCTCAAGGAGATTCTAGGGCACCTTTTTCTCCAGAAGCAGGAGGGTATGCCCCTCATTTATATGGGTTCTGTGGGAAAACAGAAGGCACAATGGTAGCCGTGTTTCAGCCACCCTAGATACAGAGTAGACCCTACGACACCAGGCTACTCTCACACACGTTCCCTACCTGCATGGGGCAAGACCTCTTACTTCCCCCCTCCAGACCCTGCTCACCTGGGGGAACACATTCCCACCTCTTTCAAGAACAGCAGGTTCAGCTTACAAGCAGGAAAGCTAATCTCCACAAGACTGCACGTGCAAAAGGGTTCAGTTATTCTGTGCATTTTTAAATTTGCTTCTCTGGCAGTTAGAATATGCAAAGCTCCCTTACAAAAATTAGCAAGAGTGAAATCAACAGGTTTCTACAGTAGTCATTTAAAATTAATCCTAACAGTTTCCACAGCTTTAGGGCAGGTTTCTGAT
This sequence comes from Galbula dea, assembly GCA_013399015.1. Classification (NCBI taxonomy): domain Eukaryota; kingdom Metazoa; phylum Chordata; class Aves; order Piciformes; family Galbulidae; genus Galbula; species Galbula dea. The sequence continues at coordinate 1,083,672 of VWZX01010541.1, forward strand.
ATGCAGTTCCATATCTGGATTTTTTTAAACTACATAACAATTATAAAACTAAAAATAATACTTTCCAGGAAGTTCTGAGAATCTTCACAACATTTTTAAAAGAACATAACATGATTTGACCACTATGGCAAAGGTGGTGGCCAAAGAGAGCTGAAGGTATAAAACTGAGGTAGAAGCAGGTTAGTCAAGTTCCATCCCGTGACACACTTGTTTTGTTGGACTGTAACAACACTAGACTAATATTAAAAGTTTCAACTTAAGGTTTCTGTGTAAATTGAATTTTCAGCTGCCCATGCAAACAATTGAAATAGTTCAACTAGTGCCAGTTTTGTGATTTGACACTATCTCAGAAAGCAAGATAAATATTCTACAAAATCAAGCTCTGCTCTCAAATAGTTCACAAATAAAATTTAAATTCCCCTGTGTTAATCCCATCAGTGACAATGAAGAAACATCCAGAGTCAATTGTCTCGATTAAATGACACTAATTTATTTTAAACCACCCTTCAAGATCAAAACATCTTAAACTGAGTGACTGCATATTGCCCTAAATCCTTCTCTTTCTGCACAGCCACGTCACCTTGAGCCCCAGCACTGGCCACAGCAGACTGCATTCACTGGTCTCCCTGCTGCCTAGCCTAGGGCCACAACATGAAGAATGGTGACGGAAGAAGGCTGACTGCTCGCTTGCTAGAGTTGGTACAGATTCTGAGAAAATTTTGTTCATACTTTTTACTACAAAAGTAAGGAACCTTGTAACTTTTCTTTTTATGAACGCCATTTTACAACTATTTTTCTTTTCACAAAGAACTTCTTTAGTAGTTCTTTTTATAGCAAACAACTGTTTGTTCCACCAGATGCCTATTATTAAAAGAAAGAGCATTAATAATAAATAGCAAGCTTATTTTTTGCCTTTGCAAACTCCTTGGGGTCAGCATGGTGTTGGAAGGGTAGAGTTAAAAACTTTCAAGCTGAAGAAGCTTATAATGAACTGGTTTGCAAGCAGGATAACCAGAATGGAAGGCTCTTGAGACTAAAGGATGGGATGACCTCAGAGGTTAGATTAATCAGAAACAAGACACAGTAATTAAGAGGAGTAAGACAGTAAGACTCCACCACCTTTTGTAGCAAATGCCTTGTTCTGGTTTCTTTACAGAAATTAAAGACAGATTTGGACAAAGATCAAACCATCCAGGTGTCCCCTCCATAACCTATGGTGATTTTAATACTGAATCCCACACCTCTAGGAGGGAATTCAAATGTCAACGTAGGAAGCTGGTGAAGGGTCTAGAGCACAAGTGTTGTGAGGAGTAGCTGAGGGAATTGGAGTTGTTTAATCTGGAGAAGAGGAGGCTCAGGGGAGACCTTCGTGCTCTCTACAGCTCCCTAAAAGGAGATTGGAGCAAGGTGGGCATTGGTCTCTTCTCCCAGGTAACTAGTGATAGGATAAGAGGAAATGACCTTAAGTTGTGTGAGGGGAGGTTCAGGCTGGATATTAGGCAGAATGTCTTGACTGAAAGAGGGTTTAGGCATTGGCACAGGCTGACCAGGGCAGGTCAGGAGGGGTTCAAAACACATGTAGACATGGCACTTGGTGACATGGTGACTTGGCAGTGTTAGGTTAACAGTTGGACTTGATAATCTTAGGGGTCTTTTCCAACCTTAATGACTCTATAATTCTGTCTCCCACAGGATACAGCTGTCTCAGGGCCTACAGCCCTTTTCCACTTCAAACTCCACAGGCCAAGGTCTGGGAATAGGAATAACACACAGCCTAGTCAAAGGAGCAGAGAAGAGCAGGGATATGGGACATACCCGTGGGTTTGGATTGCAGAGAGCGGTGCCATTTTCTCGAGGGGAAATCAAGTGGTGGCGGCTGATGAAATAGTAGGTGGCAACGAGGTGTCACATCACAGCTACACCTTCCACAGCAGCACTGCCGAAGAACTCACTGCCTGACAGCACTGCAGCTGAGACTGGAACCATACCAACCAGGACAAGATGCGGCAACAGGCCCTTACCAAAGCTGTCTGGAGCTGGAGCGGCGAAAGCGACCCTGCCGAGGTAGGCGGGGGCAGGGCAAACGCCCAGGCGGGAAGAGCAACAGGCGCCATCTTAGCTGTGGGCAGCCCTCAAGGTAGATGAGAGGCGCCATGTTTACTGAGGGCGTTACCGCCGGCGGGGGATAGGGTTTAGTGTCCGGCCGCTGCCGGAACGGTGCTGACTGCCTGGCTACTGCCGTGGAGCGCGTCTATCGTGGCCGGGTCCGTCTCGGTCTGCCGCGGGGACAGGGTGCTGCAAGTGGGCTCCGAGCTCCTGCTGTCTCTCTCCGTGAGGGCGGGTGAGGCCGCGGGGGCGCCGGGAGCGGGCCGGAGGGAGGGAGGGAAGCAAGCAAGCAAGCAAGCCAGCCAGCCAGCCAGCCCTGGGCTGAAGCGCGTAGCTGCCGCTTGTAATGAACCCCAAAAGGTCTCGCTGTCACGATCCGCGGTGAGAGTGAGTTGTTGGTGCCCCGCGGCGAGCTGTGTCGCCTGGGCAGCGCGGGGTGGGTGCGCACCCGGCGCGGTCCTGCTGCCAGCCTGGCGCCGAGAGCAGGTGCCGCACCTGAGGCTGCCGGTGCTCTACGGAGAGACTGCATGAAGGGTCTGTCTGCAGGATGAGGGAAGGGCTGTTGGATTTATGTTCTTCACACCCTCCAAAAGTAGGTGGCCATGAGAAGCTGTTCGGTGTGGAGAGTTTCCTCTGCGAGGTGCCCTAGATTCCGGTGGGAGATGAGTCTGTTTCTCCTTTCTCTTGAAGTGAAAACGTGATTGCCATAACTAGCGATATGTAGCAGCACTTTGGTGCTCACGGGAGGCTGTGAACGGCAACAGCAAAGCATTGACTGCTAGGTTTGAATGCCTTGTTTTGCTGTGTGAGGTGCAAGGTTTTGCAAGAGGTCAGAAGTTTGAAATCCAGGCAGTAGAGCTGGTTAAGCTCTTTGCTCAGGTCAGGTCAGTCACGTTATCAGTGCATATATTTCTGTACTCAAGCTATGTGCTACAGAGTGAAGATGAAGAGCAGTTAGCAGGATCAAAGGTTACTCAGACTTTTGTTTCTGTGCAACTTGCAGTATCACCGGACAGAGTTCATGCTAAATCATAAGATTGTAGAGTAACTTTGGCTGCTGGTGGCCTTCAGAGGCTACCTGGCCCAGGCCCTGCTCAAAGCAGGGCTGACCTCAAAGTGGCATCAAGTTGTCTGGGACCTCCTCAAGTCTAGATCTGAATTAGGAGCTCCGTGGTGTGAGTGAGTACCCAGCTTCCTGAAAAGTAAAATGGTTGCTGCCACACTGACTATATCTGTTAAGTAACCTGCAGGTCTCTCCCTATGTAGAAGGGAGCACATGCTAAAGACTCTCCTTTCCAAAACAGGCTAATTAGGAGTAACCTGTATGTGTGCAGCTGAAAGCCTTGGGAGGAACCTGGTGGGATGAGACCTGTCATTGTGGTGCATGGTGGAGCTGGCCGGATCTTTAAGGATCGGGAAGAGGGATGTCGTGCTGGTGTTGTCAGAGCTGTGCTGAGAGGTTATGGTATCCTGAAACAGGGAGGCAGTGCCTTAGATGCAGTCGAGGAGGCAGTACGATCCATGGAAGATGACCCTCATTTTAATGCAGGTAATTTTTCATGAATTCTGGGGGTTTGGAATCTTGTATTTCAAGTGCTTTGCCTCATGTTCTTTGAGTTGTGCACACTGCAGTGGAGTAAATGCTGGTATCTCAAAACCTTTTATTTCTCTGTATAATAAAATAGCATGGTAGGTACTGTCCTGTCTCCTGAAACCATAGTTTCTGGCTTAGGCAGAAGAGTTACTCTTTTCTCATTTTTGGGTGATTTATAGTTGCCATTTCATTTTTGTAGTGCCTTACTGCTGTTCTGTTACTCTTCTCCCGTTACCGAGCTGTGTATTCAGTTTTAAGACACGGACTCCTTAATGGAATGTATGCTTAATTAGCGTTCATGTTTAAGACACTTGAATATAGCTTGTTGCAGTGTTTGAGCCTTAACACTTAACCTTTACCTATTGCCAGAGGAATACTGTTCTTGGCAATTTTAGGTGGATTTCTCTTAGTTAATGCTTGCAGTTAGTGCTTTTGTAAATACTGTTTCAGAAGTAATGGTATATCAGTCGTGAATTTGTACAGTAAGGGTTCATAACTGGGTTTTCTAACAATTAATGTTAATTAGTGTCAGTAATGAATTTTTCTCTCCACTTTGTATGACCTCAGATCTATCAACCTTGTAGTTGAGAGCCAGGCAAGGTTCTTACTTTGAATAAGTCAAGATGGCAAACTGGGAAAGAGAAAGTTTGCTTCATGAGATCGAAGAACTGAATCAGCTAATGGTTAGCTCTTAATGATTTTCTCTTCCTCTGTGATATTTCTGTGTGTGTGTCTTTAGGCCGTGGATCAGTTCTAAATGAAAAAGGTGAAGTAGAAATGGATGCCATTATCATGGATGGAAAAACTTTAGACTCTGGAGCAGTATCTGCAGTTAAACGTATAGGAAACCCAATCAAACTTGCTCGACTTGTCATGGCAAAGGTATGGTGAATATGTACTTGAGTATGAAGCATTTCTTCATCTGGTATATTGTTACATATCAGTGGTGATGTTACTGTAGTGCTTTAAAGGGAGAAGGGAGAATGGATGGTACTGTTTGGAAACTATGATCATGACCACAAATAATTTTAT